>BSBM01001433.1:2152500-3352500 GCA_027924585.1 Larix kaempferi
GGTTGGTTTTGTGGTTGCACATGTAAAATGGAAAATTGACTAAGTATAGAAATTCAGGAGGTAGGAGTAGGTAATTCCGCAGGTTAGGCGTAGTCTGTCGGTGAGCTTCCGAGATGGCCATACCCTCGGTTAGCCTCCGGGCAGTTCCGCACACCACATTTGGACGCTAGTGACTAGCGAAAAAGTGTGGCTGTGACAGTTGGTATTAGAGCTCAGAAAACGGGCTGCTCACCACTGGTCTTATGAACATATCAGAGTTGTTTTTACAAAGAGGTTGATGCGGACCGGGGCAACAGCTTGTTGGAAAGTTGGGCTCTTCACCATTCATTTGAAGGATGGTATCATGACTGCGGTGGTTGATGCGGTTGTGAAAGTTGGGAAGTGCCTAACTAGTAGTGCAACAAGGTCTCGGGTGTTGGCAGCTGAGAGGAAGGAAGTGCTTCTATGGGGAGCAATTCAGACGCACATTGAAGAGTGTTGAAGTTTCCAGAACTTGCGTGGAAGCCTCGAGCTGCTAGTGCAAAGAAGCACTGGGAATATGGAGGAGCACCACAGAAGCAGTTCATTTGGTTACATGAGGTGCACAACAACGGTGTGGTGTGAAGAAGACACTTAGACTTGCGGAGTCGTAGGAGTAGCTGCCGAGTCAAGGAGTTGACGAAGGCTTGTGAAAGTGAAGAGTTCGAAAAAGTGTTGATGTCGTGCGGACCTACATGCAAGCACGCCTTAAATATGTTGCAGAAGAGATTGAAGCGTTAGAACATGGAGCTCGTGAATATGGGTTCCCACAATGGGTTCATCTGAAGCATACTTTGGTGGAGTGTGCGGAACAACAGAAAACCGATGGCAATATTCGTGGGTGAAGTGGACACGTTTGCGGATGCACTGGTAAGGCGGAAGGTGGGAAGTGCCCATTAAAAGATGGGACACCCCCATGCTCAACGCATGTGAGACAGAAGGTGAACAGTGGCAGTGTTCACTCTCAATGCTTATAAGACAGGATGTGGGGAGGCTCTCATTCTCAACGCAGGTGTAAGGAAACACTAACCGCAGGAAGTCAAGGAACGCAGTTCGTCAGGATGCTGCATACTTGTTGGGAGTGTGCTGGGCATGCGGAATGTTGCTGGAAAGACAACAACGTTTCAGCAAAAATGGTTAAGTCAAGTGACTTTCCCAAAAAATCCAAAGGCGCGAGGTGGTGTGGATGGAGGAAGCTCGTTGCAGAACCGAACCAATTGCGAGTGTTGCGGCAGAACTCATTGGGAGTTGCAACATGTTTTTAGAGCAGCTAGGAGATGGACGTGCAATAGAGCATCATGAGTCGTTTGGAGATGGCTTATGAGAGTTGGAAGGCTTGAAGCTTTCCACTGTGGTGTGGAGCATCACGACTTAGCATGATGAGCAGTGGTAGCGAGTAACCGTGAAGTAGCAGCATGCGATGAAACGAAGTGTGCGCCAGTCGATTGCAAAGAGGTCTAGCATGGGCAGACTTCTCTAGTGAGAAGCATAGCTACAACGAAGTGTTCATCAAGGCTAACGACGCGGCAAACTTACGAAAGGAGCTGCGGATGACAGAAGTCAGAAAACTTTTGTCTTTGTTTAAGGAAAGGGTTGCCTTGCCTTCTCAAGGATGGGTGTTCAGGAAGAAAACGTGAGGGAAGGAGATCAATTGCGGAAGCAAAGTGGTCAAGTGCCGAAACAAAAGTATGTTTGGAGTCATAACACTTGGATGACGAGGTACTGAGTTGGGTGCCTTAGATAGTTTTGAGGTGAAGTTTTATCTTTACCTTACGTTCAGCAGAGTTGCAAGGACCGAAGTGCGGAGGAGGATTGTGTGGCTGAGTGTGCGGTTCATCTCATGAAGGGACAAGATGGTTGGGAGTCGCGACCCAACTAGTTCAGTCATGGGGGCTAGCATGGGCAGAAGCATAACGAGGTGGCAGAATACAGAAGCCAAAGTAGGTGGATGATGCAATAGCTAGAACGAGTTGCGCCTGTAGGTAGCGGTTGCAGCAGAATCTTCATGAACAGTGAACGTTCGTGAAGGCGTTTCCAGGATGGAAACTGCTCTAAGTGGTAGAGAATGTCACAGAATCTTTTCGTGGCCCAAAACTTGGGGTTCCCAAGACACTTGGAGAAACGAGCCTTTGGACCACGCGGAAGTGGGCACTTAGCCAAAATTCCTAAGTGTTGGACACTTCGCATGGAACGCGGGCAACACTCAACGGACGGGTGTAGTGGAGTGCCTTGGCACGGAAGCTCCAACGGTTTGGGAACCCACGCGACGAAGCCCCAACATACATTGGGTGTTTGCTTAGCGAATACAAAAAATAGTTGCAAAGTGGGTGCTCCGGCAAAGCTGGGGCCCAAGGGTGGCACACCAGCACAACTGCGCCCAAGAGGTGTGGTTAGAAGTGGCGTCGGTTGGATGGCACCCATAATACTTGTGGTCCAAGCAACCGGTTGGCACGTCGACTAGAGTGGGTGAAACACCCTTATCATGCGGATGGTCAAGTGTATAAAAAGGGTTTCATATGGATGCAAGCAAGCGACCAAGAAGGAGCAACAAGGGAACAATAAATTCGACTAAGTGTTGGAACAGCTCTGTGGCTGGCGTACTCCCTTTGGGAGGCACCCAGCCGAAGAAAAACATGTGACTTCAGGTTACGGACGATCCTCCAAGTCGTGCGGCTGGCAGACTTGGGAAAATGCGTTCCGGTTGCTACGAATTTCAGTTGATACATTCCGCAAGCTCCAGGAAGACGTGCGTTCTGCGATTCATTCAGTGGTGCACCCAGGAAGTGCGCCCAGACAGGTGCGCTAAGAACAGCGCCCAAAAGTGCGGCTGGTAGCGTGTCCAGGAGGGATGCATTCTGACGGGCGTCCGTTTGTGTGTCCGGTGGTGCGCGTGAGTAAGTGCGCTCAATGGTGTGACCAAAGAGGTGTGCCCAGGGGTGCACCCAGAATTGCGCCCAGGTTGGTGTGCTCAAAGATGCGCCCACAGGTGCGTCCAACAGCATGTTTGGCAGACGCATTCAACAGTGCGACGGGCAGGTGCGCCCAGAAGTGCATCCAAGTGGTGCGAGTGCATTTTGGAAGAAACGCATCCAAGTGTTGGTGCCGACAATAGTTCGGTCGACAATGTGATTCTAGGGAGACTCGATGGTGGAGTTGCACCCAATTTGTGCATCTACGGCAGAGTGGTAACCAGAATAGCATGTTGGCAAACAAGCGCCCAGGTGGGGTGTGGTTCAGCACTTAGGCGTCCAAAATGATGGATGTTGCGGTTGTTGCGTTGAGGAGGGTGACAACCATCGAACGAGCATTTGGTTGGCGTCTTATTAGCTTGCCTTATGGGTAGAGTCGTGGTGCCGTGAAGAGGCAGACTTCGGCACGTCAGGAAGATGCTTGACAAGGAGGCTTGGCACGAGTTTCAGCTGAACGAAAGAGCATGGTGCAGGCATTTGAAGTAAGCCTCGGGCGTAGCACAGACGACAGTGCGACAGTGCAGGCTTCATCATGATCATGACAGACATCGACGCTGTAGAGATACTTGGCATGAACAGTGTGAGAGAGCAAGCATGCGTATGCGACAAAGACAATTGGAGTTGTGGCTTGATTGTATTTTGGGGTGTTGTTGGTTCGGCTCACTCCCGGATGAGTTTCCAAGTGATTATGGCATCCTCCATCGTTGTAACAAGTATTCTCATGGGTATTATGCTACTCCGTTTTAGGGTTAGCACCCACACATATTCTTATCTCTTGTACTTGGTTGGTTCTGTGGTTGCACATGTAAAATGGAAAATTGACTAAGTATAGAAATTTAGGAGGTAGGAGTAGGTAAGTCTGCAGGTTAGGCGTAGTCTGTCGGTGAGCTTCCGAGATGGTCATGCCCTGGTTAGCCTCCGGGCAGTGCCGCACACCACATTTGGACACTGGTGACTAGCGAAAAAGTGTGGCTATGATAGAAGCACCTGCAATTGTTGTTCAAGGATAAGACCGTAAAGGTCATGATCTGAGTTGATTTGGTAGTTGGACGTGAAGGGGGAAACCCCTGCAATTGTTGTTCAAGGATAAGACCATAAAGGCCGCAAGATAGAAGAGGAGCCCTAGAGGATTCATTATGGAAAAATGCTAGCATCCCCAAGCAGTGAACAAGCATATGGATGAGTTGAAGAAAGTCTGAGTGAAGGATTCTGAAGAGATAGACCTCGGTGCAATGAAGTGACCTCGTGGGCATCCTCTTGATGTCGATTCCCTTTAGGTTGTTGTGTGTGAAGGATCCTCGTGGATAAGAAGGGGGAGCAGTTGTGGAAGGAAGAAACCAAATCACTGGGAGAAGGTCATGGTAGAATAGTGCACGCGATGTGGAAGATTGTGGGCGTGAAAGAGGGTTGCGTTTTCCAGTTACGTTGAAATGGACGGAGATCTGTAGAAGGACGCATTATTGCTGCGTGAGGAAGGCTGGTCCTAGGTGGAGCTCATGAAAGAACCCTCTTAGAAATAACATTATTGAACGTCAAGGAAACTGCCGAAATTGATAGGTTGAGATGTGTTGTTGTTATTTTCTTTGATGTTGAGAGGGCGTACATGACTATTGCTTTAGTGTTGGTGATAGCTATGTGATAGAGGCCCGAGAAGAGATACAAATGGGAGCCTATAATACAGAGCTTGGGAACAATATGTAGCCTGACCTATCAAAATCCCATAAGGCTTGGATAAAGATCCTCCCATCTGAAGAGAACCCCTATCGTGAAGAGAAAATATTTTGCGTGAAAATCAGTTCGTGAGAGTCTGGGATCAGCGGAGAGGAGAACATCTCGAGGATAACTTTGCATGAAGATGTGGTCCGTTTTGGTGTTGTGTGGGCGGTCAAATGGCAGCAATTGTACTCGAGTTGCTTAGGTAAGTGAAAATGCATGCTTCATGGTTTCCTTGGAACTTTCTTACATGATGCTTCGTATGTTTATGAACCATGATTAAATAGAAGCCAGAAAGGCATTATGGCAAGTCATGAGAAGACAAGTATGGCAAGAATGTCATTATGGCAAGTCATGAGAAGACAAGTATGGCAAGAATGTGGGGCATGGTGAATGATGAGTAAGAAGACGAGCATGGAAAAATGAGAGGATGTGGCAATGGATATGGATGGTGATGGTGAAGTCACCATGAGACACATGAAAAAAAGAAATTATTATTTTAATGGAGTTGAAAATTGTGTTGCATGTAAATGGCATACAGGGGTGGTTAGGCATGCCTATCCCTAGTAAGTATAGGTAGAGCTAGGTGACAGTGGGCATGTGGATTTGTTAGGGTTAACCTTGACTTGGGAATGCATCAAATTGTTTAGGTCTTAGCATGTGTTTTTTGGGCCCATGGTATTTGGTATCCCATGGTATTGGCCCAAGGTATTGCATGTAATGAATCCTATAAAAGGCTTGGCACACTCCATTGTAATGTGGCTGCTCTTACTTGGCCTAGTTGGCCTGTTTTGGCTAAGGATACCGAAGCTTCTTCTTGTTGTTTTTTCCCCTTCGGGGGTTTCCAGGGTATATTGTTGTCTCTTAAATTGTTGCTTGATTATTATTGTTCTCTCATTATCATGTGTATGCTCATCTAAAACTTGACATAACATTGATGTAACTATAATCCACATCACAAAAGAAGAACATGTCTTCCCTATTATCCATCTTAAATTTAAATTTTACAAAAGCTATAAAAATAAAAACTAGCATTAAATCTGAATCTACCAAGCACCAAGAGGGATCAAATTTATTGAGGTGTAAACTTTATCTTAAATTTTTTACACCCCAAGAAATTTGATCCCTCTTGGTGCTTGTTAGATCCAAATTTAATATGGATCTATATTGTTCTATCTCTTTTGTGAGTTCTCTTCAATCTCATCCTCAATGTCCTCTTTCTCTCGAGTGTGGTTCTCTCTAATTATGGGTCCTCTTTTTTATCTCATCCTCTAATTGTGGATCCTCTTGTCTCCTTGACTCTGTGTTTAGGATATGATCATTAAAGGGTGTAGAGCCTAGTAGAGATGGGATGTGTTTGTTTTTGAAAAAATCTTGTCAAATTAATTTTATACTATAATGAAATTATGTACATGGGATATAATCATATTAGTGGCTTGAGTTTTTATTTGTTGTAGTGCCTAGGTGATATCCCTTTTGGTGGATGAGCATGTGAGAAACATATATAATAAAAAAATTTGATGTTTGAATTTATATTATAATTCCAATCCCAATGCCAATATAAATATGATTTTCTCATATATTATTAAGGATCATAACCCCAACCCAAATCCAAGCATCTTATGCTCCATAAAGGATTTACCCAAAACAATGATGTATTTTGGGGTTTTCAAACCTTAATGGAATCAAGCACTTGTCATTTCCACTCTTAATCCTTTTTTTTAATTAATAAATGAGTCAAGCACTTGCCATTTCACTCTTAATCCCTTTTTAGTAGATAACTGAGTCACTTAAGAGGATCTCATTGATCATGTGCACCAACAATAACTTGTATATTATTGTATTGATAACATTGATGTTAGATTCAATGTTATGAGTTGAAGAAGAAGATAATTGATCGAGAATTGGATAAATATGGCTTCCCATCAAAGTTTAGCCCATCAATGTGAAGACCTATAGATTGCATAACTTCCACAACAAGTTCAAAGTGCATTTGATCTTATGTACATGAAGGTGTTTCCATGGTATCTTCTCATCGTTCAATGATTTATACCAATAGAAATTACAAAAACAATCTTGTATTGATCTCATCAATCATGTTATTTAGATAGTTACACCTCTTATGGATATGGATATTTTAAACAACTAAGCCAAAGGATGGATATAGAATTATAGTTGACTTTGCATATTAGATTGAATCTAATATTGTAATATTTAGGTCTATTATCAAACTCACTATCATAACTATTTGTTAGCATCATCACCATTATCGCCATGGGCATCACCATTGTCAATGTCAACATCATCATTATTATTATAAGTTTCATGCAAAAATTATTGGTCTTAGCAACATTGTCATCCTCATTGTCATCGTTATAGTCATCATCGTCATCAGTATCATCATCGTCGTCTTCATCGTCATTGTTTTCATTGTCATCGCCACATAAAATATGTAAAACATATTATGCAATGTGCCTTTCCTATGAACCCTAAAATTAAAAAACAATTGCACAATGAACCTCTACTATGAACTCTAAAATTTCCATACTAAACCATATTTACACCCACGTTGTCACCTATCACATTAGCAAACATCAACACTTACCCATGAGTGTACTCATGCCTTCAGCTTTGATATTAGGTTACATTCACTATCATCTCATATCATCATTGTCGATGTCATCAATTTCATCATCATCATTGTCATCATCGTCATTGCCATCATCATCACCATCGTCATCAATGTCATCATCATCATCACCATCATCATCACCATCGTCATCAATGTCATCATCATCACCATTGTGAATGTCATCATTATCATCGTCATCTCCATTGTCAATGTCATCATTATCATCACCATCACCATCATCGTCATCAATGTCATCATCATTATGATCATTATTGTTATCATCATCATCATTATTGTCATCATGGTCATCGTCATTGTCAAATTGTGGCATCATCGTCGTCGTGATTGTCATAAGTTTCATTCAAAAACTATTGTCATTGTCGACATCATCATCATGATTGTCATCATCAATATCATCATGAGTATCATCGTCCTTATCAATAACTACATCATCATCATCAATATCATCATCACCATCATCGATGTCATCACTACCATAAATATGAACCTCCCCAAATCCAAGTGTTGTGGTTCCATGCTCTTATACATATAACAATGCTTCCATTTCCCAAGCAATCCACAATGATTCCTCATGTATCCTATTGAACAATTGATGAAACTTCCTCTCCCCATCATTTTTATTTTCTACATCTATTGATGTGCTCAATTGGTTTTCATCTAATGTTAATTTTCCATTGGAATCCCTCCATTCTATTACATAGTCACCTTCCTGGGGGCTTCTTTATTCTCCAACCTCTTATGTACTCACGTTTTGATTTTTTATTTTTTAAATGTTAGCTTCTACTATATACTATCTCGAAGCTTCTACTTTATGCTATCTTGAATGCTCTGCATATCTTTCACGTACTCTCTCTTGAATGGATGGTCTTTCTCCATTACCAACTTATTTCTTTTGTCCTTTTCCACGACCTCTCCCATGGATATTTTGTGGTGCAAGTTTTTTTTTTAATCATGATTTCGATCCTATATCTTCACTTTAGGGAAAGTACCCGCCCATCATCAATCCTAACCTACTTCAAACATTTAACCATGCATCTATACGTATATGCAATCATTTGTGTCAATATGGCTCTTCAAATTCCTTGTTTCCAACAATATGTAAACTAAGTAGGGTTTTGTGCACTTTGTAGTATGGATTTATCAATGAAATGGTGATTTTCAATGATATAGCCAACCTCCTTTTCTATCGAAAAATCGTGTAGTAATGTGGGTATTGTACAAAAGAACTTTTTCTCTAGATGTATGTAGAATTTATATTTTATGTTGTCTATTGAAACTCTTCCTTCTATTACTTGATATTCACAAAAATCATCAATACTTTCTCCAACTACTCATACAAACTTGAAAATTCTTTCTCTAGATCTATGTAGAATTTATATTTTATGTTATCTATTAAAACTCTTCCTTCTATTACTTGATATTCACAAAAATCATCAGTACTTTCTCCAACCACTCATACAAACGTGTTCTTCCATACTTTATTAAGCATGGCAAAAATTTGTCTTCATTGTATGTTTTCATTCATTTCTAAAGTCTTCAATAAGTTCTTGGTTTATTTTGGGATTGATTCAAGAAATGTTGTGTCTTTATAAATAATCTTTCTCTAGGTTATGCAATCTCGAGTTAAGTTGTTTTTACATACATTTTTTTTTAATTTTCAAGCTTTTTGTTCACTCACCCTCTATGTGTGTGTCTTATTCATCATTAATTATTCCATTTAAGTCATATTTTTTACAACCAAAAGTAGAACTAGTGTTGTACTATAGAGAAAATACAAGAGTCACATCAATGACTAGTTGCAATTACACATATAAAAGAAACAACAACATTCAAGATTCAATATATAAAAGAAAGAGAAGAGAGAAATGATTGCAAATCATAAGATCCACCTTATTATCCCAAAAATATATTTGGTGTCTCTCAATCTTCGACCATATGGTGTTGATAATAACTCTATATAATCAATGTGATACATCAAAGGTAAGTTGCAATCAATTACATAGATAGTTACAAACATGATCAACAACCAATGATTGTCGACGCGTATTTCTCACGATTGACCATAATGATATTTGTTTGGTCAACCTCAATGGTTCATCACTAGGTTGATATGTGGTGTTTCCAATGAAGTGGCATTGTGGTCAACATTAATAGAGATTTACTCTCTAAGGTTAACAACATCAATTGATGCTTCTAGTCGATATCAACACTTAATTCATCAAGGTCATTGATGTCGGTGAATGTTTTTTGTTGACATCGATGACATAATCACTCGCCATTGATGGTAAAGTGTTGCAGGTGATGTTAATGATGAGATTCTATCAATGGATAAGGTGTCATGGTCAAGGTTGACAACTTGCGATATGCAACATTAGTGAGCCTTATTTGCTATTGCATGTCGACGATGACCACTATAACTCCATTATTAAGGGTGATTGAGCATAAGTACAACCCTAGAAGGTTGTCTACCGTTATATTGTTACAACTTTATTATCTAATTATCATTTAATTAGCAATATTACTTAAGCTTTATACTCTAGCAACCCCTCTTAAGGCTTATAGTACAATTGAAAACATTAGTGAAAATGCTCTTCAAATGCTTCTCTTTGATATACAATTCTTGGGCTAGTAAGACTCATTCAAGTCGCTCCCTACTCCTTTGAAATATAAGCCTTCTAGATATGATCCAAGTTTCCCAACATCATTGGACATCATTAGCACTTGCAATGTCTCATAACTCTAGTAAAGTTATGATGTCAAACCTCTAGATACACAAGCATTTGGACTATTGAACAACTAGCTATCATTCATTGCATCCCTCTTCAAAGTGTGGGCCTCTAAAAACATGAAAACATCAAATGTTTGTTTTTATTGTTCTTTATTATGATCATGCACAAGGGTAAAGGGTAAAAGCATCTATGCTACACGTACAAGGTTAAACATTAAATACCTCTATGGAAAAAGCTCCATCTTTATTATATGATAAGTAGATAATAAAATTGGGTGAGAATTCTTTTCAAATTTATAAATAAAAATGAAGTGCTTTTTTATGATGGAAAATCATTTCTTTAATTATTTTTAAAATTATAATTAAAAATGAAATACATTTTTATCTCTTTAATTATTTTCCAAATTATAAATAAAAATTAAATACATTTTTTATCAATTAAAAATGGAAATAAATTTAAATTTATATTAGAATGAGTATTTATAAATAATAATATCATTAAAAAATCATTATATTTTTAATTATTTATATTAGATCAATTTATATATAATTAACCGTATTATTTAAAAACTTCCAAAAAAAAATATATATATATATATTCCAATCGGTCACCTTTTTACAGTTTTATACAAAACCATGCTAAACCAAATTTATAACAAAAAACGCACCAAATAAAACATTAACACATTTAATAAAATGATCTCTACCTCTTCTTCGATTCGTCTTGCTAGAATTGTCTACCTCTTCTTCGATTCGTCTTGCTAGAATTGTCGAGCATTCAGAAGAATCACGCCCACCATGGATTGACAGAACATTACATGATCCACAGAAACTCATGGGAGATGTTAGCACAAGAATATTAACATTGTGGATCTCTAAGTTTGTAATGGAGAAAGAAGTAGAGAGTCATCTAAAAGCAATGTTACAAAGAGGGAGCAGTGAGAGTCTGAAATAATGAAACATCAAACCAAGGCATCCTGTCATGGTATTTAGCAAGCCATTGCTCTCACCTCCTAATCTCTCCATTAATTCATATCGTAATGCACCGATTCCTTAGAAAACACTCAAATGTATGCGTTCTCTCAGTTCTTTGTGCGTTTTATGTGAATTCTTTTTGTGCGGGTAAAGATTTGATACATCCCCACTAAAACCTTAACAGGAGCGTTTCAAGATGCGAAAACCAGTAAAACGTCGATATCCGGTGTGGTAATGATATAAGTTCAGCACTGGAGACAAATTAGATGATATAATGTATTGCAAGGAAACCTTGTCAGACCAGAAACATCACTTGGTTTGACTTCTGTCATTCATTTCTTGAAATGTTGCCTCATGCTCACATGTTTAAGAACAGATTACAAGAATTTGCACAGAAGAAGTATTTGCCATTGCCTGTCTACCATACCGTAAATGACGGCAAAGACCATCTTCCTCAATTCAAGTGCACTGTAACAATCAATGGGACAAAATATGAATCACCTCCTGGTTTCCGCCGCAAGAAGGCAGCACAGAATGCTGCAGCTGAGAAAGCTGTAGAAGATTTGCAAAGGAAGGGATTTAAGTTTAAAGTAAGTTTGACTCCTACTCAGATGCTCAAAATCATTTTCAAATGCTGTTTTTCTTTGTGTTTCACATTTTTTTTCCTTTCATATGTTTTAGGATTTCAAATGCTGTTTTTCTTTGTGTTTCACATTTTTAGGGTTGTACTGGGTTTGTTAACAATTTTTGTGATTTTGATTGAATATGGTGGATGTTAATAATTTTTGTGTTTTTCATTGAATATGGTGGAGTGTTCTGTAATGTTCCTTATTTTATTTGCTGACAATGAAGCAGGGGAGAAAACGGCCTAAATGTGTCCTTGCTGAGCTTGCTTCAATGAAGAACAGGCCTCCTCCTACGTATCATTTTACAGAGTCTGTCACAGCTACTGTGGAGATTAATGGAGCTTCCTACACTGGAGCTCCTGCAAACAATCTGGAGGAGGCTGCAAATAAGGCTGCATTTGAAGCGATTTGGGCAATTGACCCACAATACTGTGAGTTATTATGCATATAAAACTATATATTTTCATTCACCTTTGTTATCCCTATATCACTTGTAAGATCCGTTGTGCTCTCAACAATGCTATTTGTTTTGGGTCATGCCACTGATCCATTGGAAATGTTTATCAAGATAAAGATCGTGGGTCCGAGGATATTGAAGGGAAGCAGCAAAGCAGTGAGGAGATTGATCTAACTATATCCATCAGCAACAGGAATAGAATCGAATCTGAAAATGCTGGACATATGCCTCGAAGAACGAAAAAGCACAAAGGGAAGAAGAGCACTGGCACAGCTTGACACGGCAGAGAGTTTCCAGATTTTGATTTTTGTCTCATTTCTTCTCTTTCATTGGATTGGTTTTAGCCTGTAGGGATATTTAGTCATAGCTATTGTGGCTATAGGGCTCAGATTTATCCGAAACCTCCCCATTTTGAAAATGGAAGTCTTGTTGGAGTTTATCTGGCGATATCTGAGTGAATATCATATTTTTCCTTGTTCTGAAAGCACCCAAAGAAAATGTGTGTAAAGAAGATGTTACAATTGCCAAGATAAATATAGGTAGATAAAGGATGAGGTATGTATATTAGGTAGATAATATTCAGATTCAATACGGAGTATTTTCAATTGAATGCAAAAGGTACTGAGGTGTGTATATTAGGTAGATAATAATCAGATTCAATAAGGAGTATTTTCAATTCAATGCAAAGGGGTACTGAATTGCCTTGCACTTGTATTAGTTGGTTTGGTGTGAAAAGTAATAAGAAGAGACTTGTTACAGCTGGTGTGTTATGAAGCTTAACAAACATTAGTTTTGAAGTATAGTATATGTCTTTGGAAGTTTATTACCTATAGTATAGTCTAACTTGTGCCATATAGTAATAATCAGAATTGTAACATTTCCAGTGTTTAAATTTCAAATTAATAACTACATTCTTGTTCTTGTTCATTTATATTTTTTCTGAATCCTGAAATACTAGATCCAATGCTTCCTACTATATTACCATTTCCAAGATTATTGCCTTCTCCACTAACTGGCATTTCATAGAAGTAGCTTTTGGATAGTCTCTCTGAAAAGTAAATGATATTAATATCATATTGAACTCTTGTTTCAATGAACCATCATAACTGCAAAGAAAAAGGACATTGTCACTTGAAATTTGGGAATTGTTAAAGAACCTTTTTTAAGCATCGGCATTTCATCATAAGGCAAACTGTTGCTAGCACTATATAATCTGGAGTTCAGCACCAAGAAATAAGAATTGCTTTTATGCCCTTTTGCATCTTCTTTTAATTTGCTTTTGAATCTAATCTCCTTTATATCATCTCGGTACTATAATCCCTTGTGACTCTTACATCTTTCACTTTTACTATAATTTTTTATTCAAATTGTTACCCTTGTTATAAAGCTTATAGTTTTTCCCATTATTATATAAACTGGACCATACTTTGATATGGGTTTTTAGGATGGTTACACAATCTTCCAAATGAGAGAACCCACCACCTGGTTTATATGATTGGAATTTGAATTGATTTTTGAGTTGGTCATATTTATTTTTGAGTTTTATCCCACAACTTTTCTACTTTGGGAGATACCACTTCTGTACTTTTTATTTCCACAAGTATCAAATGCACCTTGATATCCCTACTTTGTTTTCAACTAAACTAAATCTTGAATCGGGGTTGATAATATTTGTTCTCTACCTAAGTTAGAACGTACTCTAGATTTCTTCTATAACACATCTGATCCTACAAAATTTCATAAGCGACATTCAAATTGTTGTATCCAAGGGCATACACAATGCACAAAGTTTTGGCCACATCTTCCTAACAATATTAAAGTATGTGGTGCTTGGCATTTCTTTTAATAGAGATTGCCTTTATGTTGTGCACAATTAAAGAGGCAAAAACTTGTATGACTTTTACATTCACCTAAATTCAACACACTTCCACCTTTGGTCTCAAGGTTTTGGTTCTTTTTAATTACACGTCTGGTTCTTGTGTAACCAATTTGTATTTTACACAACTTTGTTTTAGTAACATGCAGTAGAAAAATGCATTACTTATAAGTAAAACTGCTATAATCAAACATTTGGTTGAAACTAATATCTAAAATTTGATATCCTACCTTTTCAAACATAAGTTTTGGAGGACTTTGAAGGTGGAATCTTTGAAATGTAGCCAATCACAGTGGAGAAAAGACTTCTACTACAAATGATAACTGTGAACATTTATAATAACATTGAAGGGAGAAGTTTAACTTTCTAGTATGCCTCATGATTGCTTTTCTTCTTGGCAGTTTCGTTGCAAAAATGACACATTGTTTTCACAATGGGCTTTTAAATCATTGGAATTCAAATGTTTTCACAATGGGCTTTTAAATCATTGGAATTCAAAATTCACCTTATCAAAGAAAGGAGTTTCAGAACCTCCTTTTATGCCTTGGATACAAATTTGGTACTTGGTTTTGGTTTAAAACAGGGTGCAAATTCTATTTTCTCATATTTTCAAGTTTTATAACCCATTTCTTCAAAGTCTCAGAGACCAGCAACACATTAGGATCAAAATGAGCTCATGCAATCGTTGAGCCTATATTCTATTTTCTCATATTTTCAAGTTTTATAACCCATTTCTTCAAAGTCTCAGAGACCAGCAACACATTAGGATCAAAATGAGCTCATGCAATCGTTGAGCCTATATTCTATTTTCTCATATTTTCAAATTTTATAGCTCATTTCTTCAACGTCTCGGAGACCCGCAACACATTAAGCTCAAATTGAACTCGTGCAATTATTGAGACTATTTTTTCCTTCAAAGATTGGATTGATTGTATGTGTTTGATGTTTAGGGTATGGTAGTTTCTCATCCCTACTCTTGAGCTGTGTGGGGTAACCTAAACTCATTCACTTGTTAAATAGGTAAGCATAGATCTGTAAGTATAATCATATGTGAAGAGCATTAAAGCACATATCTTGACATGGTAGTGTATTGAGATTTGAGTGTAGGATGTTGACTGATCCATAAACAGCTATGGCCTTTCCTTTTCACCAACACGGATACCCTGTGGAATAAAATTAATTTAGTGTTTGCAATTAAGCAATTAACTGGCAATGCTGAGTGCAAACCTTCTTTGCTTCTAATCACCAACATGCATACAAGAAAGGTTCTGTTTCTGAGATGGGCTTCGAGCTTGGTACTTTGCTTGTGTGGCTAAACCAGTGCTGAATAAGTTCCCAGATTGTGTTTATGGAAAAAATCTAGGCTCAACACTCTACTCCAAGCCAAAGGTAACAAATATACTCTGCTCTTTGCATGTGCGTACACACACTCGAACTCTGTACCAGTGACAATTACATACAACATTCTACAACTCTGTTAGAACTTAATGAACCAATCTCTGCCTATTCACAGAACCAGCAGTTACATACTCGTTTCCCAATATTCTTCCATCAAGGAGTTAAATGCATGGCTGTAGGTTATGGTTTACAGGATACTGCTGTCAACCGTTTTTATCAACTATGATCAATACAAAGTTGCACTCTTTTGTGATAATGTGGGTGGCTGATGAGTTATTACAACTGACAGCTTGGAGGACAATCGCTGTAGCAGATGGTTAACGCACTAAAAATGCACACCAGTTAACTGATTAAAAGGGCGATCGAACTGTGGGTGTATGGGCGTTGTCATTCATTAAGCATGAGGCCAATATGTGCATCATTCCCAACACTTAATTAACACACACATAGATTATCCCAGGGATTAATTGGAGGTGAGACCAGACCGCGGGTGTTTACAGAATGGACTTCTAATGATTTCACAAGTAAAAGCGCACTGGAGAAAGCTGCCAAGGTGTATGGCTGTGTGGTATTCGAAGAGACACATGATTCAAGTACCCATGTGACTCCCAAATTATTAATAAATACTGTAGCTTGTCAATGAATAACCCAACATTCATTCGATTGAAGTCTTGGGGTTATGATGAAACTCCCAAAGGAATAAGGTAGTTATACTGGTTGTAGTAAACCATCGATCTAGCAACTCAAATCACAGTGTTGTTCCATGGAAAACTCAATCACAGTGTTGTTAGATATGATTATAATTAACATTGCAGAGAAAAACCGGTCATGACAATCACCGATAAATTAAATGTACCAGTTGGAAATCCAATTGGAAAAACTAGCATTTAGGTGGAGATTTTATTTTGCTAAGGAAATGGTTACAATATGGTTATTGTTGCTGCCTTTTTCACACACATGGGGGTTAACATGGCAGAAATCTTCAAGCCACTGGGTGTGTCCTTGGGGAAAGCTTCCAATCAAGTACTGTCACTTGATTCTTAACTCCTCCATTTAGGCAAACTCCAAACAAAGCCAACTGAAGTGGATCCTAAAAGTTGCTAAGGCTGATTAAGTTGTTTAGTTGTTTTTGTGGATGAGTAAGTGTTTTAGGAGTTTTATAAAAATAAAATTAAAATAAGAGATTGCAATATAAAATTCAGTCACAACAGCATAAAGATTATATAAATCACAAAGTCACTCAACACGTGATAGATTTCAATAAAGATTGTAAAATAACAGTAAAGGACCAGTGCTGAAAATGGAGTCAAATGTAGTGTTGTTGTAATGTTTGAAATGTATTGCGAGTGCTCTTGGTCAATTTTAATTTATTGTAAAAATGAGTGGATTATGAGTGAGGGGGATTCCCAATATACCACGAAGGTACAAGGAATATGTCCAGACTTGCTAAGTGTGGCTCCACACGAGGAAATGTGGGCTAGATGGAGTCACAGGGTGATGTCCAACACTACACCAATTGAGGGTGTAGCCTGACGGGGCCCCATGGTCGCTCTCTAGTTGTTCCCACTTTCTCTGTGAAATTTGCCCGCACAAAAGCAAAAATGAGACGTTGGATATTCGTCTTGGGAGGTTAATTGAATGATGCGAAAACTAATTACTAGTCACTAAGTCACTTTCTGGATTGATCAACTGGTCAGTCGAGGCTCCAGAGATCTAGAGCATACGGGGACAAAGCCTTGTTAATTTTAAGGATTTTAAATTTTTTTCTTGTTTAACCAAAGAGTCTCTTTTTCGGCCAGTACCCGGGCAAGCCCTTATCCCGTGAACCTTACTTCGGGAAAGCAAGGGGTTTATTTTAACTAAAAAGAAAGATTGAAAAATAAATGTTATCCAATTATTACACTACCGAAGTAGTGGGTTAGTATCCATTTACTTTGCAAAAAAAAAAAAAAAAAAATTGTAATTGTCAAAGCATACGATTTGCAAAACAAAAGTTAAAAAGTTCCTATCTCCTGAGTGAGTCAATGGCCCAATATTTGGATTGGACCACGACGGTAAATTTTAGTTAATCTAAGTTAATGTTAACCAAATAAAACTAAAGTAAAGACTAGAAAACTAAAGAAGCAAAAAACTATAAAAAAATGACACCGATGCAAATCCACTCTAGGGGATGGGAAGTAAAATCTGATGAGCTTACCTCAAAAGTGATTTTTATTATAAGATTGCAATGCAAACTAAACTAAAAAGAACTCATATTTCTCCTTATAGATCCTAGAGGAAAGAGGTTACAAATGCTTTAGAAAAAATTAGAAAGCAAGAAGATGGTTCAAAGAAGTCTTGGTTTGCTTGATCTTGCCAAAATTGGTCCTCTAAAGCCTCTTTTTCTGCTGCAAATAAACAAAAACCAGCAAAGAATATTAATAGAAAAAACGTCCAAAAACACTTTAAAAGTGACTTGGGCAAGTTAGAAAAAAAACCTAAAACTTCCAAGTTTAAAAACTAGTTTAATAATTTAAGCAAATAACTAAGATGAATTGGCTAAAAAGCCAACCCTCTTAGGGTCTTGGAAAGCCTTGAAAAGGCACTCAATAAAGCACTTAGTTGCTTGATTTCAACTCTTTAAACTCAAAAGAAACTAATTGTTTAACAAGTTAAAAAATTTGCTTTAAAAAGACTTGCAAAAGCAACTAGTTTCTAAGCTAGATCTATCCTTTTAAATGATAAATTTTATGAACTTTTAGATCTATGCAATCTACTCTTATAAATCGGATCTAAAAAAAAATATTAACTTCTTAACAAAGTAGATCTAAAGCATAAGAGGAAGTAACCGAAAGTTTGTTTGAGAAATTGAGAGAAGAAGGTGAAGAAGTGCCCTCTTTGATAAATGGGCAATGGAATCACTTTGTAGCTTCGAGAAGGACTATGCTTCTCATAAAGAGCTAGAGAGCAAGAGAAGCAAGCACGATCTCTTGCAAAATCCAACGAAACACCTACGGATCCCTTCATGCTTGCACAAAACTTGTCAAACCTTATAGTAAAATTCCAGATTAAAACAAGGAGAGCATACCCATAAACAAACAAGCATGGAAAATCCTAAATCTTTAAAATAGAAATTTTAATTGAGTAATGAAACAACATTACTCAATCCTATTGATCAATACTAATCATATTAGGCTAAAGATTTACAAAGCAAGAACAAATGCAAAAATTGAATCCTACAATTACCTCACTCAGCACATGAAGCAATGATCATCCAACTTGAAAGAAGACACAATGAGACCTCCAAAGCCTTATTTCATTAACAATATTCAAAAGTAAGTTTACAATGGGAGCAGAGGTTCCACACTTCATCCAATAGTGAGGAAAGACCCTGCTTATATAGCAAAATGAGAGGAGGGGGGGCACAACTCCCAAGAGAGGGTGCATCACCTTGATTGAGGAGCAAAATATGGAAGTGGCCCTCTTGACTGATATGATTTGGATTGTATTCATGGAGGGTGTGCCACCTCTCTTGAGGTAGGCGCACTCCCTCTTTCGTTGTATCACCCTCTAACCACAAGTTGTCACCTTGCAAAAGTCGCCCACATGGTAGATATGTTCCCCCCTCATGAAGGAATTCGCCCATCTTTAGAGGAGGTTCGACCCTCAACCAAATCCTTGACAAATTGCACAATATTCTCCCTGTATTTGATTGCCAATCACTGGAGATATGAATCCGACAAACTTCCTTGATTTGTGGGATCTCAAATTTCACTTTATTATGTCTTATTTGGCCATTTATTTGGTCTTTTTGGCTTTTTTCGAGTAAATAAAATTTTTGGAGACAATTATTCACTTGAAACTTAGGATAAGTGGGTGATATGGCTTAGAAAACGAACATCCACTTGAAAAATTATGCCCACAAACCATACTTCTATTACATTTTTAGTTTTTCCATTTAAACTATTAAAAAATAACCCAATTTTACAAGAAAAAATATTTTTCTCGTAATTTAAAAAAAATCCTAAGGGACTTATGATCCAGATGGAGATCGGTGGCCACCCACCTATTCCATTGGCTCAAAACAGTTTCCCATTTTGCCAATTTTCTAGTAATTTTTCTACAGTTTTTCGAGTCCCAAACTTCTGGGGCCATTTTGAGGCCCTAAACGACGTTTTTTGAGAAATCTTGGTCCGACGGAGATTGTTATTTTTATGGTCCTCAGCGTAGTCCTCGGATAGATCTTTCCAACAGGCTACAGAGCGCCCCAAACGAAGATCATATGCAAAAGTTATGACCCCGAGAAGTTGATTGTTCAACTAACCACCTTGGGGCCGCAAACTTTATGACGATTCATCTTCTAGGGTTAGGTTTTTGGATGTTTGGGATTCTTTCCCTCATGCTTATGATAAATAGGCCCTTTCGGCCTCTCTTTGCATTCATCTTGGCACGAATGAGCACAGCGGCCACATCTCTTCTCAGAGATAGCTACTACCATTCTAGTTGTTGTATTTACAGTCTGTTCTATTTCCGATATTTAATAGAATATGTGTTTATTGTATCGATGTGTTTCTTGCCATATATCTGTGTATGTGAATATATATCTTTGTATATGATTCTGTATATGCTATCTTTTGTTTCGTTCCCACACAAATCCAGATCAACTTAACACATGTCCATATGACTCAATTTTAGTGTCTAGCATGTTAATATACATTGAAAAGTGAACTTTAATAACCTCCTAAGGCCTAACCACCAAGATAGGCATTCAAGCTTTGGAGGAGCAGGTGAAAAACTTGAAAATTATATACAACTTGTTCAACAATGCATAATTAACGAGGGAAAAAACACCTTCGAATACTCAGCTTGATGTCTAAGTCCTAAGAAAACCAAGTTCTTTACAAAAAGTCCATGTTAGCACAGTTTATTACAATTCCCCCAAGGGGGTATGAACATGTGAAAAAAAAATTTAAAAAAAGGTGCCTAGAAGTCCTGAAGGACTTCTGAACTCTGATCATGAACAAGTATCCTTGTTCAAACTTTGTTGGCTCACTTGAAATCCAACCTAGTACAACTTAGTAGGCAACAGGTACAATGGTGAAATATGTTCTCTTAATTGAGAGTATAATGCATTCTTACTCATTGGCACATTTTTGCAAATTGTTTTGGCTCAAAAACAATATTTGATATTCTTCTTCTGAATCCTTCATGCTTTGTTACTACACAGCTTGTGAGTCCCATGCTTTGTTAGTGCACTACTTCATTCCCTATCAAGTCTCTTCTTATTTTCAACCCTTCTTCTCTAGAGATTTCATATTGAATTATTTATTTTCCATACCCTTCATATTTAATATGTTGTGGAAGGCTAATAATTCAATTTAGGAAAGAAAGAAAAAATTGTGTTATCACTCAATTTTGAAAATTTAATTTTTATTATTATAAACTTTAAAAATGTTATTTTTTAGAAAATATATTTCATGGCTCACAATTATTATAAAGCAATTGTGACACAATCCAAACTGATCACTAATCAAACCCAAACTGATCACTAATCAAACCCAAACTGATCACTAAATTTTAAATTTTAGGGATCCAAGATAACCAACCATAGAAAGCATAAACTTGAAATGAAGTAACCATTACAGAGAATGATTAACGAACCTACTAATCTATGAGATAATAAATACATCTTCTTGGTATCCATGGGAGCTCTAATCCACTTCCCCAAAGGCTACTACTATGCTGCTAATACAATGGAAAAAAGGGTAAGTTATAAATGTAATTCTCCATATTCTTGAAGAAGGGTTAGTGCCACTCATATAGTGAGTTGCAGTCTGCAGAATCTGATAGGTATGCTCATGCACCCCTTCCCACTTCCATAGCTGAGAGGAAGGAGAAATAAGTTAACCTATTGGTTAAACCTTGTTAGAGTTGATTACTAAATTATTTACTTGTTTATAGAGCACAACCTATCCTAGTTAAGGTGAAGGGGAGGTGAAGGCGTGGAATGAATGATATGACCAAAGTATATGTGAGATAGATTTGTTGGAGAAATTGTATTATATGAGCCTTAGTCTATGAAGTAACCAACCATAGAAAGCATAAACTTGAAATGAAGTAACCATTCCAGAGAATGATCATCGACCTTGTTAGAATTTATTACTAAATTATTTACTTGTTTATAGTGCACAACCTAACTTATCCTAGTTGAGGTGAAGGCGTGGGATGAATATATGATCAAAGTATATGTGAGATGGAGAAAATGTATTCTTTGAGCCTTAGTCTATGAAGTGTGATGGTATTTTGTGATCCAAAGTATTGTTAGTGTGAAGGTGTCTTGTGATCTTGTTAATTGTTTTGTATTATTGTTTTAAGTTGTAAAATTTAATAAGTTTTTGAATTTTTATTTCTATATTATATATTTTTAATATTCTAATTAATAAAGTTAATTTTTCTATATTGTAGTTGGAAATTTGTATTTCATGTGTTAATTTAGTTGATCTTTTATTATAAATTCATATAAAATTATATTAAGTTATTTATTACACTGAAAACTATTACATTGAGTTTTAAAGTGTAGTGTTTACATTCCTTGAGTGTGGCTTGTTGCATATTTATAATATACATATCAATGTTTTTTCAAAAGGATCATGCAGTGTCATATTGATTGATTGATATCACTAAACTATAAGGTAATTTTTGAATGGTTAAACAAGCCTGAGAGTTGCAAGGGTATCATAGCTAATAATGGTTGAGTATGTTTATAAGATCATACAATGCTTAATAAGTCTTTCCCAAATGTGGGTGCCTATAACATATTACTTTCATAGTCCCACAAATTTTTCACAACTACCTTAGTTCGGAAATGGTAGAAATAAATTCCATGTTTTCATCATGGATAATATCTTTCAACGTGACCAAGACATTATATGGATTCAACATCGTTGGAAGCTTTACGACAACATTGTAGAGATATTATTTAAGGTATAGACATTACGTTTTTTTAGCAATTTTGATAGTCGAAACCACCTAGGAATTCAAAAGGGGTGTTTGGAATGCATCCTTTTTCCTCTTCCCAAGAGGAGAGTCCTAAGAGGGGCAAATTGAATCCTTTTGAATAACCAAGTTTGAGGGTTTATTTTAAGTTGGCCCTCCATTGGAAGTTGGCTCGAGTGGCCATGCTTTTAGACAAGCAACAATCCTATTGTTCTTAATGTTCTTATGAATAACCTAGTACCATTCCTCCTTCAATATCAATGTTGGCTTGGTGCACATTTGGAACTTGAGAGTAAGTGGCTCAAGAAATAAGGATAACTAATGTATATGCCTAGACCATTGAAGAATAATCCCACATTTTATGATCCAATTTATGACACCTAAAGTGAGTATAAGGGAGATTAATAGATCTCAGACTGTTTCATTATTTCATCCTCTACTCAAATGAGGGCAAGCTCCTTTAGATCCTTGGATGGGTTGACTCTCACACAAACCCTTATTTGGAGTCTACAATGAAGAATTAAGGGGGTTTGAAATAGATAAAGCCTCAATGGGCACCAAAGTATGTACTAAGAAATGTTGTAACTGCATGGAACTTTACAGAACTTAGCACGCTCAAGACATGATAACTAGGTTATTTTGTCATAGAAATAACCCTCAACCCTAAACAAAAACACAAATATGGTATTTTTGTGTAAACAAGGTTTACACACAATGACGATAACACAATCTACGTTCTCAAGAAATATAAAAGGAAAAAGTCATTTGCTAAGGTACGAGTGCTAATAGAGTGTCAACCATGAGGTTCATGAAGCTCCTTTGCTTAGGCCTTATTCATGCCCTATGATAGAGCATAACGAAAAAAATACACGACCTCATTGAGATCTAAAAACATTTTAGTAACCATGAGGTTCGTAAAGCTGGTTTTCCCAAGCCTTATTCACATCCTAAGACAAAGCTTGAACAAAAAGTACCCAAGCAATCAAATGGGCCTATGAGATTTACAAAAACTTTAGTAACATTAATATATGAGACTTTTTGGTCCTGGAGTATGACCTAAAATTGCTTCTAATTCATTAATATCTCATCTCCCTTGAACACAAGGAAATAATTTAACAACCCAATACCTAGAGGTTTCTTATACGATCAAAGGTCTACCCCCTTATAGACCACCAATGAGTTATTTTAGGTGGTCAGGTTTTATCTGCACATGATGATGTAGTTGCTTGTTACGATATTGAAATTTAATAAAAAAATCCTAAGTTGGTAGCTCTGAGTGTTGTATGCTCTTTCTCACTAAGTTGATTTTGTCCATTTTTTAAATTAGGTGATAGGGAGTAACAACTAGAGATTTTTTTTTCAAAGGTGGAAAAACCTATCATAACTCAATTGTCAATCAGCAATGAGGACAACCATCATTAGATGATATTTGTGAATGTAGGCTTACTCATCACCATTATTCAAAGAAAATCACACCACCTGAAAATAACCCACTGGGGGTCCAAAGGGTTAGACTTTCACTCCTGCAAGATGCTCATGAATCTTGCGTCATTAACTTATTTCCTTATCTTTGAGGAAATTAACTCTTAACTAATAAAAAAAAAATTTAACAAGTTATACTCCATAACCAAAAGACAATTTCAACCTAGATAATAATAAAAAAACAAAATCTCTTGTTGAGACTACCTCTAAACACTTAACTTTAATCCCAAAGGTAAAACTAGATGTTTTTAAAACATGAGAATGACATAAATTAAAATATATTGCTGGTATAAAATTGCCATATTTATGCTAGCATAGGAAAGGGACTATGTGATTGATTGGTCGTTTAAAACGCTTTCGTTCCAAGTTTTCTTATCTATGAATAACAAAGACCGAAAAATACAAACATCAACGTCGCTTTGGCCGAGTGGTTAAGGCGTGTGCCTGCTAAGTACATGGGGTTTCCCCGCGAGAGTTCGAATCTCTCAGGCGACGTACGCTAAATCTTTTCCTCTACATTTAATATAACCTTTTGTCGACATTTCATTACAGGTTTATGGAATTAATTTATATAACTTTTTCTCGACATTTCATTACAGGTTTATGGAATTAATTTATTATCGATGGAATTGTACAGGTCTATGGAATTGATTTTTTCTTTACACAAAACCTCAACATTAATTACTGGTTCTCGACATTTCATTACAGGTTTATGGAATTAATTTATTTAACTTTTTCTCGACATTTCATTACAGGTTTATGGAATTAATTTATTTAACTTTTTCTCGACATTTCATTACAGGTTTATGGAATTAATTTATTATCTATGGAATTGATTTTAACCTCAACATTAATTACTGGTTTCGTTCCTTTTTAGTTTGAGGTTTTTGTTAAACAAAACCACGATTAAAAGTAATGATGGTTACAAATAATATTGACTCGTTTTAACCATAAATTTTGATGTTTGTATTATAGGATGAAGATTTGGTTATATTGGGCTTCGGTGTTTCTGTTTATTTATAAATTTAAAAATAATAATTAAGTATCTTCTAAATTATTATTTATAAATAATAATAATTTTAGAAAAACTTATAAGCAAGTCTATTTGGTGTTGTGTTTATTTATTTTCCTCTACAACTCTCTACATATGAAGATAAACACAATGATTTTTGTTATTCTTTGTAAATAATATAGTTTTCGATGGTTCTAAGTTTTGCTTAGTTGGTTTTCACATGAGCTTGCAAAGATTGAACAAGTCACTTGTTCCAATTCAGAAAATCAAAATTTCTAGCAGGCCAGCTTGGCACTTTTTTAATAATTTTGTATGTTCATACCTTGCGGAGAATTGTAATAAGTTGGCGTAGCATGATGAGTTTTGTAAAAGACTTGGTTTGTCTAAGACTTAGACATCAATGTGGTACTCTAGAGTAGTTTTTCCTTCGTAATTATGCATTGCTTTTCAGCGACGCATAATTTTCGAGTTTTTCATTCCCACCTCAAAAGCTGGAGTATCCGCCTTGGTGGCTAAACCTTGAGAGGTTATTAAAGTCTAGGTGTCTATGTATATTACCATGCTAGTCATCGATATTGAGTCATATGAACATGTACTAGGTTCCCCTAGGTTTTATTTTAATTTTCGCTAATAAATAAAAAAAATTCTCGTAAATGGGCCAATTTTTTAATGTTTTAATTAAAAAATTTCAAAATGTAATAAATGTGTGGTTAGGAGGTGAAATTTGCCACGTGGGTGCTCATTTTCTAACCTGGGGCACCCACTTTACCCCTACACCCACTTTTGAGAGGAAAATCATAATATTTTATCACTTAAAGTGATTTTCTCTCGAAAATGTAAAAAAAGACCAAATAAATGGCCAAAAAGACATAAAAAGACAAAAAATCAGCATCCCACAAATCAAGCAAGTTTGTTTAGGAGTTGTCCCCAGTGATTGGCAATCAAATCTAAGGTAATCAAGAGCCAAGTCCTTTCATTGATTGGTGATTGAAGATTTCATGGATGAGGGGGTGAATTTCTCCTTAAGTGGGCACATTTATCCATGAGAGGGCTCACCTCTTGTTGTACATGTGTCACAGAAAGAGAGGGGTGACCTACCTTGTGAGAGGTGGCGCCTACCACCTCTAGTTCACTCCAATTCACCCCCTATCATCTCAAAAAGCTCCAACACTTGGAAAATTCAACCCTCTTGGGGTTTGCTCTCATTTTTCCTATTTAAGCATGCATTTGCATCTCATTCTTGATGGTTAGAGTACGGAAGTCCGCCGAAGCTCTTAAGATTTGTATTGTAACATCTTTTGTGTGGAATAAAGAAAGACTTTGGAGGTCCATTTGTTGATGTGTGGGACTATGTATGTGGATGTACTATCAATGGTATATGAGGTAACCATAGTGTAGTTATTTATTTGTTGCATTAGATGTTAATCTGGCCTTTGAAGGACTTGTGATAGTCAGTAGGACACATTATTCTAGTTTGATTTCATTTATTTCTTGCTCATGTTTGTGGTATAGAATTTAAATGCTTTTACTTGCTTGTATGCATTTTATTCTAATCGCCGGCATGAGAAGCACCGGATTTGACATTTGTGTTGCAAGTAGTTTTAGCCATGCAGGTTATCTAGCTGGAAGGAGTGGCTGAGCTTGTTTGCATCTTCCATCGTTCCAACCATTTTTAGGACATAGTCCCTCCGCCTCCCACCTGCAGACTGGCCATAGATCTGATATTCCCAGCATCAAGCTGCTTCTCATCTCTTTTCTTATTAAATCATTCTTTGGTTACCGTACTAACTTGCTTAAGTAAATTAGTTTGCTTTTAAGGAATATCTAAAGGTTGTTTTTATTTGAGTATGCTACTAGATCTAAGTTTTAAAGCTTACATTTATAGATCTAGTTTATGTTTAAGTACTTGCACTTATTTCTTATCTTTCAGTACTTAAAATTTTTATGCTTCTAATGATTTATTTGGCACATTCGGTGCATAACAAGTGGCTGGTTCTTCACTTTTAACGAACAGGTAAGAGGAGATGCTTCCAGAATTTCTCATATTTGAGCCATTCAGGGTCTCCTGGAGCAACAATTCTCAATCCTATTTCCTTTTGTAAACCTTGTAAAGCCTTTGGATTCAGAATTATAAGGATCAAAGGCATCCACCTGATAATATTGTAAATAATTAATAAAAGCAAGTGGGCTACCCAGTGCCCACACCCATCTCCCCTTGGGGTTTCACGTCATTTTCGTGGCATGACTGTTTTTCTTTTCTACTTTCATTTTTGCTTGGATTTGCTAACCTTAGATTAGTTTCAGTTTTTTTCTTAGTTAGTTTTCTTTCAAGCTACTTCATTTTGCAATAAAGAGTAACAAACCCCCTTTCTTTCCTGAAGTGACGGTGCCACGAAAAGAGCTTGCTCGAGTACTGGAGTTCGGTCGGAAAAGAGATTCTTGGATTAGTCTAATTAACTAGAAAGCATTTCATTTTTGTTCTTAATAAAACAAACAAAGGCTCTTGTCCCTATATGTTTTGGACCTCTACGGCTCGTCCGACTAGTTGGTCATACCAGAAAGGGATTAGAGTGACTAGATTAACAAGAAAATCCACCTAAGTTAATCTTCAAGAATTTGGGAGGTCGCGAAGACTGACTACCATAGAGTCAGGGGGCTACTTTAAGCAGGTTATGCCTCGCCCCGTTGGACACGTGGTAAAAATTATTATGTGCTTAGTTCAAGAAGGTGAATCTTAGTGGGCCAAACCAACAATTAACCCACTCCCTTAATCACTCATCATAATAATCTAAAACTGACAATGAGACACTTGCAACACTTTCACGTCACAGTAGCTACATAATTCGACTCCATTGGCATTGGTCTACCTGCAACAATCAAAACATCTTTAAGTGAATTCATGTGTTAGTGGAATGTTTTATCAGATGCTCTTGATTTAAATCTATTTGCAATATCTTATCAGTTTATTTTTTAACTCCTAAAATCACATTTACTTTGTGTACTTAGCTTAGTCAGCCATAGTATTTTATTAGGGACCACTGCCCTTGGCTTCGTTAGAAGTGAAGCCTAAACGGAGGAGACAAGATCAAGTGACAGTACTTGACTCGATATTTTCCGCCAAGGACATGCCAAGCAGCTTGAATATTTCTACCGCGATTACCCCCAAGTGCGTGTTCAGGTGGCAACATTTTTGGCGTCGTTGCTGGGGACAAAGTCTAGTTCCCGAAATTTTGAAGAACATGCTTCATTGACATTTGTGGGAGATTATATTGCAGATCTTGATTCCCACATGGAGACTCCACGAAGGGACGAAGCCCTTGTCCTTTTGCATATTCAAATATCTTATTGGGTGTAGAGGTGAGCACACTCATAAATTCAAAGGCTTTCAAGCTCATCTTGGTGACTCCACATACTGGCATGAGGTATGGTTACATGCATATTTCAAATTTAGCACCTCATTATTTGAGACTATGGATGATGATAAGAAAGGACTTCGTGCACTCTTGCTCGAAACTTTCATTGAATTAGATTTCTCAAATGTTCATGGTTTTCCTAATCATTGCTATGACCATGAGGATTTATTTGAGCTTGCTCTAGAGTTCTATGGAATCAATGGTGATTCAACCACCCATCATATTACGTCTTTCTTCAAATTGGTGGTTGATTTTGATATTTGTCATTAGGATGATTTAATGACCATATTTGCTTGGACCTTGGAGGGTGATGCAAGGTATTGGTTTTGTGGCCTTGGTGGAAAATCCATAGTTTCCATGGCTTACTTCTTCAAGTGTTTCCTTTTTCATTGGCATAAAGGAACATTCGATGAGATCGAACAACTGGCCAAAGAATATGATGCCATCCTCCCCAGGGCACACCCTAACTCAAAAGAAGAAATTATTGATGAACATATCATTGATGACCCCATTGAAGAAGCATTAGAAGGGCCCTTGAGTTGGAGAAGAGCCAACCAGAAGTGAGGAAGAGAGGAGTGTGGTGATATTGGCTGCTCTTTTCAAAGTTGCCATTGGACTCGCATGCTTATTTTGGGCTTTAGCACACGCACGCCAATTTGGATGGTAACACACCACAAAGAATATAGTTCTCGATGGTTCTTGTTAGTCCTTGCTACCATAAATATTATAGTTCTTGTTTTTTTGCAATACTTTGACATTCATGCTCAAGTGAAATATAACTTTTGCTAAAGTTTGCGTGGAAAATATGATTTTTTAATAGTATTTAATAGATATAAATTTTAACTGGAAAAGAGATATGAATTTGGTGTGATCTAGGTGCATGTTTAAGAGATGACTTAACAATTATCATGAGTCTACCACTATCTAAGAAATGGTCTTTAATCTTTCCCACTCCCAAGCCTTGAACTTATGAGGTTTGATTCCAAAAAGAAATGACATTTTTGGGGGCTGAAAACGATAAAAAAAAATGATTCCTTTAATAAATGTGTAAGCATAAAACTCCTCGAGAGCTTTCCAACAAGATTTTGCATTAAAGGATCAAAATTTTTTGCATTAAAGGATCAAAATTTGTTTGTGAAAGTTATGGCTCAAAAAAGTGATGTTCCTTTGTCTTCCCACCTCAACTCATAGGTTGATGAGATAGTCCATGTGACAATAGAAATATTATATTTTATTGAATACTCTTATGTATTCTACATTTATCTATGAATCTTTTCTAGACGATTCCTTGAATCTAGTTATATATACTTCATCTAGAAACATCCTTGTTCTAAAAGCCTCCTTGTACATCTTTTCATGTACTTTTGTCTCAAAGTTTTATTGTATATCATTCTACGTACCTTCATTAGAATATTCCTTTATACTATGTATATATACATAATACAAATGTGTATACAAATATGCACAATGTAACAAATCTCCTCTAATACTTTTGTGCATGTTTATGTTGACTCATGTGTGTGCTTTTTCACATTGTTGTAAAAGATCGTGGCATCTATATCTCACATCATCTAGCTTTGTAATGGTTTCCATCTTTTCCCCCTTAACTAGATCTCATGCTATTTGGCTGTGTAAGGGTCTTCATCTTTTACCCTTACTAGATCTCATGCTATTTAGCTCGATATGATTAAGACCCTAGATATAACCTGCTTAAAGGGCCTCCACCTCTCACCCTATACTTGATCCACAATATAAAAAGAGTTTTAGTTTTTTATGCTTAGGTCAATTGATTGCAAATTTAGAGTTCTCTTTGTGACTATAATATCATTTTATTAGTGTAGTTAATTATAATGAAATCAATACCAACAAATGCAAACTAGTGTGGTTAATCCATTTTTAAATAAGATATATATTAGTAATTTTGTGTAGTATTTAATGAGTTATAATATTAAAAAATATTTCTTTAGTGTTTGTAGCAACTCTATTTTGGGAAGCAAATTATTTTTTATCTAGGAATCAAATTGAAGACACACTAACAACATTAGATGCAAAGTTGGATGTTGTTTCTAGATTGGGATCATAATAGGGATTATGAGTAGTATGGAGGAAGTTCAATGAAGTTTTCTTTAGCATAAAAACCTAATGAAAAAGGATTATTTATTGATTGTAGGCTTCTCTTCTTTATTTCATAACCCTAGGTGAGTAAGTTCATAGATCTACAACATCCTTTCAGAACAACTGAGCTATTAACGTTATTCCGGTCCAAGAAGATAAACATGCAATGCCAAGTCTTAGGGCCTACCAACTATGTGAGAGCATAATGATGGCCATGATTGAGACTAAATCAAAACAAAATCAATATTTAATATAGGCATGTGTGCAACGACAAAAAATGTAAATCAAAACCATGTGAAAAAAATTGTGAGGGACATTATCAATAACAAGCAATGGATTATTCAAGAATAATTGGTTTTACAAGCAATATGTCTCCAATCCTATGACATTTTTTGCAATGTCCACACCTTTTGAATCTTTCCATGATCATCATCATGCTCCAATAACTTCCCTCTTGGTTGATTATTCTCTTGTAGAAACCAACATGCATGAAGAATCTCATAAGCCACAACAAACTCAACTAGATTCCATTATTGCAACTCCTATGTCTTTAATACATACTTCACTACTAGTTTTTCCAATTGTTCACACCTCTAAAATGCAACATAAAGTTTCCACTCCAATACATGGTGAACCTTTCATGTTGGACACTCCACTAGAATTCATATGCACAACATCACCTCAAATACCTCATCTTTCAATGGACCTATCTCTTTCTATCGATTCATAGTTCCTCACATTTTCCTCTATTTGCTAAGTTGTTTTCCAATAGGTTGATTGGATCCTCCAATTATAGAAGAGATGGGGGGGGATTTCTTCCTCCTGGAGTTTTCCATATCATCATCATGCTTCAGATGAGGATTTATTCAACTCCTTGATACCATGTCTTACAATTATGCGACAAAACAGATTTCACAATTTTATGCAATATGTTAGTTGTGTAGTTCCTATTGTTCATGTTTGTTGTACTCAAGTGATTCCCCTTGTTGGCTAGCAACATTCTTCTTGAATATTTTACTTTCAACAAGGAGGATATTCACTTGTGTTCTTCCATGAACATTTTCTCTTTGTTATAGCATTCCATCACTAGTTCAAGCACTCTCCTTTTAGCAGTGACACGGGTTTGCTCCAAAAAATGATGTTAGAATATTCTATTAAATAAATGATATTTGTAAATTAGAGACCGTAGGTCAGTTATACCTATAAAAAATTAATGTGGACTATAGGTAGTAACTAAAAACCAAGGATATATGAATGGGCATAAATTGCAATGAACATGGTTACAAATTTATAAAGTCATTGTGTGCTAATTGGAGCGAAGGGAGTATATAAACAATTAATGATGCTTCTTTGTAGGTTTCCTCTACCTGTATTGTGTTGGATTACATCATTAAGAACTCTAATGTCAATGTTGCTTTGTTAGAGTTGTTTATGCATGTCCTTGCTAAATATATGTTTGCTTGCGAGTGTTTGAATCTCACAAGTGAAGCAAGCATGTTTTGTTTTCAATCCAATTCTACAACTTTTATGAAATTTTGTTGGTGAATTTGAATGTGAAAGAAACATATGGTCACATGTATGTAATCCAACTATTAGAATAGTTGTCTTATGAGAAATAGGCTTGGGTCTGATTATTGATAGATTCAATAGTTAGATTTTAGGGGCAATTGAGTAGCTAAGCGATATGCAACATGCCATGTATATTTCTTTATACTTCATTTTTTTCAATGTGATTGGATACAATAACTTAAGGATTACTCTAGGAGTGGCTATGGTGTTGTTGGTAATACTAGTGTAGATCCGTCTTAATGCCAAATATATTTATCACCAAGAGAGATAAATAAGAAACCACTTTGCGAACCTCTCAATTCCTAAAAGATCAAGGTTAAGATGGATCTATGCTAGTTTATTTTGTTATTATGTTCTTTTGTAGACCACGAGGGAAATACCTTCTAGTAGTTGTTTTTGTGGAACCTCTCCAAAATATGTCTCTTTATCCATTTATAGTGGAGGCATGCAACCAAAGGTTTTAGTGGAGGTTTCTTTCTGGTGCTCCTAAATTATGCGAACACACTGGGGCATTATCATAATATAGGATGCATTGGTGTGCCAAAGTATCACACACACTGAATGTCAAAATACCCCATTCCTTAAAGGGGAAAAAATATGTTTATTTTTATTTTGCGAAAACACTTGCTAGTGCATCTGACATGATATAATGCACCAAATAATTAGAATACAATGCACCAAATCCCCTCAACACACTAATGCTCCATCATACATGACCCACTAGCATTTAATGTCCAGATAACTAAAATATTGTGCTCGAGATATAATAGCACATTGATGTGTCTAAGGTCATGGAGCACCCAAGTGGGATAAAATATTTAATAATAAAATATTTTTTTTAAAATAAAATTAAAAAACCAATCTAGTGTCTTTATTGGTGAGAAACACACAGGTGCACATATATATATACAATGCATTGCCAAATACACCACTTAGAACTAAAATTATTTTATTTTATTTTTAAACATATACACAAACATCTAGGTGTGTTGACATGTCACAACCACTCTAGGACATATTGTCAAATTGTGCACCAATATAGTTCTTTTTAAATTGATTCCACAGTGCACTTTAAGAACATTAGCACACTAATGCAACTTATTTTATGGTACAATGTACTAGGGTAGGGTTAAAAAAAGATTACAGAAAAATAATTTTATTTTTACATTGATTTGTGTCCTTCATACCTCAAAAGCATTGGTGATTAACATCATTGTATGATAACCTTGTCATTGGTGCTATTATGTTGTGAGATTCCTCCCTTTCTTTGATTCATCGGTGGATTTGGAATGTTTTCAAATTTTGAAAAATGGTTCCATAACTTCGTTTTTTGTCCATGACAACCCTGTCTCCTTGTCAAGAAAGACAACATGTAAAGTGTTTGTTACCTCCTCATTTATATTTTTAGTGGATTAGAATTTAGCTATAATTTGTTAGGATATTTTAATACTCCATCCTTGTCCTACCTAGCATTATTTATTTTTCCTAGTTGTTGATGATGTCATTTCCCCCCTAGTGGTGTGCAAATGTCATCCAGGATCCATCTACCATCTTTTGAGCCCCATGTGCATCATTTTAGGACCACTTCAGTCAATTCCCTATTTTATAGGAACCTACTGAGTGTTCCTGTGCAGTCCACCTGAGTTAGCTGACTCTTGTGGGGGGTTGGAGCTCCGGATGCCACTGATTGTGGAATCATGTGCCCATTTCTGATTGAAATGCATGACAAACTCACTATTGCGCCCTCCTTAGTCAGTTAACTGATTGTGACTTCAATTAGTTGAGTTTAGGTTCGGTTCAGTTGAGTTTGAGTCTTACAGAGCACTCTAGTGGTGATAATCCCTATGCTACACCAACTGAGGTTTGAATTCTCCTATGTGATTCGAATTCTCTCCATTGCATCGTCATTGTTGACTATACTAATTTTTTTTATCATGTGACATTATTCTGCTCCTATCTGAGTTATGCTACATAATTATTTCTTTGCTCTTTTTTACTTCAGTTTTCACTCTTATTCAACTTTTATGCTCATTCTTTTTCTGTGAGGTATACTCAGCTCTTAGATCTTCCGTGACTTAGAATTTCACATGTTATAATAGCCATGGAGAGAATAGGTTGAGAAGCTACTTTCGGTAGTGCACTAGAAGCCTCTGGATTTCCACAGCAAATCCTGGTGCAATTGCATTGAATTCATTGGAGAAATCCAATGAGGTCTATCCAGGTGTGAAGGATCCGGATAAAAGTGCCTATTGTCATAAAGTAGTGCTTAGTAGTAGTCTACCTCCATTATTGAGAGTTTTTTGCAGGTTATTCAATTTTTTTGAGTGCAGGAGCAGTTGCAGCAGGTTTGCTGCAAAAGCAACAATTTTCACCTTGTATTTGCTCCAGTAGTTGTAATGGACAATTCGAACTCTACTCTCTCTCCCAGGATCCCAACACCCTTCAATTACCTTGATTGGAGGGTTGATATGAAGATGGTATTGCGCAACAAATCATCGTACATGGTAACAATGCGGAAGGATCCCGAACCACAAGCAGCTGTGGAGAAAGCCAAGTAACTGAATAGATTGGATGAAGCATTTGGTTTCATGTGTATTCATATTTCCAGAGATCTACTCTTCCACCCCGATGGATTGAAGACTCCAAGAGAATTATGGCTGAATTTAGAGACCCTCTTCGGCAAACAAGATGAGCTAAGAGGCCATATTTTGGAAAATGAGTTGATTGCTCTTCAACTGAGCAGTTTCGAGACCATTCAATAGTTCTTTTCAAAATTCAAATATCTGGTTATGCAATGCAAGCAATGTGGCATTGAGAAGAAGGATAAGCAGCTGGTTCTATCCATTATGATCAAGCTATGTACTGAGTTGTCCATATGTTTCTCTACCTTCCATTCTGGGTGAATGTCAATCCCTCGTTGGAATATTCCCTCCTTAGATTTTTTCACTGAATCTCTCATCCAAGAACAAGATAAGTTGATCCAGATGGGAGCATTGAAGGTCTCCAAAAATCAAGCTCTTCTGGATGGAGAACCAAAAAGTACGAATGGGAAGGGGAAGCACAAAGGCAAGGATAAGAAGCCATCTGAACCCAAGCATAATTCCAAACCAAGTCCACCTAAAGGAGCCTCCAACTCCAATAAGGACAAACAAAAGAAGTTTGAGAAATCCAAGTGTACATACTGCAAGAAGGGAAATCACCTTGAGAGTTCTTTTATGAAGAAGACCATATATCTAATGGAAAAACTGTTTGAGCAACATAAAATTTCCCTTCTTGAAGATGCAAGGAAGAATGATCCAGGAGGCAAGTCAGAATATCATGAGAGACTCCATGCATTGAAGGCTAGGTTCTCACAATCCCAAGATTTTATTATTGATTCTAGAGCCTCCGACCACATGGTTGCCTCCAGAGAGCCATTTTATTCATTAGATCTCACTGATGGACCAAGAATAAAAATGGGAGATGATTCTCAAATATTTGTTGAAGGAAAAGGTACCATACAGCTTGAGCATGGAAGGTTCAACAATGTATTGTATGTGCCCTCTCTAGCAGCTAATATGTTGTATGTTTACCAGATGACACACATAAGTCCTCCAAAAAAAGTAGTATTTGGACCTGATTCAGTTGAGGTTATTGAGATCTCATCTGGGAAGATGATAGCTAAAGGAGTTGCAAATCATGCCTCCAAGACTTATCAATTCTCCTCCTTCTTTCCATACTCCGATCAAAGTGCTCTCTTGACTCATTCAAATGAGACAAAGTAGGATTTGGCATGAAATATTCAGTCATCTAAACTTCAAATATCTCCAGCAATTGCACAAAGAAGATATGGTTGAAGGTCTACTGAACATAAAATTCTCTCAAGGGATCTGCAAAGGTTGCTTGGTAGGGAAGCACCCAGAGCAGAAGTATGAAGTTGGGAAGGAAAAGAGAGCTTCCTCCATCCTAGATCTAATTCACAGTGATGTTTCAAGATCGATGCCCACTGCTTCAATGAATGGATCCAAATATCTTCTGACCTTCATTGATTACTACTCTAAGTTCTATTGGATCTACTTTCTCAAGCAGAAATCTGAGGTGTTTGAATGCTTCAAAGTTTTCAAATCCCTAGTTGAGAACACTGCTAGAAGGAAGATCAAAGCACTCAGATCTAATAATAAAGGGGAGTACATCAAAAGATATTTGCTACAGCTATGTGCTTCCGAAGGAATTCAGATTCAACATTATGTTCCATACACACCACAACAAAATGGTGTAGTAGAGAGGAAGAATAGGTCATTGAAAAAGATGGCTACATGCTTGCTTGAAGCAAGAGATCTCCCATCAAATATCTGGGCAGAAGCAGTAAACTAGGTCACATACATTCAGAATAGGGTACCCCACAAAAATGTTGATGGGGTCACTCCATTCGAATCATTGAAGGGACATAAACTTGATGTCTCTCATATGAGGGTTTTTGGATTCAAGGCATGGGATAGAATCCCCACTGACAAGAGGAAAGCACTTCAACCTCAAAGTAGCGAATGCATCCTTATTAGATATGTAGAAGATGCAAAAGCTTACAAGATGATGGAGATTGCAACAAAGAGATGCTTCACTCAAAGAAGTGTGTAGTTCAATGAAGACCCATTGCATGATCTACAACCAACTGACAAGGAATGTATAACTGATCTACCTCCTCCATTCGATCCTAATGATGTTTCTACATGTGATTCATACTCAGATTCAGAAGAAGAAGACAAATATGATTTAGATCTAGATATTGAGCAAGCAGATCTAGCAGATCAAGATCTAGATCTATCATCTACTCCTATTCCAAGGATTAAGTTGGCTCAAAATCTTATTGAGGCAACTGGGGTTACTATTGGAGATCCATCTGACTACATAAGAACAAGATCACAATATCAAGATGCAAACATTGCACTTTTCCATACAGATCCACTTATCCCTGAGAGGTGCTTCATGATGGTAGGATCTAATCCATAGTCTTACATAGACGCTTGCCATGATCCGAGATGGAAAGCATCCATGGATGAAGAACATGAGTAACTGCAAAACAATGGAACATGGGATCTTGTCCCTCTTCCACCTGGGAGGAAACTTGTTCAGTGCAAATGGATCTACAAAACTAAACTTAGATCTGATGGATCTACAACCAACTACAAGGCTCGGTTGGTTGCAAAGGGGTACTCACAAGTCCAAGGGTTGGACTACAATGAGACATTCGCTCCTGTTGCAAGGGTGGATTCATTGAGAGTTGTTTTGGACATTGAATCTTCGTATGCATGGGAAGTGCATCACATGAATGTAAAGAGTGCCTTCTTGCATGGTGACTTGGAAGAAGAGATCTACATGAGACAGCTTGAGGGGTACATTGATGATCCTTCCTTAGTATGCATACTGAGGAGATCATTGTATGGGCACAAGCAAGCCACAAGGGCATGGTATGCCAAGATAGATTCCTTCTAACTATCACTGAATTTTGAGAGATGCATATCTGACTGCAATGTTTACATGCAAAATAAGGGTGAATGTCTGCTATTGATTGTTCTATATGTGGATGACTTGCTCATCACTGGTGGATCTACTACTAGGTTGAAGCACATCAATTCATCCTTGAACAAAGAATTCACTATGACATATATGGGATTGTTGAGACAATTAATTGGTCTTGAAGTGACTCAAAACACTTCAGGGATCATGGTTTCACAGTGAAGGTATGCATCTGATTTACTGACAAAGTTTCATATGACGGATTGCAAAGCCACATCCCTTCCTATCTGGCATTAGATTGGAAGAAGGTAGTTCCACACCCTTGGTTGATACCACACTCTACAGACAGTTGATTGGTAGCTTGTTATATCTGACACATTTGAGACTAGATTTATCATATGTTTTTGGTGTTGTGTCTAGGTACATGCGGGGGCCACATTATATGCACTAGAAAGTATCTAATAGGATCTTGCACTATGTGCAAGGTACGAGAGAGTTTGGGATCCACTATTATGTTGGTGCTCCACTAGATTTGGTTGGTTTTACTGACTCAAACTGGGCTAGAGACAATACTGATGGGAATTCCACTTCAATGTATGTATTCAAGATTGGATCAAGACCAATCTGCTGGTCAAGGAAAAATCAAGCAGCACTTGCACTATCTTCAGTAGAGGAAGAGTACAGAGGGGATGTGAATGCAACCATCCAGGTAGTTTGGTTGCATAGGATATTGACTAAGTTTGGAATTCACACTTCTCCTTCAGTTGACCTATCCCATGACAATAAGAGTGCCATCCATATCTCCAGTGATTCAGTACAAAATTAGAGGACCAAAAATATTTAGGTTCACATGCACTACATCAGGGAGCTAGTGCACAATCGAACCATCTCACTACATTATTCTCCTATAGAGGAGATGATTGTAGACATATTCACTAAATGTTTCACTCAGAAGAGATTTGTCTTTCTCAGATCTCTACTTGGTGTGAAAGCTGTCTAAGCTTCCTGTTATCCTATCTTGAGGGGGGGGTTTTCCCATGAGGTTTTCCCCATTTCCTTGGTTCATGGACAATTATTTTTATCATTTTTTATTATATGGGTGACCTTTGGGCTTAGTAACTATGGCCCAGGATGCAAAAGTATGGATTAAGGGGGGATGTTAGGATATTTTAATACTCCATCCTTGTCCTACCTAGCATTATTTACTTTTCCTAGTTGTTGATGATGTCATTTCCCCCCTAGGGTGTGCAGATGTCATCCATGATCCATCCACCACCTTTTGATCCCTGGATGCCTCATTTTAGGACCACTTCATTCAGTTCCCTGTTTTATAGGAACCTATTGAGTGTTATAGTGCAGTCCACCTGAGTTAACTGACTCTTTTGGGGGGTTGGAGATCCGGATGCCACTGATTGTGGCCTCATGTTCCCATTTCTGATTGACATGCACGAAAAACTCACTATTGCACCCTCCTTAGTCATTTAACTGATTGTGACTTCAGTTCGCTAAGTTTAGGTTCAGTTCAGTTGAGTTTGAGTCTTCCAGAGCACTCTAGTGGTGATAATCCCTATGCTAGACCAACTGAGGTTTGAATTCTACTGTGTGATTCGAATTCTCTCCATTGTATCATCATTGTTGACTATACTAATTTTTTTGATCATGTGACATTATTCTGCTCCTATCTGAGTTCTGCTGCATAATTGTTTATCTGCTCTTTTTTGCTGCAGTTTTCACTCTTATTCAACTTTTCTACTCATTCTTTCTCTGTGAGGTATACTAAGCTCTTAGATCTGTCGAGACTTATAATTTCACATCATTTTCTTTTTTTTTTTTCATTTTTTTCTATAAATTCCATAGGGTGCGTTCAAATTATTCGGCTCACACTAAAATTTGTAGTGCTTCTATTAATACACAGGGTGCACCATCACTGGTGCATCTTCTGCAAACATAGGGCACATATTTAACAATGTTTTTCGGTTTGAACAACACACTGTGAAGCATATTTATCTATTGTGATTCATAATATATGGAAACATCGATAACAATGCTTATGAGTATTAGAAAAGTACTAGTAAAATGTAGAAATAAAGAGTAGAAACATATTTGTGAGGTGTGTTGTATAAGATATATGCACCACACACGATGCATCTTGATATTATAAACACACCATTCAACACTGTTTGTGTAGAACTTGGAGATGTCAGTGCACTTTGAGACGTATAGATGCATCATTATCAATGGGTTGATAGATAGTAAGCATGCCTCTAATATTTAGATTCAACAAAATAAATTGAGCTAATCAATGCAGTTTAGAATGTATAGATCATGCATATGCAGTGCATCCATCTATTAGTGGTGCATCTGTATTCTCAATGTGAATACAATATGGAAAACCAATAATATTACTAAAACCCCACATCACATTTATGGTGTGGTATGTTTTTTACATCACATTGATTACTATGCACTAGTTATTTTTAAACGCCACACATGGTGTGATATGTTTCTAAAGGAACGCCAATTTTCTCAATGCACATTAATAAAGAAGCATTGCTAAGAGTACAAAAACCATCACCACATTAACAAGGAGACATGTTCTTTATGTTGAATCTAATACAGTGCACTAGTTATTTTTATGCATTGCTTGTTATGTGTTACATTTTGAGAGGTACACCGTTAATGATAAACATTTAAAAAAATTAATTTTAATTTTAATAAATAAACCAGCATAGATCCATCCTAAATGTGGATCTATCAAGCACCGAGAGGAATCCAATTTCTTGAGGTGTTATTTTTTTAACGACTTTTTATTTGGTTTTAATTTTTTACTTTATGAGTGGATATGGATTTTTTTAATTATTTTTTTTATTTAGTTTTCATTTTTTATTTTATGAGCCGACGTAAAAAAAAATTAATTACTTTTTATTTTTGGTTCATGACGTGACATCTTTACATAATGTTACACATCTCCCCCATACTGGGTTGTAAGTACCTCGCTACTCTCGGTGCAAAAATAGCCATTTACTCTAATTATTTTATTTTATATATGTGTGTGCATGTGCACACGTACACGCCTAATGAAATTTGTATGTGAATTAGAGATAGTGGTGATGACAGGAGCATCAATAATGGGTCGAACCATAAAAATTCATATGGTAGTGGGAAGCTTGAGAAAGGGAGAATGATTTGTACCCTCACTTGTTATAGTACATACTCGTCCCCTCTTGAGGAATGTTGGCCTCATGTTTTATGAGGAGGATACATCCCTCTAGGGGAACATGCGCTTATTGAAGCAGTTGATCCATCGATGGGATCGTGATAGGTAGGCATTTAATATCAATATCAATCTATAGAAAAACTCCACAAAGAAGGACATATGCTTCCTTATTGGGTTGTATAAACAGTGGAATATTTTTCCCACTTCTCTAATTTATTGCCTAGAATTGCATGAAAGGGTAAGATCACATACTTTTAAATATATGTCAATGAGGACATCATTTACTCTAGTTCCTTTCAAGTTACTAGTGGCCAATTGAATTTACTATGCGTTCAATGTAGAGGATAGGTGCCTCTTTCTTATGGCTACAACAATGGACCACTACAAATTTGATGGGAAACACATTAGTTTCCATCTATTGTACTTTGTATATTCTTTAGTGAAGAGACCTAGATGTATTATATGGTCTTTCATTTTTTTTGACAAATTCATTTCATAGATTGCTAGTGTTTTGTGTTTGATGGGAGGATGGGATTCTCGTTGGTTCAAATTTATTTTGTAATTTTTTTAGACGTTTTCAACCACTAGATCATCATTCAACTACTTCCTTCCTAAGCTAAGGGAAGATGTATATATGCACATGTGGGGGAAAATGTTTCCCAAGAAAGGTTGGCCAAAATTACCATGTAGGGTTAGTCCATAGGTGTTAGAAATGTTTTCCAATGAGGATGATAATACCCTCGATCTTGTGTAGTACCCATACTTAGGGTTGGACTAGTGAGGATGTGTAAACATCCTATTTACCTAGAACGAACCACTAGATGCAAGAGGAAACATTAGTGTTAATTTTTGGTTAATATTGTTGCATTTTTTGTCTTATTTAATACACATGTAATTTATTGTAACATTTCTTTAAATTGTCTAACTATTGTTGTCTATTGTTTTACAGATATTGGGATGTATGTTGGGGAGTTGTGTCCCCAACATGATGAGGATATGGTTGAGGATAATGAACTACCTCATATACAAAACCTCATCTTGTGACGTAGTTCATATTGTAGATTCCATCAAAAGTTGGTAGACCAATTATGTGGAGTGATGGTTTAGCACAAAGTGTGCCCTGTACAAGTTAGCTAGATCATACAATACCTTGAGATTGTAGGTATATGAGTAACCCTTCCACATGATATGATGTTATTGATGTGTCATGCTATTAGCTCTATGATCCTACTCGAGACGAGGATAGATTTGCATTGTCGTCAACCACCTTCTTCTAACTCATTTGCTAAGGATGGTGATTCTCCACATCCTAAACCCCTTCCTCCTCCTCCTCCTACATAAGAAAATTAAGCACCCTCTCCTCCTCCATATAATAACCAACCACCCTCTCCTCCTCACAAATTCAATCAACCACCATCTCCTCCTCCACTAGCCGACTAACTACCATATCCTCCTCCATGAGTCAACTGAATACCCTCTTCTCCTATGTAATCCAATCGACCAACCTATCCTCCTCACCAGCCAACCAACCACCATCTCCTCCTCCACTAGTTGACCACCATTGTCTCCTCTTCTAGTATTCGATCAACTAGATATGGAACCCACTTTACTTACTATTGTTATAGACTATATGGTCACATTGGGTGATATAGCTTATGGTGGAGAGATATAACAAATATTCCATTCTAAATTTTTATTTGTTGGAGGTACTGATGCCTTAGCTCTAGTGGCAGAGATACTGATTCCTTTGTCTCTGGTGGACCAACTAGATTATAGAATTTAATGATCACATGTATATGATTTGATTGTTGTGATGTATGTTTTACATATATATTTGACATATATATTAATTTTGATATTATCATTCATAAATATTATGCATTTTTATATCATGTTGATGTTGACGTTGTTTTATTTATAAAATATTTTTTCGAAAAGTTTTATTTATAAAATATATTGTATGTTATTGACTTATATTTATTAATTATTTCTCTATTTTTAAATTAAATTTGAGATGTATCATTTGTTCAAATTTGAGATGGCATAGTGGACATATTTCTCTACGTGCATGGTTGATGAACTATCTTGGACACAAAGACTCATCTTGTGACATAAGTCATATTGTATATTCCATCGAGAGTTGGAAAATCAGTTATGTGGAGTGATGGTTCGACACATAGTGCACCCTATACAAGTTGGCTAAATCATACAATACCCTAAGATTGCAGGTATACGGGTGACCCTTCCTCATTATATGATGCTCTTGATGTGTCATTTTATCAGTGTAGTCAACCTACTTAAGAGGAGGAGAGATTTCCATTATCGTTGTGCTTCTTCTGTTGATTCATCTACTAAGGATGGTGATTCTCCACATCCTCCACCCCCTCCTCCTCCTCCTCCACAATCCAACTAACCAACCTATCCTCATCCATATACTAACCAACCACCCTCTCTACCTCACTAATTCAATCAACCACCATCTCCTCCTCCACTAATCGATCGACCACCATCTCCTCCTCCACGAGTCAACTGACTATGCTCCTCTCCTCCGTAGGACAACTGACACCCTCTTCCCCTCATCGACCCAACCAATCACCATGTCCTTCTCCACTAGTTGACCAACCACTGTCTCAGGTCCTCTAGTAGCTGACTAACTAGCTATGACACCCACTTCACTTATTGGTGCTATAGACTAGATGATCACATTGGGTGATATAGATTTTCATTGAAGTAATATGATATTGATTTTTTCCAAATTTTTAAAAGAATAAATTTATACATACTAAGTTCATTGTAGATTTATATATATAAACTATATAAAAGGTAAATTATAATGATTTTCTTGAAATTTCTTTAAAATAACAAAAAAACACCTAAATACTTTAATTATCATTTATATGATTAAAAAACACATTTATTAAAGGAATGGGATTATAGGCTATGGAGAACAACACACTATATTAAATTTGGTTAAATTTAATATAATGTGTTGTTTCCATAACCTATAATCATATTTCATTACACTATTTATGTGCTATCTAATTTAGTTGGAATTATAATAAGCATATTTATTTTAGTTGGAATTATAATAAGCATAGATAGTTAAAATGGATAAAACAAATATTTATTTATAGTATATATCAAATTTAACCTTCACTTGCCCCTTTGAGGATCTTCACATAAAAGTTAACATATTAATTTGATTTTGCTATGATGTCATTTTTATGTAATAATCATTTAATGTCATTATATAATGTTTAACCATTTTTAAATGTAAATTCCTTGTTATGGAAGAAGATACAATATGTAAATCAAACATGTTTACAAACTTGATTAAATAAATCAAACATGTTTACAAACTTGATTAAATAAATCAAACAAGTTTACAAGTTTTTTGGATTAAATTATGTCTTTAAAAATTATTACAAACTTGATTAAATAAATCAAACAAGTTTACATGCTATTTGGATTAAATTATTTCTTTAAAAATTATTAAATTATTATAGCTAAATCTAACCAAAAAAAAAAGTATTCCTTCAATTTTTTTATAATGTGATATCATGCATATTATATCATGAAACAATTCTAACTCATATTTTTTTTAATAACCTGATAATATCATGCATATTATATCATGAAACAATTTTAAATCAGATATATTAAATATGTAATAAGATTAAAAAAACCTTCAACTAAGCTAACATTGAGGTTAATAGTTATTATAAATATAATTAATCTTTCAAATAGTAATAACATCGTTCATATATATTAAATCACAACACAATTGTAAATCAAAGATGATAATTTTAGAAACTGATTCCCTTGATTAAGTCTTCTATTTCTGAGATAGAGTGAGGATCTCAGTGATGGAATTTGATGGGTGAATTGCTCGTCATGGGCCAATTTAGCTGTCAAATACATCTAACATTTCATGAAGACTGTCAAAAATTGGCTTAGAATGTAGAAAACCTTTCAAAATTTGTTTATAACCGACAATTTTTTATGGGTGTCCTCCATTTAAAATTCCAACCCTATGAATCATCATCATTATTTTTTATTAGAATATTTCAAAATAATTTAATTTATTTTCAACGTGATGTTTGAAAATGTTGTTAACTTTTCATTTTCAATATCATAAAATGAATAAAAAACATAATTGGCCAATTATTGATAACAACAATAAAATGACACACCTGCAATATAAATATTGAAATAAAATATGCCACATATCACTCTTCATTGCCATCACCCTGATGATCTTCTTCTCTTTTCATTATAGCATTGTTGTTCTAAAAAATATGTTTTTATTTAGGGTTGTTTCCTAGTACGAACCACTAATCTCTATCCAACACATCTGGGTTAAAAAAACACTTGGTTACACTATTTTGGGAAATCATAAGACTCATGTGTTTCATCCCACATCCTTCTAGATTTTATAGATACCATCCCATTATTAAAATTTCCCTTTACATTACTTTGGTTGAAAATATCTAACTTGCACATAAAGATTACACATTGGAAATATGAGAAGTCTACTTGCATGATCTCTTGTATCTTTTTGGTGTAACTTAATTTTTCTTCTATTATGTTTTAATCATATTGGATACATGAGTAGATTGGTCAAACTTGACTTCCACTCCATAGTCCATTCTGACACATCATCATCAACATCCTCAATGCAAAAATGATGTCCATATGCCCACATATGAGAATAAATGCAAATGTAAAATGCGAACAAATAACGGTGTCTATGTCTAATAATTTACGCATTATTTTATTTTATTTTTGGTAAAAGAGAACATATTATATTAACATGAGAGAAAAAATTATTACATAAACCACCTTCTCAAGGACTTTCCTGTTTATCTTTCTCGTGACTTCTATCATCCCCCAAAAAATAGAGATAGTGCAATGCCCTTAGCCTTGAACCATAAACCTTCTAAAAAAAGACCTTGCTTCCCATTCCTTGAATTTCATGCCCACATACAGAGCACCAAGCCACATTTTCACAAAACTAATTTCTAACTGACCAAAGGTTACAAAACGACCCATCACATATGCATAACTGGATATTAGGACTAGCACTTCATACATTTTATAGACTGTCGAGAGATTACAAAAAGAACAGACAAAGACTAGGGCTAACTAGAAGACTGTTTCTCTGCAAAAAATTATGGATCTTTGTGCACAGAATCAGTCCTCGGTAGATGAGCAGAGTCATCCTGATTTCAGGTCATCCCTCTAGTAGGGGCCGACGCTTGTAGGTTCGAAAGTGGGGACACGCCGAGGTGCTCCGCAATCTCATCCAGTTTCATATGCATGAATATGGAGTCCTGCAAGTGATCTTTGAAAGTATGAGAATGGGATATGTTGACGCAGTGTCTACCGACAGGGGTTCACTTCGCACTGTCGCCAACAAACACCAACCCAAACTCCCTTGCACACCGGCCCGGAAAGGTTTAACCCTTTCCAACAACACTTACGGAGCAAGTGCAGTCTCACCCGAGATGGATAAGGGGGCTGCAGGAACCAAGTTTCCGCAATGGAGTTGAGGACATGCATCCAACACACATTACCCTTGTAGAAACCAAAGATTATATCCTTCACAGCATACTATCAACTCATCATTTGCACATTATACCATTCACAGATTCAACATATAATAAACATTCGCAACAACATATTCAACCTACTCATTTGCATAAACAGTAATCATTAAACTCAGAGAGTATTAAACATGTCGCAAACATTCACATTCATCATCTCACAGAGACAGAGACAAAAATGGAACCATAATCCAACATCCTCATGCATTCATTAAAACCTGTGTAATGAACTATGCAGAAACTGTCAATACACCATGTCGCGGATACAAAATAGATCAAAATGATGGAAAATATGGATCAACTACTTATCACTTACTTTTTTCCCCTTAGGATTACAATCCTACTTCTATTTATATGCTATTATGCAGTTACAAAATGGTCCACATGACCAATTCTAACTAACTCTAACTACTCTTGCGCTTCCTCGTTCTCCGTGAATGGTCCTTTTTTCGCGGATTGTCCCTTTTGCACCTATCGGCTTCCGCACTTCCATCGAATTAATCCTGTTCCAACAAGCCCCCAACACAAACTTGTGTCTTGCCCTCGAGCCACCTTAGCTGGAAACTGCTGGTTTGTTCTCCTTCTATTGGAAGTCATCGTATGCAGTTTTGATCTAGTCGACTACTTCCTTGACTGATGCTCTAATCTGCGCACATTCTCCCACCTGCTGCTCCGTTGGGTGGTCGCATCCTTTGTGCTTCCCCCAGTTGCTCCTTAACTTGTTTCATTACCTTTACCACACGTGCTATGAGAGCTTCGACCCTCATTTAGAGCTCATCTAAGTGCGTGGCCCGTCGTTGGTGTCTCTCGTGGGTCTTTGTTACACGCTGCTGCATGCTTTTTAGTTCCACAGCCTTTGTCATTCGTATCATTGTGGGAAGAATTTTGAGCGATCCCTTAAAGGGCCTCTAACTGTGCTTCCATTTCGCTGACAACCCTGAGCGTGGCCAGCTGGTCATCCTCGACTATACTGCCCCAAAATTCAGTGATGCCTTCCACAACTTGTTGTGCTGCCTGTTCCATATCATGGATCTCTGTCACTGCTTCCTCGAGCGCCATCTGCCAACTCTGAATCTGTTCCGGCGGAGTGTTGGGTATCATTCCAGCCTAGAGCTTTGCATTTTCCTTCCTGAGCTCAATGAGAGCTACCCCTAACATAACATCTTGCGCTTCTGGGTCTACATCCGGATCTATATCCGCCGTTTCGCATGCCTTCGAAAGCTCTCTTTCTAATTTGGCATGTTCCTCTATAGCCTTCTCTTTCTCGGCCAGTGCTGCAGCCTGCTCATCTTGGAGACGATGTGCTGCCATGTCACTAGTTTGCAGTTGCTTCTTGTATTAGACCATCTTGTTGTGCATCGCAGCCTCGCGTTCACGGATCTGTATGATTGCTGCGGCTTGGGTTCGGTGCAATGTTAACATTGGAAGCAAATTGAAATCTACCATAACCTGGTCGGCCTTCCGAACCTCGAATTCCAAGGCCTTATCACCTGTCATGATGGCATGGGATTCGAGTTGGACTATCCATGGTTGGTTGCCGACTTCTACCTCAACTCTGGGGGTCGACATATTTTTTTGAATGCCCCCATGTGGTACACTTGTATTGATTATTGTGTTCTCCATTGTGGTTAGCAGCTCCCCTATCTACTAGAATTGCTCGACTGAATACTGTGTAACCTGATCGCAGTTATTTTCCACTGCTGTTGTAATGTTCTCAAGAAGTTTGTTGACCTGCTGCCAAGGGAGTCCATCCTTTTCTTTGTCCTCAGCTCGTCTTGTTGCGTCCACAGCTCTGAATCTGTCAGGGTGTTGTTTGTTGAAGCTCCATCGTGGTTGGATTCCGTCGACTGATATTTCGCAGCATCATATTGTCCTGCGCCTTCCTTCCGGCTGGTGGAAGCTATGTCCTCCCCGGCCTGGTTTGGTCGAGTTGTTGCCTGTCCATTTGACATGTCCTTTTGGTCAGCTGGGACCTTCCATTCCACTGGCCATTTGGCGATAATGGCGTCGAGCTCAGCCTCGGTGAGCTTGTACTGTGTCCGTAACCATTGCTTCACCGAATCTTCCTAGGCTTGAAGGTAAATTGTTTTTGCCTCGATGGATAGTCGTGCGATGGATCGATACTTTGTTGTGGCTTGCTCTGGTATTCATAGTATCATATGTGCATCTATCTGCATCCTCTCCAGCCATACATAAAATTACACAATGTTGTCTTTCTGTCGCTCTTTATCAGTGGTCGCCCATAGGTTCTGGTACCGCGCACCTTCTCATACTCAGGCTCTTATGGTGTCCACCCCCTAATAATGGTTGGGTTCCCTCCATCCTACTAATGTAATCAACATGATGAGCCATGAGTACGTAAATGGCTTCCCGTACTCCTTTACATCGTGCACATATTCGATCAACTTGTGTAGCAGGAATTGGGCCCAGTTCATCTACTCTCCTGCGACACATCTTTCTGCAGCAGCGATGACCCCCGAATTGCATTCCTTGGGCCTGTTCTTCCATGTCACCTTGACTGCTAGTATCTTTGTCCCAACTTTGATGGCCTGGTTGTTGATTGTGTGGATGAGGTATCCTCTAGAATCTTTCTGCACGCCATACTTTTCCGTCAACTATTCCGCATGTTTCTTGTTATTGTCCTTCCCCTGGAAAAATTGGGAAGGGTCAGCTCCATCTTTAGGCAATCCAGTGATCCTTGCGATTAAGTCAACTATGATGGGAATCTTCTTGTGTAGCCATAGAAACCCGTCATGAAAACATTAAATTAGTTGTTTAACACATGCATTGACCTGCGCCAACCATCCAAAGTGCGACATGAGGGTGAGGCCTAATAACCCTGAGCGTTCCAATCCCAATGCCCATTTTGCGGGTTCCTTCAAGGTTGGGCCTCCTTCGTGGGGGACATCGATGTAGCCTTCTGCGTATTCTTTGAATTTCGCTAGGTCATGGTCGGTATACTCCAGCCTATGCAACTTGGCCACAATATTCCCAGCTTGAGGAATACCCAGTGATATCAGCGACATCTCAATAGGGTACCTTTCATTCTTGTTTACCCACAGCGTGGGTGCCCCTTTCCGGTGTGGCAGAACATACTCTGAGAGCATTAGGCCATCATGCCCTTCTTGCAGTACTTCGACGGCTGAAGGAACAATAGCTTCGTCGGTGAACCGTGTTGAAGCCCGAGTTCCTTTCTTCCATGTGCGGCCGATGTCTGGGGGTCGATTCGTGCTCCTCTTCGTCTTAGTGGAATTCCAGACATAACTTCCGGTTTCTCCTGTACCACTGGTGTGGGTTGTGGTCTTTCAGTGTTGGTACTCGAAACATACACTTCCATGCGACTCTGCAAATACTGAATCACTCAATCTATTTTTACTACCCCTCTGCCTATATTTATAATGCTGGTCAACCTCATCCAATCGATTTTGGACCATAATTACCTAATCCAGCGATGATTTTCCAAATCTATCGCATGCATTGGGTATTAAATGCCATTGTTATCATCTTTTTTGTTGTCTGGTGTGGTATAACTACTACATTTATTGTCGGATTGGGCCCTTCCGCATCGTGGCAGCTTCCGACTTGCCGAAGCATACCGCATCTGGATATACCCTGCGATTACCTTGTTGAAATTTTTTTTTCTTTTTTACTACGAATGCTTTATTATCCGATTGGAGACATAACCATCTTCGTTGCGTCGATACTTCGCCGTAGAGTTTGGATTACATAGTCTCTATAGTTATCTATTATTGTTGATCTCTTCCGATTCCTCTTGGTTGTTGTGGTGTACTTCTCAAACACATTCGTCAGTGGTTCTGCATCCATCACTGTGTCGATCGTAGCTTGTATCTGTTCCTTGTACCTTGGGTTCAATCGATACGACCGCTGCTTGACTGGCTTTGCATCAGGTTTCAGGGGGATCTTCATTTTGCCTAAGTCCCCATAAATTCCTTTCATCTCTGAGAATTTCATTGGGAACAGATCCTGAAACTCATGCAATAGATCAATCATCTTCTCAATAGTCGACTCATCCCAGTAGTCTCCATTAATGCTCACGAACTTCGGATTCTCCTCCGACCCAATGTTCACCTTCTTAATCTTCAATGGTTGCTGAAATCTGTCAAACGGTATTCCTAGTGCCTCAACACTGCAACTACCTTCTGATTCCGGCACATATATAGCCCTTGGATCATCCGGATCTCCTGTGATATTATAACACTCCATTATCATTTCTGGTGTCACAGTCCATTGAAGTGCCATCGGTTTCTCTGTCGGTACTGCTTCAAATATTTTCTCGTGGATCACCTATAGCACAGTATGGATGAAGGGATTTTCATCTGAGAAACAAAATGATTGGCTGAAGCCAATGGTGAGTTGCCCCCAAGAGATCGTCCTGCATCATAGTTCTATTGCGACATACCAAATCTGCTATACTTCATCCAACATGTGCATGAATGCATGTACCCACTCCTGCTTTGTTCGTGAACCCCATTGGTGTTGACATGCATTCAGATGTTCCTTCGAATCTCCTCGACCATCATATTTATTTCTGCCATACCTTGTAGCTTCGCCGAACTGAACCTCCATGAGGCATCAACATAGTGGCCAAGTTGTGATATTCGACTTGTGCACCGCCCACAAGCGTGCAGGAGTAGTCTTCAAGGCTTCCTCCAAGGCCAATAGACGCTACGGCTCTGCCACGTTCTCCTCAAATTCAGTGAGAAAATTTCTCAAATTGAGAAATCCCTCGTATGTAGGTAGTGCACATTCCTCTATGGCTACCCATCGCAGCGACTACGTTACCCGTGTGCACCTCCTAAATGTCACTTCGTGTAACCGGTTCTACCAATTCTCAAGTGCCTCATCTGAATCTGATGATGCCGAACTGGCGTCGCGCCATCCCAATTCTCCATCTGTTGTAGGATTAATGTAATCCTCAGATATGTTATACAAACTATCCCACCCTTCCCTAAATTCATCTCTGGCTAGTTCAACGTATCGCCGCCCTTCCGTAGGATCCAGAGGTGCGATGACCCTCATCTCACGATTCTCAAATGACATCGTCCGCTTCTTGAAGTTGATAATCTCTTGGTTTTCCATTACCCAGTCTATCCCCAGCAGTACCAGATAGGCACTAGTGTTATCAACAATCTATATGATGTCGAAGTCGGCATATGTCCTAAGCCCCTCATTTCAACTCGGAGTTGACATACCCGACCAAGTGGAGTGACCTTACTCTGATTTTCCAATTGCAGCTGCAATGGCGACCAGGCCAACTACGGTTTCCCCTTTGTTTCCCATGTCTAATTGGTCAGAATGTTCACATCCGATCCCAGGTCCAAAATGATGGAGTCGACATCAAATGCTCCAATTTTTGCCGACATTCTCATCTCCCTCCCCGCCTTTCTCTTGTGTATGCGATTGACCTTTTGTTCCTGGCGTGCACCCTCCCATTGATGCAACATAATGGATATTTCTTCCATCGCATCTGGGTCCTTTTCCAACTCCAAGAAACTCTCCAAGAAGGATTTTAGAGTGTTAGCCTTCCTCCGCGACTTCGTTGTGTCGAACGTCGGTGGCATATCATAGATTTCTTCCTGAAGAGGTAACTGCCTCCTATGTCGCATCGCCTCTTGCACTTTCAAAAATAAATCCCTTTCGACTTCCGCATCAAAGGTGACTTGCTTGCGTGTTATTGGGCGAATGGTAGCTTGTGACTTGTCGACTCTTGTCACATCTCCTCCTCGTGTCACGACTCCAACAGTCGCATTATGTTTTCGAACATTCGTCGATATCATTTGTACAGCCGGGGGTGTATTATGATTCTGGTTCTGAGTATTATTGGTTTTCCATTTCGCGATGAGTTGTGGGAATTCCTCGACGCTGTGGTCCACAGCGCTGCAATATGTTTACTGCGGTGCCGGGTTTGGGAAATCTCTCTGATAATGCCGCTATTGTCCACAATTATAACACACAATCGTCCCTCTTCCTCGTCAAGTGGCTACTCCACGTTCAATGCTAGCACCTCATCCTCAGCGGAATCCTCCTCTGAAACCTCCACGCGGTGGCCCATATGGCGGGTACTGTGGATACCCATACTACGGCTGTTGGTACGGTGGTTTCCCATACTGCGACTGGCCATACTACAGTGGCGGATACTGTGGGTGCCCATACTGCAGTTACCCATATTTCCCTTGATCATAATGCTGCGGTTGGTTAAATTGTGGCTGCTGATGGGTGTACTGCGGTTGCTGCTGCACCACCAGTTGCTCCTCTCCTTTCATAAAATATGTGTCAGCAATCCGATCCTACAGTAGGTCATAGGCCTTGCAGTATTTCTCATCATGGCCAACTGACCGACAAAATTTGCAATACAAGTTTGCCAGATTCGACACCATCTTTTACAAATATACACATTCCTCTAGTCGATGCCCTTTGGTATGACAAACAAAACACCATGTCATGCCTCCTTGACGAAGGGGGTTTGGTGCTCCTGATTGCAAATACTCACGGAACTCAGGGCAATTGTCCTTACGGTGTCCCTCCGCTTTTCACCTGGTGCACCATATGTCTTCACGGGTTTCCTTCCCCTTCTTCATGTCTTGCAACTGTAGCATCAGGGTGGCCAACTATGCCTGGATTCTATCCATTCCCATTGTTGCTTCACCGATCGGTGAATCCTCCAACTTCATTGCAATCTCCAATGCTTCATCTTGTGTCGCTACCTTTTGTTGCATTAGCAGTCCGTGGATATGTGGCACGAGTCCCGCGATAAACCAATCTTTGTGTTGCATCTCATTTATTCCAAATCTCACTTTCACTATCAGTGTCTTGTACCATTGATCAAATTCTTACATTGGCTTGTTTGGGAATTGCTTAATCTCCTTGAGCTCAGTAACATACTGTGACTCCGATTTTGGTTTTTTAAATTCATCAACCATCGTTGCTTTGATCTGCACCAACGACTTGGCCAGTGTTCCCATTGGAACCTTTGTAAACTTCATGAACTAGTATAACACCTGACCCATAAGGGTCATCGCTAGCTATCCCTTTTTTATATCCTCATCCTGGACCTGCTTCACAGTCTAGACTACCTCATGCAAGAACCAATATTGTTCGGGATCCTCGATCCTGTTCCCCTGGAAGGTAGGAATCTTCATATCGTCTGCCATCCTAATGTTCCTACTATTGTTGTTTATTGACACATTACTTTTACTGCTGCACGTAGGGAAACTCTGCGAATATCTTGTGTTTCTTACTGTAAAATTTTGAGTAGTGCGCAGGGTTGAAGGCATGTTGTCACTTGCGATCCATTCCTCTTTTGATTTCGGGGTAGCCTGGTCAACGTCTTCTTCGCAATAAAGTCGCTTCCTCCCTTGTGGTCCTGTTTCGCAGTCTTCCATTCCGGTCCTCTTAGGAGACTCTTTCTCAGTCCTCCTCTTTTTCTCAGGACATCGGAATATCACCCCACTCCTCAACGTACCACACTCTTCGTCGACCTCCCTTAGAAACTCATTGTCTCTCATGTCCATCTACCCCCACATCTTTCTATCGGATCCACATTTACGCGATACCCTCAACCTCCGCACACTGATTTTTCTACTCATTGGCAGACATCCTCAATATTCCTTTTTCGCAGACAAGCATCTTAATCCACAGCTTTAACAACAGCAAGAACCTTCCCCTCAGCCCTTTGAAAAAGTTTCTTTCTGCGTCACTATATGACTTGATGGTATCTACTGCGAAATCAGTCACGTATCCCTCGAGGATACTATCCACCCAGAAATCAACAGCCCTCGATACCTTGTTGTCGACTTGCTTCAGCTGTCGGATCATTTCTGGGTTCCAACATTCGGGTTCAGTCTTCTGGCAGTTATTTTTTCGAAATGTCAACTGTGCCAGCCACTCGTGCAAGAACACCGAGAATTAACAGAAGAAAATCTCGTGGATATCCGAATAAATGTATTTCTACAGCCAACTAGTAACTATCTTCCCAGGGTTTTGCTTTTCGCCTTCTGCAAATTCCTCTGCCTTCTTATCACACCACTCTTGGATCTCTGGTTTCGTCGGATGCCACAGTATATCCTCTTCTTTTCTTCGTCAAGGTCCCGACAACGAAACCATTTGTTGACACAGCATCTATCGACAGGGGTTCACTTCACACTGTCGCCAATAAACACCAACCCAAACTCCCTTACACACCAACTCGGAAAGGTTTAACCCTTTCCAGCAACACTTGTGGAGCAAGTGCAGTCTCACCCAAGATGGATAAGGGGGCTACAGGAACCAAGTTTCCACAGTGGAGTTGAGGACATGCATCCAACACACATTACCCTTGTAGAAACCGGAGATTATATCCTTCGTAGCATACTATCAACTCATCATTCGCACAGTAGACCATTCACAGATTCAACATATAATAAACATTCGCAACAAAATATTCAACCTACTCATTCGCATAAACAATAATCATTAAACCCACAGAGTATTAAACATGTCGCAAACATTCACATTCATCATCGCACAGAGATAGAGACAGAGACAGAAATGGAACCATAATCGAACATCCTCATGCATTCATTAAAACCCGCGGAATGAACTTCGTAGAAACTATCAATACACCATGTCGCGGATACAAAATAGATCAAAATGATGGAAAATATGGATCAACTTCTTATCACTTTCTTTTTTCCCCTTAGGCTTACAATCCTACTTCTATTTATATGCTATTATGCAGTTACAAAATGGTCCACATGACCAATTCTAACTAACTCTAACTATTCTTGCGATTCCTCGTTCTCCGCAAATGGTCCTTCTTTTGTGGATTGTCCCTTTCGCACCTGTAAGATTCCACACTTCCTGTGGACTAATACCGTTCCAACAGGATACGACATCCTCTGTGCCCTCCAGGGAACGCACCACCATAGTTTTTTTAACCTAGTACATCACGAGCACCCGGTTATAAAGATCCATTCTCCCTCATGTGTTGTCATGATCTTGGATCCAATTCGACATTGCAACCACCTAAGGTATGGGATCTTCCTCCCCCACACTCATCCATAAGTTCTGCTCAATATCATCAATTTCCCTCTAAGTTTCCTACGGCACCATATGGCGGAAGAAGGTGGCTGTTGATGCGGATCACCATTGATCCTGAGTGAGACCATTATACCCTCTTCCTTGTTCCTCCAGCATCACCCTCGACGTTCATCCTCTACGAGACATAACCCTCTCGTCCTCCTCTCATCACCCTTCCCGGGATAAGAAACATAAAGAAATAGACAAGAGACTAATTCTGAAAAGGCCTGGAGTGAATGTGTGGAGCACCATCGAGATTGTGGATTAAATAGAATAGGTCCACTTAGAATCATAATAGCTTCCATCCAGCTTTGACCTCTGTACTTACTCCCTTCATCCTGACCGATCCTGTCATGCTTTAATTCCCTGAATGTCGTCCTTAGTAGGTGCGTGGGAGGAGGCTTGGTTGTGATCACCATACCCCCTGCATCATAGTCCAATCTTCAGCAGTTGGGTGAATAATCTGAGCGATCATTCCAGTTATTATTTGCATCAGGAAGGAGATCCTCCTGTTCTTCCAATAATGTGGAAACCTCATGACATGACACCACTCGGTCTAGATGCGACACAACGACATCAAAATGAGTGAATTGATCCCACATGTCTTCACTTTCATGCTACATGCATAACTCTTGGCACGTTTCTTCGGGCATTTCATCTAAAAGGCCTTCCCAACCACCAGTCCTGCTAGTTGTCCCTTGATTGGCGATCCTGTCCGCCAACTTGTTAGCTTGGAAAGTACGTGGTGAAATGATATTGCATTTGCTGCAAACAGGGTTTCCCTAAGGCATTGGATGCGGTAGGCGAGTCGCTAGGATGTCACCATCTTGTGAGCTTGGGAGCCATGATGATGTTTGGAGGCAATCTACAACACCACCCACAAGTCACCCTCGATTTGCATTTTGGAATATCATCGTCTTATCGCCATGCATAGTCCTTGCAGTAATGCTTCGATCTCTCCCACATTATTTGTTTCCAATCCTAGGTATTTGTATAAGGCTCCCAACACCTTTCCCTGCTCATCACGAAATACTCCTCCGTATCCAACCTCACTGGGATTGCCTTTCGAGGCACCATCAAAATTCAACTTCACCCATCCAGGAGGAGGTGGAGCCCAAAATGTCGAACTATCAGGGGTGAGATTTTCTTGTTGAATATGACTGATATAGGTGGGGAGATTCTGCACTCCCCAGGTATTTAAGATAGCTTTCTAGTTTTCTGGAATTTGCATGTCCTGATCATTCCAGGGAGATAGAGATAAAGTCTCATGAATGTCCTTTCTTATGCGCTCCCACACGGGCTTATTTTCATGATATTTGCCGGAGAAAATTCTCATATTCTGTTCCCTCCAAGTCTCCCAGAAGAGGAAACTAGGAAATAGTTTCCAGATTCTGTTAGGGATTCAACCTTGGAAAGGTTTATCTCTCCATTCCTTAATAGATGTTGCAAGGTCATTTCGAGCCCTGTCAGATATACGAAATATCATAGCTCCTCGATCCCATAGTTTTGAGACAAAACTAAAGGTGTCTAGAAGGTGTGTTATCGCCTCATTGTTTTCCCCACATGGGATGTAGAAAGATGGCCCCGCAAAACCCCTTTTCATAAGATTGTCCCATGTCAAGATACGGCCTTTAAGAACAAGCTATAGGAGCGGAGTAATTTTGGGCCATAGTTTATTGGACCATAGTTTCGTCCATTCGCGGCCCGGAGGCTGGACCTCAGTGGGATTCTGCAAGGAGTAAACTTCCTTGAGAGAGAACATAGCCTTTGTGGAATGACACCATCGGAGAATATCAGGTCCTTCCTGGGCCTTTATCCACCTTTGAATGAGGTGGTCATCAATGATTTCCGCTTCCTCGTTACCGTGATTATCTCTCCACAATTCTATCAATTTCCATTTTCGAAATCCTCTGTCATCCGTCTCCCCCTACCAATAATGGTTAACCTTCCTCTAGCCTTGCTCCTGAATAAAAATATGGATTTGTATATTTGGAAAAATATTATGGAGTATAGGTTGTTGTTGCCAAGAATCTGTCCATAAGTTAGTCGAAGAGCCATCCCTTACTTCCCAAAAGCTGTGTTTCTGGATTAAATTCCTCCCCGCTCTCGCCATCTTTGATATGTGTGATCCCACTTCAGAACCATCAATTCTAATCAAGTCTTGTTGGGGAACCTACTGAGTGTATTTACTGAACCAAAATTTTTCCCAAAGTTCATCTAAATGGTTAATCCACCTCCACCACACTTTCGCCACACAAACTTTGTTGAGTCTTTTAGGATCATGCAGGCCTAGACCCCCATTTTTCTTAGGCTAGCATAGAGTGTCCCAGTCCACCAGGGTCCATTTACGATGCTCTGTTGTGCCTCCCCAGAGAAAGGTTCTTTGGATGCTACGAATTTCTTTTATCACTGATTTTGGAGCTGCTATAACTCAGAACAAATACAATGACATTTCCTGTAAAACAAATTTAACCAAGACCATTCTGCTAGGGAAATTCAAAGCCCTTAAGGTCCAACCCGATAATTTTTCCTTCATCTTGTTTAGTAGCTCTTCCCAGGAAACCTTTTTTAGAACAGAGACTGATATGGGGGCGCCAAGATATTTATATGGAAGGGAGCTCCCTTGGAAACCCAAAATACGGAGGATATTTCATTGGGTAACATAAGGGGTATTAAAGAAAAAAACCTGGGACTTGTCCTCATTGATGGTTAGCGCAGAGGATTTGAGGAAAAGGTTTAATCCTTTTTTCAATTGTCTAGCTTCCTGCACCAATGAATGTCCCATGAGGAGCATATCATCCACGAATTTCTAATGAGTCAATGGCCGGTCGTAAGGTGGGAAATGAAGGCCTTTAGGACTTGTTGGTTCACCATATGATTGATAAGATGGCCTAGATCCTCTGTCATAAAAACAAAAATGAAAGGGGATAGGGGATATCCCTGTATGATACCACAAGAAGGTTTAAATACATCTGAAGGAGCTCCGTTAATAAGAATGGAGAAAAAGGCCGAAGATGTTATAGTGCCAATCCAACGGATCCAGTTTTCTCCAAAGCCAAAAGAGGCCATCATCTCCCTCATGAAATTCCAATTGAGCTTATCACAGGCTTTAAAAAGATCAAGTTTCAGCATCATCCCTACCTTGTTAGTCACTTTGAGGGAATGTAAAACTTCATGGGCTAAAATTATCCTATCCAATATTTGTCTCCCCTCCATGAAACCCGATTGTTCAGGAGAGATTAGTATAGGAAGAATGGGTTTGAGATGATTAGCCAGAACTTTTGTGATAATTTTGTAGATAATATTGCAAAGAGCTATGGGTCTGAACATACCTGGATTGTATTCCATTGAAGTTTTAGGAACCAAATTTAGGAATGTGGACTTAAGAGCCAGAAGGAATCCCCGCATTATGTTGGATTCCTCCACAACTTCCCAAAATTCATGCTTGATAAGATCCCAGAAGTGGTGAAAAACTTTGCAGTGAAACCATCAGGACCCGGAGATTTACCGTCTTCCATTTGGTTGATTGCATCTTCCACTTCCAACCGTCGCTATCATTCTGATAAGCATCTCATTATGCTCAACCATAACCATCCTAGGGATGACCCTTTTAATTTCCCCAATGGCCTCTGCCCTGTCGGTATTAGGTTCCGTAAGCAGAGTTTTGAAGTGGGAATCAGTCCCTTCTCAATTTCCTCATGAGTATCCATAGTCTGGCCATCTTGAGTTTTCAGAGTAGTTATTTGGTTATGATGCCTATGTTGGATGGTTGATCGATTAAAGAATTTGTATTTTTTTCCCCGTCCTTCAACCATTAGTTCCATGACTTTTGTTTCCGAAGAATTTCCTCTTGCTTTTTATGTTCAGTGAGTTGCTCTGAAAAAATATTTTCTTTGTAGTAAAAATCATCTGTGAGACCCTCTGTCATGATGTCTTTCTGGATTTCCTCCATTTATTGTTCCAACTTGATTTTTTCTTGAAAAATATTGTCGAAGACCTCTTTGTTCCAAGTCTTAAGTTTTTCCTTAATAAGCTTCAATTTTTGTTGGAATTGATACATCTTGGTGCCTTGGGGAGGAACTCATGCTTGCCACCAGGTCTCCATTTGGGAGTGCAAATCAGGATCGGTTAGCCAAAATTGTTCAAAATGAAATGGGTGTTTCGCTTTGATCCCTATGTTACTCCAAGAAATATTGATTGGACAGTGATCCGACCCTATTGCTGGAAGAGACCGAGATGTCAGAGCCCCACCCAAAAAAATTATACTCTCAGAAATTAAGAATATGTCAAGTCGAGCTGCAACTTGATGTTCACCTCCCCTTCTGTTTTTACAAGTGAGGTCACCACTTCCCATTCCTAAATCAATAAGGTGGCTTGACTCAATAAATTCATCAAACATATTATTTTCTTGGGTTAGAAGTCTTCGACCTCCCTTTTTTTCATGAGAGTACGAATCAGATTGAAATCGCCTCCAATAATCCAATGTTTCCCTTCAAACTCATCCTTTATTCTGTTCAGACAACTGAGGAAGTTTCTCTTTAGGGGGTAGCTTCTAGGGCCATAAACATTTGTAATGACTCCCCATGCGTTCGTGCCTAAGATGTGAAACTCAGCCGACAGACTAAAGGTCATAGAAACAAATATTTCTACAAGGATATGTCCTAGATCCCAGAGGATCACCAGGCCACCTGCATGACCTACAGCATCTAGTGCCATGATTTGATAGTCTCTCCAAAAATTCCTAGCCCTGACTATTAGTTTCCCCTCAGATCATTTGGTTTCCTTCAAAAAAATAATAAGCGGTTTCTCCATTAAAATATTCCTTTTCAAAGATTTGATCTTTTGAGGGCCACTAGACCCCCGGATGTTCCAGGATAGAATCTTCATTAGGAAAGATATCGAACAAAGAGTAAGGAATCATGAATCGTTGGGTACTGTCATGAATCCACAAGATATGCCCCAACTTCTCCAATCTATTCTCTTTTTTTCTTCCTTCCCATCTTAGCTCCTCCATCTTTGTTCTTTCGCTTGGTTTCATTAAGATTTAAAGGTCCAAATCCAAGACCCGGAGTGGGATTAACTTTAAGGATAGCCTCCTTTAGGATTTATAGTTGTTTAGATGGTATTGATTTAACATCCTTATTTCTACAGGATTCTTCGATGCCATCGAGAGCCAGCTCCCCCATTTCCATTTCATCTCCATATTCTTCCATCTTTTCCCCTTCAGGTGGAGTTTCAGTTTGTTGATTGATCTTGCTGGTTTTTCCTTTTTCAGGAGCTGAAATTTCCAAGGTCTTAGTATGTGTCTGCTGATCCCCTGGGGAGGTCAACGGGTCAGGGTCCAGTTGCTCCAATAATGCAAAGCTATTAGATGTATTCGCTTTCTTCTTTAAGTCTGGACCGTTATGCTTCCTTCCTGTCCTCTTTCTATTGGTAACCTTCACAAACCCTTTCGCATTTGTTGCCTCCTTAGCTTTGTTTGGGGTAAGGTGGCAATCCCAAAATAGGTTCCCATGTGCATGGCATCAACGACATCGAAAAGGGATATTCTCATAGTCGATGGTTTGGAACCATTCCGATTCTTCCCAAGTAAGATTGATCCCCTCAGGGAGATCTTTAGAGGTATTCATATACACACATATTTGGGCATAAGAGACATACCTTCCTTGTTTCGTGAGATCTGAAATATTCACAAATTGTCCAAGGGAATTTCCTATGGCTTCCAAGACCTATGGATCCCAGTATTCAGTGGGAAAAGAGTACTGTCGGATCCAAATAGGGGAAATGGATAGATCTTCCTTGTCTGGATTGAAATGATCCCTCCATAATCTGAGGTAGAGACCAACCGAATAGTAGAAATAAGGTCCTCCTTCAAGCATCCTCTCCCGGTCTTCAACATTAAGGAAAATCACCATAAAAAATGCCTTGGAGCCCAGCAACAAGTCGTAATGGCCCTTTGGCTTCCAGGTGGTGTTAATCCACCAGATTAGGGATTTTTCGGACGACCAGATGCTGATAAACTTTCCGATTAGAGCATGGTATGTCATGTATTGGATATTTTCTTTGATTTTTGTAGGATCCACTGTTAGGACAGGAATATTGACCGATTTCGGGATATAGGAGCCCAGACTGGGGTGTCCTTGAGGAGGCAGCAGCTGAGCAACAGAGCCTGTAGATCCCTCTCCTCTGATTCTAGTCTCCTTTGCTTTTGACTAAGGATCCCCTTGGCACTGCCGCGGTTTTGGAGAAAGAGGAGGGGTTCCCCCCCCCCCGCTTGAACACTAGTCATCCAAAAGACAATCAGGTGAAAATTTGCGAAAAAAACCCTACGTCCTTCAAAGTTCTGCAAATCAACCAATCTTAATAATTTACGCATTATAAAAAACATATAAATTTTATAATTCAATGTTTATTATAAAGTTAAAAGTGTACATAGAGATATTATTATAGAGTTGATGAACATGATCTTTGTGTTTAGTGCATCCTTTACACCACATGGGTAACAATTGAATGCACCATGTTTCTCTCTGATCTGGTCAATCGCCCAACTATAGGATAGATCATTAGCATATTTTATTTTAAATGATTGGGATAAGGAATGTTTTTACCATTCAACTATCTGAATTCTTTCATGTCACCATCCCATTTCCTTCTCTTCTTTTCATACAATGCGACCCACAATTGCATTGCCTCTCAGCTATAAAGAATGGATTTATTGATGGAAATTAGGGTAATTGTTAGTGGATAAAATTCACCAATTGGCTATTTTTTGGCCTTTTTTTCTTTATTTGGTCATTTTTAGTCTCTAATATCGCCTATATTTACATAAAAATATATTTTTTATCATAATATTCGCCAAATTTTTTCAGTTTTTAGTAGTAAATTGTATGTTTCATATTTAATATTCGCCTACCTATCTATATATATGTTTTTCTCGATCCAAAATAATCGCACAGAGTACTACACTTAAGTATACTATTAGAATCCTTAAAAAATACCTTGGATGGAATCAAATTGTGAATTCACTAATGTATTTATCAAATCAAAATGAATAATATAATATCAAATGTATATTATCAAGTTTAGTGTAAACAATTACTCTATAAATTTGAAAAAATATAAGTGACTTATTCTTTATGCAAGCGTAGGTATTTCCTCATCCCTAACAACCAGGCCTCGGTATATTCACCTTTCTTGTTCTCACCATCAAAAGTAGGTGGTTTAATCTTTCTAAGCTCTCCTTGTAACACTTCTTCCACATGTCTTTTATGATGCCTCCTTGGAGATAATTCTGGACTGCTGCTAGAATCCTCTGTGGTATAAGATATCATATTTACATGAGGTGGTGAATGATGATGTCCATGACCTCTAGTAACACTCTTAGAGTGTCTAGATTTTTTATGAGATCTCTTCTTTGAACTAACCCTATCTTCCTTCGTAGAGCATGAAACTAATCCAACCTGCAGTTACCTCTGTAACAAGTTCAAACTCTACATAAGTTGAGTATTTAATTGATTTGGATACTCATGATCCCTCAACATTCTCTCATTCTCAACTTTAGAACTATGTACTTCCATCCTCGAACTTTTCATTATTTCCACTAGATCCATTGATTCTAAGTTGACTATGTGTCCATTAGATTTGTTTCTTCATTTCCTACACCGATATTCGTCCCTTTGTATTATTCTCTCGGACTGCCTGAAATTTCTACCCCTTCCATCTTTACTGTACAATTATGTTTGTGTGGCACTAAGTTGTAAACCTGTAAACTGTAGCAACTTTCTATACAAATCTATGCAATGTGTTCAAATAATAAAAAAATTGCTAGACAAATTTCTTCCAAAAATTCATAACAAATTTTATGCATAAAAACAAATTCTGGAAATTCATAACAAATTTTATGCATAAAAACAAATTCTGGAAAAATCCCCTTTTTGACAACTTTTGTCAAAAGTAAGCTACAGGCTCCTTTTTTTGTTAGATTTCTGGGAATTTAGAAAATACTAATTCATATTCAGGATCATTATTTTTTTCTTTGCTCAATATTGGTTTCACCACTAAGACTTATATCTCTCTGAAAACATAGTTTCTATCCAATTTTGCCTCTTTTTTGTAGCTGCAACTATTCCGAAGGACCACTTTTGGAGACCTATAGAACAAAATCAGTAAAGAATTGGAATTTTTTTTTATATTGGGAATTGATATTCCATATAATGGTGCCTACATGTAAACTTCCACTGTTCGAATCTAATGCTCTTAAGAAAACTTATGAAATTATGAAATCACCAATTTTTACTTTTTGCAATTCTCCCAGACTTGGAATTTTTACTGAAAACTACTATCTCTCAAAGTAAGCATTTCTGGAAAATTGACCTCTAAGAAAAGTTGTTCACTTTGATTAGTAGACAAAATGTCAAAAAAAAAAAAAAAATCTGGTTATTATTTCTTGGGCCACTTTTGTCTCCAAATTTTCAAAAATCGACCTTTCGCATGCCCAAATAGTGGACTTTAGCCTTATTTCATCTCTCGGATTCACATCCTTATGAATTTGACTTAAAGACTCTAGATTTACCTATGTTCTTGGATCACGACCACTGCAACCATTTGGGCCTCAACAGGGCCTATGTCTATCTTCAGGCTACACAGCTTGAAAACCCATTAAATTGAGTTTTCTGCAAAATCGAAGCAAAATGGATCTATGCCCCTCACTAAAAATTTTGTAGCCTCCGTAAATAGCATTGAAATGGTGCAAGTCTCATCAAATTATGAGTTAATATGCTCCTGATATGTCTAAAATAAATTTTTGGCTCCATAGTTTTTCTCTTTTTTTACTTTTTGAATTTCTGTCGACGTGGCATTATGCTTACATAGCAGGGTGTTGATGTGGCAAGTAAAATATCCATTGAGGTGTCATACAGTCCTATGTGTCACCATGTGACATATCGATGTCACCCTTCTATTGGAAAATGGTTTCAGTATCGACATCAAAGTAGTTTGGACACACCGCTTCTAAGATCCTTAGTGATTCCAATGACAACACGTGTACCAAGTGGTTTTCTTTTAGGATCATGCTCATTAAAGTAGAGACCGATCACTTTCACGATCCTGAAGCACTCTCAGTCATCAATCATGTCTACATGATTTCCCAAGACTGACATGATTGATGAGGGCCCTGACATCTCATAGCCTAATACTGACATGACTGACGAGGTCCCATCGTATCTCCCACATCTCATCACTGCAGGGCAGACCAAAAGTAGTTTCAGGATTCTCAGGTAAGTGGTGTTATCACCCAAGATTTTCCTGGGTTGTGGCAAGAAAGACCATGGGGTAACTGTTGCAAACCAATCTTTAGTGGGCGGAAACTAGCCTTTCCAACCACAGATAGGGATCTCTCTTTTGTGCTTCCAGCAACAGGATTTAGCATAAAATAGGCTGGGTTATTGGTAAAGTGGTGGCTAGACCTTCAAAAAATGAATTAAAGGGGTTTTGGGTTGGTTGGGATTAAGAACAGGAGGACAATTGGGAATGGAGTCAACTTCAGTTAGTTTACATTCACTAATGACAAATTCAGACCGTGATTGCAGAGGCAGGAGGCAAGGTAGATGGGGTTCTTTCACGTCAAAGTAATCAGCGGGTGGAGGTAGAAAAAGGAGACAAGTTCCATTACAAGGTTAGAGCATTTGCAAATGAATTCTAACTTACAACTTCAAGAGTAAAAGGGTGGAATACCTAGTCATATTCATCTGGAGCATGTGGGCATGAATTCCATACCATGTAGTCTTGATCTTTAGGTACTGCGGAAGCAAACAATCAATGGAAATATGAAGCAAGAACACACACACGGGAAATAATAGACATCAGAACACACATCACAAGAATCTCAAGCTCCAAAATCGGGGTTGCTCATTTAATTAAGAGGCCGAGTTCAATACAAGCACAGAGTAGTAATCTCTCTGATCTAAAAAACTTCCAACCCTTTGGTCCTCTTCGGAACCTGCCTTTATAGGCTTATAAAACATAAAAATATCTTAACTAATTCAGAACAAACTCGGACCAGTAATGATGAGGCCGCTCAAGCTGGGCCGCCCGAATCAATAGCCTTTGATTCTGTCATGTGCGGAGGAAGAGAATCACTTGCACTGGCAGTGAACCATTGGGCCATGGAAGCCACCTGCTCGTCCTTTGGATCAGGCCATTTTAGGTTGATTAGGACAGGTAACTGAAACAGACCCCTTCGACGTTCTCAAACACGTTGTTTTTCCGTAAAAACCTTGATTCCCTGTGACCACGATTTGCTCTGCAAAACTTCTTTCGATCCGCAACTACCTTTCTGCAATCCGCAATCCGCAATGCAGACTGTGGGATTCAGAATCTCTATTTTGTGCCTTCTGAAAAGTGACCTTCCCGCAATGTGGAATGCGGGATTCAGAAACTCGATTGTATGCCTGTTGAAACACTGCCCTTCCACAACCCGCAATCCACAATGCGTAATGCGGGATGCAGAAACTTACTTTTTGCACTCTTGGAAAATTTCCTTTTCGTAATGCGGAATGCGGGATGCAGAAAATTATTTTTTCACTCTTTGGAAAATGACCTTTCTGCAATCTCCAATTCGCAATGCGGATTGCAGGAATTGGAAACTTGGTTTTTATATCTCTAGAAAATTGTTGTTCCGCAATCCGTAATGCGGGATGAGGAACTCGAAAACCCACTTGCGGAACGCATTTTCAACTGCCGATCTGATCCCACCATTCAATCCCGGCCGTCGAATCTTCTTTGGTGGTGGAAGAAGCTCCTATTGCTAGTTTTTCCTGCGGAACAACCCTATTGCCTTGTATTTTCTCATTTTCTTGTTGCGGCTCGGTCATTTGGCTTGGATTTGCTTGACACTTAGCTATTTTTGGGTTCCTTGATTCTTCATTTGGTGTAACCGGCCGACGGATGACCTTGGGGCTTTCCTTTACCTTGCCTGGTGGAAACCATAATAAGTGTTAACAGCGGCTCCAACCGGGGATGCTATCCTCCCTGTGAGGTAGCAATGACATGTAGACTAGTGACCTGATCTCTTTGATCATTCCAGAACATCCATATGTAACTTGTTCCCAACTCTGATAACTTTGCAACCATACAGGAACCCAATTTGCAAACCGGAATTGGAACCATGCACACTACTGAAGACTAAACTGAATTCAAAACCTTCCTGACATACGTACAAATTGAATTTCAAAATCCAAAAACATTTATTTCTGAAAAAGATGCTCAGAGTGTTGAGCTTATTATTCACATCTACCTACCCTAACTTGATGGGAGATCCCTGGAATCAAGCGAAGCTAAAGTGCCAATTTAACCAATCCATCAAATGACCACTTGATTTCATCTTGCTTGGAGTCTCTTCAATAATAAAGGTAAATTGCGAACACAACAATTCAACCCACCATCCAAGACTTATTCTCGTGTCCATGAATTCTGCAAAATCCTCTTTCCCTGGTGAATGCAATATACATGCGAAAGGATCCTCAAGACCACGAGCCATTACCTCTAGTTGATGCTCAGAAAAAAAAAATTGGTAAATTGAGATCGTACTCCAAAGAAATAGAATCCATCGGCTCATCCTCTTCAACATTCATAGCAGGAAAAAACTCTGTAAATCTTTGAAAAATATCAACTGAAACACCCATCTTTTGAACACGAGGGATCTCCCTTTCACCATTTTCCTGCAACTCTATATCATCATTGTGTTGAACTTGTGAACTATCATCCTCATTGATCAAGATTTTTGTGCTTAGTTCCTCATGCAGTTTCGTAGGAATATCAAAGAGTGACCCTTCATGCGGTCTAAGAAGGATATCACTCTGATTCTCAAAAGGATCAGAGAGAAAAATTCCCTCCCTATCAGGGAGATCATATACAATTTGTTTCCCTTGACTAACTCCTTGTAATTATGTATAATTATGAATAGGTTTACTATCCAAGGCCTCCATAGATGCAATTTCAACAATCCTATTTTGGCCTACGTTTTTAGGGGACATAAACTCAAGAAAGGATTGACCTGAAGGAATATCATCATTGGATACCAGAGAACAGGCCTGCTCTTCTTCAATGGTTGATTTAGGAAGCGGGATAACTGTAGGAAATATTGGTTGACCATCCATATTCTTCTCTTGATCACTTAAAGTCTGAGAATCTTCAATAAACTCAAGGAAAGGAACATGTGTTTCAACATTAAACCCTTGATCTTTTTCATTCAACTTTTCACATTGATGAACCTTAATATTTTATGAACCCTGAACGACTTCTCATGTATCCTCTAAAACTTCTAAAGGCTACTGAAATTTCTCATTATTCTCAGGACAAGGAATATGAGTATCAAGGTCCTGATCTCCTTGGTTTACCACCAAAGGAGGAAGCATTGTCTGCTGAAGATCTTGCTGAATATCAAGGAAACTATCACCTAGTATCTCTTCCTGATGTTGAAAGTAATATTCATAAAATCCTTTGATCTCTTCATCCATTAATTCTTCATCACCATAATTTTTTCTCAAGTGTTGCATAAAATTTTCAAAATTTATTTTACATCACCCTTCAAACAGTGACAAAGATGAGTAAATTTCCTTATAATTTTCATAGAAGGCCAAATGAAAATCTCCCAGGGAATACAAACTAGCAACTGATAACCCTTCATACCATGTTCTTGCTCTTCCTTCCAAATTAGCCATTAACATTTTCATAAGGGAATCTTCATGAAATTTCACCCTTAGCTTATATATATGCATATGGAACTTGATTAAATGCAAAGGAGGATCATCTCCATCCTCATCTTTAAATTTGGGCAAATATGTTTTCCAATCTATACAAGGTATAGGGTTTGGAAAACCTGGAATGTGTGAAAGATTCATAGGAGCATACCTTCTAGATTTGTAAGCTTCCCTGGAATCCATATTCAAATAGTGGGGTATCCTGTGATGCTTTGAATTCTGGATTCTATTGACAGTAGATCCTCCAAGTGAATACTATACAACTTTCTTTGTGTCTGACTACTATTCACCATCAGCAGCCAACTTAGATCTGATACGAATTTTAAAGTAAGCTCTTTCTCCAGTGGAATCGCCTGTTTGAAAGTTGGAGTCGCCATGGAAAATGATACAACCTTGGAACCTTGGACTCTTTGTTTTCCCTCAGACGTCTGATTTGATACTGTGAAAACCAGAGATTCTCCCCAGTGGAGTCGCCAAAATGTTATCACCCAATATTTTCCTGTTTTGTGGCAGAAAATACCATGGGGTAACTGTTGCAAACCAATCTTTAGTGGGTGGAAACTAGCCTTTCCAACCACAAAGAGGGATCTCTCTTTTGTGCTTCCAGCAACATGATTTAGCTTAAAATAGGATGGGTTATTAGTAAAGTGGTGGCTAGACCTCCAAACAATGAATTAAAGGGGTTTTTGGTTGGTTGGGATTAAGAACAAGAGGACAGTTGGGAATGGAGTCAAATTCGGTTAGTTTACAGTCACTAATGAAAAATTCAGACCATGATTACAGAGGTAGGAGGCAAGGAAGATGGGTTTCTTTCACGTAAAAGTAATCAGCGAGTGGAGGTAGAAAAAGGAGACAAGTTCCATTACAAGGTTAGAGCATTTGCAAATGAATTCTAACCTACAAATTCATGAGGAAAAGGGTGGAATACCTAGTCATATGCATATGGAGCATGTGGGCATGAATTACAGACCATGTAGTCTTGATCTTTAGGTACTACAGAAGCAAACAATCAATGGAAATACAAAGCAAGAACACACACACAGGAAATAATAGACATCAGAACACACATCACAGGAATCTCAAGCTCTAGAATCAGGTTTTCTCATTTAATTAAGGGGCCGATTTCAATACAAGCGAAGAGCAGTAATCTCTCTGATCCAAAAAACTTCCAACCCTTTGGTCCTCTTCAGAACCTGCCTTTATAGGCTTAGAAAACATCAAAATATCTTAACTAATTCAGAACAAACTCGGACTGGTAATGATGAGGCCGCTCAAGCTGGGTCGCCCGAATCAACAGCCTCTAATTCTATCATGCGCGGAGGAAGGGAATCACTTGCGCTGGCAGTGCACCATTGGGCCATGGAAGCCACATGCCCATCCTTCGGATCAGGCCATTTTAGGTAGATTAGAACGAGTAACTGAAATAGACCCCTTAATCGTTCTCAAACACACCGTTTTTCTATAAAAAAAATTCCATTCCCTACGACCACGATTTGCTCTGCAAAACTTCTTTCGATCCGCAACTACCTTTCCGCAATCCGCAATTTGCAATGCAAACTACGGGATTCAGAATCTCTATTTTGTTCCTTCTGAAAAGTGACCTTCCCGCAATCCACAATCCGCAATGCATAATGCGGGATTCAAAAACTCGATTTTATGTCTGCTGAAACACTGCCCTTCCACAACCTGCAATCCACAATGCGGAATGCGGGATGCAGAAACTTACTTTTTGCGCTCCTGGAAAATTGCCTTTCCGCAATCCGCAGTCCGCAATGCAGGATGCAGAAACTTATTTTTTCTCCCCTTGGAAAATGACATTTCCGCAATCCACAATCCGCAATGTGGATTGCGAGAATTAGAAACCTGGTTTTTATATCTCCAAAAAATTGTTGTTCCGCAATCCGCAATTCAGGATGCATAACTCTAAAACCCACTTGCGGAACGCATTTTCAACCGCCGATTTGATACCGCCATTCAATCCTAGCTGTCGAACCTATTTGGTTGCAGAAGAAGCTCCTATTGCTAGTTTTTCCTATGGAAGATCCCTATTGCCTTGTATTTTCTCATTTTCTTACTGCGGCTCGGTCATTTGGCTTGGATTTGCTTGACACTTAGCTATTTTTGGGTTCCCTGATTCTTCATCTAGTGTAACCGGCCGACGGATGACCTTGGGGCTTTCCTTTACCTTCCCCTGTGGAAACCATAATAGGTGTTAACAAGTGGTTTCCCACAACCACTTTTACGATCCTGAATGAACGAGTAATTGACACGTCAACATGGAGGTTTTTCCTCAAGCTCGTGCTAATTAAATTAAACATCATGCATTTTTGTGATCCTAAATCACTGTGAGTCGTTGATTTGATCAAGTATGATCTAGACCATTTAAATTGGCATTTTCCGTCATTTAACAGGACTTGCAATTTTTGTTTCTGTACTGATGCATAATTTTACCCAAAATCAACTAAAATCCATAGTTTCCATCACGGATTTCACCTGCACTGAACCATGGAAGATTAAACATGAATTCCCCAATATTTCATCCGATGTATTTTGCCATATACCCCGTTCAACCTTGATTTCTACCTGTATAATTTCAAACACGACCTATGTAGTCCCAATGCTGCAACCTAGGCTCTGATACCAAACTATCACAAACCCAGTGCCCTCACAATGCTAATTGGGTTGTGAAACATCCATAACGTTACCTCGAAACACCCATGTTATTCAAATTTGGTTTTCTACTAGTTAAATTGAGGTTTACAGTGGAATTATGAATGTATTTGAGCACTGCGGTAATTTAAATATGTATGAAAAAAAATGCAGGTATAATTGTTATGAATGCAGTTCCTAAAATGAAATTAATTCCATGCAATTAAGTAGAACATTCAATAGAAATTACATTAATCATAATTCAATCATTTCCACAACAAACTCCATACACAAATGAATACTTATATGGAAAATTGACCCGACTTTCTGTAGACCAAGGACACTCCAACCTGTCATAGGGTCTGTCAAGCCATATCTTACTTTGACTGGCCACCCCCAAGATGGGACTATCAATCCACAACAAGGTATTGGTTTCTCTGGCTACAACTATCCCCCATCCAAGGAATGGGGCTTCCTTCTCTCAATTAGCAATAACCTGGGCTCCCTTCTCTGATCTAACAATACCTCGGGTTTGTTACCCCTAATTCTGTTTCAAGGCTCGAGGGAGTTCTATTGTTCTACATATAATTCTTTGTGTGCAGTAGGGTGAGGGTGGTACGGAATGGTACATAATGGTAGTATGGGTGACATGGTTCTCATGTAGATAGTTCAAGTCTGGTAGCTAGAAGGACTCTTTCTGACATCCAAGAATCATGGAATGATGGATAGCTTTATCTATTTATGTGCATGCTTGAGGCTAACTAAGTGGCATGGAGAGGTAGACAAGTGGAATGCATAGAGTTGGACACTTTTCCCTTTTCCAAACAGAGTTGGATAGGTGGCACACATGGGTTGGGCACACTTTTCCCTTTTTTATAGAAGGATAAGACCCCATCTCTTCTTTTTGTCCTTTAGTTTGTAGCAACCATGTATTTTTATATTAAATAGTGGAAAATTACAAATTTACATATATTGGTCACTCTGGACCATACATATCTGGCTTGTATCTCTTTCATTAATATTTACATTTTTATACATATTGGGGTAAAAAACAGGGTGTTACAAACATTGCTTTTCGGTTACAGAAATATATAACATGTAATGGGTGGTAGAACATTAGGTTGCTTCATGGGTGGTATCATATTAGGTTGTTGCTTCATGTCGCTGGGAAATAAACCCTTAATTTTACCTATTTCTTTTACAAAATCTTACAGAAGATGGTGATAGATTTCAACAAGGGTCAGGAAACGAATCCAATAATTTGTATCATTATGCACTTATTAAATTGTTGGTTTTGAAAAAGCTTGAGAAGTCTAATGTTACCTTGGTTCAATTCATGGAAGAAAGGGGTTTTTCACAAGAAAAATATTTACAACATTCCCATATTGTCGTGCTAGAGATTGTTGCATAACCCTCCAGAAAAAGAAAAATCCCTAAGACACTATTGGTGTCTAAGGAAGCTATGGTAGTTGGCAGAGTGACTTGTAGTAGGGTGATGAATTCTAAACAGATTAATGTTGAACGAGCCATGGAAACAAGAGATATTAGTGATCTTCTATCTAAATTCCAGATACATTCTCGAAGGAAGCATCTCGAGGAAAGGCCAACAGAACCGGTTGAAGAAACTGAGAAACTGATTGAAGAAGCAGAAGAACCAGTTGAAGAATTTGAGAAACCAGTGGAAGAAGTCAAATTTCCTTACTATAGTGCACTTGGATCACCACTGATGTCTACTCCAGCTTCTCCTAATTTTGTAATCCCTGAGCCGTTGTCTTTAAATTTACAGAAGAAGAATCAAATAATTAATAAGTTGAAGTAAATAATTAAAGAAATGGAATTGTTGGAAATACATATTAAAAAGGAAAATCAAATGCTTAAGAAGAATGGTGCCAAACTCAGAAAGATCAATGAATATTTACAATCTTAGCTGTGACTTCTCAAACAAGCAAATAGAACACTCAGTCTTAGAGACTAGGCCTTATTAGTGAAGGTCAACAAATAAAGGTGAAAAAAGGAAACACAAGCAGATGTATAGGTTATGCCTTCAGGGTTATATTTATTAGCAGACATAGTAGAAGCTACACTTTCACTTGCTCAGTAAAAGAGTCAAATAAGAAAGAAGGAAAGAACGTATATCAGATTGTTAATGAAATTTTAGATGATATAAATACCAACACTATGGATTTGGTCTCTATCAAAGTTACTTCAGTTGATTGGCAAGGAAAAGATGAATTGTATTATTTGGGAATGACATATAAACCACAATACAAATTTGAGATTCAATGCACGCAGGAAGAATGCTATAAAAGGTATTTAGCTCAAGAAGAAAAATGGAGAACCAAAATATAGAGCTTAACCCATCATCTCATGACAATGAAACAAGAAAAACAACAAATGTATGAGTTCACATTGCAACTAGTGAATTGCAAATCCCCAATAGTAGTGTATTCAATCTATCTTCATGAGCAATGGATAGCATTTCAATTGTAAAGATTGCAGTCTGGTAAGAAGTTTGAAATTCTCTCTATGGAAGACTTTAAGGAGATCTATATTGATTCTTCCTTTAGGGAGAAATTTTTTTGTGTGAGTTATATTCCTTAAACTTATTCTTGCAAACAGACACAATTTGGAATCCAAACTTACTGGTAGGTGATATCCATTTGTGATATTTTATCTCTTTCGTCCTTAATAAATTCAAATGGGAATTAGATAATAGATGGTTGCAACAGTATGAGTTAATGTCTAAACTTCATGTTCGAAGTGAGCATCATATGATCGTGGAGTTGTTTAGTTTAATCATGAGGAAGTGTAAACAGATGTAAAGCAATTGAATTTTTTTAGACAGAATCAGAAAGAAGCCATGCATGAATTTAAAGATATTAAGGATCAAGGTGCTCTACCCTCCTTAATGGTTTTTTAGCAAAGGTGGCAATTATTTACAACTCAAATGCAACAAACAGATCCTTTGGGATACCCATTATTTTGAATGGATATAACCAAATCACAATTTTATCTTAATTGACTCAAAAGGAATGGAACCAAGTTGTTGGGGTTACGATTTCACTTTCTTCCAATTTGGTGTAGTAGCAGAATATGCAGAGTTGCTGATTTGTGGAATGAGCATGAGTAGATTGCTATATGGGTAGAGGTTGATAGAAATTTGGGTCTGCATGCTAAGACAATGGATGGATATCCTTCTTACAGTTGGACACAACTTCATAGGAATTCGATGGCATGAGGAAATTCCATATGCTAATTTGGGGGAATGTTAGGCTTTTATACAGTGGTTTTGATTGTTTGAGCCAACAAACTCTTCCCTTTTTGCCTCATATCTTATCTATTTGTCATTCCAAGCCCCTAAAAACTAATGATTATTCTTCTTAAGGTATGTAAGGTCAAAATCTTGTTGTGTTCCTCATATTACTTTATTGAGTGGGTTTTGATGGTAAAAGATAGAACTAACCTTTATTTACAACTTTTATGAAAAATGTGTAAGTTGAGTAGAAACTCATACTTGCACAGGGGATATGGAGAATCAACCACCTGGGTTTATATAGTATCAAATATAGTTTCCTAATCATCTCCCAGCTCAGTCATATTGTCTACGTGGATGAGTGTAAAGTGAAGTCTTTGGATACAAGTATTGAGGAAAAATAGCACAACAAGTTGCCTGAATCTTGGGAATTGGTTCTATCTCAAGATTCATGGATGATTTGGTGCGATTTGGAGAGGTTTGATCGACCATAATATTCTCCTTTCATCTTCGAATCATACAAGTTTTCTTCAATACATGGTTTCAAGATTTATCGCTTCCAATGAAAAATATTTATGATGTAATTTATGTTATTGCTATTTTTGTAATAAACAAGACATATAAAATCAGTAGATGGGAGCCTGCGATGGATAGTAATGATGTACTTATGAGAATAATGTTTCTACTATAAGAACAAATTATTGATTAATGAAAAGATAACTGTTCTTTTGCACTTGTTGTACATGAATTTACTGTAGTTGTGTTTAATTTGGTAGAGCACCAATGAGGAGGACTGGGGCCTTTCAACAATCATGTTTTTACCACCATTAATGTTGGTTTGTCTAGATGTTACTTATCTATTTGTTTTGTTGAGTTGTATGTGTGTGTGGCTATCTGCATATTCCTGTTGATTGCGATATTGATTGATGACTGGTTTATGAATATATGTGTGTGTGCTTTGTTTAACAGTGTGACCTTGCATGGAATTTAAGAACAAACTGAAACATAGAACTCGATGTGTTATCTCATTTCTGCATTAAATTTACTCTTCGTAAATTATAGTGTGAACCATTATCATTTTTCATATTGGTGTGACAATAAATATGAAAGTGGAGACTTTCAGTTAGAAACATAGTATTGCATTATTGAGCTAGGCAAGAAGCCTGCAAGAATATCAATAGTGCCTAATTTTCTACCAAGACCAATTACATACGTACAATTGAAAAAGTGTTATGCAATTCTGATTAGGGTGTGTTTCATTCATAGAATTATTACAAATTAGGGTTATAATATTTAAACCACTTGATCAAGCAGAAACTTAAACAATAAAAACTATAAGAATATTATCAGTACCTGAGGATCTACCAAGTGATCATTTGGTTGAGCAATATTTAATACTTTGATTTGGGTTTTAGCTTTCTATGTGGTTTGTTTACAATTTTACTGAATGAGGTTTGATTTAATCTAGTCTAGAAACACAGTCTCTTTTCTATGGTCACCTTCAAGAGACTGTTCTAGTGCCGTCTTTGATATCTTAGGTTTTTTTCGCTTTTTATCAACAAAATTACCTTTATCCTCAAGATCCACTTCCTGTTCAAGCTTAAAACCAGACCAAAACAAGAAATGAGGCCACGTTCTGTTTTGTCTCTTCAATTCTTCTAAGACAAGCAATTTTACCAAGCCATGATATAAAAAGCTATGGTTGGTATGCTCTGGATGATTTTGGACTCTAATAGCCATCTTTCTTAGGCTCCTTAAAAGATAATAAGGAATATTAAGCTTTTTAATTTATGAGACATGAACCAGAAACCTTAGATGATACATGTAAACTGTTGCAAATGTTCCCTCGCAGGTGATATAATGTTGCACAATGCTCGGAACATTTTTCCAATCTTCTTTCAGAAAACATCTGTGAATGCCATTACTTTAATTGGTGTTTTTGTGTTGTGGAAATAGAAATTGGTTGTAATATATGTCTGCAGGTTGTTTCTTGAACCATTTTTCACCCTCAGCAGATATGCCAGTTGCGGCAGTGATCAAATTTTCATAAATTTGAAGTTTAAAACCCCTGAAATCGACTGTTGAGTCTTTGAAATTTAAAGTGAAGTGCTTTGTAACTTCAACATTATACCCTTGAACTTTCTCACACAGTGAATACCATCTAGCATATTTTAGTTTCTGAGCACATTGAGGAAGCTTACTCACCCATTCTGTATTTTCTGGCTCAAACCTGTGTAATTTACCTCTTTTTCCACTTGCCCTCTTCATCTCTACGAACATTCTTTAATGAAAACTGAGCAGGGTGAGGATACTAAGAAATTTTCTACATAAAAATCCTCTTTTGATAAAAAATCTTATAGAAGTGTGATACATGTATCTCGAATAACAACCCACGATCTCAAAACCAATCATAGGTTAGCATGGGATAGAGTTATTATAATTTGAAATGGAATAAACTCATACCAAATAACGAATGGGTAACACATGTTTGATGGCACGATATTTAATAATAAATTGATTTTTCAATACTAGAACATGCAATTATTATTTGAAAGCTGATAAAATCGAACTCTGTCGTATCATACTTTTCCGACAGTGCGCATACAAAGAGAAATTATGATTTGCGCTACCGGAATGTTTAAAACATTGGATTTTCATATTTAACATTTGAGATCTAGCCTTTAGGCTATTTTAAGACCTGCATAGTTACTTTAAGGAATACAATTTCTCAAGAGAGATTATATAATAATAAAGATCCGGGCTAAAAACCATCAATTAAACTAAATAAAATGCAATTTAAACCAAAAGTCACTGCAAATATTGACTATCTAACTAACTTAATGAACTCAGAGAGCAAACTTAGACTTGGGAGGAAAAAGATGGGGATAAATTTTAGGATGACATTTCTAGGACTAACATGGCCTATCTTCGTTATGGTTTACATGCTCCCATTCCTGACCCACCATCTCCTTGTAATCCTCGTTCTCTAACCATGTATGATTGAACTTGTAGGGTGTTTGGGGTTTTATGTCATCACTTTCCATTTGAAGAAAAATAGGTGAATGCTTATTTATGACCCTTGGTCTAACCTAATATATATGTTTTGTTGCTTCTGCCATACCCCATTAGAAACAAAAAAAACTTGTCCTTGTCCTTGTGCTAGGGTTGATGTCCTTGTGTGAGAAGGACCTAGGGTTTATGGAGAAGAAACCCTAGAGGAGACTTAGAGTGCTTTGTTTGGAGAGATTGTGAATTTGTAGTCAAATTATAAATAAATTTCTTTTTGATGTGAATTTGTAGTCAACTTGTAATCGTAAGATTTGATCTCTAGTTGTCAAGATTCCACGTGGAAACTTTTCGTGAAGAGAAAAATGTTGCATTGTACTAATTTGTTTTTCATAGTGTGTCTTAATGAAAAGCAAGCGTATTAACAAGATAATATCAACAATATTCTCTTGGTGCATATCCGTTATGTGACTATTTTCATTGTTGTGTATTACAGGATCCAGAGGAGGCCATGGACAGAGGATGTGGATGGCGTAGAACTACTAAATCGTAGAGAGGAAAGTGGGAGGCCATAGATTCAGATACAAAATCTGTAGATACAATAAAGGTAAGAAGACAAAGCATCCTCAACCAAAGGAGGAAGGTATTTATGGATTCACAAATGCTACAACATAGAGGAGATAAAGTTTTCTAAACTGTGTTGTTTTTTTTTCAACTCCAAAACATGATATCAATATGTCAAATATATGACTAAAGTGAGGTTTTGTGTTGGATAACATATTGGTTGAAATGATATAATTGGTGTACTAAACATTATTGACTACATCGTTTATTATAGGGGTTAGATGAGGCCATGGTAACATATTGTTTCATATCAAATAAGGACACAACAGATGTCACGGGAAATCAGGTACTCAAATTTTCACTTAACTTAGGAAAAATTTAATCTTGACATAATTTAATGCATGTTGTTGATTATTTTAGATGGAGATTGGAGCAAATGCACATCCTGGGCGTTCAACTAGAAAAAGACAAAGATATGTCTGTGGACGTGGACTTAAAACTGTTAAATCATGTAGAGCACAGTGGGTGGAAGATGATATGACAATGGATCCTCCAGACACAACAAGTTATTGCACTGAAGAAGAGGTTGGTCAGGACTATAGTACATGGGATGAATACTTTGAAAAAATTGTTGTTTATGGATGTTTTGTATGTCGTCGAAAGAAATAATTCAAAGGATTGATTGTACAAAGACATTACATAGATGACGAGATTCCAGTGGGTGGTATGCCTCCTACAATTGATTCAAATCCAATAGGAATTGTGGTAAGGAATTTCCCAATTTGATATAAATAACATGTATACTTGTTTTAAACATTTTTTTATATTATTTAAATAATTAATTTTTTTCTTAATGGATACTTGCAGGATAAAGTTCTTGGTTTAAAGTTTCATGGATCACCAAATTCCATCCTAGAGGGCGATGATCATTTATCAGATGATACATCTAACAAAAATATGTTCCGATATACCAACTTGGAAGATGAGGAATTGATGAAAACAAGTAACAAAACAAGAACCGGTTTAAAGATGCATAATTTGCTTAAAGACAAGGGGAAGGTGTAATGCATGCCCTATGCAAATGAATGTGATGGAGATGGTGAATTTACCTTGAGTTTGAGATCAATTTAAAAAGAGACATTTGATCGTTGACTATATTTCACTTGTCCTAGTGATCAACAACTACCTAGAGTGTACGAGGTGTTTCAATTTTGGGGATACATCTACATGATATGACCCTCCAATATTCATGGATTGAATCTAGGCCTCTTTATCGTCCAAAATGTACATGTCGTATATAAACATAGAAACAATTCACAACAAACCACTAGGAGATTAATGTCATATTATGGTTCGTCATATTACAGTGGTGAATGGAGAAGGCTAGTAGAATATAAGCCTATCATGTCAGCATATGGTCTCAATTCGAATATGTATACACATCGTCTCCAATTGGAAAGTTTAAAAGAAATGAATAGAGGTCGTCGTATGTATATAGATGGACGTGTATACACACACAAAATATTGCAAGATTTATAAATAGTAGTAAGGGAAGGGACCCTACTGTAAGACTGAATTGTCAATTTGATGAGGTTATAAATTATCAAGATGGAGATATGGAAAGAGAGGTTGATAGATTGATAATGGTTGAGGCTATTATGGACCTTAACATTGGGGACGAGTTATTAGTTGATTACCCCTTCTTAAAACGCTCTCATGCGCGAAAGAAAAGGGAAGAGCAAGGTCTCCCTAAGGATGTTCATAAGGGCAGAAAAACAAAGAATAATAAATGAGTGTGGATTGATGTTTCATAAACTATGTTGTCAAAATTGTGTTTTATTTAAATTATTGTATACAAAAAGTAGTCTATAAATTAATGTTCCATTATTCAATTGATGTATATATGTTCATCCATTTTATATTTTTATTTGTTAATCCATATTTGATTATATTTCTTTGAAATTGATAAATTGTGATTTATCCAATTGTTTCCAAACATTAAATAATGCTTTTGTTTGTCAACATGTAGAAGATATTGATGAAACACCTACTAATAGCCAAGATCCAACTGGGTTATAAATATTTGGACGGGATGAACCAAACCATCCTTTAAACCATACCAGGGTGAAAAGAGCAACATTGAAGACAATGCCACCAGCTGAGAAATTTGAAGACCTGATAAGATTAGCATACACTGATGACATGCCACCTAGCCTTAATGATGATGATGAAGATAGTGAAAATGAAGTGTGTGAAGAAGGACTGAATGAAATGCTTACAGGTTTCTTTGGGGATGGAAACAATGATGAAAGTAATGTTCATATCGTTGACAGTAACGATGATAGCAGGGTTAATTACCACCAACGTAATGTTGATGATAACAACTTGAAAGACTCCATGAAGCAAGCAGCGAAGACGACCATGTTCAAATCGGGTGCAAGTAGAAACTCAAAACTGGAATGCACATTAATATTATTAGAAATCAAGTCACTATTTGGTTGGTTAGACAAAGGATTCACTACCATACTGAAGTGAGTTGAAATATTTTTCTTACTTTGCATTGTCAATTGGTGTACATAATTTGTAAACATTCATCAACTTCGTTTATATTTCTTTAAGGGTATTTCAAAACCATATATTATATATAAGCAGTCCTAGTATAGATTGACATATCAAACATGTTTATCATAAGTCAAACATTCAATTGATTTCATCTCTGGCAATCTTACAAGGCACTAAAAACTAAAATATTCCCTGAAGAGAATGTGTTGCCATCAACTTGGAGAGAGGTGCATTAGTTGTTGGTTGAGTTGGGTATTGAATACAAGCAAATTCATTCATGTAAAAATGATTGAATTTTATACATAGATGAATATAAAAACAAGGTTGAATTTCCTGTATGCAAAGAGGAGATATCGTACAAATGTACACGGTCCTACAATTCCAAATAAGGTTCTACGACACATGCCAATTATACCTAAACTTCAACGAATTTTTCATTGAAATTTACTTGCACAATTGATGGAATGGCATGCAAAGAATGGGAGTAAAGATGGATTCATGCGAATTCTATCAGACTGCAAAGCAATGAAACATATAGAGGAAAAATGGCCAGGAAAATTCAAAGATGAAACTCGTAGTATTAGGTTTGGGCTTGCAATAGATGGAGTGTTCCCATTCTCTTTCATGAGCACAAATCATAATGTTTGACCAGTTGGATTGATAGTATACAATATTCCCCCTTGGATGAGTGTTAGAAAGGATCACCTTATGCTGACTCTCATTGTTCCAGGAAAACATCAAGTTAAAAACATGGTTGTTTATCTTGCGCCTTTTATTGATGAGATGCAACTACTATGGAAAGGAATAACAATGTATGACATATCATGTCCTATATCAAATAGGTCCTTCATGTTATATGGTGTGCTATGTTGGACTATTCATGATTTCCTAGGCCCTTGGTGTTTGTTCTGGTAAGATACAATATTTATGTATTTACACTCATAATTTATTTTCATCCCAACTTTCATACCTAGTTTTATACTATTATTTTGATGTTATTAACATTACTTATTGAATTGTGGGGCTTCAAACAAAGGGGAAATTTGCATGTCCAATATGTGTAGAACAATTTCAAGGGCAGTATTCTAAAGATCTACATAAATTTATTTACGCAAACAACAGGGTTTTTCTACCACCAAATCATAAGTTTAGAAATCGCCTGAAGAATCAATTTGATGGAAAAGTTGAAAATAGACCCCCCATGATTATGGGTCCAAGTGATTGGCTTAAGAAGTATGAAGATGATGGATTGAAATATTGGGAGGATTTTTTTTATCGAGGTGATTCAATTGAAGGACCAGAACAAGTTGTAGTTAATATGCCAGAAGGAATGAAAAGGAAATCCATATTTTATGAGCTCCCTTAATGGAAGGATCTATTAGTATATCACCTATTACATCCTATGCACATCTTCAAAAATGTCCTAGATTCTATATTTTGACATATATCAGTCAAAGAGAAGGACAACTTGTCTTCAAGGAGAGATATTGCTCTTTCGCGTACCAAAATTGATAGAAAACATTTGAGACCAAACAGGGAAAATGAAACATATGCAGAAGCTCCATGGATTTTGAAAAACAAGGACCTAGACCAACTAAAAAATTTCATTCGTTCAATAAGGACACCTTCTAGCTATGGGTCATCATTGGGTAAAGCTTTTACATTTGATGTACATATCAAATGATTTAAAACACATGATTTTCATAATTTTATGAAGGTATTATATATCATCATTTAAATTTAATCAGTAACATTGATTAAGTACTTCCCCCATGACGGGTGTTATACGGTGGGCCACACATATTATACATGAATGAGCCCAGAGAAATCCAGGGGAGACCACGTGTCCATCCCAAACATTAGTACAAAAGGATCGATCCGGATCCACTCTGTTGATGTATATGTAACTTCGGAATGTATTTCACACATATATGTATATTGTATTCCTATAGAGATGGTATTATTCCTCTATAAGGAAGTGTCGTCATTTATATTGTAAGTGTCGTAACTTATACTTGATGGGTTATTAGACCACCTTGTTTGGGGTCGGCCCTGTATAAGTCATGTGGGTCAAAGGGTTATTAGACCACCCTATTGGGGGTCGGCCATGTGGGTCAAAGGGTTATTAGACCACCCTATTGGGGGTCGGCCCACTCAGCATTATGTTATGTGGTTAAGTTCGAGCCGACATGAGTTAGGTAAAAAGGCAAGTCAAGTCAAGTATAAATAGAGTGCGGGAGGCACTCTATTTACTCACTCACTTCTCACACATGCTCTCAAGGAGGAGAGGCGCACTTATGGAGGAGGAGGATTGCTGCTAGGTTATGTCTATCTCTATTGGTTGGTTGTATCATTGCTCTATCTATCTCTGAGAAAGTTATTGGGGTTTTTCACCTTTATGGTTTTCCCCAAGTAAATCTTTGTGTCTCTTGTGTGCTTGCATTATTGTCTCCATGATTGATATGCTGTAGATATGCTGTACATGTTGTTCTCTCAGTTAAGATCCTAGATCAGATTGTAGTAAATTCAGAAAATTTAACATGGTATCAGAGCTAGCCTGAAAGAAGGCATGATATGGCATGTATGACACTTGTTGCACTTACGATGCTAGGGCTTGATATAGCAAAAACCAGTCATCGTAGCACTTTAGCTATAAATCCGTTTTGGAGAAGTTTTCGGATCTGAAATTGTTACAGGACGAAGCTAAGATCTCCAGGTATCTTGTGTCCAAAGGACAACCTCTAATTCGTTGTACTTTGTGATTTATGATCTGTACAATATAGGGTTTCTGCCTCTTCCAGATTTGAGTCAAAATCAGGTGACCTTGGGAAAAAGGTCATATCTTGGGCTAGGAAGCTCCAAATGAAATTTCGTAAAACGTGACAGGTAGTACACAGTCTGCACTATCTCAGAAAACTTTTTCAGAGGCCGAAGTCGAACCAGTGACATGTGGCACGCCGTACAAGTTCGCTCTCCTGTATTATCCCATAAACAGGTCACGTTGCGACATTTCGCATAACTCTCTCTCAGAGAGTCCAATTGACGTCAGACCTATCAGGATGGAAAGGTAACAGGCCGAGCTATCTCAGAAAACTTTTTCAGAGGCTGAAGTTAAAACAGTGACACGTGGCACGCCGTACAAGTTCGCTCTCCTGTTTTATCCCAAAACAGGTCACGTTGCGACATTTGGCATATCTCTCTCTCAGAGAATCCAATTGAGGTCAGACCTATCAGGATGGAAAGATAACAGGTTAGGATATCTCAGGAAACGTTTTCAGACCCTGTGGATCAAAAATTTCGTAGTTACACCAGAAACAATCAGGTACATATTTCTGTCAAAACAGAATTATTTTTTGGTACCTTCATTCATGGCTTCCGGAATTTAGGGCTTTGGAGAAAGCTGGAATTTTTGTAATCGGAGACCACGGCTGGATGCTACTCATCAAAATAGAAATTTAGAGACCAAGATCAGAATTTTTGGTTGGGCAGAAGGCCGGGCTTGATTAGACCCTAGTTCGGGACTTTGATCAGAAAAGTGGAAAATTAGGGCTTCTGTAAAAATGGGAATTTTTGAAATCTGTGACCACGGCTGGAAGCTCCTCAGAAAAATAGAAGCTTAGAGCTTTGGATCAAACATTTTGATGGGGAAAAAGAGTGGGCTTCATCAAACCCCAGTTCAGGGTCACGTCCAGTGAATCTAGAAGTTTCAAAGGCAAAATTGAGGAGTGAAACTTTGCAGTTTTCAAATTCTGAATATACCAACTTGATCAGCTCATCAAGGCACATATTTCTATCCTATCAGAAGTTTGAAATTCAAAGTTTGAATTTTTGGGGTTTCTCTGACAAACCCATATCCAGCTCAAGGTCCAGTTCTTGCAAATCAAGTGGATTGGGTTAATCACTTGCATAAGTGAAGAAGTTCCTGTTTCAGAGGGAGATGAGGCTAAGGCCTTACATAAGAAGATTACAAGCGATCTCGACAGGTATGACTCATCAAGGTATGTTTCGATATTTGTCCATTATTAAGTTTATGGTATATTTGTCTTCATGTTATTATGGTTAGTACAATTTTGATTTTTGATTTGTTGTATCACCTTAACAAAATTATGAATGCATGATAGAAGATATTCATTGGTTAGGGTGTTGACACTTATGATTGTACTAATGCATTATGGTGTTGTATGAGGTTTATGTTGTCTACTAACATGAAAGGTACACCAAGAAAGACAGATCATGTTCTGGTCCAAGAACATATGATCATGATAACATGAGGACAAAGATTCATCCATTGTCATGGATCTCATACAAGATCCATTCACGAGGTATGTATAACTTGGTTTTATAATGGTTAACTTATGAGACATGCAGGTTACTAGCACAAGTCACTGAAGAGAACCAAAAGACATTATACGGGTATGTTAGACATAACTAGCTAACATGTTAATCCAGGTATGTTTTTCCTATATCAAGCTAGATTCCTACCTTGGGTTAGGATCTTATACTATCGCGTTGTTGATAATGATTGTTCATGAAGTCATAGGTTTGAATAATCATGATTGTATGCATATTATGTTTCTTACCATAATTGATGATATGACTAACCAGAAGAATCATGATGGTATAGGTTTGAATAATCACAGGTTTTATGCATTTTATATCTCTTATCTTGATTGATGATTCAACTAACCTGAAGAGTCATAGGCTTGAGTAATTACAGGTTTAGTCATGTTATGTTTCTTATGATTTGACTAACCATAAGAATCCTTGAATGCTCACGCTTATTATTTCTGTTTGAAATGATCATGACTATACATGCTTGAGATTATTGTGTTTTAATAGTATACTAATGAATGTATGATTTTATATGAGATCACAAGGATAACACATTCATGATACTAATAAGCATGCATAGGGACCAAGAATGAATATGAGTTCAAGAACAGGTAATTCAGGAAGCAAAGATCAAGAGGGAGCACACTCCAGTTGCTCCTGCCAGAAAGCAAAGGAGCACACTCCAGTTGCTCCTGCCAGAAAGCAAAGGAGCACACTCTAGTTGTTCCTGCAAGAAAGCAAAGGAGCACACTTCAGTAGTTTCTGCAAGGATGCAGATATTCAGAGGGAGTTGATCATCTCTCTACATTTCACAACAGAAAGGTGTAGAAGAAGCTACCTCAGATTAGGACTCCAGCAGCTCCTGCAAGGAAGCAAAGACTCAGAGGGAGTCCACCCAACGAACAAACAAAGATAAGTATTTGAATTGTCATTTCTTAAATAATACTGTTCAATAATGTATATACTGATGTTCCTAGAATTAGGTTGTGTATTATGCATATTAGAATAATTGCATTGATGAACAGTATACTACTAATATGCATGGGTAAGTAGCCTATGGCACTGTACAACATTCCATTGCTACTTATCTAGAATGAAACCTCTTTGCTGACATGTTGGGAGTTGTGCACACTCTTAACAATGTTCTGGTAGAGATTGGAAGGCATCTAGAAAGTTACGGGATATGGATAAATGTTGTATTGAAGCATTGGCTAAGATAATTGCATGACTGTATGGCATATTTCTTTATGTGTAAGAATTTGTTCTGAAAACTATAAGATGTTTTCTAATCATGCAATTTAACTTGTTGTGTAGGAAAGATCATATGCCATCTCCTACAAAAGGACTACAACATTTGTTCCAGCAAGAAAGATATCTATTGAAGATATTGAAGTTCCCAGGATCTGGGATGAAGAAATGGAATGCCATGATCCGTAGATCATGAAGAAGATGTTTGGGATGCAGTCCCAAGACCTGACATGGAGTCATATGTATGCAGATTGAAGAAAGCCTTGTATGGCTTGAAGCAAGCTCCCAGAACTTGGTATGGTGAAGATAGATTGATTGCCGACACGCAGCGGAAGCTTACTACCGAGTTCGAGATGAAGAACTTGGGGATGATGCACTATTTGTTTTTGGCATGGAGGTGTGGCAAAGTGCAGATAGAATCTTCCTTGGACAAGGGAAGTATGCAGTAGAGATCCCAAAGAGGTTCGGGATGATGGATTGCAAGGCCATGGCCACACCTATGGCATCGAATCTGAAGCTTCTATGTGATGCTTCATCTGAGTCAGTTGATGTCTCTATGTATCGTCAGATGATTGGGTCCTTGATGTACCTGACGAACACGAGACCAGACATTTGCTTTGCTGTGAACACATTGAGCCAGTTCCTGACGGATCCGAGAAGTGTTCACCTGGTTACTGTAAAGCATGTTCTGAGGTACCTAAAGGGTACAGTGGATTATGGGCTCAGGTATGAGGCGAATCAAAAGTTTAACCTGGAAGGTTGTGTTGATTTAGATTGGGCTGGCAGTGCTGCAGACAGGAAGAGCACATCTGGGTGCTGCTTCAGTATGGGATCAGGTGTGATCTCTTGGTTTAGCAGGAAGCAGTCCTGCGTAGCACTGAGTACAGCTGAGGCAGAGTATGTTGCAGCCTGTTCAGCTAGTTGTGAGGCAGTATGGCTACGGAAGCTACTGTCTGAGTTATTTGATCTCCCGTTGGAGGCTACTGGTATCTTCTGTGATAACCAGAGTTGTGTGAAGCTGTCCGAGAACCCAGTGTTTCATGACAGGTCGAAACACATAGAGATCAAATATAACTATATCAGGGATATGGTGCAGAGAGGAGCTGTGAAGCTCCTGTATGTTGCGACGGACGAGCAGATTGCAGATGTGCTGACGAAGCCACTAGCCAGGGTGAAGTTCGAGTACTTCAGAGAGAGGCTTGGCGTGCTTCAGATCAAGGATACTTCGAGGAAGAAGTGATGGACACATTTTCTGAAGCCATTCCAAGCATGTTGGAAGGAGGATCCTTCACATGGCTGTGGATGTAAGCGCTGGATGATGAGCATCAGGATGATGTTCTGGTTTCTGCTTGGATATGATCAGTTGGATCATTTTATGTACGTATGTATGCATCATGTTGGATGCTTGGACCATGTATCTGTATATGTATCAGGTGGATACATTGTATGATCAGGTGGATCATGTATGGTGATATGTATCATGTATTTGTATTTGTATCAGGTGGATACATTGATGATCAGGAGGATCATGTATGATGATATGTATCAGGTAGATACATTGATGATCAGGAGGATCATGTATGATACTTGGTATGCATCAGGTAGATGCATTGATGATCAGGAGGATCATGTATGATGATATGTATCATGTATTTGTATCAGGTGGATACATTGATGATCAGGAGGATCATGTATGATACTTGGTATGCATCAGGTAGATGCATTGATGATCAGGTGGATCATGCAGCAGGATGTTGCAGTGATGATCAGGATGATCATAGATGACGAGCTTCAGGATGTTGCTCCAGATGACATGCAGCAGGACGTTGCAGTGATGATGATCAGGATGATCATGGATACATCAGGATGATGTATGGTGAGTATCAGGTTGATACTCTATGGCCGTGGATCAGGTTGTGCAGATGAGCATGTAATTCGTTGCCCTGGGAGATTTGCAGATGGTCTTTCGAGGTTTTGCCTATGGCATGTAATTCGGTGCCCTGGGACATCTGGCAAATGCTCTTTCGAGGTTTTGCTCTGGGAGGACATGTAATTCGTTGCCCTGGGAGATCTGCAGATAGTCTTTCGAGGTTTTGCCTATGGCATATAATAGCGCCCTGGGATATCTGGCAGATGCTCTTGCGAGGTTTTGTCCTATGGCATGTAATTCGTTTCCCTGGGAGATCCGATAGGTTGGGCTGTGTGCCCGTAATCAGTCCTGGGATGCTCTTGCGAGGTTTTGCCATGACCACATGTAATTCGTTTCCCTGGGAGATTTCAGGTCGGAGTTGTGTATCCGTAACATCCTGAGATGCTCTTGCGAGGTTTTGTGGTGGACCACATGTAATTTGTGCCCTGGGAGATTTCAGGTCGGAGTTGTCTACCCGTAACATCCTGAGATGCTCTTGCGAGGTTTTGTGGTGGGGTCACATGTAATAGCGCCCTGGGAGATCCTACAGGTTGGAGTTGTGTACCCGTAACATCCTGGGATGCTCTTTCGAGGTTTTGTGACGCACGTAATAAGTCCTGAGGATTCCACAGTATGGCCAGTGATGACGAAGACCTACAGGTGGTGGGCCTACATCCAGTATGAAAAAGGACTGGCTCTGTAGAACTTCCTATGACGAGTAGATTCAGAGATTGATTGAGATAGCAGCAGCAGTGACGATGATGATGACTCGATGACGATTATCCAGTGACGATGATCCAGAGAAGATGACTTGTGCTAGAAGAACTGTGCTGAGAAATACCTTCCTAGTTAAGAGGGAGTGTTGATGTATATGTAACTTCGGAATGTATTTCACACATATATGTATATTGTATTCCTATAGAGATGGTATTATTCCTCTATAAGGAAGTGTCGTCATTTATATTGTAAGTGTCGTAACTTATACTTGATGGGTTATTAGACCACCTTGTTTGGGGTCGGCCCTGTATAAGTCATGTGGGTCAAAGGGTTATTAGACCACCCTATTGGGGGTCGGCCATGTGGGTCAAAGGGTTATTAGACCACCCTATTGGGGGTCGGCCCACTCAGCATTATGTTATGTGGTTAAGTTCGAGCCGACATGAGTTAGGTAAAAAGGCAAGTCAAGTCAAGTATAAATAGAGTGCGGGAGGCACTCTATTTACTCACTCACTTCTCACACATGCTCTCAAGGAGGAGAGGTGCACTTATGGAGGAGGAGGATTGCTGCTAGGTTATGTCTATCTCTATTGGTTGGTTGTATCATTGCTCTATCTATCTCTGAGGAAGTTATTGGGGTTTTTCACCTTTATGGTTTTCCCCAAGTAAATCTTTGTGTCTCTTGTGTGCTTGCATTATTGTCTCCATGATTGATATGCTGTAGATATGCTGTACATGTTGTTCTCTCAGTTAAGATCCTAGATCAGATTGTAGTAAATTCAGAAAATTTAACACACTCATCCTGTACTAATGAACCAACAGAACCTCAGCATGCAAGTTAAAAAGCACGACAAGCAAGCCCAACTTCTCCCCTTCGCTCACTCTGTTAATCCTGTCATTCATATGCGAATCCAATTGCACCCGCATCCATTAAATCCTCTGCAAATGGGTGTACGGAGCCCTCCGATCCACATTTAACATACCATAATGAAACCTATTGATTGTTGATTCAATTATGGCCTCGTCCGATGGCACATGCGACGTCTTATGGAAATTTATGGGGCTCGCTGGCTGCACCAAGGCTTATTTAAACTGCTTTTTGGCCACTTTTTTGCATATCTGCTGACTTCATGAATTATTGTGCTCTCCCTCTACAACCAAACTGTATGCGAACCAACCCCTAGCATCTTGCACATTATGGTTCGCACCAAATCCACCAAGTGTCACACGGTGAATGGTCTCCGCCGCTCCCATGCAACCTGAGTAGAGAAAGATATGGAAAAAATCATGGGATTTTTTGAGGAAAAGGATAGTCTCTAGGATTAGGACCGAATTGAGCACTGGAAAAGGAGGTAGCTCCAAGAGAAACCATGTCCTACACCTCAAGAGCTCATGGAGGTCTTTGAGGAAATAATTGAAGACTCTAGAGCATCATGTACCAGAGACACAAGGCATACTCACACGCTTAGCCTCTTCTGGGCCATGAAATCAATGATGTTTATGGATTTCGAGGACTGTCTGGATGGCCATATTCGGGTGGAATTTTGTCCCCTAAGAGTATAAAAATGATTGGCGCACCTGGAGGGAAATATGCACCGACTGGGCATAACCAATCGGTAATAAATGAAACCCTGAACAATATAAATAGTTGAATGGAAGTGTTGGCGAAGGAAATGGTTGGAATGCGGTTCGTGGGAAAGAAGCTGGTCTTTCGTCAAGATCCGGACATTGTGGCTTAGGCTCCTTCTATGGGCACAATCCCTACTTCGATTGACTGCAACGGAGACATCACCGACATCCTAGAGTAATATATGCTTACTAGTTTCTTTTGTTATTTTAGACTCTATTTTTATGGCACAATCTAGTCTATTCATCTATGTTTATAAGGTCATAACCCCCGGCTTGTGGGGGATCAGTTGAATTTTGTTTTGATAACTGCAAAGACTCTTTCTTTTTCTTTTGGACACCTAGCTGGAACTGAGGTCTGAATCACTGTTTTTGGGCTATCAAGACCTAGCTTGAACACCTATGTACTCCTTACTCTGTTAATATAATTTGAACTTACAAAAAAAAACATTGATTAAGTACTAAATATATTTTGATATTCTATTGTGTGAGAAAAATGACTCAAGGAATGCCATAAGTCGATTGTCAACATTTACAAGGTATGTGGTTATATGAAATGTTCATGTGTGAGAGACATAGAGATATTATATTGCATTTTAATTTTTGACTAAAGGTTCATACTAATTTACTATTCTTATATTAGGTGGGTGACCTCCAAGGAGATCCACGAATGTGAAGTGCCAAAATGGAAGAAGGAAATTGCATAAATTGTATGTGTATTTGAGAAGGAAATCCCTACAAGTTTCATGGACCTACAAGTCCATTTACTCATACACCTAGTCTATGACATTGAATTGGCAGGTGTTGTATCAATGAGGTGGATGTTTTTCTTTGAGAGGTATATGAAAACTCTAAAAATGCATGTCCAACAAAAGCACGTCCATATGGTTGCATGGTTGAAGGGTATGTATTGAATGAATCATTTTTATTCCTATGTGAATTCCTTGGTAAGGATTTTGAAGATGGGCCATGATTCTAGGATTAAGAATGAGCATAAGATATTATTGATGGAGAAAAACCACAATCTAATGGTGTTCAAGTAGAAATTAGTAAGTAAATTCATTATCATTGTGGGTTTTTTTCTTGCAATCATTAATTTACTCTGTAATTTACATATCAAATTAACAGCATGACATTTGGAGTTTGAAATAAACATGTTGACATGTAATAGGTGTAGGCAAAAGTGTTATACTCAACAAGTTCATTCTGTACCACATGGACTTTATTAACAAATGGATTGATTTGTATGGTAAAAATAGAGAAGAAGTGTTAGAAGCAAGGAGACAGTTTAAGAGATCGAACCCAAGGAAAACTCCACTTCCCACTTGTCTACTTGGGGAATGGGGAAAATATTGCACACTAGAATGGGTTACTGAACAAATTCAAAATCAAATAGAAGATGCAGGTATAGATTCAAACATAAAAAAAGATGAAATCAACATGTTTAGAGGATTTGAAAGAAATTTACAGTTGGAATTTTACAAAATGTTGTTTCCTTACAGTTTTGATACTATTAACTATTTTAATATTTGTCATTATATTTGTTTTCATTAAAATATATGGTCTTTCACAAGTGAGGAAATATCCAACAATGTGGGCATATGGTCGACATTATCGTGTAGAAAGTGTAGATGTCAAGAGATGATCCTTCGATTGTGGCATCATGGTTGACTTCAAGCAATCCATACGAGCAAGCTCAAAAGATAAGAATATTATTGAAGGGAATCTACAATATGTTCGGAAAATACAAGAAATTATTGAGTTGGATTACCACTCTTTTAAATGTTGTATTTGTAAGTGTATATTGTATGAAGCATTTGAGAGGACACGGAGACATGATACCCATAGTGGATTGTTTTCTATAGATTCCTCAAGGTTCCTACCGGAGGATAAGGAGCCTTATGTTCTACCAATTCATTGTGAGCAGGTATTTCTTTAACTCGGACAAGAAGCAGTTGTGATCATTAATCTATTAATTCATAGTTTATTGCGAATATATACATGTGTTTATTAATCAATAAAATCGTTATAACATATGTCTAATATGTGTATGTCATTCATGTGTAGGTATTTTTCTATGAAGATATTTTGGATCCGAAATGGATATTTTTTATACATTATTATCTAAGATTAAGACATGTATTTGACGATGCATTAGTGTATATTGAGCAAAACAATGATGACCAAAAAAGTGAGAGAGAGGGATTAGAGAACATTGAGGAAATTGGCATCCATGATGATGTTGAAGATGGTTATGTTCAGGCATAAGAAGACAACAATCCAGAGTTAGATGATGTTATGGAAGACAACAATATGGATGGAATAGAAAATGATGATCCAAGTACATCTGGTAACAATATAGATGGTCTACTGTCAAATTTCGATGATGATGAAGATGATGTAGGTCAAGATGAGGATGATGATAATATTAACTACTTGAAAGAACATATGAACATTGACAATGATACACTAGATGACATTGCTGCAGACAATAATGTTAGTGACCAAGACTTCTAAAATTTCAAAATTATTTGTAATCCATGTTTAAAAATTGATGATTCTTATGGCCTAAACTTTGAAATGCTTGAGTATTATTTGTGTAGATACAAATTACCTATTGCAATATCCTTAAAGTGTTCAATCTTTCATATGGATTGTTGGAAGGAAAAAATAGGATTACTTTGATGCTTATTCCATTCATTTTGTATCACTATATGTTTGTGAAGACACAAAAGTCAATAAAATATTAATTCACGTATCTCACAATGATTTGAATAAGCAACTTTGTTAACTTCATTATTTTTAAATTGTTTCCATTTTTATGTTGAACATCATTTTTTTGTATGTTTTATTAAGAGCTAAAAATAAAATAATAAAACAAAAGAACAAACAAATTAACCACCTATAATTAGGTGAAAATTTAATAATTTAAATCTCAATTTTAGTTTCCTATTTCATATCAAAACATAAATATTCAATATTAATAGTATGTTTTAAGTTAACATATATAATAATCAAAATTAATCTAAATGAAAACAAAATATAAAAAGGTACATCACATACTGTAAAATAAACTTTATAATAATAAAATATTATAAATTTAAAAGGAAATTGCGCTTAACCCATAATAGCTAGGCCCTTACCCCTTAAAACCCCCTAGCCCCTAATTCCTAAGCCCTAGACCTTTAATCCCATAACCCCTAATCCCCGATCCCTGAATCCTTAAGCCCTAAACCCTTAATCCATAATCCCTTAACACAAAACCCCTAAATCCCCCAACCCCTAAGCTATTGACCCTTAAACTGGCCTTTAGACCTAATCCCTGAACCCTTAAGCCTTAAAACCTTAGTCCCTAATCCCTTGGCATGGATGGACATATTGGGTCATGATGAATATGATGATGATGACAATGGAAATGACAACCATGATGATGGCGATGATGATGAGAATGATGTCCCTAAGTTTTAAAACCCTCCCATACCTTCAAGGCATGTGCCTAGTCTAACCATGAAAAATTTCAATGCATACAATCACATTTTGAAGAAATTTCAACGTTGGGCCCATTCAATGTTCACTATGCGGGGTTGGTGGATGACAATGGTGGTTGGCGTGTTGGATGTTCCATTGCATTTCAAGAGATTTCCAACAAAGATTCTATAGATGGGAATGACGAATAATGACAATGAGGGTGCATGATGAATGTTGATGCAAACATGGATTATCTCAAAGATTATGTGGGGATGTCAGACATCCTTGAGTCTTGGAACCCTCGCATACCATCAAGGCATGTGTCTAGTCTAACCATATCAAATTTCGACGCATACACACATAGTTTGAAAAAATTTCAAGATTGGCCCCATTCACTGCATCCATGACGAGGAGACACATGATAACAACGCCAATAGAACATTGCAAGGAGACGGAGGAAACCGGAAGCACATTAGTGAAATGGGGTAAAAAACATGAAAGCAAATGGATAAGGGCATGTCCAAGTCATGACTTTAGTTTTTCACAGAGCAGCTTGGTCGTGCCCATACAAATGCAACTATGCACACATCGGCACCGACACACATGGGTGCACTAGTGTTCAAGTGAATGCTTAAGGGATTTTGGTTCGTACAAGTTCCCAACACATCCATGACAAGGCGCCACAAGATATCAATGAAAAATGCAACATTGCAAGAAGACAGAGGCAACCCGCGGAAGCATAGCGATGATGGACAAATTGGGTCATGATGAATATGATGATGATGAAGATGATGGAAATGACAACCATGATGGAATGATGATGATAATGATGTCCCTGAGTCTTAAAACCATCCCATACCATCAAGTCATGTGCCTACTCTAACTATGTAAAATTTCAACTCATGCACTCACGTTTTGAATAAATTTCAACGTTACCCCCATTCACTACTCATTGTGCGGGGTCGGTGGATGACATTGATTTTGGGCATGTTGGAACATGTTCCATGGAATTTCAAGAAAGTTCCGACAAATATTCTATAGATGGGAATGACGAATGATGATAATGAGAGTGCATGATGAATGTTGACGCAAACATGGACGATCTAAAATATTATGTGGGGACGTTAGGCATCCTTGAGTCTTGGAAACCTCGCATACCATCAAGGCATGTGTCTAGTCTAACCATGTCAAATTTTGACGCATACAAGCGCAATATGAATCAATTTCAACATTGGACCCATTCACTGCTCACCGTGCAACATCGGTGGATGACATTGGTGATGGGTGTGTTGGAATATGTTCCATGACATTTCAAGATAATTTCGGCAAAGATTCTATAGATGGGAATGACGAATAATGACAATGACACTGCATGATCAACGTTGATTCAAAAGTGGATGATCTCAAAGAATATGCAGGGATGTCAGGAATCCTTGAGTCTTGAAACTCTCGCATACCATCAAGGCATGTGTCTATTCTGTCAAATTTTGATGCATACATGCACAGTTTGAAGAAATTTCAACATTGGCCCCATTCAATGCTCACTGTGCGGCTTCGGTGGATGACATTGGTGATGGGCGTGTTGGAAGTTCCATGACATTTCAAAAGAGTTCTGACAAATCCCTAAATATCCTAACCCCTAAGCCATTGACCCTTAAAGCCTTAATCCCTAATCCCTAAACCCCTAATCACTAAGCTATTAACACAAAATCCCTTAATCCCCTAACCCCTAAGTCACTGACCCTTAAAAAAAAATCCCTTAATCCATAAACCCCTATCCCCTAAGAACTTAAACAGTAATCCCTTAACCCACAATCCCTAAGCCATTAATCGTTAAACTACCTAACCCGTAAGTGCCAAATCCCTTAGCTCTTGACCCTTGATCCCTTAAACCCTACCCCCTAATCCCTTAACCCTTAATCCCAACACCCCAAATCCCATAATCCTCAAGGCCCTTATCCACTTAACCCCCAACACCTTAAGAAATCAAATATTTAGGCATAGTAGGCGCTAAATCTGGCTTTAAATAAGGAGCTAAATCCGAATCTAAATCCATAGCTAAACTCGACGTTAAATAAGGAGCTAAATATGGTGATACATATTGAGCTAAAATCAACACTAAATAAGGAGCAAAATAGGTTTCTAAATTGGGAGCTAATTGTGGCACTAATCCTGGAACTAATTATTGCCTACATGTTATTATCAACACAAAAAATAGCGCCATCCCAATAAATAGCACCGACTTTTCAAAAAAATGGAGAAAAATACACTAAAATAGTCCCTAGAAGTAAAAAAACGGAGCAAAAAAGGAATCTAATTACATGGATTTGTTGTACTGTTAGGTATAATTTTAGGCCCATGAAATAAACATCAATGGAGAAAGGAGGAATTAGAAGGAGAGATGGATATGTATGTTGGTCAAGAAACCTCTATTGGACTAAATTTTTTCATGTCAATAACCATAAAAAAAACATTAAAATGAGGGAAAACCATTAACAATCACATGGGTCCTTACAAAAGAGAAGACCCAACAAAAGGTGAAAAAATGATCATCCTCTCTCTAAATGTTGGAGGGGTATGGGGTGCCTCCAAAAAACAAACCCTCAAAAGACTTATTTATGTTTATAAATCAGATATAGAGTTATTCCAAGAAACCATGTGTGTAGGGAACAATGCAATTGAGGCTCCTTCATATTTCCTAAAGGAGTAGTCATTATATATCCTAGATTCTTAGGGTATTTTTGCGGTCCCATCATAGGATGGAATTCGATTAGGACACACATATAGATGACATCCATATGGACATTCATCCAAAAATAGTTGAAGAAATCAATAAAATTGAAGGAAATCTAGGGTTTTCAATATTTACTTTAATGGATAAAAAGTAAAATTGTATTTTTTGTACATCTATGCAATGAGAAGTTGGAAGTTGCAATAGTGACATAGTAGGACACCTTACTTGCAGCCATACATAGATACCGGCTTTATAGAAATAGTTAATGATATTTTTATGATAAAATACATCATATATTTCATCATAAATAATTATAGATGCACATTAAAACTACTACATTAGGGAGCCAAAGAGTGGTCCTACAAGAAACTTAGATACCCTTTATGATATAAGCAAGGAGAGGTAGCATGTCCTCTTTCATTCTAAATTGAAGAACATCACCTCCCAAATATGGAGTTACTGATTGATATCTATATAGACAAATCAAATTTAAAAGTGGAAACTTCACCCAAGTGGAATGGAATATCCACCTTATGAAACTTTCCACAACAACATTGTTTTCATAAGAAAAGATGCATGTCAATTTTATCATGTCTCCAAACATAGATACTGAGGTGGAAACTCGGAAGGAGGATGAAGAAAAAGCCCATGGTTTTTGCAAGAAAATATTGATGGGACAAGGGCATACACCAGCAAAACCTCCATGAAAAATATTGTCAGTAAATAGGGATTACCAATGTCTTCCCAATGGTTTTAGACAATAATAATTACCTTAGGGGTTGACCCTTGGGTAGGGGGGGATTCCTGCTATAAGTTGTCGAGGATCCTTGTTGAGTTTTTTAGGAACAAGGGCTTGCACTTTTTAACTCAAGTAAGCATCCGTACACATGTTGGTCATACTTGGATGGAAGCAAAGGATTTGGATTTGCAGGGGCCTTGGGCAGTAGAGTGGAACTCTTTTACTCATGGTCTAAAGCAATGTGGATTCTTCCTTTCCAATGAAGAGGACACCTTCATTTGGTTTTGGAATGCAATCAATGGTCGGGTGACTGCTAAGTTTGCTTATGAGGTTATTATCTCAAAAAAATCCTTTATGGATAGCAATTGGTGGTATGTGCATATCTAGAAGTGGAACTATCCACTCAAACTGAAACTTTTTACTTGGCTATCCCTAGCAAACAAAATTTTAACTTGGGATAACTTTATAAAGAAAGGAGGGAAAGGTCCAATTGTTTGTGTCCTCTGCAGACATAACAATGAGACAATTGATCACTTGTTTGTCCATTGTTTTTTCACAAAGCAAGTGTGGAGGGAGCTAAAGGCTTCCATCATGTTTTTTGGGAAATGGTAATTTTTTTCTTATGCTCAAAGTTAGAAGAATTGATTGCAATCATCAAATAGTTTTTTCAAAGAGTTTCCTACTTTGATACGTTGGAAATTATGGTTGCACAGGAATTTGGTCTTATTTCAGGATCATTCTCCTAATGTTTATTCAGTTGTGTTGACAATGTTGGGTGATTTTAAGGAAATGTCTATAGGAAAGAAATTAAAAAATCCAAAGATGGTGAAGCCCCCTGATGTGAACATAAGTTATCCTCTAGGATTCTTTGATGGAGCTTGTCAAGGGCTTGAAGGAAACTGTGGATATGGGATGCATCTTGTGTTCTCGGTAAGCCATTTTATAAATTGAAACTAGGAGCAAGAAGTGGATACAACACCAGAGCTGAGTTCATAGCTCTATGGGGGCTTTTATTTTATGCTCATTCCAAGGGATTACTCAGTTGATGGTCTGTGGGGACTCAAAGATTATTATTGACTGGGTTAATGGTGTAATAAGGCTTAATGTGCTTCTTTGGATTAGTGTCAAAGGAGAATTATATCACTCGAGGAAGGCTTCTCTGATTTATATTTTCTCATGTCTATAAGGAATACAATGGTCTAGCAGATGGTTTATCCAAAGATGCTCTTTTATTCCAAGAAGTTGGTCTGGTATTTCATGATGAATGGAAGGATGGTAGGTTGATCTCCAGGGTCTCTCACTTTGTCTTTTGATGATATTTTTCCATTGCTCCTTTATCATGTTTTCGGCAGTTTTTTTATGTATTTTCCTTTTGGATGGGACTCTTGCGTTTCCTTTCTAGGGCCCATGCTCTATCTAGTTATGAGCAAGATTTTGTATTAGTTAATGTTTAGATCAGTTGGTTTTGTTGGTAGACTATCTGGTTGAATTTGTCTTCTAAGCTTACAAATTTTGGATCGCCATGATTTGTGGACCTTGTTTTGTATATATTATACATTGATTATATAAGTAATAGCAGTTATATGCTTTTGTGAAAGAAAAGAAAAGAAATGTTGTATAATGTTTTTAATAAAACTTAAATAATTGAAATATATTTTAATGATTAATTTTTTTCTTTATGTTTTTAATTTTTAATTTTTTTCGAAAATTTGTTTTAGTTTCACACTTTTAATGTGTTTTTCTTGAGCTTTTTTTCAAAGTTGTTTTTTTTTAATTTTATTTTTGTTTGTTTGTTTATGTGTGTTGTTTAAAACTTCAACTTTTTTGTTAATTTTTTCTTTTGTCTCTCTTTTTTTTTTCTGTCTTTTTCTCTTTTTGTGCACACACAGAGATTGTTTTTAGCTTTTTTTTTTCTTTGAAAATTTGTTTTATTTTTACACTTCTAATGTGTTTTCTTGGTTTTTTTTCAAAATTGTATTTTTTCATTTTTTTTTTTAACTTTGTCTTTTTTTATGTGTGTTTTTTCAAAAAAAATCATTTTTTGGGTTAATTTTTTCTTTTGTCTTTTTTTTTTTTTTTTATGTTTACGCGTGCGCACGTTGTGGTTTTTAAATGCCTATAATTTTAATCCGACAAAAGAAAGCGATGTTACTAGTAGTATCTCTCTTAGATTTGATGATTGATTTTGACATTTTCGTTGCAATGGTGCTAACTGTTAGGATCATAGTTTCAAATAAGTTGTAATTTTAGCGTCAAAAAGAAAAATGGGTACCATGGTGATTCTGGGTGATTTTTCTAGCACCATTTTAGGATTTTTGTTGCAACAACACCAATTATTAAGGCCAAGGTTTCAAACAAGATGTAACGTTAACCTTGAATAAAAATGAGGTTGATTTTGGGAGAACCATTTTTCAATTCATAGGCTAATTTATGGTTTTTATTGCAATGGCATCAGTCATGACCGACTACGATTTTAAAAAAGTTGTAATTTCAACCGCGAAAAAAAGGGTGCTATTGGTAGCACCACTTTTTTATTCAGGGGTAAAAATAGCCTCTAAATACAACCTATAAAAAAATGACAACTCTCGAGGGTTCTCGCCAAGTTGTATAATATGTTTTATTGCATGGATACAACTTGCAATGTGTATTGCATGGATACAACTTTATGGGTGATGGGATGTGTATCGTATGTGATCAAACTTTGGAGGCAATGCAGTGTGTTTTGCATAGTTCCAAACTTTACACTTGTTGCAATGTGTATCATGTTGTCCCCAACTTTAGGATCAATGCAAAAAGTAGATTGCATGGTTTTAAACTTTATGATTTCTTTGATTATGTGTCTCTTATTATTAGCATTTAGACATAATGCAACAAGCATTGTATACCTTGAGACTTTTCCAACAATGCGCTGCTATACATCACACAACTTTGAAACTTTGGAAAACATGAAATGTTGCATTGCTTAGCTTGGTATTTCACAAAAATGCACACATATTAAAATGATAAATTGAAAGAGTACGATGATGAGCACTTGGAATCTTTTCAAAACCAAAATGACTAACCAACCACACAATCATTTTGTGAATACATGTTATATCAATATCCAAATGCACAAATATAGGTCCTCATTATTTACAAAATCAAGGATGCGTTAAGTTTCCAAAAGTAGGAGGGTTCCCCAAGTCATGAGACGTGTTGAAGTTGTTGGGATCAACACATTCTTATGCAAAATATTATAATAACATAAATTAAGGCTCATTTTGATCATCCATGGGAATGTCCAATTGGATACCCAAACAAATGGGTAGTTAAGTCTTCATTTCAAGCAGTCATTGTAAAGTCTTTATCAACATCACACACAACAAGGTCCTTACAAACAATGAATAGGGGTTGTGCAAGAGGGAGGTTAATGAATTTTGGGTTGTGCTCCACTAGATCGGTGAGGAATTTGAGAGAGACTATCAATTCTGATTTATTTCCCTAAGGAAAACCAAAGTTACCCTAGACTCTTTCTCCCAATCCAAAAATTCCAATATATGCATGTCTACATCCAGGTCATACTTGTCTATGACTGTAGTTACATCCCACCTTTGTTGCATAAAGGTGATCTTCCATTTGTCTAGTTACAAGGCCAAATTAGTGGCCAATTTCCCAAAGATTCAACAGCTGTGTCCTTTATGCACTCATGTAGTCCCCCCTTCAAACTTCACATTTCTCTTAGCAAGAAAAACGACAAAAATAATAATCCATTGATTTCTTGTTCCTTTTCCTCCAAGGCTAAGTTGATGCTCCAAATTACCAATGATTAGGTACACCATTGGATTTTCTACTCTACATTAGAGAACCAAACTACAAACCAAGCTATATGCAAAATACTCCGCATCCATTCTTCCTTTTATACTATCCTCTAAACTCCCATGCTAGACATGACAAGCAATAAATATGTAAATAACTCATGGTAGAAGTGGTTTGCTTAAGCCATATGATTAAAGACATACATGACTCTCTTTGGTCTTTTGAGTGGACTTCGTTTAACCATATTTATAAGGAATTGAACACAAGCAAATACCCTCTCCAAGCAAGCACTCTTGCTCGATGAAGGAGCTTTCAGTTTTTATGATTTCGTTGATGCAATAGAAAGGGAAGTTATGGAGTGGTTTTTTCTTCTATCTATCAATGTCGAGAAAGTTGATAGATATGGGGAAGTCATATGTTGTAGTTATAAGACATTTTTGTATGACTATGTGAGTTTTTTCATAGCCAATTTTCAAGCTTGTAATTTTTTTTTGTGTGGTTTCAAGGATAAACACAGGTTAAGCTAGGAAAGCGTAGTTTATGAGGTCCCAATGAGTGTAACATCTATATTCTTCTTTTGGGATATAAAGATTTTTTTCCACATAATAAAAATACTAATAAAAAACAATTACTACTCATATCAAAAGCAATAATAAGAACTTGGTCATTGCTATGATTATAATACACCCAAAATATTCATTAGTTTAAATCAAATATATTATTTATAATGCTCGTTAAAAATTAATTTATCTTCAGTAAATAATTCATATTTAATTATTAACTGTTTTGCCAATTATATTTCTAAAAAAATAACAATAATTTAACTATACATCAATAAATATATAATTTAATTTCTTTAAAATAAATCAAAATAAATTTTTGATCATTCTTGCTAACTTATTCGGTTAAGGTGTGGGTCTTGTTAGCAGGGTGACCATAGTTCAATTATCCTTAGGGGTGGGATAGTTGGGAGGAGACACCAAAAAATCCAACCATCATAAGCGTTGGTGTGGCCCAGGACGGGTGCGATCCACGAGTGACTTTGAGGGCTTAGATGCCCTTGGGTTGCGGTTCTTAACCAATGGTTCATTTCTACCGTCCCCGAGTGACAGACAATTGAACAAAAAAAAATCAAAATAATTTTTTATTATTATAAAATTTCTTTTAATTAATTTATATAAATTATAACTCCATAATTAATTAAATAAAATATCCACACACACACACACACATATATATAAATATAATTTTCTCAAATTTAAAAAACAAGAGTTTCTCATTTATTATACTTTGATACAACATATATTTTTTTTCTTAATTTATCTTTCAACAAATTTGGAACATTATCATCCTTCCAAATTATTCCCACCAACCTTTGGTCGCTTGTATCTCTCTCCAATTAGGTAACTTTGTCAGTTTCTTTGTTAGTCACTAACTGGAAAGTCAAAATGGTCATGTATTTAAGCTACGCTCTTAGTTAAATCCACAAGATGCAACTGCTCTAAATTGGAAGATCCATCTGCACTTCCCCACCTCCCAAGGGATCAAAATTGAACACGTCACAGCCCATCAAAGGGCTCCCAGCATGTCTTAGAACTACTATTAAAAAATTGGCCATCGTAAAGAATGTTTTTTTTGACATTTTAAATAAAAATACAGGATATGTCCATTTAAATTTCATTAAAAGGGTTGTCCTACGAACTGTCCGTCAAACATTAATTATGCATGTTGGTGCCAACTTTCCTAGGAGCAACTTAATTTCAGTTTCTCGAGGATAGAAAAATCACAAGCATAGATGACGGAACCGCTATAAGTTTCTCGAGGAGGCGAGGATAGATGAGGATAGATCATCATGCGAGGATAGCAAAACCACTATCGATTTCCCGAGGAGGCAATCGATGTGACTGCTCAATAATTCGAAACGAAGAAGCCACATCAACACTAAATCTTGTGTTTAACACTTCTTTGGTAGTTATGAGGACATTTATGCTGACATCCCCCTAATCAATATAGGAGCGGATCTGACGAGAGTTTGTCAGTTCAATTTTTCCTTTTACAGTAGGATTTGTTTCATTATTTTAACATCGGATTGAATATTATTTTCCCGCGGTTCAATTCCCTGGAGCTTTTATGAAAAATGGTTGCTTCTACGATAGCTCCACTGCCTTTGAAGTAGATGTGATAGACGTTATTGAGTTACCCCAAAGAGGGCCAAGCGATGTTTCTTGGATATGCCTAAGTTCAAAGAAACCAACCATAATCTAGGCGGGTAAGGGATGAACAACGAGGATACTCAAGGATCCTGGTTGTCTATCCATGATGTCATAGATAAGGATGCACAACTAGGTGGGTAAGGTTTGTAGTTTTGTCATGGAAAATATCCAAGCAAACATGACTTTTTGTAGAGGTAACTTCCTAAATCAAGTTGTTGTAGAATTAATTTCAACCTCCATGTTCATTGTTGCCTCTCCAACAAGCTTCACATACTGTTTTAAATGTAAGGAGTCTGCATCATAGGCATGCTTATCATTTCTTATTTTTGATAAATATAAGAACAAAGTACCTACATTTTTTAGCAATATAGTGTATTTTTTGTCATCTATATTTGGCTTTGTCTGCATATGCATCTTTTGCTCTCAACCACATTAACCACAAAAGTTATACTAGTGAAAACTCACAATTGCAATCGGTATTGTGACCACCAATTGGGATCAACATGTAACAGATAACACAAATAGGCTTAGGATGAAATTATATATATAAATATATAAGATTATCCACCAATAGGCTTAGCAACGTATCAAACAAGATAATGGGTTGTTTCAAGAATAAAAGACCTGGCATCAACTACTATTGGCTATACTTGGCTATGAGAGAATAAAAAAACAAATAATGAAATGATCAAACCACCAGGTGCAACAATTATACCGCATCATATTGTAATAATTGCATGATGATTTGAGATGTATAATTATTGGTCCTGCATTTCCACTAACCAATGCATTGGTACCTCAACCCACCATCACCACGCCCTAAAACATTAATTTTAACAACATAGTTTTATGGTAAATGTGATAATTATGTATTTATTAATTTTTTTAGTACCATAAGTTAGATTGGAAATGTAATATATTATTTAATATATTTTTATGAAGTGTATAATTATTAATTTATTATTATCAATTGAAATGTGATTTTTTTAAAAACTTTTCATTACAAAATTACAACATGAATATATAACCTTCAACATGAATATATAACTGAAATTAAGACTAGACGTTCAAATTTGATCCATACACCTCCCTATCCCCAACTCCGTGAACTTATAGAAACTCTTTAATATCAGTGACTTTAAAACTCATTAATATGGGTGACTTTAAATTTGGCACTCTTTTTTTTTCACACGATAAAATACTATAATTTAATATTAAGTATATGATGAAAATACAACCGAAAGGTGCTAACCATGACAAAGAACGATGGATACAAACACCAACCAAAGGTGAATAGTGAACAGCCACCACGGCAAATGTGGAAAATGCACCAAATCTCCAAAATTACAACCTACTACCACAAAGACAAAAGCACGGCAGATAGCTAATGAAGAGAGCAACAAAACAAAAAACCAGAAAAAACCAGCCGCAACAATCAGACATCATACAAAAAAAAGGCAGCCCGACTCCCGGTAATGTAACAGAAGAATCCTTGCAGATCTGAGAAGAAGTAGTATCCAAAGAAGAATCCCATACCTCCAAATATGCTGCCATCGCCCTCCCGACCACCTTGAAAGATGTAAGATGTTTGTCTTCAAATATGGCCAAGTTCCTGGCCTTCCACAGCTCCTACGTGACAACCACCACAGATAGGAAGGAACAAAGAAACAACCCTAATTTCTGCAAATACAATTGGGCAAACTCGTTCGGACAAAATAGTTGCAATTTCTTCATGTTATACATGTCTTCCGGAAGACCCTTCACTACATCATCTTCGTCGAGCACGCGTACTCCAACGGCAAGTGCCTCATCCCCCCTTTCCCATTATAACCACTTTCTATTCATCTAATTCCGTTCCTCGCTTTACAATTACATCAAATTTGAAAAATTTGTGAGATCTTTTAACGTGCAAACACCACTGCTGCCTTCCTCGTTCAATAATCCCGCGGTGAAAAATTTGTGAGATCTTTTAAGTGCAAACACCACTGCTGCCTTCCTCGTTCAATAATCCCGCGGTCACTAAAATCAGGTTTTTCCGTAAGTTGAGATATCTCACGTGGAACCCAATCTAAATGGTCACAATTGTTTAAATCTAAATGCCTAAGAGTTATTAGCTCTTCCATCGTAGACGGCGACGATTCTACCTCTTTGCTGTCGGAGAGACGTAGAAATTGAAGCCGACCAACATTGCATGTGCAAGATCCTCAAGCTGTGTGAGATGCCCCATTGATTCTATTTTGGTGTTAGACATAATATCCAAAACACTAAGAGACGTGAAGAAGTCCGCCTAGTCTGCCAGATTTTTTTGGTCATGCTCAAATTGATTGTTGATATCGTGTAGGATGATCTTCGTAGTGATGATTTTAACTTGTAAAAGTTGTGTTTTAATCCAAATGAATAACATTATCTATAAGTTACATAAGTGGAACCGTGACAACTTGCTTAAAATGTGCCAAGATTTTGCAAACAGCAAACTCAAACAGAGAGAGATAATAGCAAAAGCTTTTGGTCTCTCACTGTTTGATATTGCAAGATCCATAGCTGAAATTTCAACACCATAAGCAACCTTGTTTTTGCTCCACTCATCCAACTCATAGATGATGTTATTCATTTGAATCAAAACAACGCAACTTCTACAAGATAATCTAATCAATACGAAGATCCTCTTACAAGATATTAACAATCAATTTTTAGTATCACCAAAGAGGTCCGCTCGACACCATGACTGTCTTTTACTTCTTTGTATTGCAAACATGCAGCTGGTTTGCAATGGCTACATAAAAGAATTGAAACGGCCATTCTTGGTACTCTATTAATCGGACTGTTTTTTCTTCTTTCCGGTCACTCTCATGTAGATGACCACTTGCTTTACCTCTGTGCGTCAGCAGATGCACTCCATTCAACTTTTTCCTCACTCTCACCGAGTCACCACTTGCTTTACCTCTGTCCGTCAGCAGATGTACTCCACTCAGCGTACAACTAATGCAATACAGGTGGCTTGCATACGCCCACAAGTTGCTATTGTCTTTCGTTTTCTACTTTCCCTCCATCGTTTCAGTGGGCTTTGCGTATCTTTAGTTCTTTCCATCACAATCAAACGGCTGGCTTGCACTGCTTACATTAATTAATTGGACTGCTTTTTCTTCTTTCTGTCACTCTCATGCATATGCACACTCCTCTTTACTTCGTCCAGTCACAATCATGCAACTGGCTTGCACTAAGGTGGGAAAAGACTTTGTAGCGATGTCTTTTCATTACCTAAAACCTACTCACACCATATTAAATCTTACATGTTGATAATGATATACTTAATATTAAGTTTTACATGTTGATAATGATATACTTAATATATCTTACATATTACGAAGTTTAATAAGGTTAATAAAATTAATATATCTTATCTAATATGAAGCTTAATAAGGCTAATGAAAATAAAATAATTATTAATTTTATTAATTAATTTTCTTTTAACATTATAATCTTAAAAAATAATAAAATAAATAATGAATGTTTATGATGGTTAAACTGATTGGTAAACGGTTGAGAACCTTTTTGTTTACGAGTATACCTTTGAAAATTGTTTTAATAAATTGAAACCTATAATCTCTCAATTAACAACATACCTTTGAAAAATGTTTTAATAAATTATAATAATTTTAAAATTGCTATTTTTATACATTATGCTTCAAAATTTATAAAATAAAAAATTTAAAATCATAAATTATAATGTATTTTTATCTAAATTCATTTTCTACCAAAGGAAATGAGTTCTTAACTAAAATGTATATCATACTTAAACCATATTTAAAACTATTTGAACTAATCTAAAGATTTAGAAATCCCCTATGTTTCTATTTTTAAGAAGATAGAACTCTATGATAAAACTACTTAAAGCATATTTAACACTACTTGAACTCATCTAGAGATTTAGAAATTTCCTTTGTTTTTATTTTTAAGAAGATGGAGCTCTATGATAGAAAATTGAGTAAAAAAAGGAATGCGTCCAATTACGCTACGTTTACGTTTGGGTCATTTAGCAAGAAATCTAATTTAAATTTAAAAAGAATTTGAATTATCTAATGAGAATTAGAAAATTCGTCCCGTAGTTAGGCAATTTGAATAAAAATTGTTTATCTAAAAAAGTGTGTAATTATTACAACCACAACAACTTACTTTAATGGTAAGTTTAAGTAGTTTTTATTGTTTTTTTTTTCACACGTAAATTCAACTTACTATTAATATGCGAAATAGTAAATATGTCCAATTGTCAATCCAATGTCACGTTATACAATATGATCAATATAATCCCGGAACAAACCGGTTTTAAACAGCAGAATGTAACAACTATCAATATCAGTAATATTGTCCATGAAGTGCACCATGTCCCATAATCATCCCAAACAGCAAAGTTCACAAATGTCTATACCATGACCACAATATCACAACAGCAATAAGCATATAGCTCCAAATATAAATTTGGACCGAAGGAAAAAAGAAACATATATGCTGAGCATCAACAAGCAGCTCCAGCCGGATCTGATACCCCAGAGAAGATCCCAGGATGCAACAGGTCAGCAGCTACCAAAAAATATCCTCAGCTGCAATAGTATGCCGCAAATATACTAAAAGATAATAGATAGTCCAACAAGAAGTTGAACACAGGATATATCAAGGATCTGCACATATACGCTAAGTGTCATAAAAATAAATATCGCCTACATCAGGGTAAAAACATATAAGTACGAACAAAAAAGTAAAAAACATCATCCTGTCCAATGAAGCTGTTGAGAATCATGAGAAAATAGTATATCATCCCGCCATTCTTGCCACATGATGATCCCAGCCTGAGAATGTAGAGCCCGCTTAGAGAGCATATCCGCCTTGAGATTCACCTCCCTATATACATGTTCAAAATGGATAGTAGTTTTTATTGTAGTGAGAGAGAAATGGAAATTTCCAATATTGTGCGAGAAATTTGAGATTTTAGACATATTTAATATTTTGCCCTTTTTCTAATTAATTTAACACTAAAATTTTTCAAGTAGTAGGTGGATTATTCGATTTTGAAACTTCATTATTTATATGAACTAAATTTTATTTCATAGTTGTTTCCATGTGATTGAATAGTTTTCAACTACTTTGCAAAGGGGAAAGAAACAGTAATTTATCATGGAATGAAGATATAGAGTATTAACTTTTATTAATTTACTTTTAATCTCAATACCAACTTCATAACTTTTTATATTCTCTTAATTTCACTCATCATAATGTTATTATTTCAATAATTGTCCTTTTTATCATGTCATCAAAATTATTTTTTCCTAACTCCAAAACTACAAGGAATATGTCTATATACTTTTTAAGTCATTTCCCCATATATTATGCTAATTTCATCCCATTAAAATTTAGTTATGACTTTATAATCATTTTCATAGTTGCCCTTTATCCAACCAACTTGTAATCCGTTTTCTTTCATATGTTTTTGGAAGACACTTTAGGGTCATAGTTTTTAAGGGAGATAGAAAATAATAATTTATCTAATTTATAATAGCCTGGTTTTGATTTTTTGGATGTTTTTTATTGAATCGTAGTTGATGTAAATATCTTGTATGTATTTATAGTGTGGATCTCAACACCAAGGCCTAGTTAGTGAATGTGTAGGCATGTATTTTTGATAAATATGTTTTCTATGTACCATGATGTAGACTTGACATGGTATTCTTAAGAAATGTAAATATTATTTTGAACATTAATATAAATGTCAAAGGCTAATTGTCGAAGAGCATGAGAGGGGCTATGAATCCACTAAAGAGGAAGAGAAAAGGGGTAGGGGGTTGAAAATTTTCCTAAGTCTCCTAATATTCATCTTTTCACCATGTGCCTTATTAAATACCCCAACCACCAATCAGTCAATGGAAGTGATAGTTGGTGGAGAAGTCCACCTTCCATAGTTATGAGATCATGGGGGTTGGGTAAAAGTCTCGAAGAGCATAGTAGATTACATCCCTATAGGTGTCCAAACCACAAGGGGATTCAAACCATCTATTTTTTGGGCACTCTCTTCATGTAGTTTGAATTGATTTTTCTTATTAGATGATTATTCTATTCTATTCAAGGGGTCCCTTGAGCAATTTAATTCTTTGTGTTCTTGGGTTAGAGATGATAATTCAAATCTATTAGTGATAAAAGGAATTGAATAAAAGAAGGTGGTGAATCTGAGAAGAGATATGGAAGGTTGAAAAGGAGCATAGGGGTTAGGCTGGTAGGAAATCAAACACATTTTCCTGGATATTGTTCCTCACTAAGTGCCTAAGAGACAAGATATGGTTGTGTTGGGTTGAGCCTAAAGGAAGACAATAGATTGAATTGCTTCTACGCATGCTAAATAGCAATGGAGGGAGGAATATTTCCAAGGGACCATTGAGAAAAGAAGGGAAATATATTTCAGTTGTTGTATGGGGAAATAAAGGGACTTTAGATAATTCTATGGTAAATGGTATCGCTAATCTTGAGAGCAATGGGGTTGTGAGTCACTTGAGTGTCCAGAACATGTTTTCCTTTACCTTGGAGACCACATAGTCTGACTTAAGGGTGGAATCCACATAGGATTGCTTGCGCTTGGATGAAGAATTGCTCACTAACAACCGGTTTCCTTCATCCATCTTGTTCAAAAGATAAGTGTTCCATCTTTGTGTTTGAATTCATGTTTATAATTCTATTGTTGAATTGAATTTTGATTATGAATAAATTGGTATGGATTTCATGGTTAGAATGTATGATGTTGGCATGCATAGGGGTGAATTGATGAATATGTGTTCCACTTTTTAGTGAACTGTGGTGATGAAAAGTTGACATTTTACATATATTTTAAATTGAAGCCCTCAAAACTCATATACGCCTTGTGAGTTTTGATGTGTAGTTAAAAAACCATTTGTAAGGAATTGTGTTGTCTTTCTAACAATATTTAATTAAATGTTTGTCCTTGTAAATTTCAAGAGAAGGTAACAAGTGACTTTTCTTCCCAACAGCTAATTTAGTGTTCAATGCATAATTTAAAAAATATTATACAAGCATGATCTACAAAGAGTATAGTAGTGCTTATTTATTTATTTATAGAAAATTATTATTATTATTATTTGAAATTGAAAAATTAATAGTTGAATTGCATTTTATACCTCTTTTTGTTCTCAACAAATTCTATCTTGTTTATGTAAAATGAAAAATAAAAAATACCCTCTTGAATAGGAAACATGCACAAAGTGCACATTTTTTTTATAATTGTTTGAATGTGTAGATTTTATGCTACTAATTTTTCTTTGACGTTCATCATAACTATGGAAAAAAATTAAGTATAAGTTTCATAAGAAAATAAATGAAAAATATGGTGGGAAATAAAAAGTATGAAAATTACACGCCATTAGATAAAAAAATTCAATGATGAATCCACTGACATCAACTCCACCACCTTGCATGATAGAAATGAAGGGATTTCACTTCCTGGAAGTTGCATTTGTAGAAAATCTTGTAGAAAGGGGCCGCAATTTCTTGTTTTTAAACCCTCAACCAATCTTTCTCGCTCGAACGGGGGTTATTTTAAAGCTCAATTAAGTGCTTAAGTGAAATTTGAAAAATACATCGATTGTGGGTTTACCAAACCCTCAATTGAGGCCTTCTCGAGTTAAAATAAATTGCTCGATTAAGGAAATACCTCTATCACGGTTTTGCACCAAAAATGTATAAAACAAATCTCAATTAAGGAAATACCTTGATAAATGTATTGTTGTCATTTTAAAAAAGAAAGAAGTTAACAAATTTTCACATTCAAAAAAAATAATAAAAAGACCTTTGCATGAGCCCACTAATAACTCACCTGATTATTTTGTCATGGTAGAAAAAATAAAAAAGGAAAAACTATGTTAATCTAATATTAATGCACATTTTAATTAGCAATCAATATGCGGAATTTGAGAAACCACAAAAGGAAATATGATGTCCAATGTGTTGATGAAGATGAAGTGCAAGAGAAGGCTAGAGAGAGGATGCAATAAAGTTGAGTAGAATTAAGAGAATGCTAGTAAGAAAATGTAGGTCAACCCATTTCTGAACCTTTGATGCATCTAACTAGAGAGTCTCGAGGCATCCAACTTAGGGAAATATTAGTAATTTTTATCCACATTATGCTAATGCATATTATACTCTTGTTTATCATTTATTTTAGGTTTTATATGTAACGCATGTGCACACAAAATTGATGAATTATACATGGATAGGATCTATTCAACCAAAGCAAGACCTTGTCACCTCTCAGGTTTCAAGACTAACTCAGATTTGTAGTGGTTTTGAAAAGGGTAGAAACTTTTTAGAAAATTTGGATGCAAACATAAGAGAGTAATTTGGGTACTCAATCCCTAATTGAATAGTTAGAGAGCATGTCAATAACATAATTTATTTAATTTTTACCCTAATTTAGTCATTACACAAGCTCAAATCATACATGGATTGATAAAAACACAAAAAATTAAAATAGGCAACAAAGCTATTGGGTTTTCAAGATGCTAAACACACAAAGGCACATCAAAATGCATTAGAAAATGTATCAAAAGAAAATTATCCATTTGCAAAATCAAGAGAAATTGATATCGGGACACTTGCAAGGTAATTACAACTATTGTACTGGCACCAGGGACCTCAAGAAGTTGAATGGTGACAATGATATCAAAATTGCTCCATGTTTTAAGAAAAAACATTGCAAAGGAATACTAAGTTCAAGGCCCATATAAATGAAAATGATAAAGATGCTTGTTGGGCTCCTATTTGTAGGAAACCCTATTGAGATAACGTTCCAAAAGGAATTAAAGAGAAAGTATTAAATTTTTGGGAAACCTATTTTCATGCTATACTAGATCAAAAACATTTTTTGTGGTGGTGCTTGTTATGGAAAAAAATGCACAAGTGCACCCTTCATCTAAAAATTTCTTCTGATTTTTAGATGGGTTCAACGGGTATAATCAAATCCAAATATACCCAGAGGGACCAAGACAATACAACTTTCACCTACCCCTGGGGTACATTTGCATGTATCGAGCTCTTCCATTTGGACTATGCAATGCCAATGCAACTTTTTGTTAGGATATTTAGACACTTATGAGTTAGTTAAGATCAACTTGTTATAATATATCCGTTAGGAAAAGTGTGTTTCTTTAATATGCATTTGTAAATATATAATCTGACGGTCACAATATGTTCTAGACATAGAGTGATCTGAGAGTTCAAAATCTCTTAGATCATAACTACCTTTGATTTGTGGCTTAACACCTGAGTGGTCCATGATATCTATTTAAAGAGCATGGAGGGCCACTTTCTAGTTGATCGATTATGAGAAGCTCATTTGTAACTTTCTTTCTTTTGCATAATAAACTACCTGAAGGAGCTATTTGGCTAGGGTCGTGGAGTGTTTCCCTTTCGAGGGTTTAAACCATGTGAAAAAATCGGTGTGTTGATCTGTGATCTATTTGTGTGAGAGGCTGCTCTAGGTGTTCAGTCTTTTGGAATTATCTTGTGTAGTTGAACATGGTATCAGAGCTTTTCTGAAGAGCCACTTTCATTGGTGATCTAGATTTTCAACCGGTGTTGCCGAAGCTATGAAAGGGTTTTTGGTTCTGAAATTTCTGTGCATTTTGGGGTTATGAGAGGCGTTTCATTGTGTTCGGAGTGTCATTTCCAATGGGGAACAATTTTCGTTTCATCGAAAAAGGATTATGTTTTCCCAAGATACTTGCATTTCATCAAATCTAGAGGTATATTGTTACAGTGACGTTTTTTTATTTAAAATAATTTTCTCACTTTCTTTTCAAATCTAGTATTTTTTTTTTTGTTTCGAGTTGTTTCATTCTCTTTCTGCGTATGCTCTTTTCCCTCAACCTTGTGCGATCTCGACAAAACAGAAACAAAATAAAAAGGGTTTTCTTTACTGCGTATGCTCTTTGTCGTGCACTTCGTGCAACCGCGGAAAATCAAAAACACTGAGAAAACATATACAGTCTGGGCAAGCTAACGAGGTTTAACCCCAAATTCGAGGCATATTATTTTTTTCTTGTTTTTTTTTCGGTTTATGTGAAGCGTTTTGTAGGAAAAAATGTCATTTTTTTGCAAGTACGAAGTTCGAGAGAAAAAATGTCCTTTTTTGGCGAGTACGAAGTTCGAGACAAAAGAGTAAAAAAAAACCTTCCTCCTTTCCATCTTTTTCGTACCTTTTAATATTAGCTCACTTGGTTAAAATTTGTTTTATTTAATAAGAGGTCTTGAGTTCAAGTATTCTTGTTAGTTACTTTTCTAAAATTGCATGTAATTTCTATTTTTCAGTTACTTTATTGTAAAAGTGCATCTCCCTTAAATTATAAAACTGAGTCACTTAAAGTCTTTTAGTTTTTTGCATGCAATATTTAAAGTAACATTATTGTAAAAGTGAAACTCCACTCATTTTACAAAAGTGGTTCACATAAAGCAACATTATTGTAAAGTGAGTTTGAAAGGTTAAGCTTGGGAAGAGGGGGGTATTTTTTTCACTTGGGTTAATCCTTTGCCTGCCTCGTCTCTATTGGGGTCACCTGCAAACATTTGTTCAATCAAGCATAACTTCTTCATCCATAATTAGTTTTCAGGGCCAATTTTTTTAAACATCCTGGTTTTTTTATATCTTTGCATCCAAACCTCTAGTTTCTGTTTTTACAACCTTCATTTTACAGTATGGCCGCCCCATGTGATATTCTATTTACTGGTTCCAACTATTTCTCATGGAAATCTCGTATGGAGGATGTCCTACAAAGTAGGGGACTTTACTGAATTACCTCAGGGAAATAAACAGAGCCCATTGATACTGATAAGAAAATAAAATGGGCCAATAAATGTGATGAAGCCCGTGGATTGATTGGGATGTCAATCTCTATTGATTTATGATTCCACATTCCAGGAATTAATGAACCAGATCAAGCTTGGAAAAAATTGGAATCTATGTTTGGTAAACACAATGAGATTCGAGGTCAACAACTAGAAAATAGTTGATTTCCTTAAATCCAACTAATTTTAAGTGCATTCAAGATTATCTATCTAAGTACAAAAATCTTAGTCTCTTATGTGCAGAATGCAAAATTAAAAGAGAAGACAAGAAATGCATTTATCATATTCTTTCCAAACTTAGACCTGCATATTCTGTTTTTGTATCTACATTTTACTCCATGAAAGAATCCTTGAATCCAACAAGCTATAAAGAGCCTACTCTTGAATCCTTTTGTGATTCTTTGATTAGAGAGCAGGATGAGCTCATACATCTTGGAATGATTAGCAATGCAGATACATCTAGAAAAGTCTTGCTGGCACATCAAAAAGAGAAGTCCAATCATCCCAAGAAGCAAAATATTCGCAATAATAATCCAAACAAGCGTCCCAAACCCTCTCATCTAGCTTATTCTTTAAAAAATGACAAAGGAAACAAAACAAAAGGTAAGAAGACTGAGCGTCATTGCAAATTTTGCGGGAAAGATAATCATGATGAATCTAAATGTTTCAAGAAGATGCCAGCCTTGGAAGCAGCAATGAAGAAGCACCACATAAACCTTGATTCGTCTTCAGAATCTTCATCTCACGGACATGCACTTTGTGCTTCTATTTTTTCCTATAATGCATCTTCTTCTTCTACTTCGAATGAGTGGCTCATTGATTCTGGAGCATCTCATCATATGGCTAAGGATAAAGCCATATTTTCTATTATGCATGAATGTAACACCGAACAAATATTTGTTGGTGATGATAGATCTCTTAGTGTTGTAGGATATGGAACGGTTCCGGTATATAATGGACAATTTAGTGATGTACTATGTGTTCCAATAATTTCCTGCAATTTGTTGTCAATCTATCAAATCACTCATTCTGGTGAAGGTAAAAATGTAATGTTTACACCTCACCAAGTTGTAATCAAGGATTTTAAAGATCCTAAGGCTGTCCTAGCCACTGGAATTGTTGATGATATTACTAAGTTGTACAATTTTAACAACTTTGGGTCATCACCTTTTTCCTCAATTTTTGTTGCTCATAATGATGACTTGAGCAAACTTTGGCATGCGCGATTTGGTCACTTAAATTATCACTCATTGAAACAACTATGTAAAGAAAATATGGTGACAGGTCTTCCGATGGTATCTTGCAGGGATGGTGTTTTTTCTGGTTGTGTACTCAGAAAACATCATCGAGACAGTTTTGACAAACGTGCCTCTTGGCATGCCTCGACCCCCTTGGAGCTTGTGCATAGTGACTTGTGTGGTCCTCTTCCATCTGCTTCCTTTTTTGGTTTCAAATATTTCTTAACTTTCATTGATGATTACTCTAGACGCACTTGGGTTTATTTCCTAAAAATTAAGAGCGAAGTATTTAACATGTTCTTTGTCTACAAGGTCCTTGTTGAAAAACAATATGGTCATCAAATTCTTAAGTTAAGATATGATAATGGGGGAGAATATGTTAACAAAAAGTTCACTACTTTCTGCACTGAACAAGGAATCCAAGAATAACACATTGTTCCATATACACCACAGCAAAATGGTGTAGCTGAATAGAAGAACCACACTTTAAAAGAAATGGCTAATTGTATGCTTCAAGCTAAGGGACTAAGTCTTCAATTTTGGGCTGAAGCCATAAATTATGCAAATTACATAGTTAATCGCACCCCCACTAAAGCTTTACAAGATATCACACTGGAAGAAGGATGGAGTAAAATTAAACCAGATGTAAGTCACTATGTGTGTTTGGTAGTGAAGCATGGGCTCATAATCCGAATGAAAAACGAAAAGCATTGTAGCCTAAAAGTGAAAAGTGCATATTTGTTGGATATTCTGAAAAGGTGAAAGGTTATAGACTTCTTCAGCCACATTCTCATGATATAATAATTATAAGAGATGTAAAATTATTGATGAAAATCTCTTGGTCTGCGATCCTAACTCGGCGTTTGTGCCATCTATGGCCTACGAGCCAAATTTGACGCTTGTGCCTTCTTCTACTCCCAACTTCCTTGACAGCATTCCAATTCCAGTTTCTGATGATGATAGTGAGGATGAAAATCCACCTCTACCCGCGCATTTTCCTCCAGCACAACCGCTTCCTCTATGGGTCCATTCAGTATGAGAAGCAGCTGGTGATCTTGCCGATGATCCTAGAAATCAACGATGAACACATTCTCAACTCCAACGAGCCTCTTCTCTTTTGGGTCAAGTTTCAGAGAATCATGATCCATATACTTTTGCAGAAGCTTCAGGGAATCCAGATTGGGATGCATCTATGGATGAAGAATATCATTCCTTAATGGAGAACGATACTTGGGACCTTGTCCCTCTTCCGAAAGGATGAAAACTTGTTAGATGTAAATGGGTCTACAGAACTAAGTATGCCTCAGATGGAAGTATTGAAAGGATTAATGCAAGGTTAGGTCCCAAAAGTTTTTCCTAAGTTGAAGGAATTGACTACAATGAAACCTTTGCCCCTGTTGCCAAAATGAAATCCATCCGCCTTGTTCTTTCCCTTGCAGCCTTACATAAATGGGAGGTCCATCAAATGGATGTCAAGTCTTCATTCTTGCATGGAGATTTGTAGGAGAAAATTTACATGGAACAACCTCCTAGATATGTTCAGAATTACTCTAGTCTTGTATGTCGCCTTAAGAAATCCCTGTATGGCCTTAAGCAAGCTCCTCGAGCCTGGTATGCCAAAATGGATAACTTTCTCCTTGACATTGGTTTTTCTAGATGCCATTCTAATCCCAATGTCTATACCAATAAAGTAGGAAACAGTCTCATCATCCTTATTCTTTATGTTGATGATCTTATTCTTACTGGTATAGTGACCCTAAGCTTTTAGCCCATGTGAAATCCAGTCTTAAGCGAAAATTTGAAATGACAAACTTAGGACATTTGCATTATTTTCTTGGCCTCCAAGTATTTCAAACCAAAGAAGGAATCTTTCTTTCTTAGTCTAAGTATGCATGTGACCTTCTTCGTCGCTTTCACATGGAATATTGTAAACCAGCCCCCTCTCCCTTCCAGTCTAGAATCAAAATTCCTGCCACTTGCACTTCACCTGAATTTGATGCCACCATGTATTGTCAGCTTGTTGGTAGTCTCTTATACTTGACTCATACACGTCCCGATGTTTCCTTTTCTGTTGGTCATGTTGCACGCTATATGTAAATGCCCCATGAAAGTCATTGGAAAGAAGCAAAAAGAATACTTCGATATATTTAGGGTACAATTTAGTTTGGGATTCATTACAGTTCAGGGGGGACTCCTTTGTTGGTTAGTTTCGCTGATTCAGATTGGGCTGGCGATCCTGATGATCAGAAGTCTATTGCAGGTTGTGTCTTCAATCTTGGTTCCGGACCTGTCACTTGGGATTGTAAGAAGCAACAAGATCTTTATCTCTCTTCAACAGAAGCAGAGTATCGTGCAATAGTTAACGCCAATCAAGAAGCTTTATGGATTCGACAGATGCTTTCAGAGTTTGGATTCCAGTAGCAGCATCCGACGCCCCTTTGGTGCGACAATAAAAGTGCCATCAAGATCATTAAATATCTAGTTCAACATCAACGTAACAAAGACATTGAGATACATATGCACTTCATAAGAAAGCTTGTTCATGACCACATTCTTGAAGTGCTCTTTTTCCCTACAGATGATCGAGTTGCAAACATCTTCACCAAATATCTTACAGAAGCGAAGTTTTCTAAACTTCGATCTATGTTAGGAGTTCAGGAACTTGTCATTAAGGGGGGATAGGCTCTAATGGATCCTTCATTCTCCTAATAGTGTCAATTTTTTAAATCCTTCAATCCTATCCCAAGTTGTTCTTAAGTGGGGATGTTAGGATATTTAAACACTTAGGAGTTAGTTAAGCTCAACTTGTTATAATATATCCATTAGGAAAAGTATGTTTCTTTTATATGCATTAGTATGCATTTGTAAATATCTAATCTGACGGTCACGATATGTTCTAGACATAGAGTGATCCTATGGTTCAACTTCTCTTAGATCATAACTACCTTTGATCCGTGGCTTAACACCCAATTGGTCCATGATATCTATTTAAAGAGCATGGAGGGTCACTTGGTAGTTGATCGATTATGAGAAGCTCATTTGTAACTTTCTTTCTTTTGCATAATAAACTTCCTCAAGTAGCTATTTGGCTGGGGTCGTGGAGTGTTTCCCTTTCGAGGGTTTAAACCATGTGAAAACACTGGTGTGTTGATCTGTGATATGTTTGTGTGAGCGGCTGCTCTAGGCATTGAGTCTTTTGGAATTATCCTATGTAGTCGAACACTTTTCAAAGAGTTGTCACAAGCATCTTTGCAGATTTTGTACATGATAGCTTGGAGATATAAATGGATGAATTCACACCATATCGGAAAGTCTTCCAAAAATACTTAGAAAAGCATAGAAATGAGCTTATGCTTAAGTAATGAAAAATGTGAGATGCTCATGAATGAAGGCATAATACTTGGTCACCATGTATCTTCCCAAGGAATCTAGGTTGACCAACCCAAGATTGAAGTCATTAAAAATATGCCTCCACCATTGAATTAAATATATGTAAGAATATTTCTTGGGAAATTAGGTTACTACAGGAGGTTTATTGAAGGCTTCATCAAAATAGAAGCACCCATGTTTGCACCTAGTAACTAAAGATGCAGATTTTGTATGGACATGAGAATGTATGGCAACATTTGAGCATCTCAATCATAATACAATTACAGCCCCTATTCTCCAAGGACCAAAGTGGGGCATGTCATTCCACATACAATGTGATGACTCTAATAAAGTTATTGGAGTAGTACTGGGACAACAACAAGACACATAACCATTTTCCATTTATTATACCAACAAAAATATGGTTGGAGCTGAGCTTAGTTACACAGTGACAGAGAAATATTTATTGGCTATGATTTACTCCATCAACAAGTTTAGACACTACATCACAAGCTACCTAGTATACATGCATACATAACACTCAACAATCAGGTATTTGTTGAACAAACCTAACACCAACGAAAGGATCATTGGGTGGCTACTACTTCTACAAGAGTGTGATTTAACAATTTTGTATAAGCTAGGGAAACATAATGTTGTTTTAGACTTTCTATCAATACCAACTCATGTTGCAGACAAAGAGTTAGTTGATGATGCTTTTCTGAATGAGCACCTCTTTTCCATATTAGTAGAAACTCCATGGTATGATGACATAGAAAACTTCCTAGCCTCTGGGAAGTTCCCCTCAACATTTTAACTACAAGCAACGATGTAAATTCATCAGAATGAGTGCCACTTATACTTGGATCAAAGGACTTATATTCAAGAAGGGACCAAACCAAATTTTGAGAATATGCATCAGGGAGGATGAGGCATATGACATTCTACATGCCTTCCATAATGAACCATGTGTAGAGAATTATGTAGCAAATAGAACATCCTACAAGATCTTGAAGGCTGGTTACTATTGGCCCACACTTCACAAGGATACTCAGGAGTATGTATCAAGATGTGATGACTGCCAGAGGATGGGGAAACACACAAAAATATATGAGATGGAAATACAACCCCAAATATCATTTGACCATTTTGACAAATAGGACCCTAGACTTTGTTGGGCTAATAAATCCACCATCCAATCAGAAGATTACATTCTAGTGTGTATTGATTATCTTACATAGTGGGAAGAGGTAAAGACACATAGAACTGCAGATGAGACAAGTGTAGCAAAATTCCTCATAGAGGATATATTTATGAGGTTTGGAGTTCCCAGGGTACTGGTCTCTTGCCAAGGGATGCAATTTACATCAAATTTGATTGAAAACCTTATGAGAAGAAACAAAATCAAGCATAGGTAGTCCTCTACTTACGACCCTGTTGGCACCCGAACAATTCCCCTTGATTTCACAAAATAAAGGGGCCCCATCTTAGTTTTTGTAAATACTTTTTTTTGGTTTTATTTCATTTTCTCTAGTTTGATTTGGTAGGTGATTTTAAGGTCTCCTTCTAAATTAATTGATCAATTTTGATCTTTCGACAATCTCATGAAATTTGATTTTATCTTTGTCAATGATTAAGTGAGAAAGGATGGAACCATATCTCTATTATTGAAGTTGTAAGATTCATTAGATGTTACAAATGTTAATGTTGTATTTAAAATCATGTTATGTTTGTAAATTTATGACTTCTACGAATTTAAAGAAAATTTCAAAATCTCGAACTTATATTTTTGGCAAAAGGAAATTAATTCAGTTAAAGGTTTTCCCGCACATATTTATTTTGACTTTTAAATATCTAATCAGAAAATAGATAAATTATTTTCTATTTAAATAAAGATATTTTTCACATAATAACTTTATTTAAATAGTTATTTTATTTTTCTCTCTAAAAGGTTTGGTGCTTATCTAACTCATTATAAATAAGTAAACATTTAAAATAAAATAAAAATTTAAAAGTAAACTATTATAACTGGATACTCATAGATCACCGCATTCAATTTAATTAAGAATATTTAAATAAATTATCATTTAGAGGTATTCCATTATTTTTTATGACTAAGCTTTATTACTTTTATATGAGAACCAAACCTTCTATCTTAGCACCAAGGCTCTCAGTTAAGTTTCCTCCAATTAATTTTATGACATGTTAGTGGGAGTTTCGATTGCCCATGGGGTCTCCAGAGACTTGGAAGTGGATTTATTCTCTTCTGTAATCTTTTTCTGTTTGTAACTTTTGAAAGGAAAAGAGTGAGGAGACGCTGCCTGGAGAAGCTCTGTAAATTTTCTGGGGAATTGTTTTTCCAGAATTTTTGTAAAATTTTCTCTTAACGTTCGAGACTGGTGTAGCGAGTGCTTATGGGAGTTGGTAGTAACCTTGTTGTTGTTTTGTGACAGAAACTTGGCTATGAATCTGATTACGGTTACTTTATGAATTTTCATTCTAAAGATATTCAAACTCCTTCATGCTTACTATATTGTCTATTTTTTTAAACATATTCAAACTCCTTCATGCTTACTATATTGTCTATTTTTTTTAATACATGTATATTTTGTTATCATGTATGAGTAATAGATCTGCTTTTGAACTAACGTTGTTTTTAGAATTGGTTTTTAAAAATCATATGACATTTTGAATAATCAATTTTATTGTTATTTTAAATATTGTGTGATTATATATAATGATGTTTAGCTAAATGATAAATTTTGTTTTTCTATTTTGTTGAATATTATTTACATATAATTCAATTCTAGTAAGAGCTGTATTATTCTTTATTTTGCTCTTGGCTAAGATAGTTAGAATTATGTCGGGGAGGCAGGTACGAGGGGGTCATCTTTGATCCCGGAGGAAACAAAGTTATAGTCTTTTCATGGGGACTAGGTAACAGAACAAACAATGAAGCTGAATGGCTTGCTCTGTATCACTCCCTGGAAATTGCATCCTTTCTCAAGATTGGAAAACTACATGTTTATGGTGATTCAAGGCATGTCATTCAAATAATGAGGTTCGGGGCCAATTCAAAAGGTTCCAAGAGCCATAGAATTCAAAGAAGAATTTGCTCTCTATCTCTCCCCAAAGACATTTCATACTACCATATTCTGAGAGAATAATTCCTTAGCGGATGCAGTTGCTAATGAAGGAGCTTCTATGAAAAGCGGTCAAGTTAAACACAACAATGGCAATCTTGGGTTCTTATTCATTCCCCAGTGATACACTTATGCAATTCCACCCTAGTTTTTCTTTTTTCGCCCTCTCCCTAATGTTTTGGAATGGTCATGTTCCCGTCCACCAGTTGATGACACGCGCCCCCCCATGTGCACTTCACATGGCCCTCTTTAAGTTTGTCAGCTCGCTCGAGCCGACATTAATTCCTACTCCTCTTTCTCGTTCTTCTCCCTCCGCAATGGAAAGTCCTCCCCATTCACCATCTTTTACCTCTGCATTTGGTCGGCTTTCCACTCTCGATCCTGTGCTTGACCCTTCGCTGCCCACCGACGTTTGTTCGACCTTTTCTCCCTGCCATATCCCGCCCGGCTGCATAATGGATGGCGTTAAGGCATCCTTAGTAACCCTGAGTCGCACTATCGAGGAGATCAAGATGTATTTGCGCAGAACATATGAGGCCCTTTGCACCAGTGTTAAGCAAAATGAAGAGTTGGACACTGAAATCAGATACAACACCACTCAACTCTCATGCCAGGACTCCAGGATTGATGACTTTGAGCGAAACTTCATTGAACTTATGGGAAAGGTGGACATTCTCAAGGAGGAACTTTTTATTTTAACAAGCAAAACCCAATGTAGTCAAGTGCAAGAAGCTCCTCCTGTCAACCAGGAAATGATGGACGCGGCCTCAGTGCAGCAACAAAATTTTGGATAATTCTCTTCACTCTCTTGCAGGTTCCTTTTTGAATTACATTTTCTGAATGTTTTTTTGCCTACTGCTAAACAAACAGTTTGTAAGGGTTTACCCTAATGCTACTCTAGGAAATTACAGGAAGCAAAGGCATAGGGCTTCCAGAGACATGATAATTTTCACAGTTCGCTATCTTCCCTTCTCTATTTCAGAAAAACTGCCTCATGTTTTGTAATGTATGGTTGTGCACAGCCTTTTCAATTATATACATATTTCCTCTGTTTCTGTTTAAAAAAAAAATAGTTAGAATTATGGTTTATTAGATTAGATTAGATTTTGTTTTCAATTTATAACTTAGTTTTATTTTCTGTAAATTAGCAGTTGCAAATTATCAAGAGTAGATTAGATTATTTGAAATACAGAAAACCTTAAAAAGTCTAGAGACTCTTTCGAGAGCATCAATCTAAAGGTAGCAGGCCTTAACTTGCAAGAATTAGCTAACCCAAACATACCGGGGCCTGTTTTAAGCGCCTTGTATGATATTTTTCTCCTTAGTTGGCCTTAGTCAGAAAATCCGGCCAACACACCCACATGCAGGGAACAAATAGGGAACTAGGGAACTTGAAAGAATACTTAAAAATAGTCCAACTTCACAAAATAAACTAGGCAAACATACTAAATGAAGCTATTTGGGCCTACAACACAACTTGAAAGACTACCACATGGTTTACCCCCTATGAGTTAGTCTATGGGAAGAAGTTCACGCTGCCAATAGAATTCGAGATAAAAACACTGAGGATAGTTTCAAATCTTAGCCTGGACTTATTAGCAACCCAACAAGAAATAATACATCACCTAAATGAACTAGATGAATATAGATAGAAGGCACTCTTCCACACTGAAGTGGTGCAATAGTAGAGGAAGATATGCATGATAAATAGAGTAAAACAGAGAAATTCAAGGAAGGAGAATGGGAACTACTATACGACTCAAGGTTTAAGAAATTCAAAGGGAAATAAACAACAAGATGGCTTGGCCCATACAAGATTGATACATTCTATGATAAAGGATCAGTAAAAGTCAAGACATTAACGAAGCTCAAACATCTTTATTGGCCAATGGTCATCTACTCAAATTATACAAGAAACCACTTTCTAAAGATGAGTTTACATAGATATTGTACAAGAAACATCTGACATTTATTGGGGACACTAGTGTCCTCCCAACCAGTTAAAATATTATAACTTAGTTGAGAGAGAGAGAGAGAGAGAGAGAGAGAGAATAATCTTGTTGGTGAAAACTTCTTTGGAAGCACTAACATGAGGGACTACTGGTAAAAACTAGTAATGGCACCTCTAGTCCTATAAAAAAACAATAATCATGTTTATAGTGATAAATTCTTTAGAAGCACTAACCGGATGTACTTTAGGAGAAAACCAAACATGGAACCTTCACTAAAAAAAAAAAAAAAAAAATCCATCATAAAAAAAATCATGTATTTTTTTCTATATGATATCATTTTTTATTGTGCAACAATTCATCATTCAATACTTACAAGCTTTATTGAAGAAATAAAAAGATGCACTAGCAGAATCTATTTAGCTCTCCCATACAACTTCCTACAACACACTATTCCAACACTCTTTTCAACACTAATCAAAATACATGTTAGTCCAAAAACTATAAACACCGTGCATTTAACCTATAGGAGACAAAATATACAAAACGTTGCTAGAATATCCATGATGAATCTATCCACACCTCAAACTAATTCAAGTTGGTCTCCTTAGGTTCGAATTGCCCTCCTTGATCTTTATATAAATGTGTTATCTCCTTGTTTTGCTAGTTAGCTAGTTGGTTGGGTGGAGCTCATTGTGACTTTTTTTGTTATGTGTTGGAGAGTGATGTTACTAGAGAGTTTCTGGTTGTTTACCTTTGTTTCCTTGAAGACCATTACTCATCCCTAGTCTAGCATGTAAATCCATTGGGTGACAACGGTTATATCTGAAGGGTCGTGGTGAGCATGGGTAGTCACAACTCACCAGGTTGTGTAGACGGAAGGAAAGTAGATGGTGAGGGAATGAGTTGCAGCTACTCTGGTTAGAGTACCTCTACTTGTGGAACCATGTCCTTGGCTCGGGGGTGACTATCATGCTGAGAGATGCATGAGCATGGCATGTATTTGGATGGGAGGAACGTGGTCCTATTGAAGCCAGTTGCACATCTTGATACAAGTATTTGGTTATATTTTTATTCATTGTATTTTATTATGTGTATGTGTCGTGGAGGCTAACTTGATCTATGTTTATGTTTATGGATGTTATGTTACCAGTTGAATGTAGGATGGACGGTCCTCATGCTTATCTAATTTATATGGATTATTATGTTAATAATTTCAGAATGTGGGATGGGTGGCCTTTGTGCATTGTAAAACCCGACTTGTGATGAACCTTCTCTATCTTCTCTATATTCTCCAACTTCTATATTCTTTCATGGCTAGATGGTTGTCGATGGAAGCCATATTTTCTGATTTCTCTCATGGTTAGATGGTTGTAGAGGGAATCCATCATTTCTGATTTGTAATGTGTTTAGATGGATGTAAATGGAAGCCATCATTTCTGATTTGTAATGTGTTTAGATGGCTGTAAATGGCATCCACAAGATCTAATTTGTAATGTGTCTAGATGGTTGTAAATGACAACCATAATATATGATTTGTATTAGTGATTGATGGTTGAAGGGGGGGGGGAGCCATGAATCTAATTTTTACTAGTGAGTGATGGTTGTAGGGGACATCCATGGGCTCTGTTTTGATGGATGCAAATGGAAGTTTGTGTCTCTATGTCTCTTATGGTTTATGTGGATGTATTGTTAATTTTGTTGATACTCACTATCTAACCACACAAATAAACACACACATAATCGAATTAGTAGGAAATCCTCATATGAAAGATAAGCGAAAGGTAAATGGGATGATAGTTCAATAATAATTGAGCACTCACACACGTCTACAATTGAATGCATATTTTCATGTTTTCAATAGCAGTGCAAGCCAACAACTACTATCAAGGACATGAGCTAAACATGTGTACTCAACCATTACAGGAATACTGGAAGGATAAATTGTCGTACTTTTATTCATAAGCATTCATTGTTTACAAGTACAACATATTTATCTTACATAGCATGTGCTTTAGGAAATGATATGTTTGCATTACCTTGAATCAACCTTTCCCCTAGGTTACGTGGTGTCTCTAGCCTTGGTTTCAAGGACGGACACACCACAAAGTGGTATCAGAGTTTAGGTTTCAACTCTGAGACTGTTGGTCCTTCTATAGATGTGTAACCCAATGTATATTTTGGGATGTATTGACCCCCTTAAGTAAATAGAAGAGTAGTGTGAATGACGAATCATGAATGAGCATATACTGGTGTGTAGATTGCTACCGATGATTGACATTGAACACATTGCAGCCTCCAGTTGTGTTTTTTTATGAATGACCAAGCAATGCGGTTATTGAATTGCAACCGGAAGCCTAATCAAGGAGTGAAGAGTAAGGAGTGAGTAAGTGCGGTAAAGAGAAAATATATGGAAGAAATACAGATGCCATATAGCCTCGAAGAAGAGTTTATTGAGCTTATTGGGTAAGTCACTGGGAGGGGAGAAGCAAGGACAACTAGACACAAAGGAAGCATTGAACCTTTGAGTTTGGGATACGAAGTAAGAAGTTTAAAGATGGAAGTAAGAAGTTGTATAGAAGATAATGAAAGGATTATTCATACTCAAGAATGAATCATGCATAGTCTGAAGCAATTGCAAGGAGATCAGAGAACCTTACCAAGAAGAGAGCGTGAGAGATCTAGATCATCTTCAAGAAAAAATCATCACATTCCCTCTACAGTGAAGAAGAAAGGATATTCATCAAGTAGCTCAGAAATCAGCCCTAAGAGATCCCCAGTAAGATACAAGAAGAGGATGTTTGCACAAAATGAACTGGTGGGAGAACTAAGAAGAATCAAGCCTCCAACCTTTGATGTAAAAGCAAAGCAAGGGGAGGATCTTTAAGCTTGGTTGTTGGGACTTAGAAATTTTTTCCAGTTGCATCAATACACACCAAACATGGAAGCAATGGTAGCCATCTACCATTTGCAAGGTAAAGCATCCATTTGGTGGGATAAGCTAGTCAAATTGAAGAATATTTATGAAGATAGAATCTCTTGGAAAAATTTCAAGAAATACTTCCAGAAAGAATATCTCTCATATCACTATTATGAAAAGAAGATGGAAGATTTCTTTGAACTCAAGTTGGGAAGCATGACTATGGAAGCTTATGAGAAAAGGTTCCTAGAACTCATGAATTATGTTGGAAACATAAAGGATGAGAAAGTGAATATTTAGAGGTTCCTAAGTGGCCTACCAGCATTCTATAAAGATAAGATCCAGTATGACAGACCAAAGTCTCTTAAAGATGTCATTTGGAAAGAAAAACATATGTCTGATCTGAATAAGAACAAAGCTCCATATCAGTAGGACTAGAGAGATAAGAAAATGGACAAGCAAGAGCAGAGAAAGAAAGGATTCCAACCTCCATCATTCAGAAACAGTAATAACTCTTATCAACAAAGACTACTAGAGAAAAACAAAGCCAAATGGGGAGAGCATTCCGACAAAAGGCCAATACCACTTGTTGAATGTTGGATATGTAAGAGGAATCACTATGCCAAGCAGTTTCCACAAAAGGGAAGCACCATTCACAACATTCAGGAAGCCTCAATTGTTGGTGATGTTGGAACAAGTATTCCAAGAATCTATGCAGCCCTAGATGGTATACAAGTTGATCACCAGTACCGGATTATTGAGGTAGCAGGTAAGATTTCTAATAAAACTATAGCTATTTTAATTTATTCTGGAGCTAACCATATTTACATTGCACCTAACATATTTGAGAGATGTTATTTGAAGAAAAAAATATTGAGACAACAAGTCTAGTGTAGTTAGCTACGGGAACCAAGAGGAAGATCACATAAGCAATAAGGAAGTGTCCTTTGGAAATGAATGGTCTGAAGACCTTTGCAGACTTGAACATCATACCTTTGGGATCATATGATGTATTGATTAGCATGGACTGGTTAGATGCACATGATCATGCCATGCTTGATTGTCACAACAAGACTTATACTTATCTAGATGAAGAAGGGAATTGAGTGACAGTGAGAGGTATACCTAGATCCATATCTTTGAGACAGATCACAGCTCTGCAATTGAATAAGTGTTTCAGGAAAGGTTGTCAGTTGTATGTACCTCATGTGGAGGATCCAAGAGAAGGAAAAGAGCCAAAGCTACAAGACTACCCAGTGCTACAAGAATTTATAGATATATTCCAAGAATTTACTAGAATTCCACTTAAGAGCGACATTGATTTCTCTGTTGATTTGGTGCCAGGTGTAGGTCCCTCACTTAAGCTACCTTATAGAATGAGCACTCTAGAATTGAAAGAATTGAAGATGCAGTTGGAAGAGTTACTAAAAAAAGGGTACATAAGGCCCAGTGTGTCACCTTGGGGAGCTCCTGCATTGTTTGCAAAGAAGAAAGATGGAACCCTAAGAATCTGTATAGATTTCAGACAATTTAACAAAGCTACAATAAAAACAAGTATCATTTTCCAATAATTGATGACTTGTTTGATCGGATGAGAGGATCCAAAGTATTTTCAAAGATAGATCCGAGATCAGGATATCACCAAGTCAGAATCAAAGATGAAGACATTAGTAAGACAACATTCAGGATAAGGAGCGGTCACTATGAGTTTATAGTAGTGCCTTTTGGATTGACAAATGAATCAGCAACATTCATGTGTTTGATGAATGGAGTTTTCAAAAAGTATCTGGATAAGTTTGTAATTGTATTCTTGGATGACATCCTTATATATTCCAAGTTAGAAGAAGAACATGAAGAGCATCTAAGGTTGACGGTGCAAGTACTCAGAGAGCATCAATTGTATGCCAAGCAAAGTAAGTGTTCATTCTATCAGAGTAGAATCCACTACTTGGGTCACATTGTATCAAAAGAAGGAATCTCAGTGGATGTTGAAAGATAAGAGTTATAACGGAATGGAAGACACTTAGAAATGCATCAAAACTAAGATCTGTTATGGTGTTAGTAGGATACTACCAGATATTCATTGAAGGTTTCTCAAAGTTATCTCATCCCTGTTGACGTCCATTTTGTCACCATTTTTTATTATTCAATGTACTCAAAATGGCATTATTTCTATCATTTTTTGCTATAGTAAGTTGTTTTATTTGCCATTCAACCCATCAAACAGTCCAGGTATGCATATATTTACCTATTACGCAAATCTTGTTTATATTTCGTTATATTATGATTTGTTTATGTTAAAATGGCATTTTATGGGCATAATTGACATTTGTGTTTTAATTGACAGATTATGTTTTTCAAATGACCCTTCGTTCAAACTTTGGGCTACATATTAAAACTCAAATGCGTTCAGCTCGTCGTTCAGCCCCCGAAATCCATGGTTAGCTTACCTCAGGCCGTTAAAGCATCAAAAGGGCATGTGGGTTCTGTTAGCCACGTGGTGCTGATGGTTAAAGAGAGATTGCTCTAGAAGATTCATCCCCATGTTCGCTGAGCTTGCCAACACATCACCACACCTATGTCAATACTCCAAACACTGATTATCTTGCTCGTTGGCCTGGGATCACGCATGCCTGTTCACACTCATTCACGCCGGTGTTCTGGAAGAAGCCCATCCTCCTACGATCAGTTCACCAACACACTGCTCGTTCCACGTCCAAGGTAGATTGACGCTGCAGCAACTGCATGAAGGAACCGACCCCATGGAAGCAGGAAGGCGATCTCTGTGTTGGCATGCATCACTTAAAGCAACCAGTTAAAGTCATTAAGCACCTCTATTATTAGAGAGGTCGACTTTGTCGACCCTCTCATCCTTTGTAAAAATGTATAAATAGACGTATTTGTGACTGAGATGAACTAAGTCTTGTCAATATTTGTTTTGTGTTGTTAAGTCTCGTTTTTATTGACATGACTGAGACAGAGTCGGTCTTATTGATCTTTCCCTGACTGCAAATGGACACAGGAATGTTGTAATACTCTGCTAATTCAATATATACATCTTTGTTCTGGTTTTTATGAAGATCTGGCAGCATGTATGGTGATTGATTACTGAAGACTCAGCCTCTGCTTCCTAAGACGGGCCCCTCAACGATCAATGGTCTCCAATCTGCGTGTATAAGTCGTGTTGTGTTGTTTATTTCATCTCTATATCTATTTTTATAACGTGATGTTCATATCCTGATATTCTGTTGCTTACATAGATGAAACCTTTGTTTTGTGCTGTGCATGCTATCACTGTTCGTATTCCATTATTTATATAAATAACATTCACATGTTATGTTATGTACTTCTGTTACTATTTATGTCGTTTATATAAATAAAATTTATGTTTTATGTTATGTGTATTTTGTTGTTATGTTTGCAGAATTTAGTATGACTGGTCAAGCATAGCTTTCTTGATTACTTTCAGTCTTTTCTACAACTAGATAAGTTAATCAGTTCATGTTTTAAATTCAATTCATAGTTAGAATTAGTCCTGCTAATGTTTTTCTTATGAACTGTATTTTGCTGCTAACATAATTTCTTCTTTAGGATTAGGAAATGGTCGACCAATAGATTTGATAGTTTGTAGTTTGCTTTCAATTCTTCTTCCATCATTTTTAGATATTGCTCCCAATTCCTCCATAGTTAGCATTAGCCTCTTTCTCTTTCTCCTTCTCTATGTTAGTCTTTCTTCCTATTGTTGTAGGTTAGCTCTTTCTTCTTCCATCTTACCTTCTTCTCATATCCAATAGAATAATTCCTCTTCTTAGATAATGGTTAGAGTAGTTTCTCATTAGTTTAGCTTCTAAATAATATCTCCATTTGCTTTCCTTTGCATTGTAGGATCATATGCATGAGCCAGCTAGTCATTAAATCATCCCAATTCTTCTTTTCTTTCATTTTCCTCCATTCGGACTGTCATTCGGACCGCCATTCAGACCAACGTTCAGATCATCATTCGGACCTGTTTACTTTCTGCATTGTTTTAGGCCTTCTTCAGAATCTAATTTCTTCTGCCTCTCAATCATAATTCTTCCTACTTCTAATTAATGGTTGTAGATGTAATTTAACTTTTGTTTTATGTTATTTAGAATTCTTGATCAAACTTCATCATTATTTCCTCTTTTCTCTTACTTCTTCTTAAACTTTCTTCCAACCTTCTTCCAAACTTCAGTTCTTCAAATCTGGTTTGTTAATTAGTTATTGTTCAAAATTCGTTAGTATTGTTTCTAGATAATTTATTTCTAAGTAATGGTTAACAATTCTATAGTTTCATTTGTTAATTATAAAAATAGTTTCCATTCAGCCAAATAATGAAGATGTTCATGATATAAGATTTGGATTAATATTAAATATCTTCATCAAGTTTTCTACTTGTTTCCATAATCAACTACAATTCAGTTAAACATCTTTATTAAGTTTTCTACTTGCTTCATTTGGTAATCAGTTTCCTGTTTTCATAGATAGAATAAATTCTTGCATTTGAATTATGAAAGTCATGTAAGTAGTTTAAAATCATATCGTTGCACGTTAGCACATTTGCATCTTTAGTCAGCTTAGGTTAGTTCAAGCCTTCAATTATGCACATATAGTGATTGCATTTCATAAGCTCCCTCCTCTGGTTGATAATTTAAATATTGGAATTATTTAACACATAATAAACTCCAACAATCCCATCACATCTTTGCAAAAGAAGGATGTGAAGATTGAATGGACTTGCAAGTGTGAAGACAGATTTCAAAGACTCAAGGAAATGCTTACTAGTGCACCAGTTCTGAAGGTTACAGACCTTGATGAAAGCTTTGTAGTATGCACAGATGCATGTAAGCAAGGAATTGGTGGAGTGTTGACTCAGAATGGCAGTGTAATCAATTATGAATCCAGGAAGTTGAAATAACATGAAAACAATTATGCCACTGATGATCTAGAGCTTGCAGCTATCATTCATGCCTTGAATATATGGAGCCACGACTTGATGGGTAAGAAGTTTGAATTAAGGATTGATCATGATGGTTTGAAGTTTTTTTTGAGTATCCTACTCTGGATGCAAGACAAAGAAGATGGATGGAATTGTTATGTGAATATGACTTTGATATCAAGCACATCAAAGGCAAGGAAAATAAGGTAGTCGATGCACTTAGTAGGAAGATACATGTGATGCTTGTAGCAGCTATCAGTACTGGTAAATCTTATTTGAAGGATAATATCATTGAGTCCAATTCTATAGATGAGCATTACCAGCAGGTAAGAGATGGATCTCAACAACAAAAATTACCTCGAAAGTTTGATAAAGATAGGCTAGAAGAGAATGGAATCCTCATGCATAAGGATAGGTTTTATGTGCCAAACTCTAGAGACTTAAGGAAGATGGTTCTGAAGGAGATGCATAATGTACCTTATGTTGGGAATTCAGGATATCAGAAGATAGTAGCAACTATGAGGAAGCATTACTATTGGCCATGGATGAATAATGATGTTACAGAGTACATAGATAGATGCATGGAATGGCAGAAGGTTAAAGTGGAGCATCGACATCCAAATGGTTTGTTGCAACCACCTCTAGTACCTGAATGGAAGTCAGGTGTAGTGACGATATATTTCATCACAAAGTTTCCAAAGACAAGACTACATAATGATTCCATCATGGTAGTGGTGGATAAGTTGACTATAGTTGCACACTTTATTCTAGTGAAAAAAAATCATAAGGAAGCTAACATTGCATACATTTTTATGAAAGAGGTTGCTAGACTACATGGAATTTCAGTGTTAGACATAGATGCAAAGTTTACTTCTAACTTTTGGAAAGGATTGTTTAAAGGACTTGGTACAAATCGGAATATGAGTACATCATACCATCCTTAGACAGATGGTTAGACAGAAAGATTCAATCAGGTGATAGAAGATATGTTGAGAGCATATGTGATGGATCAACCATCCAAGTGGGAGGATTATTTACACTTGGTATATTTTTCCAATAATAATGGATATCATGCCTCTTTGAAGATGAGTCCTTTTGAAGGAATGTATGGGAGAAAGTGCAATATCCTTATCAGTTGGGATAATCCAACAAACATAATCATCATTGGACATGAACTTCTAAAGGACATGGAATAATTAACACATTGTGAGATTGTCATGCATGTCTAGCAATAGGAATGTTGATGGCTAAATTGTTTACCTTTTTATTGTTTGACTTACCTTAGTTTTGATTAAATGTGATATAATGTGTGGAACTAGGAAATGTGTATTCAATGCAGGAGGAAAAGTGTGACAACTGAAGAACATTGGCAGAAAAGAATAAGTGTCAATGATTCCAATCACCATGATTCAAGCGGATGGTATACGCAGCCAAGCAAAGCACTAGTGTTATCTACTAGTACCACTATCAAGACTTATGGATCTTGGTCATTGTTGATCGTCCCCAAATCATAGGGATGAGAATCCATTATGCCAAGTTTTGAACTCTAGTTTTGATATTTTTTAATTTGTAATAAATAAAGACCCCTGGGACAACCATGGAGATTTGACTCTCATTTCTATTTTGAATACACATCTTATTTCCCAGCTACAATTTTTATACTTTGTGTGGATTATGAACAATAAATATTAATGAAGAATGAGTTCTTGAGTTTCATTCAAATTCCTGTACCTACCTTTGGGAGGGATCCTCAAGGTGATATAGGAGTCTCCTCAATGATTTGTTAAGGTAATTTAGATAAGTTTGCAAGTAGTTTATGCTTTATCAATGCTTTGTTTTCATGTAGAATTTAATGGTAATGCATGTAGTTTATTTCCTCATGACCTGTAGTTTCATGTTAAGTTTAGTTTCTTCAACATTTCTTCTATGGTTTATCATTTCCTGTGATTTTTGGTTCAATGCATTATTTTCAATATTTCCATTATGATTATTTATTTCCTGTCATGCCTTGTTAAATGTGTTTCTTTCAATAGTTTCTTTATGTATTGTCATTTCCTTCACTTAGTTTAATTCAATCAAAAACCTACTTTATTGCCCATATAATATTCTACTTTACCAGAGTTTTCTCACTAATAGACAAACCATTTACTTTACACTCTCCAGTAGTCTAGAATCCCTTACATGTTGCACATACTGTGCATAGAACCTATTAAGTTTATATGTCCCTTGGGTTGACAAATTAAAGTAGAAAGTCTTGATCCTAGCATTTATCCTTGCTAAACCTGTGACCCAACAACCAACATGAATTTAATCCGGAGGATAGGTGGTAGGGTGCTCGAGTTGGATGTTAAAGGTCTTTCTAGGTATAATGGGATTAGACAAGGCTTTCAAAACACACAACTAGTTATCCCATGGATGTGGATTTATTGCAACACAGAGCCATAAAGAAGAATCATGGTGGAGAAGGAATATTTTGCCTTATGCATGTGCCAATGACCTTTTCTCCAACTGGGAAAATCTGGAAATCTAATGTTGGTGGATTATGCCATTTCAGTTGAGATGCTTGGATTTGTGTGTAGAGGATACTGGAGCATGGGGAAGGTACAGGAGGAGTGTGGGAGGATAACACCTACGCAAGTGCTTCATGAATGAAACAATTGTGGAAATTCACACTAACAATGTCAATTTCAAGCTAGTTAGGGAGATGAATGTTATTGTTTCTAAAATAATTGTAAGCGGATCACCCTAGGTTCTATCTTCTCGACATCAAAGTGCCAAGATTTCCATCCAAGAAGTTTCGTGGGTGCTCTGGTTCATTTGGTGTTGTGTTAGTATGGCACCTCATCACTCTGCCTATAGTCGCCAAGGGAGAGGTGGAATATGGCGCCGAGGATCTAATAAGAACAATGCGGGGAATTATTTTGACGTGATGGTCCCTTATCATATCAAGCACACAATCGAATCCATACAATATTTAACATTGGAAGAGAAGGAGCAAGTAGGGGAAGGGGGTGGTGGTTGCAGTCCCTATTGGATCATGAAGAAACTTTTGGCTTGGGAGCTGATGAATAGCGATTCGTTCAAGTTGTGACTCTTTGTGCAATTAGTAGGATCAGGGAGGACTTAGATATGCTCCAATGGAAACTTTACGATCCTACGAGGTTGCAGACATGACCTTTCAGTTGGCAGATGGAGAGGGAAGCAGTTCGTGGGTGGACTTCATTCAAATTTCCTCGCATGACCACTCTCAAGGGTAACTCAGGATATATTTCTCTGTTGGATTATCTTTTGTTCATAGTTGGTGATCAGTACTCTAATTTTTACATGGTTTTCAGTTTAGTTGTTTCATGAGCTTAGTTTCCTGGGATTGAGCGAGATTTTAGACCTTTCAAGACAACTTCATTTTTTAATATGTATGTTGTATTTACCAATAATCAAGCATGGTTTCCCTCACCAAGGAATGCTTCTATACTTTTAAAGGAAACTATTAGATATGGCTCCATAGACAAAACTAGTTGCAGTTGTGTGTAGGCTTGGTTTCCCATGAGGACAGGTCTACACCAACATTTTTGTACATTACGGTTTTCTATTAATAGAAGGTTTCTTTTCTTGCTTAAAAAAAATTGTTTCCAACACCTAATTTAGTGCTAGATGTATAATTTCCAAGAAAAAATATTAAATGAGAACGTCTACACATAATGTAGTAGTGATTCACCATCTTTTGTTGTTGGAAAGTTATACTTTTTATTATTTTTTGAAACTAACATATTAATATTTTAATCACATTTCATATCACCTTTGTGCTCCCAAACATATGTTATATTTTGTTTATATAACATTGTGTTGATGCCTCGGATATCGTAGCATCAATCAGAAAGGGATTCTCCCCGATAGATGATCCCAATTAGATTATCCACCGTTTGATGTAGGGAATCCGTCCGGTTAGCGGTTCCGGAAACCGTGGGTTTGGAGTTTAATTCCAATTATACCGGTTATGGCCCGATCCACCTTTCTTTCGGATTTTATACTTTTTAATGAGATGCAAGTGCCTAATTTATGTTTGATCTAAATGCACAAAACTAAAACAGATCTAAGTCTAGAACTAAAGTAAATCTACCTATCCTTGCAAGGAGCATATTTAAAGTATGAGCAATGAGCTGTAAGAGTTATCTTTAAAGAATGAACAGGCAACCATTAAATCTTAAAGAGAAAGCTACAGCAAGATAAAAGATCTCAGAAGATAGCTTCTAATTACAAATAACATATTTTCATTACTCATCAGAGAGGGAAGCACGATTATTGAATCTAGATGCAAAACTGAAAGAACAGATCTAAGTCTAAAAAAAACACATGAAATAAATCTAATTGTCCCTGCAAGGAGACAAATTAAAGCATGAGCAATGAACTGTAGGGATTATCTTAAAGAAAGAATAGATAGCCATTTAATCTGAAAGAGAACTCTACAGCAACGATAAAGATATCAGCAGATAGCTCCTGATTTAATATGAAACACATTCATTGCTCACCGAATAGAGAAAATCGTTTGCACAGATAAGAGCAAAAAATCATTGCTACAAAGAAATAATTCAGACAGTAAGAATGATCTCACATTAAAGTATGGAAGCCACCAGAATAATCCAATACACAACCATTCTTTATTCCCATGCAAAACGTCCTCTCCAGGCTTTCATTAGAAAATTTGATTTTCTTAGAACCAATACAAGATAGCTCGTACAGGTTTGAAAATGATTCCCCTGCCAAAAGTCTTGTCTAATCCTTCCTAACTTCTATTAATAGTTACAAAATTGCCCTTTGGGCTGCCACCTGGCCTCTTCCACTTGTCACCTACAGGAATTTCTTCTATAATAGACCAAAATGTGACTACTTCTTTTACAAAATATTTAACAAAAAGAGAATGGACAGCTGTCCCATAGCTCACACTTTACACATTTGAGAGTTTAAAAAATACAACATATCAGAAATAATATTCTGAAATCAGCGATTTCACTCCTGTGCGTGAGCTTCTGCTGGAAGAGGGTCGCTCAAATTGGCTGCTGCTGCTTGGGAAGGAGGAATCGAGTCCACTATCTCTGCTGTTACTGCTGGGGAAGAAGAAATCGAGCCAGCTGGATTTTCTGGTACTGCTGGGAGAGAAGAGTCTGGATTTGCTGTCACAGCTGCTACTTCTGCCTTCTTCTCCTCTTCTGCTATGTAGCTATACCAAATGCAAGTGTCCCTTATGACTACGTTTGCGGAAGCAGGGAGCAGGAATTTATGGGAAGTCACATTTTTTCTAAGCTCTGCTCCAATGCCTTGAACTTCCGCCACTGCAGCTTGATGTACTTCTTCAAGCAAATGGCTGTGGACTGATGACATTCCAATATAATGTTGGAGGTCGTCAATTGCTAGGACATCAATTTTCTTCACATATTCGGTCTGGATGCCCAGTTCTTCTTTTAGTTCAGCCAAGCGTTGTTCTTCACTCGGGAAGTCATCGAGTGATTGCGGGAAATTCAATTTGCACCTGTCATGCACTCCCTGGATTCTTTGATACAGACCGTTGATCCTATCCCTTGTCCCTTGCACACTGGCCATTAGCTTACTACCACAGCTTTTGCAGAATTCCAAAAGGGCTATGTCTTCATTAAAACCTTCCACAGATTTAAATGGGAGATGTGTGGGGAAATCCCCCTTTCCTTCTCGCCATTCTATCTGGCTCAAGATATTTGCCTTGACATGGGTATGCTTAGCTTTGAGCCTATGGGCCTCCGCATTAATTTCTTTTAACCTGACCACCATGGCCTTGAGCTTGCAAACTTCATTAGTGATTAGCCCCTGAGTCTCATGCATTTGCTTCAGGATGCTGCAGGACAGCTCATGGAAGGGAGACATGTCCATTGTTCTTCCCTCAGCCTGCTCTAATTGCTCAGCTAATGCCAGCGTATCTGTTTCAAGCTGGGACACTCTGGCTACTGCATCATTCTTTTCTGCTTCCTCAATCATCATCAGGACTGATAGCTGCTCCTTCTCTTCCTCTAACCGGTTATATTTATCTGACAGCTCTTTATGCTCGGCGTATAGGCAATTATACTTGTTCACCACAAGATCTCTATAGGCTTGCTCATTAGCCACGGTCTGTTGTAGCATACGAGCTCTCCTTTTTGTCAATTCATTTTCTCTAACTATAACACCTACATTGTCCAGTGATGCTTTTGTTGTTTCTACAACTGCGGATGCCATAGCAAAGGGATCTTTATCTGTATTCCGCATTACAGTGACCTCCCGGTGGGTAATGATATCCTCCTGGAAGAGTCTTTTGATCCTCTCTTCCGATTTAAGGACCATTGCTTTCCTTTTCTTATCATAGACAAATTCATTCCACCTGGACACCGTATGTTTTCCTGATGGAGTGTACGGGACAATTGGGAGGTCCATAATGTCTATTTCTTCTTCTGCTGGTGGGGTCCGGACTCCCTGAGCTGGATCTGTTCCCACATTTTGGGTACCAGATCCACCTGCTTGAGGTGCGTCTATTTCCATGTCTTGGACACCGGATCCACTTGCTTGGGCATCTTTTCCTGCTTTCATCTCTTCTTCCGCTTTCCTTCCTATCTCAGCTTGTTCAGCTGGCAGCTAATCTTCATTCTCTTTCCGTTGCCTTTCCTCCTCAACCTCTTTCTGCTGTTGGGCTTCCTCAGCCTCTTTCTGCAATCTTTCATTTTCGGCTTCTTGTTGCATTCTTGCCACTTCAGCTTCCTGCTGCAACTTGGCTTCCTCAGCCTCCCGCTACAATCTGGCTTCCTCAGCCTCATGTAGTAACCTTGCTTCCTCTCTTAATCTGAGCTCTTCCTGAGCTCGGGCATCATCAGCTTCTTTCTCCTTCTGCTGGCTGGTCTTCTGGACCTTGGTTGAGCTAGAGCTTGCTCCATTGCCTTGGCGACAGATCCGCAGCTCAGTCATGTTGCTGATGCCTCTTCCTCGGCATCGGAATAGTGAGAGTACTCAAAATGAGCATAGATTTCCTTACAATGCTCGGCCACTTTTCCCTTCCTGTCATTCCTGTGGAAAATTACCTCACCGAAGTGGAAGGCTTTCAGCTCCTGAACAAACTCTTCGGCTGAGGCAACCCCCGAGAACTTGTAAGCTCCTATGCAGAAAGGTAGAGGGGGAAAGGAAGCCTTATGCTGTTTGTGGAGCATTGCTCCAATTCCATCCAGGAATATTTGTCTTACTGCTTCCTTAAGGACCACATAATCTATAGCGTATCTTGGCAAAATATATGGAGCTTTAGTTCCTCCAAACATTCTGAGATAGGTGCCTTGCTCCGAGAAATAAAAATCTCCATAATTTTCAAGGACTTCCATGGCATTCTCCGACAGGAAGTTGGGATCTTCCTTGAATAGCTGCTCATATAGGGGCATGATGAACCCCTCACAGATGAGCTTATAGCTGGGTTTGTAATTCTGATCCCACAACATCCTGAAAGCGGTATAGACCGGGGTGGTGGCCTTATCCCATGTGCAGCCCAATTTGGGGAAATCCACCTTGGCCAAAACACAATCAATCAGATATGAGGACATGAAAAATTCTGCCTTCTTCAAGGCTAGTCCTTCTCTTGCAGTAACTATCATTGAGGCCAAACTATCTGAGAGGAGAGTGGCCCAGTCAAACACAGTTACTTTAAATGCCACGAAGTGGATGATAGGGACCCACTGAATCTTGTACACGGTGCCATCTGGCATGCCGAAGATTCTGCACAACATCAAGGCGATCAATCTAAAAGGAGGTCTTAGATTCTGGACGTCATATTCGTCATTTCCTTTCTTTCTCAAATGCTTGCCTGCGACCAATAGCTTTTTCGCCATCTCAACGTTGTTCATCTGGCCCAGCCATTCATCAGTCAGAGATTGCTGGGCGCGGGGAAATTTGTAGGCCACGGCCAGGTATGCTGGGTGAAATGAGGCAATGGCTGTCTTCCTGCTGTCATGAATTACCCTCCCTTCTGCGTTTCGGCTGGGGACATGAAAAGTCCACGGGGCCTCGGGGGGAATTTAAAAAAAAAAAATCCATCCGTCCAAATTGACGTTTTTTTAACCAATATACAAACGTTTTCACAAATTCTTTGCTTTTTTTAACGACAGGAAATACGAAATTTAGACCGCATTTGACGGGAAAAACAGCCCATGACGGGCATTTTTCCCATAAAAATCCAACCAATTCCTATCGTCTTAGAAAACAAGAACACCCAAAGGTAACCTGACGCGTGGGAGACAAAAATTAAAAGGTTAGAATCCTACCTGGCAATGACGAAGATAGCCGAATGAGGTGTACGAGTACGAGGGCGGGCGAGTTGAGCTGGAGTGGTTGCGCGGCGTTCCACATCGTTTGCCAATCGAAAAATAACGATATGTTTGGCTCGAACCCCCACCGTCTATTTAAATGAGCTGGCACGTGTAGGGTTTTAATACGGTAGGTGGCGCATTAAAATGCGGCTTTAATATTGGTACGTCAGCGTCAAATCAAGCCGTCTCGATTTGCATGCGTGACCGCCACCCGCGGGACCGATTTGTGAATTCCCTCTGCCATTGCGGGAAGACATGCCAAGAGCTTCCGCGTCGCGGAAGGGAAATCCAAACGTTCCGCAAACTTCCGCCGTTTCGGGGGAAAATGGCGAATGACTCCCGCAAAAGGCTTCCGCGTCGCGAAAGGGAAATCCTAAATGTTCCGCAAAGTTCCGTCGTTTCGGAGGGAAATGGCGAGGGGTTTCCGCAAACGGGCTCCCGCGTCGCGAAAGGGAAATCCAAAACGTTCCGCAAAATTCTCTCTTTCGGAAGGATAACGCGGAAGCTTCCGCTGCTTCGGGAGGAACGAGCGAATGGTTTTCGCAAAATTCTCTCGGTGGGAAACTTTCAAAAAAATTTCTAAGTCCTCGCACGGTTTCGGAAAGACTCCCGTGGTTGCGGATAGCTTCCCCAATGGGCTTCCGCGGAACGGATCAGTGAATGACTCCGGTGTTTCGGAATGAATGAGCGAATGGTTCCGCAATATTCTCTCGGTGAGGCTTCGGAATGAATGAGCGAATGGTTCCGCAATCTTCTCTCGGTGAGGCTTCGGAATGAAAACTCGAAGGTTTCCGCAGTCGCGGAAGGTTTTGACAGATAGCTTCCGCAAGTTTCGGGCGGCTTATGTTGAATTCTTCCGCCGTTTCGGAAGGAATTCATCAGAAGTTTCCGCAAGTTTTTTTAACAAGAACTTATAAATCTTTTCGAGAAGTTTAGACGAATGGTTTCCGCCGTTTCGGGAGGAAAACCCGAATCTCTCCGCAACTACAGAGCTTTTCTCGAATTCCTCATCCGTTTCGGAAAGACTTATCCAATGGCTTCCGCAGTTTCTTCAACGAAAGTTTCTAAGTCCTTTTTCGGGAGGCTTATGCGATTAACTCCCGCTGTTTCGGGACGAAAACTCGAATGCTTCCGAAACTGCGGGGAAGGATTCTGAAAAGCTTTGCATCTTCGGGAAGGCTTCACGAATTCTATCATTTTGGAAGAAAACTTGGATGCTTCAAAGCAATATTTTCTGTTGAGGACAAAGACAAAATATGGAAATGGCCTCTTAAGGCATCCTTTCTAAAAAATAAAAGGAGGGGCCCCAATATGTACAAAATTTTTGGGGGGGATGTTGCTGCAACAACACATTGCCTTCCTCTTAGAACTGCTTTGTCCTCAAAGCATAATTACGAAAGACCTTATTCCTTTTCCTTGCTCGTGACGCCTTCTCGTGATCTTCCGTGCCGGTAGCTATGACACTTGATGAAATGAGACGATGTGTTCTTTTACACATGAAGAAAAAACGTTTTGTCATTTGTGGCGTGGTCCACCTGAGATCTAGCTTCATTGGAATTGTTTGTTGATCGATTGCTTAGAGTTGTCGATTTTGTCTTTTCTCTTTGTAGGAATAATACTGGTAATTTTCCTCTTGTCCTTATCATCGATCATAACAAATCTTGTGATTTGGATGGCGATATGGTACTCAAGTCGCTTGTGGAGTGTTTACAGGAACTTCAACTTGTGGTGCTTCTAATGATTTATTGAATGATACCTTTTCAATATAAGCATTTTTCAGAATTTGAACATTGATTGGGTTTGTATTGGTTTCTCCTTCCAACATCTAAATTTGTATTTATGATGTCTCTATGTCAATGGTTTCCTTCATTGTTTCTCTTTCCATAGTTTGGACATCCTTTGTTGAATATTTTTCTAGCTTCTCATTTTCTAGTTTTTTTATTTGTTCAATCAACTCTTGATTTTGATTTGTAAGGTAGCAATTTTCTTCTTGCATTTGTAGTAATTTCCCTTCAATGTCTTCATTAACTCGCTTTTTTTATTTAGCATTTTTTAACTTCCTTATTTTTGTAACTAACGTCTTATTATGGTTTCTTAGTTAGAAGATTTGTTCAGACTGGTCCGATGACACTTTATTGAGCTTTGTGATCTCTAACTTGTGTGTGCGGTTAATGTCATACTTTTGTTGTTGGATTTCTTTTAGTTGTTGCTCACGATGATAGTCCTTTGATTCGTGGCATTTTAATTTCTCTTGGATCTGCGCAATTTCCTCGTTTCTGTCGAGGATGAGTTTGTTTAAACACTTTATTTCTTCTTCTAAATCATTATTGCTTCTATAAGGTTATTATTCGTCATTTTCTGAATTTTTTATTTGGTCTTCAAGGTTTTGATTGTGCCTTTTTAATAGTGACATTTCTTCATCCTTATATGATAACATTTTCTCGATATTTTCTTTAGCTTTTTCCAACTTTTGATTTTGATCTTTTACTTATTAAGAATGATCTGCTTACTCATTTCAAATTGTAGATGATGATTGGTTGATTTATATTGCTCTAACTCACCCCATATTGCTTGTACTTGCGACTGCATTTTTGAATATGTAATTGCCATAATTTGTGATTTCGACTTCTATCCTTTACTTCTTTGACAATAGTTGGCACAAAGGGTGCTAGGGACCCAATGTGGTCGTTAAATATTCTTTGACCCTTTTTATTCCCTCTTCTTGTTTAGATGAAGGCTAAAATAAATATAATAATATTATTATATTTAATAATAACCTGTATTTATTATTATTGATATTTAATAATAATCTTTATTATTATTAATAATAAAAGAGTTTTAATAAATATTAATAGTAATATTTATTATGATAATATGATGATGGAGTGAGAATTAGGGTTTTGACCCTAGGGAATGGAAATGGCTGAAGAAAGGGCGTGAATTTGAAGAGGATGTGGACGTTGTGAGGGAGATGGGTGTGAGGGAGAGGAGTTGAGCAGCGGCGGTGGAGTGGACATCGAGCTTGAGGGGCTGCAGATGGAAGTTGGAAGTTTAGAGGAGATTGTGTGCATGGCATTGGAGCGAGTGGAGGGAGCGAACGGAAGGTAGGAGGGAGAGAGAGAGTGCTTGAGTCGACGTGGGGTGGAAGGCGGAAGATGGAGGGGTGAACAAGAGACGAACGTTGAGCATGTTTTGATGTGGTTTTATGTGGATCTTTGATAATTCTGCATGTTTTGAGATGGTTTTCTTATCCGGAGAGGCAACTATTAGTAATGTACTTACTTCTTTGTCTGACAAGTTTGTCGTTAGTTGTTCCCTAGGATCCTTCCCATCTTGAGTTGTGACTATTGGTAGAATTTTCATCTCTTTATTTGTCGCAACATCTTCTGGGTTTCGTTCTTCTACGGTATCATGATTAAGGTCATCTTTGACTCTTTTATTTTCCTTTTTTCATTCTTCTACAACTTCAATTCTCTCATAATTATTGTTAACATTGACTTCATTGACTTCATTGACTTCTACGACGTTGTCATTTTCTTTACAATTGATATTGACACTGTGATTTTCAATATCATATTGATCTTTCATATCCATGTCTTCTACCTCTTTTGTTTCATTGTCCTTGTTATCGTCTTCTTTAACAAGTCCTTGTTCTGGAGTTTCACTAGACAATTTTATAGATTTTTCAGTTGGCGTATTAATGTGTCTTACTTCCTTGTTTGAAGAGCTTGTCTTTATTTGTTCTCTGGGAACCTTTTGAGATTCTAGAACATCTTGAGTTGCGACTACTGACAGAATGTTGACATCATTATTTTTACAATTGATATTGACATCATGATTGTCAATATCATCTTGATCTTTCATATCCTTGTCCTCTACAGCTTCTGTTTCATTGTCTTCCCTATCATGTACTTTGCTTTAACTGAGAATCCCAACATGATCTTTGGTTTGTCCTTGAGTACCACTGGACATCTTTATAGGCTTTTCAACTAGCGCATTAATGTGACTTACTTTCCTACCTTGTAAGAAACCGCAACGAATTTCCGGAAGATGTGCATATTTTTTACTGAGTATCGCATTTTGAGGCTTGTAGTTGGGATGTCTTTTGTTATCCTTCCTAGTGACTGGTGGTTTGGATATTTTGTGAGGAGGGATATAAGGAAGCGGTCGGCCTGGCTTCCCTTCTTTCCCGGGGTAGTAGCGACCTTGAATTCCTCCTTACTAGAGTACTTAGATTCTCCCTTGGTAGTCCTTTCTTTTGTTATGTCTGCAGAGGTAGTTCCCTGCCCTACTTGTCTTGAGAACTCGGGAGTTGTGATAGCTTCTTCCTTAACATCGTAGTCGCAATAGCTTTTGTAGTCTCTTCTTCTGACGTGAGTGTTGATGCAGACCTGATGACAGCTTCTTCCTTAACTTTATTTCTATCTATTTCTTTTTTTATTTCCCATACGACTATTTTCAATTTTGTGTACGTTTCCTCTTCCTTAAGCCATCTCTTTTCGATTTCTTCGAGTTTAGATTCAATAATCCTTCTCGGCTTCTGGCCATGCATGAGCTCGTCGAAAGATGGGAACATAATGATTCCAACTTAAAAATCTTCCCAAAAAGAATTTTTTTGTCCCCTCACAAATTATTTGTTAAATTTTTAACTATTGAAATATTAATTATGATAATAATTTATTATTAAAATGTTAATAATAATATTATTATAAGATTTTAATATTTTTTAGAAGGTCTTGCAAAACATTAATATTAAAATAATAATAATATTATGTTATTATTATATTATTATTTTTTGTGAAAAGATAGGGTTATAAAACCCTAGGCAAAAACGTAGAGCAAGTGGTAGGGTGTAGTGGAGTGTGCATGTTGGAGTGGTAATGAAGGTATGGGGGGAGCGGCGCAGGAGGGCCGACAACGTGGATGGGGGTCGCAATGTGGCAGTTTTGTGGTGCGGTGTGTGCAAGTGTGGGGACTATGCAGTGTGGTGGTTGCGTAGGTGGCTACAACGCAGGTGTGCGTAGGGCGTGGAAAATTGAAGAGAGAGGCCACAGAGATGGAGGGATAGGTGCAGGAAGACGCGCGTGGGAGGACGCAAGCATGAGCGGAGGACTAGGATGGAAGGAATGAGAGGTGAGTAGAGGGTGCAAAAAGAGGAGTGGAGGGCGCGAGATACGAGTAGAGGGCACGGGATAGGAATAGCGGGTGTTGCGGATAGGAGTAGAGAGCGTAGCAAGAGGAGTGAGTGCAGGGGTGGAGCTGTGTGGCGGTAGCGGAGCAGCGCGGGGATGGAGCTGCGTGGGGGTAGAGGAGCAACGCGGGGGTGGGGATGCGCTGGTAGGGGCGAAGTAGGATGGAAGGCTATGATAGGGAAGCGTGGATATTGGTGGATAAGGTGAAGGGAGACAAAAGAGTTGGGAGTGCGTCGAATGGAGGAGGGTGGGAGAGTTGGGAGTAGGGTGGAATGGAGTGCGTGGAGGGGAGTGCCGAGGGTGATGGAGTGATGGGAGTGGAGCGGTGAAGCTAGAGGGGCGGGCGAGCTGTGTGAGGGATGTGCAGATGGAGCGTGAGGGAGTTGGTGTGAGGAGCATCGAGGAGAGGAACTCGGGTGGAGCGTGAGGGAGATGAGCGAAGTGTGAAGAGAAATGGAAATGGGGGATGAGTAGAAAATGAAATGGAGAGATGGAGAGTGAGAGGAATGAAGATGTCGAGGATGAATGCTGAGAGCTTGAGCGTGAGTAAGAGCCTAAAGCTCTGATACCACTTGTAAGGTAACACCTTACATATCTATCTTAATAGATAAATACATATATTTTTATAATTGATTTGATTTTACAATAGGAATGGTCGATATTAAATATGGCATAACGGAAATAGACATGTCTATTGATAAATAGACATGTCATTTAATAATTAATAATTAATTATCCTAATCTAATAATAAATACATTTGTAATAACCAATTAGGTTTATTATAATGAAGCATGGATGTTGATGGTGTAGTCACCAAGAAGACACGTGAAAAATAAATAAATAAAAGGAGCAGTTTGCATGTAAAAGGGCATATGGATGTAAGACCTGGTAAGGCATGCATACCCCTGGTAACTCCACGAGGCCTTCACTAGAAGGCAATATAATACCACGTTCATTCATATTGCAGTATTAAATATTCATGAAAACCTAAAAATTATATTGCTTATATATGAAGGGGCAAAGGGTTTTTTTTATTTAATGTAACAATACAAAAATACTTTGGGGTCTTTTTTATATGGGTGAGTAGACAAATATCCGCCAAATGGAGATGGCGAGATCACGGCCGGATGAGAAATCGGCTTGAGGCAAGGCTTGGGATTACCAGTACGCAGGGAAATAGCGTCTTGAGGCATGCTTGAAGCCAGGGGGTTTTGTGGTGAAGTGGGTTTCCAGTCGATCATAGTCGAGAGATAGTGGTCATTGACAACCAATTGTTACCAATAGCACTCAGTCAGTTGTTACCAATAGCCTTGGGAGGCTCTAAGCCTCCAGGGCCTGTTATAGGCCCTCGATAAGCCTTGGGGGCTTGAATACCCAACCACTCATGCCTATTAGAGGCCTTTGGAGGTTTAGTCATCCTCCTAGAGCTTGTTACAGGCCCTGGGGGCTTGGATACCTAGCCCATAACAGGCTTAGTCAGCGATTGGGGAACTATAACATGCAATCTAAATGTTGTACTATGTGCATTGACTCTAATGACATACAAGAAGTGATCTCCTATCTCTTCATTAGAACATTAGATGTTGCAAATCATAATGATATGTGGTTGAGTAATTTCATTGTGGGTGAAGTAATGTGCATCCACAATATACATCGAAAGAAGCAAGGTGCATTGTAGAATGTATGTGGGGTCATAAGAGGGGTATCATATCAATATACTAGGTAGAAATATAAAGGGGTATAAAAAATGTCAATGAAAAAATTGATACATACAATATCTAGTGAAAATAGGGGTTTTTTTAAATTGGGAAGGCATATTGGGAGGGGGTTAAAAAAACGATTTTGGAAGGTATTTTCCAATATTTAGTGAAATTAGGGGTATTGTTTCATATGCCATGAATGAACGTGCTATGATATCGGTTTATTGAGTGAATCCCCTGTGGGTAACTCACCGGTAATGTTGGGAGATAGACCTAGGTAAAGGGGGTGTATGTGAGATCCCAAAGTCAAGCTTAAAGGGAGGATTGTTAAGGTTAATCTTGACTCAGGAATGAGTCAAAGGTGGTTTAGGTCTAGCACATGGTTTCTTGTAGCCCATAGTAGTGGCCCAAGATATTGCATGTAAAAAAGCCTTTATAAAGCCTGAGGATGCTCCACTGTAAAGTGGCTTGGAAGTGAGTGGTGGCTAGCTCGCTTGGCCTGGATGGCCAGTTTTGGCCATGTGATGAATATCTTCATTGTTGTTGGTTTTTCCCCTCATAGGGTTTTATAGGTTAAACTAATGTGTCTATATGGTTGCTTGTGATTGTGTAGTTATTTCTCTCGTAATTATTATTTATGCTCGTTGAAAACCTAACAACTCTAGTTCCCTTTTCATCACTTAATAAAAATTCCCCTTCTTTTAAAGATGCTCCATCATTACCCATTTTGTTTGCCTCTTTGTTTAGTTCTCTTTTGACATGGAAGGAGGAGTTTGAAGTAAATTTCTTAGCCAAGGAGATAGCCCTATATGATTATTGTAGAAACTGTTGGTTCATTGATCACATTACCTTTTAAAAAGGATCAAATGATCCTATATGATTAATCATTGAAACCTCAATAATGGTTGCATCTTGTATGCCTTAATCCAAGAGCACCTTAATCACTTGAAGATTTGTAAGGGATTATACTTCATTGTTGGATGCAATGCTTAAACCCAAAGCTATTTGGAGGATTTTTTTTCCTTTGAGATCAAAGAAACTTCCCAAATATTGTCATGTACCCGGTGACGTCATGATACTTTTGGGGCCATGGGATACTCAAACTACTAACCAAATTTGCCTCGGATACTCTATTTTGTTTTTCTCTTGGTTTAATTAACAATTTACAATGGAATTATATATATAATCACCCACAATTAATATAAACATATAGTACATAAATGTTACATGAAATTTCTACATGAATGCATTCAATGCCACTAATTCCATGTTATTAAATCATTATTTACAATAAATAAGTATAATACATAACAAAGATAAATACCAAATATTTCATACATAGATGGAAACTTATTTGAAAATATAATTCAATTGACTGCATACCAAGGACGTTCCGCCCAATCATAGGCACTCTATTATACCAGCTCTCTCTATAATAGAGGCCACCCCTAAGATGGGGATATCAATCCACAAGAAGGTGATGAACTTCCTATCTATAGTTATCCCAATCTGCTAGCACTCCCCCCACCTCCCCCTCATCCTACACAATCCAAGGAATGGGGTTCCCTTCTTTGAGTTAACAATCCCTTGGGTTCCCTTCCGTGAGTTAATAGTCCCTCAGACTAGTTTCCCCCAATTCCGTTCCAAGGCTCTAGCACAGGTCGACTAGGGACTCTTCATCCTGGGACCCCAAGGAACTTTGTTGTTCTTGGGTGCTTCTCCAAGCTATATAATGGGTGATGGCTCTAGGCTATGGTGTGAGTGATGATGGCTCATAACTAACCATAGCCGGTGACTCCCCGATGGAAGAATGATGATATATGAATAATATTAGAATGATGAATGAAGTATATTCTCATTGATTTATATGCATGTTGAGAACTAGACAAGTGGAACCCATGGAAAGTTCACCTTTTTTCGAGATTAAATATCCTCAACTTTAGGATAATTAACCTAGGTTAAGGCTAATGCACTTTAATTAGAGATGCTTTATAAAACTTAGGATAAAAATGAATAATACAGATAGTGACTTAAATTATAAGTCACTAGGGTCATCTCCCCCTTAAACCGCCTTCTCACTCTCCCTCTTGTGGAATTATAACCCCTCGTCTCTTCTTTGTCCTTCTTAGTCTACAGTAGTCATGGTTTTTATATTAAATGTAAAACGTACATAATTATATTATATGGTCACACTAGACCATTCATGTCCGGCTTCAAGCCATTTCATCAAAAGAGGGTGTTACAAACACCTATCACCCCCACCACATTTAATTACATTAGCTAAAGAGCTTTATATAAAAAAAATTAAGTAAAATAATATTAAAGTTGATAGCTATGAGTTTGTGAATCCATGAAAACATATCCACTTTTTAGTGAAATGTGGTAATGAAAACTTGATATTTTACACATTTTAAAAATTGAAGTATACAATGAATTTGGTAAACCAAAATCAAAGAGTAGAAGTAGTAAATTATACCATTGACTTAAATTAGAGATCAAAACATGTGTTTCCCCTTAAAATCTAGTAAACCTATTCAACCCTCAACTAAATAATAGCAAGTTATAGAAGAAACAATGACACAATAGTCTATATATTCAACCAAGTTATATTTGAATACAACAAGCTTATTATAGTTTTAATTATGTAAATGAATGAATATTTAAGATGGATTTGTGTTAATTTTAATTTTTTTCTGTTATAAGTAGATATTAATTTTTTAATACTTTTTACTTTTAGTAATTTATGAGCCAATCTATCATAATATTAAAAAAATATTTTAATAAATAAAATTATGATTTATAAAATATTTATAATATTTCAAATTTTTCTTATTAATAATTTTGTCAACTTCCTTTTTTATATATTCACATGAAAACAATAATAAAGAATTAACTTTTACTCTAGTACTTCCAAAAAAAATCATTAATTAACTAAAATATATCAACTAAAATGTTTGTGGAAAATTAATTTTTAATCTTTAATAATAACTTATATTAAATTATAAATTATTTACCAATTAAATTTAAAATAAATTAATTAACAATAATATATATAATAATTTTTTTATTATTATAAAGAAATTTAATTAAACTTTAACTTCATAATTAAGAATTACGTAAGTAAATAGAAATATAAAAAAAAAATCAACATTTACACTTTTCTCAAATGTAAAAACCAGACTTTCTCATTAATCATGGGTAATACAAAATAAATAATTGACTATAAAGTCAAAGGACTGGCTTTCTCAATTTATCTTCGAACGTCTTTTTAACGTCATCATCTTCCCAAATTAAGCCTTCCCACCAAGCAGCTTCGCGGGCGTCTATCTCCCTCAAATTAGGCAGCTTTGCTACTTCCTCTGGTACTCTCTTCAGTGACGGGCATTGGAAGATATGCAACAATCGGAGTTTGGGCATCAATCCTTCACTCCACACAATGTTTGATGACGAGCTTCTCATACTCTCTAACCTCGGTAAGTTTACGAGAGACATGGTCTCTAACATGGGAAATCCAACCCCCGCACTCCCCCACCTCCCTATCCCCAACTCCCTCAACTGACGGCAGTTATGTAATGTCAGTGACTTTAAATTTGGCAATCTCTCCAAGAGAGGAAGCTCTCTTAGTTGTGAACAACCCATCAATGTTAATCCCTCCAATTGGTTAAAATCACAAATACAATTGGGCAGACTTCTTCCGCAGTAGTTCCAAAGCTCAAATGATTGCAGTTTCTTCATGTTATGCATGTCTTCCGGAAGATCCTCCACGACATCATCATCTACGCCATCCACGTGGAAATGCAAAGTCAAGCGCCTCATCTCCACCCAAGTTCCCATTGTGCCCACTTTTATTCCCGACTTTATTCCTGCTTCTACTTCGCTTCCTGCCTTTACACGCACATACAGCTCCATCAAATTTGGCATATTTCTGAGATCTTTTAAACTGCAAACACCACTGCTGCCTTCCTCCGTGTTCAATATACAGCTCCTGTTCCACAAATTCAGTCTGTTCAATGAAGTAAGCTGAGAGATCTCACGTGGAATCTCGGTTAACCTCGAACATCCTTCCAAATCCAAATGCTTGAGAGTTTTCAGCTCTCCTATCGTCGACGGCAACGATTCTAGCTCTCCGCAGCCGGAAAGATGCAGAAATTGAAGCCGACCAAGATTGCATATCTCTCCGGGCAAATTCTTGATTGGCGTGCTCCTAAGCGCAAGATACTCAAGCTGTGTGAGATGACACATTGATCCTGGAAGCGATTCAATTTTGGTGTTGGACATATCCAAAACCCTCAGAGAAGTGAGATTGAGGAAAAAGCCATTTGGGACTTCTGTCAAACTTTGATTTTGGGGTAATAACAAAGCGAGAAGCCTGGGGCATGTGAGATCTGTTGGCAGAAATGGAATAGCATTATACCCCATTGCTATTCTCTTCCCGCTGTCCATCCCATTTTCAACAGGAAATCTTTGCAGATGTTGACCTGTCCTGAAGAAACAGTTCTCTTCCTTCTCGGCAATATAGATTGCCATATCCCTCACAATATCATGAGCTTTTATATAACTCATATCGCCAGAAACATCCTCGAACAAGCAACGATCTACCAATAGCTTTACATACTGGCGTCCCGTGTCTATTAAATAGCTTGTCTCTCGGCTTTGAAGCAATCCTTCCCCTGCCCACATTTCCACCAATGTCTCCACCTCAATTTCTGCATCTTCCGGGAAGGCACCACAATACAGAAAACAATTCTGGAAGTTAGAATCAGGCAAACGATTGTAACTCCATTTGAGCCTCTGATAGAGATCTTTGTCAATGCCACTGTAGTTTACAAATACAGGATCTACATATTTCATGTGAGATAAAGCATGATTCCACTCATCTACCGTAGCATTACCGATCATTGCTGCGGCGACAACATTTATTGCCAACGGCAGACCTTTACACTCTCCAGCAATCAGTCGAGCCACATCCTCTATACTTTTTGTGGGAGCCCGGCCATCATCTTTGAAAGCTTTTGTGCAGAACAACTCCCACCCTTCTTCCTCGGATAAGGGTTTTATTTGTATAGAGAAGTGATTTGTCCCCATTCTTCGAATCACATCTCTGCTGCGAGTAGAGATAATCACTCTGCTTCCTTTATCATTGCCGACTGGGATGCCCACTTCTTCCAGATCCAGTGAAGTCCAGATATCGTCCAATACTAAAAGAAATTTCATGTTCTTCATAGATGTAAAGATGCGCATCCTTAACATCTCAGTATCGGAAATGCTCTCAGCATCTTTAAGCAGCTCTAAATTTCCTCGGCCCGCAATAACTTTCTGCATGTTCAGAATGTTAACGTTTTGGGAAGCAGTTATCCAAAGTACGGCTTGGAACACATTACCTGTCTTGTTGGTGTTGTAGACTGTTTTCAGCAATGCTGTTTTGCCGATGCCTCCCAAGCCGTATATCCCGATTACACGAATTTGATGATCTTCCGAAGTAAGCCATGTCTGCACCATCTTCTCAGCATCTTTAATGCCCAACCCCACAAAACCCGAGTCCGGGACTGGCTGCAGTAAAGTCTCTGGACGTTGAGGTGTCGACAAAGCAATCTGCTGAGCATCGCGAAATACTTGAAAGCCCCTTTGGAGATTGCTTAAGAGTTCATCGAAATTGGTAGTCCAGTCTCTAATTTGTCTGGAGACTCTGGGCTTGCAGATCAAGCAATCTAAACACCAATTCTGTTTTTGGGAGCGATCTATCACGCTTTTGGCTTCTTCAAGGGATTGTTGGAGCCTTTGCGACCAATAAGTGACAGTGCCCGGCGGACTTCTTTGGTCATGCTCAAATTGATTGCTGATATCTTGTAGGAGGATCCTCGTACTGTTCAGTTTATCTTGCAGAAGCTGCCTATTTTCATCCAAATGAATAACCTCATCTAAAAGACGGATGAGTGGATCAATAACAAGGCTGCTTATGGTGTTGCCTGCTACTCCAGTCAAAATGTCAGCCATGGATTTTGCAACAGCAGAGCAGAGAGAGACCAAAAGCAAAATACGCAAAGAAATTAAAAGACAGAGGAAGCAAAGCAAAGGCAGCGATACTGAGAAGAATTCTGCAAAAAAATTGTATGAAGGCGAGCGTGAATTGGCTGTAGGAAAGGATAAGAAATGAATCCAGGACCAGCAATAGTGGTTTCATTTCCTTGTCAGTGCAATCCAGCTGCATGATTGTGATTGAAAAAAGTAAAAGTCGAGTTGGGAGTGGGGGCGGAAAGCAAAAATGATTCCTTGGCAGTGTAATCCAGCTGCATGATTGTGATGGAAAGAAAAGAGAAGTGCAATTTGGAATATTATTTTTTAATTAAATATTCCAATGTTGTCGGGATGTTTTTTATTTAAAAAAATATATAAAAAATTAAGCAATGGTTATTAGTCAAAGTAAAGTATAAGATAGAAAATTGTAAGGATAGCAAATTTACAATACACATTAGAATTTTTTATTTTATTATTAATTTTTGGTATATAAAATCAAATCATTGTATTACTGAATTGTTTATAATTGTCATGCTTTTAAATGAATAATTATTTATTATTATCATGCTTTTAGTTTTTATTGTTTTTATATGAATTATTATGTCCTCCAAGGGATCATATATATCATTGAGTTTCTATTATGTTGATTTTAGGTTTATAAATTTATTTTTCATTCAGTCTATACTTGTTGTAAAGTTGAAAATATATTTTATTTAACAAAATTTTAAAAAATGGAATTTCTTGAATTGTTATTGGTTGGAGGTTGTGATGTCATCTTCGTTTTTCCCTTCCCATAAGGAGGCGGCGGGATGATGTCACCTAGGTGAAGAGTTTGTCAGTGATTTAATGAGTTATGAGTTATGGCTGCCCTCTGCGCATTGCTATGCTCTATTATGTTATGTTGGATACCAACCCACCATAACTAGGTATTATTTCCTCGCTTTGCAGAACTTCTGCAATTTTTGTTGTTGGTGGTGGGAGAAGATTGTAATTCGGGCAGGATGGATTTTCTCGACTCACTAGTTTCGAACCGATTGCCTGTCATTAAAGCTCGCCGCCGGCTGGACACCCATATCTTTTAAATGTCAGTGGGTGGTTATCGCACACAACTATGCAAATCCATAAAAATTACAAACTCGGTTGGGTTGGTTGGCATCTGTGTTAAATTCACAGTTCATACCCCGTGCTTTCAATGTGTTGTGGAGGTGGACGGGACTCTTGGAGATATCTAGGCTGGTGAACTGCGAAGTGTCTCGGCCCCAGCTCTCGAGGGATTGATGCTAATGAATCTCATCATAACTATTTCAAATGAAATGGAAGCCAACACTTCAAGATTGAATTGGATTACATGCATTGATTGACATTTTAAGTTGCGATCATGGTTGGATTGGATGGAAATGCATACATTAATTGTAATTGTGACAGTAGAAGGGTGTGAAATTCAACCCTATGGCAAAGTCGACAGAAATAACTAGAAAACTTGAATTTTACAGATGCAATTGGTGCAGTGATCGTAAAGTATATTGGTTGTGTGAGCGCTTGCTTCGAAACAACCCGAATTTCACTTTTGTAGACTTTTTACCTAGTGCAATTTATAGTTTAAAGAAAAGGCCATTATAGGTTATAGATATACAGTCTTTTCCACATCAATGTAGCCGGTGAATGTAGCTGATCAGCTCCAGTTACCAGTAAGTTGAGTCCAGTTAGTGTCATAAAGTAGGCTGAGTAATAATTAAGGTTGCCGGGTACAACGTGTAATGCTTCATTGCTTTTCCATGTTCCATTGGCCATGCCTGTAAGTCTCTATCTGCTTCATCATTTAATGCAGCCTAAATGTGTATCTTTGTCAGGCTATGACCAAGACATTTAGGCTGCACATTAGATGCTGTTGAAAATTTTAATGAAATGGGAAAGAGGGAAGGCCATCCCCATGGATAATTAATTCATTCGTTGTAACTATAAAATGGCGTTCACTGCAGATCATTTTACAGAGGCTTCTTACTCTTCTAGTTGCAATTGCGTGGTTGGGTTACTCTTCTAGTGGCAATTGAGTAGTTGGGTGTGTTGTGAACTGCGATCTGTGCACTACTAGTCGCCGAGTCGAGAAGGAGGCTGCTGCATCAAATATGTCACTTATGATTAAGAGCTAGAGGTGGCGCTGGAAGAGGCTTGGGCGGAGGAGCTGGAGGTGGCGCTGGAAGAGGCTTGGGCGGAGGAGCTGGAGGTGGTGTCGAAGGAGGCTTGGGCAGCGGTGCTGTAGGTGGTGCGGGGGGAGGCTTGGGTGGTGGTGCTAGAGGTGGTGCGGGGGGAGGAGGAGAAGGGGGAGGCTTGGGAGGTGGCGCTCAAGGTGGCGTGGGTGGAGGAGCTAGAGGTGGTGCCGGAGGAGGCTCGGGCGGGGGTGCTGGAGGTGGCGCGGGAGGAGGTTTGGCCGGAGGAGCTGGAGATGGAGGTGGTGCCAGAGGAGGCGGAGAGCTGGTGTAGATGGAGGATTTGGCAGAGGAGAAGGAGTAGGAGCTGGTGGTGGATTTGGTGGAGGTGTCGGTGGCGGACTGTGATCCGTTTTGCAGTCGCATTTTTTTTACCGTAGCTAAATAATGATTATATCAGTAAGTATGTCTATCCATGTAACATATTTCGGCTTTGCTGGTTGTCGTTCTGGTTTTAGTGTGTTTGTAGCAGCTTGAAATAAATAACTTTATATATTTCTCAATAACTATGTTTCTCAATAATTATATATATTTCTCAATAACTATAGTTTAATGCTTAAATCCTCAATTGTTGCATATTCGAGAATATCACATAAAATCAAATTTGCAAAATTATTTTCTAATAATATTGGTATTCGAAGGTTCTTTCCCAATCCTAGTAAGTTGTTATTATACATCGGATGTTCAATGGGTTTTGTGGTTTTTTCTTGCACAACAAATTGCTATGGCATTGACATTTGAGGCCTTATATCTTATTATTCAGCAACCAAAGCTTTGTATCTTATAATTCATCAACCAAATGTGAAGGAGATAGTTTTCTAGAGAGCACGTGTCCACATATTTGTGATAATACAAGATGCATCATAGCACACACCTGATTGTAATGGAAATGTACCATCATCAGATTTTGTCTGTGTGCATAAAAGCATGCTAATAGTTAAATATGAACACCCACCTTTTTTATTTAACAAGGTTTTTGATAATTACTAGAGAAAATACCCCTTATTTTTGTAATTATGTTTTAGAATCCCTTTATTGTAATGCTTACTGATTTGGTTTTACAACTTAGAGTTGCTTTAGTAATGTCGAATGTGAACAATATGTTAAGTTATTAGAAGACGGTTTATGCTTTATTCTGAATATTTTTTGAATATTTTTTTCTATGCTGCAGCATCTGGTGTGAATCCTGGGCATCTTACTTATTCCAAGTTTTGTGGCCGAGTGATAGCTTTGGCTCTAATGCACAGGGTGCAAATTGATATAGTTTTAGCTCGCAGTGCAAATTGATATAGTTTTAACTCGCATGTTCTTCATGCAATTGATAGGACAACCTGTCTCTTGGGAGGATGTTCAGGATGCAGACCCAAATTTATATTCTAGTTGCAAGAAGATTTTGGACATGGATGCAGCTTTTCTTGACTCAGATGCTCTAGGGCTCACCTTTGTGACCGAAGTTGAAGAACTGGGCTCCCAGAAGGTAGTGGTGCTTTGCCCAGGCGGTAGGCTGCAAGAATAGACATAAATATGTGAATCTTCTTATTCAACACCGCTATGTGACATCCATTACAGAGCAAGTTAAATGCTTTGCATAGGGGCTTTTAGACCTTCTTGTTAATTCCACACATCAACAGTTGTTGCGTGCATTAGAACCCGGAGATATGGATCTCATGTTATACGGATATGATCGAGATATTTGTGTGGACGATTGGAAGGCCCACACATAATATCATAATTACTCTGAATCTGATAGCACCATAAGTTGGTTTTGGCAGGTATTGTATTATCCAATTTACATTTAACCATGCTTAGGAACAGAGTAATCAGAATTTCATTATGGTAAATTTGATTTTTTTTCCTTGAATCTGGTATTATTCTATGCATGAATAATGTGATGGGGCTAGAAAAGGAAATTTTTTTACTAACTGTGCACTTGGGTTATCCAGTTAGGCTTTGTGTTAACAGTTGTGAAGGTTATCAATGTGATAAAGCCTACTTATGTTAGGCTTGATTTGATTTACTTTGGAACTCGACATGCATCTAAAAGCTTTGTGACGAAACGATGTGAAGTTTTAGGAATGTACACTTAAAGATTAATATCTTTAATACAAATCGTAATTAGATTGCTTCAATAAAAATTAAAATGATACAAATTTTTTAAAACAATTGAAAGATTAATATCTTTAATACAAATAGTAATTAGATTGCTTCGATAATAATTAAATGATACAAAATTTTTAAAACAATTGAAAAAATTAAAATAATACAATTTTTTTAAAACATTTGAAAAAAGGAACTAAAAATATTTCTATTCACAAAAATATAGTATTTACAAAGTTTGAAAAAAAAAGAAACTTTCGTATACAAAAATCAATCATGATTCCGTTATATGAAACATCATAAAGTTATACTACTTTACTTAATATGTACACTTTCAAATAACATAAAGAGATTTTACCTAATAAAATGAACATATGACAATACATATTCCTACTTTTTACATTAAAATAATAAAAATATATATTTTGACCTATTTTATGTACCCATTATGAAGTTCCTCTGATTTCCTTTGATAGGTTCTATATCCCATAAGAGAGGCAGAAGTCATATAGACAAAGGCATCAGAGCCAGGACTAGCAACTAAGCGATTAAATGTTATGACTTGCCTTTTTACTGACTCAAAAGGTGATACCCGTAGACATTGTCCATATGAGCTTGCAAGCTTCCTCAGTTAAAAAGTCACTAAAAAATGTCAATATTATCACTGCTTACGTCAGAATACGCACTGCTATAACAAATATATATATTTTTTCACACAGAAAAAATAGACTTTTTATTAAGAGAAAAAGTTGTATCAGTAGAAATACAATACGACAGATTGTCACAAAAATAGTGAATGGTTTAGAAATATTATCATCCGCTGATCGAAAGCACAGAGAAGCAAAAACAACAGGACCTCAATCAAGTCGGTCGTTTTGATGAGCAAGACGAAAACGATGACTAAGCATCTAACCTAACAACAAACAAAGGAGGCACACACAGGGTGCAAGCAACACCAGGCCGTCTCGACCAGCACAAAACCTAACTGCATGAAAAAAGGTCAACCTCTCAGCAAGAACCTGACCTCAGCAAACAGTGATGGTCTGAGCATCCACCACACGGCCGTCAGGGATGATTTTAAGAACCCCCCCAAAATTTATATGTATAAAAAATGGGTGAATCTCCCTGATATATAGGAAAATTTGAAGGCGATTTTATCAATAATATAATATGTATATATAATTTTTTGGCGAATCTCTCATTTCATTATATAATGTTGTAAAATCTTGGCGAATATTTCACTAAATTATAATACATTGTAAAATCTTGGTGAATATTTCACTTAATTAAAAAAAATTGTAAAAACTTGGCGAATCTTTCACTGATTTATAAAATATAGTAAAAAATTGGCGAATATTTTGCCAATAAGACTCAAGCTTTTGATTCTGTAGATTACTAAGGTAGTGCAACATAAGAACATACACCAGAGCTCAACTATGGACTCTCTTGACTCCTAGACTCTTGAATGAACAAGTGTATGAATGAGGAGAGGATGGATTTATTTATATATTTCACAAGGAGTATTTGATCACTCACAACTAGAAGGTGTTGATGAAACATGACTGCACTAACTAGATTCAGGGAAAGTAGGGACTCTACTTGTTATCTCGTCCCTTAATGGTCCAATGGACATGTGGGGTCATGAATCTTGACAAGCCAACAAATTGATAGAATTAATTGAATATCCTAGTAGTGGGCCATTTCCTTTATATAGAGAGATAGCTCTTGGACCAATTCAAAGATTCCAACCAATTGTCTCACCAAACTTTCTTCTCTTTGGTTTCAAATGGTAGGAGAGTTGCATATTTGTCAGTGACTACTTAAAATGGCTCAATCCACACAAATTTGTCTCGGCAAGCAATAACTTTGCCCATCATTGTTTTAAAATGTCCCAACATTATAAAAGCATCCATACATTGATAAACAACAACCCCATGCACTTCTAAATTCACCCAATGATGAGAAAAATGCCCCATGCACTTCTAAATTCACGTAGTGACTAGAAAAACTTCCCAAGCACTTAAATACGCTCGAGCACTTCAAAATTCTCCAAAAGATGATAAAAATTCCCTAACCACTTCAATATTTTCAATGGCACTTCTAAATTCTCCCAAGGATGATAAAAACTCCCCATGCACTTCAATATTTTCCCCAAGCACTTTAAAATCCCCCCCAGGCACTTCAATACTTGCCCCATGCACTTCTAAATTGACCCAGTGATGATAGAAACGCCCCATGCACTTCAATATTTGCCTCAGCCACTTCAAAATTCTCCCATAAATGATAAAAATGCCCAAACACTTCAATATTTTCCCCAGGCACTTCAAAATTCTCGCTGCGAAGATAAAAATGCCCCCGTTCGCTTCCATATTTTCCCAGGCACTTCATTATTTTCCCTAGACAATTCAAAATTCATCCAATGATGATAAATATGACCTAGGTGCTTCAATACTTGCCCTGGGAAAGGGAGAAAAACACCTAACAATGATATAATCACCTAGGCAATCACAAAAATGCCCCAATCCACACAACTTTGCCTCGGAAAGTGATAACTTTGCCCATAATTATTTTAAAACGTCCCAACACTATAAAAGCATCCATACATTGATAAACAACAACCCCAGGCACTTCTAAATTCACCCAATGATGAGAACAATGCTCCAGGCACTTCTAAATTCACCCAATGACTAGAAAAACGCCCTAGGCACTTCAATACTTGCTTTGGCACTTCAAAATTCTCCGAAAGATGATTAAAATGCCCTAAGAACTTCAATATTTTTAGAGGCACTTCTAAATTCTCCCAAGGATGATAAAAAATCCCCATGCACTTCAATATTTTCCCCAAGCAATTCAAAATTTCCCCCAGGAAATTCAATACTTACGCAGTGTACTTCTAAATTGACCCAATGATGATAGAAACACCCCATGCACTTCAATATTTGCCTCAGCCACTTCAAAATTCTCCCAACGATGATAAAAATTCCCAAACACTTCAATATTTTCCCCAAGCACTTCAAAATTATCACAACAAAGATAAAAATGCCCCCATCCGCTTCCATATTTTCCCAGGCACATCATTACTTTCCCTAGTCACTTCAAAACTCATCCAATGATGATAAAGATGCCCTAGGCACTTTAATACTCCAAAGAGTGAGCATCTTCAGTAGTTCTTGATGATAGATTCTCACTGAGTCCAGTAGGTGGAGGAACACCCCTCGCGAGTGGAAGAAGTGGAACTAGAGAAACAAAGCTACGTGTTACACTATGTCTCACAGTGGTATCAATGTCACTCATACATCCCAAAAGAGGAACAACAGGCAAGGGAGCATATGCCACCAACTTTACTCCTAATTCCTTAACCAATGAAGTAACAAGGATGCTTGCACCTTGCCTTTCCTGAATAGATGATGAATCCCTGAACATAGGAATGGCCTTTTCCATTACTGCTGCCCTAACATGCACTGTTAATGTTTTTCCATACTTGTAATGCATCTCGAGGCTATTAATGGTTAACAGCCTCGAGATGCTTCCAACCCAACCAACCAAAAAATTGTTAAATTTTGAGCATTAATTCACAATACTCTAGTATCTTTGCTGAGAGAATAACATATACAGTATATCAATGCATGACAATCACAATATGACAAGCATCACAAGAATCAAAAGCATAAGAGACAAGAGACACAGAGTTTCCATGGGGAAAACCCTAAGGTGAAAAACCCCACAACTTCCTCAGAGATAGAGAGAGCAATGGCTCAACCAAAGTACAACCAAATAACACTGAGATAGTCTCCTAGTAGCAGATGATCCTCCTCCTCACTAGTGCACCACTTTCTGAGTGAGAGTGAGTTACTTTTCCGAGTGTGTAAAATAGAGATCTCTGATCTCTATTTATACTAACCTTTTTGCCCAGTGACCTTATGGGGCCGACTTGTCTAGCTAGGTACATCCACATTATATTATATATAATTCAGGGATGACCCCACATGGTGGTCTAATAACCCATCGGCAAGTACACACACTTGCGACACTTGTCAATCCACATGACGACACTTCCTTATAGAGGAATAATACATCTCTTATAAGGGTACAATAAATATATATAAAATACACAAATGAAATACATTCCGAAGTTACATATACATCAACACTCCCTCTTAACTAGGAAGGTATTTCTCGACACAGATCTGCTAGACAAGTCTTATTCTCTGGATCATCGTCATCATCATCGTCATTGCTACTGCTATCTCAACCAATCTCTAACTCTACTCGTCATAGGAAGTTCTATAGAGCCAGTCCTTTTTCATACTGGATGTAGGCCCACCACCTGCAGGTCTTCATCATCACTGTCCATACTGTGGAATCCTCAGGACTTATTACATGCGTCACAAAACCTCGAAAGAGCATCCCAGGCTGTTACGAGCACACAGCTCTACCTATAGGATCTCCCAGGGCAACGAATTACATGTGAACTCACCACAAAACCTCGCAAGAGAATCCCAGGCTGTTACGAGCACACAGCTCTACCTATAGGATCTCCCAGGGCAACGAATTACATGTGGTCATGGAAAAACCTCGCAAGAGCATCCCAGGACTGATTACGAGCACACAGCCCAACCTATCGGATCTCCCAGGGAATCGAATTATATGCCATAGGACAAAACCTCGAAAGAGCATATACCAGATATCCCAGGGCACCGAATTACATGCCATAGGAAAAACCTCGAAAGACTATCTGCAAATATCCTAGGGCACCGAATTATATGTCCTTCCAGAGCAAAACCTCGAAAGAGCATTTGCCAGATATCCCAGGGCACCGAATTACATGCCATAGGCAAAACCTTGAAAGACTATCTGCAAATCTCCCAGGGCACCGGATTACATGCTCATCTGCACAACCTGATCCACGGCCATAGAGTATCAACCTGATACTCATCATACATCATCCTGATGTACCCATGATCATCCCGATCATCATCACTGCAACATCCTGCTGCATGTCACCTGGAGCAACATCCTGAAGCTCTTCATCCATGATCATCCTGATCATCATCACTGCAACATCCTGCTACATGTCATATGGAGCAACATCCTGAAGCTCGTCATCCATGATCATCCTGATCATACAATGCATCTACCTGATGCATACCAAGTATCTACCTGATACATATCATCATACATGATCCTCCTGATCATACAATGTATCCACCTGATACAAATACAAATACATGATACATATCACCATACATGATCCACCTGATCACACAATGTATCCTCCTGATACATATACAGATACATGGTCCAAGCATCCAACATGATGCATATACAAAAATACATACACATGATCCAACTGATCATATCCAGCATCCAACATGATGCGTACATATAAATGATCCAACTGATCATATCCAGCATCCAACATGATGCGTACATATAAATGATCCAACTGATCATATCCAGCATCCAACATGATGCGTACATACATGCATAAAAATGATCCAACTGATCATATCTAACATCCAACATGATGCATACATACATACATAAAAATGATCCAACTGATCATATCCAAGCAGAAACCAGAACATCATCCTGATGCTCATTATCCAGCGCTTACATCCACAGCCATGTGAAGGATCCTCCTTCCAACATGCTTGGAATGGCTTCAACAAATGTGTCCATCACTTCTTCCTCGAAGTGTCCTCGATCTGAAGAACGCCAAGTCTCTCTCTGAAGTATTCGAACTTCACCCTGGCTAGTGGTTTCGTCAGTACATCTGCAATCTGCTCGTCCGTCGCAACATACAGGAGCTTCACAGCTCCTCTCTGCACCATATCCCTGATATAGTGATATTTGATCTCTATGTGTTTCGACCTATCATGAAATACTAGGTTCTCGGACAGCTTCACACAACTCTGGTTATCACAGAAGATACCAGTAGCATCCAACGGGAGATCAAGTAACCATACTGCCTCACAACTAGCTGAACAGGCTGCAACATACTTAGCCTCAGCTGTACTTAGTGCTACGCAGGACTGCTTCCTGCTGAACCAAGAGATCACACCTGATCCCATACTGAAGCAGCACCCAGATGTGCTCTTCCTATCTGTAGCACTGCCAGCTCAATCTGAATCAACATAACCCTGCAGGTTAAACTTTTGATTCGCTTCATACTTGAGACCGTAATCCACTGTACCCTTCAGGTACCTCAGAACATGCTTTACATCAACCAGGTGAATACTCCTCGGATCTATCAGGAACTGACTCAATGTGTTCACAGCAAAGCAAATGTCTGGTCTCGTGTTCGTCAGGTACATCAAGGACCCAATCATCTGACGATACATAGAGACATCAACCGGCTCAGATGAAGCATCACATAGAAGCTTCATATTCGATGCCATAGGTGTGGCCATGGCCTTGCAATCCATCATCCCAAATCTCTTCAGGATATCTACTGTGTACTTCCCTTGACCAAGGAAGATCCCACCTGCACTCTGCCACACCTCCATGCCAAAAACAAATAGTGCATCATCCCCAAGTTCCTGAACTCGAACTCGACAGCAAGCTTCCGCTGTGTGTCGGCAATCAATCTATCCTCTCCTGATACAAACAGGTCATCCACATAGTAGTATCACTGGATTTCCTTCCTCAACCTTGTAGTAAAGGTTGGAACCCGCTTTACTCTTGGTAAAGCCCAAACTAGATACGAAACTGTCCATCCTACCATACCAGGTTCTGGGAGCTTGCTTCAAGCCATACAAGGCTTCCTTCAATATGAACACACGTGACTCCCTGTTAGGTCTTGGGACTGCATCCCAAACATCTTATTCATGATTGACGGATCATGGCATTCCATTTCTTCTTCCCAGATCCTGGGAACTTCAATATCTTCAATATCTATCTTTGTCGCTGGAACAAATGTTGTAGTCCTTTTGTAGGTGAAGATATACGGTCTTTCCTACAAAACAAGTTAAATTGCATGATTAGAAACATCTCATAATTTTCAGAACAAATTCTTTACACATAAAGAAATATGTCATGCAATCATGCAATTATCTTAGCCAATGCTTCAATACAACATTTATCCATGTTCCACAACTTTCTAGATGCCTTCCAGTCTCTACCAGAACATTGTTAAGAGTTTACACTACTCCCAACATGTCAGCAAAGAGGTTTCATTCTAGATAAGTAGCACTGGAATGTTGTACAGTGCCATAGGACACTTACCCATCACATGCATATTAGTAGTATACTATTCATTAATGCAATCATTCAAATATGCACAATACATCTCCTAAGTCTAGGAACATAAGCATAATATTATTTAAACAAACAAAATAGGCAAGAAATGATAATTGAAATACTTATCTTTGTTTGTTTGTTGGGTGGACTCCCTCTGAGTCTTAGCTTCCTGGCAGGAGCTGCTGAAGTAGCTTCTTCTACACCTTTCTGTTGTGGAATGTAGGAAGATGGTCAACTCCCTCTGAAAATCTGCATCCTTGTAGGTGCTGCTGGAGTGTGCTTCCTCTTGATCTTTTCTTCCTGGCTTACCTGTCCCTGAACTTATATTCATCCTTGCTGACATCAATCTTCTTGAACCCAGAAAAGACCTCTTCTGGTGTCTTGTTGTCCAATATCTTGCGGGGAGTTCTGTTCTGCACATATATAGCTATTCTAACTGCTTCTGCCCATAGATGCATAGGTAGATCCTGGTCATGCAGCATTGCCCTTGCTGCTTCCATGACTGTTCAGTTCTTCCTTTCTGCAACTCCATTCTATTGAGGATTATAAGGAGCAGTTAACTCCCTCTTAATCCCTGAATCACTACAAAGCTTCTTGAAGTCACCTGAGGTGAATTCTCCACCATTGTCGGATTTGAATGTTTTGTTCTTCTTGTTAGTTTGGTTCTCCATCAAGGTTTTGAATTCCTTGAACTTATCAAACACCTCATCTTTGTTCTTCAACAAGTATACCCAAGTCTTCCTAGAGAAGTCATCAATAAATGAGACATAGTAAACATACCCACTCAGGGAACTGGATGACATAGGGCCACATACATCTGAGTGGATGATTTCCAGGATGTATTTTGCCTTGCTTTCACTGCTTGGGAAAGCCTTCTTAATGTTCTTACCTTTTGCACATCCTTTGCAAACACCTTCATGTTTGGTCTTGATTTTAGGAAGACCTTCTACTGCCTTGCTTGCAATTGGAAGTGCTCTATAGTGCATATGAGCAAGTATTCTATGCCAAAGTTCACTTGGCTCCATGGATTCATGCACCATGGCATGTTCAGCTTTTCCCTTCAATTTATACAATCCTCCCTCTTGCTCTCCAATCACTACTGCATCATCTATGTTCTTTCCCTTTGGCCACATTAGGACTTGGCCATCCACAAATGCAACCCTCATACCTTTTGCATCCAATGCAGAGATGGAGAGTAAGTTCTTCTTGAACCCCGGTACATAAAGTACTTCTTTCATCTTCAAATATTTTCCAGAATCTAGGTTGTAGGAGGCTTCACCACTTCCTTCGATTGGGTATTGATAATCATCCCCAAGTTTCACCTTATGGGGTGATTCATGTTCAGATAGGTTCACAAAAGATTCCTTAAACCCAATCATGTGTTTGGAAGCCCCACTATCAATCAACCAATCATTACAACCATGGGAGATAGTACTTGTGAGAGCAGAGATCAGAACATACTCTTCTTCACTTGATGAGTCATCATCACTATCACTTTCTGCCCTTGCCTTCTTCTTTGGGGGTTAATCATCTTCGGCAGCATGAGCATGAAACCTTCTTTTGCTGCCCTTCTTCTTCTTACTGGAGTTGTTGTTATCACCTTATGGGGTGATTCATGTTCAGATAGGTTCACAAAAGATTCCTTAAACCCAATCATGTGTTTGGAAGCCCCACTATCAATCAACCAATCATTACAACCATGGGAGATAGTACTTGTGAGAGCAGAGATCAGAACATACTCTTCTTCACTTGATGAGTCATCATCACTATCACTTTCTGCCCTTGCCTTCTTCTTTGGGGGTTAATCATCTTCGGCAGCATGAGCATGAAACCTTCTTTTGCTGCCCTTCTTCTTCTTACTGGAGTTGTTGTTATTATCCCTTTTGTTCTTGGGACAATCTGAAGCAAAGTGACCCTTCTCATTGCATGTGAAGCATCTTAGGTCCTTCTTACTCTTTTGATAGGATCTATTGTGGCGAGAGTGCTCCTTCTTGGTTTTGCTTCTTTTGGTGTGAGCTGCAAGTGCTTGATCTTCACCTCCCATCTTTTCCTCACGAGCTATAAGTCTAGCTTCTTCTTGAGAACATTCTTCCCGCAATCTGTTGAAGGAGATCAACTTCTTCCTTGCACAAATTCCTTGAATGAAGGAATCCCATGACCTGGGTAGGCCATTTAGAGTGGTCATCACTACTTCACCATTCTCCACCATTTCATCTACTGCTTCTAGTTGTTCCTTGATCTGGGAGACCCTTGAAAAATAAGATTGAATGGTTTCTCCATTCTGAAACTTCACTCCTTTCAATTGGTTCTGCAAGGTCATCTTCCGATTTATGTTCTTTCCTTCAAATAGCTTGGTCAAAGATTCAAACATCTCCTTGGGTGTCTTGAGAGAAGAAACATGGGGTATGAGATGGTCTTTGATAGAATCAGCAATGATTCTCTTTGCCTTGACCAAGTTCTTCTTGTGCAATGCCTTGGCCTCTTCATCCTCTGGGATAGGGATGTCTTCTTTCACATATGAGTCCAACTCATTCTCTTCCAGGATTAACCCAATCCTATACTTCCAGGCTCGGAAGTTATCAGCTCCTTCAAGCTTATCCTCAAGCTTGGTGTGGAGAGACATCTTAAAGAGTACTTCAAATGGAAATAGAAAAGATTTAGGTCTTACCACTTGAAATGCTGAAAACTGGATCTGGTCCCGGATTAGGGTTTGTCAGAGAAACCCTAAAAATTCAAAATGTGAATTTCAAATTTCTGAAAGGATAGAAAGATGCGCTTTGATGAGTTGATCATCCTGGTGCATTCAGAATTTGAGATCAGCAAAGTCTTTCCCTTCAGAATTGCCTTTTTGTCCTCCCGGGTTCACTAGAGAGAGCCCTGAATTAGGGTTTGAGTTTCCCGGAGATCTACCCAGCCAAAAATCTCGATCCAAAGCTCTAACCTTCGATTTTTGCAAGGAGCTTCTAGCTGTGTCTTCAGATTCCAGACATTCCTATTTTTGTGGAAACCCTAATTTTTAGGGCCAAATCTGAAAATGCTCGGAATTGAATTCTGATTGGACAGATAGATGCACCCTGATGAGTAGAGTCAATCTACTATACTGGTTTTCAAAAATCGGTGGAGAGAAACCCAATAAACAAGGAACTCAAGCTTCTGTCACTGCAAAATGTCTTCTTCTCAGGTTAGCTCTGATACCATGTTAAATTTTGAGCATTAATTCACAATACTCTAGTATCTTTGCTGAGAGAATAACATATACAGTATATCAATGCATGACAATCACAATATGACAAGCATCACAAGAATCAAAAGCATAAGAGACAATAGACACAGAGTTTCCGTGGGGAAAACCCTAAGGTGAAAAACCCCACAACTTCCTCAGAGATAGAGAGAGCAATGGCTCAACCAAAGTACAACCAAATAACACTTAGATAGTCTCCTAGTAGCAGATGATCCTCCTCCTCACTAGTGCGCCACTTTCTGAGTGAGAGTGAGTTACTTTTCCGAGTGTGTAAAATAGAGATCTCCGATCTCTATTTATACTAACCTTTTTGCCCAGTGACCTTATGGGGCCGACTTGTCTAGCTAGGTACATGTTGTTGCAGCAACATCCACCCCAAAATTTTGTACATATTGGGGCCCCTCATTTTTTAATTTTTGTAGAAAGGTTTCCTTAAGAAGCCATCCCAGCTGTTATCTTTGTTTTTCAATAGAAAATCCTGCCATAAAAAACTCCAAGTCTGCCAGAAAATCTTGTTTCTCAACATAAATTTTTTCATGAAGTCTTCCTGGAAATCGCGGAACGATTTGATAAAGCCCCGCAGTGGCGGAAGCCTTTTGTTTAAACTTCCAAAAGGAACTTAGAAAACTTTTCGATTTTTTGCGGAGCGCCCCACGGGACAATTCAAAAGTTCCTCCCGAAACAGCGGGAACCGATCGTCTAAATTTCTCGAAAAGATTTGGAAGTTCTTGTTAAAAAAATTGTGGAAGCTTCTGATGAATTCCTCCCGAAACGGCGGAAGAATTCAACAAAGCCGCCCGAAACTTGTGGATGACATTCACCAATTCCTTCCGAAACCGCCGAGTAACTTAGTCTTTTTTCGAAATCTTTAAGTCTTGAAGTTGTGGAAGCATTGGCGATATTCTTCCCGAGCCTTCGCGGAAGCCTTCGCGTTTCCTTCCCGCAACCCCGACGAGAAAAGTTGCGGAAACATTCGGGTGTTCCTTCCGAAACACCTGGCGCCATTTGCCAACTCTCCTCGAAACTTTGAAAAGAACTTGAAGTTTTCTTCGAAATTTGCGGAGTCATTCAAGTTTCCTTCCCGCAATCGCGGAAGCCATTTGCGGAGATCTTCAAGTTATCGTTCTGAAACCCCTCAGAGACTTAGAAACTTTTGAAGAGTTACGGAACGTAAGAAGGAAACTCCGCGGAAGCATTCAACTTTTGCTCCCGAAACAGCGGGAACCGTTCGCATAAGCATCCCGAAAACTTAGATTTTCTCTCGCGGCTGCGGAAATTGTTTTGGAAAAGTCTCACGACATTTTGGAGTCTTTCGGTTATCTCCCCGCAGTTGCAGAAGGAAAATGCATAAGCCGCTCGAAAAGTATTAGAAACTGTTGTGGGAAAGTTGCGGAAGTGTTTAGGTTTTTTCGTCCCGAAACGACGGGCGCCATTCGCCAAATCCTCCCGAAACTCCAAAAGAACTTAGAAATTTTCTGTAAGAAATTTTTTTCGGAACCACTTTGACTTTTCCTCCCGCAGTTGCGGAAGCCTTCACGCTAAGCTTTCCGAAGCGCTGAAACACTTCAACATTTCCGGGAATAATTTACAAAGCCGCCCGCAGCCGCGGAAGCTTTCGGGTTATCCTTTCGAAACGGCGGAAGTCGTCACGATATCTTTCCAAAGAAACTCGACTTATTGCGGGATGTTTTCATTTTTTCTTCCACGATTGCGGCATTCTTTAGCGGAAACCTTTGGCGAAACCCCGCGGAAGCATTGGCGATATTCTTCCTGAAACCCCACGGAGCGCTTTTCGAAAAGCTTGCGGGAGACATTCACCGTTTCCCTTCGAAACAGTAGAAACTTTCGTTCTATCCTTCCGCAAGGGCGGGTGAGGGTCGTGAGTTCATCCCGCGGGAGGCGGTCGCGCGTGTATCAAGATCACTTGACGTGACCGCAGCGTACGATGTATTAAAGCCGCATTTTTAATGCGCCACCCACCGTATTGAAATCCCACACGTGCCCGACTTATTTAAATAAACGGTGGGGTTTGAACCGACCCCATTGCTAACTTGTGTCGATTAAACAACTATTGGACGTCGCACGACAGATCCAACTTGGCTCGCTCATCCACGTCCACGACCACCTCCGTCAGCTATCTTCACGGTGCCAGGTAGGAGGTTTTAACCGTCAAATTTGTTGCTGCCACGCGTCAAATTGCTATTTGGTTGCCTTTCTTGAAAAAGATAGGAATTTGTTGGATTTTGACGGGCAAAATGCCCGTCATGGGCTATTTTTCCTGTCAAACAGTTTAAATTTATTTTTTCGTCATATAACACAGAGGAATCGTAAAACATTTGCATAGTGGGTAAAGACCGTAAATTTGGACGAATGGATTGTTTCCAAATTTCCTCCCAGGCCGCGTACTTCGTTTTTTTTTTAAAAACACCGAAGCCCCATGACTTTTCGTGCCCCTAGCCGAAAGCGGAAGCTATAGCCACCCGGGCCTTTTTTTGATAAACCTTAGCCCCGGCCAGCCGCTACCCCATTTAAATATTAAACATGGCCATAGAACTTCACGTCATAATATGATAACTAAGCCCTGGCGGCCGTCCGAGCCCCTCACCTGTTCATAAGCGCGGAGAGCCATCTCTAGCTTCGTGTTAATTTGTTATCAACCCAAGCTAACCGGCTATTTTCCATTTGAGCCTAGAATGAAGGGCACCTTCTCCCCTGGCAGTTGGGCCGAGAGCAAGTTGCTTCCGCAACACACCTACCCTTTCGGGAGCATTCCGAACCTTGTCCCTTTAAAGAATTAGGATGATTAAAATCTAAATTTTTTGATTGGAATGATGTATTTGCTTCCTAAAATGCATCTCCACATTTTGGTTTTATCTCATTCACATGTTAAAACGATGATGATCTTTGTTAAAATCTCATAGTATGTTGCTCAATTTCGTAATGACTTGTATGTGGGTGCTATCAGGGACAAGTCAAAATGCCAAAAGGTGGTAAGAAGAAAGCTAAAATGACAGAGAAGAAGCCTGCACCACTTAAAACTGAGACCTCACTCCAGGACACTAGGTGCACCACCAGTGTTCCTCCAGAAATCCGCTGGGGTGACATTTACAGGATGATCCGAGACCAGGATGTCCCGGACATGTTGTTAGAAGAGGGGCTGATTTATCTAAATATTAAAGCTTCAGGCATAACCAGAGCTGCTACCCGCCCTGAACTATTCCCCTGTGCTGAAGTAATCGGATGGATACTCCAACATGCTGATGCGGAAGGAAGAGTGATAAATGACAGCGGGAAGGTAGCCATTGCCTCATTTCACCCCGCATACCTGGCCGCGGCCTACAAGTTTCCCCGCTCCCAGCAATCTCTGACTGATGAGTGGCTGGGAAAAATGAACAACGTTGAGATGGCCAAAAATCTATTGGTTGCAGGCAAACATTTGAGAAAGAAAGGAAATGACGAATATGACGTACAGAATCTGAGACCTCCTTTCAGATTGATCGCCTTGATGCTGTGCAGAATATTCGGCATGCCCGATGGCACCATGTATAAGATTCAGTGGGTCCCTATTATCCACTTCGTGGCGTTTAAAGGAACTGTGTTTGACTAGGCCACTCTCCTGTTAGATAGTTTGGCCTCGACGATAGTTGCTGCAAGAGAAGGACTAGCCTTGAAGAAGGCATAATTTTTCATGTCCTCATATCTGATTGATTGCATTTTGGCCAAGGTAGACTTCCCTAAATTGGGTTGCACATGGGATAAGGCCACCACCCCGGTTTATACCGCTTTCAAGATGATGTGGGCCCAGAATTACAAACCTAGCTACAAACTCATCTGTGAGGGGTTCATCATGCCCCTATATGAGAAGTTATTCAAGGAGGAGCCCAACTTCCTGTCAGAGAACGCTGTGGAAGTCCTTGAGAATTACGTGGATTTTTACTTTTCAGAACAAGGTACCTACCTCAGAATGTTTGGAGGGACTAAGCCCCCATACATTTTTCCGCAGTATGCCACAGATTATGTGGTCCTCAAGGAAGCAGTAAGACAAATCTTCCTGGATGGAATTGGAGCAATGCTCCACAAACAGCATAAGGCTTCATTTCCCCCTCTACCTTTCTGCATAGGTGCTTACAAGTTCTCGGGGCATGCCTCAGCCGAAGAGTTTGTGCAGGAGCTGAAAGCCTTCCACTTCGGTGAGGTGATCTTCCACAGGAACGACAGGAAGGGAAAAGTGGCCGAGCATTGTAGGGACATCTACGCTCATTTTGAATACTCGGACTATCCCGATGACGAGGAAGAGGTATTCAGAGGCATTAGCAACATGGCTGAGTTGCGAACCTTTCGCCAAGGTAGTGGAGTAAGTTATAGCTCCACCAGAAACTGATGATGCCCGAGCTCAGGAAGAGCTCAGATTAAGAGAGGAAGCAAGGTTACTGCAGGAGGTTGAGGAAGCCAGGTTGCAGCTGGAAGCTGAAGCGGCAAGAATGCAGCAAGAGGCCAAAAATGAGAGGCTGCAGAAAGAAGCCGAGGAAGCCCGCCAGCAGAAAGGAGTTGAAGGTCAGCCACAAGTCGAAGGTGGGGAAGTAGGACAGGAAGCTGAACGGAAAGCGAAAGAAGAGCTGAAAGCAGGGGAAGATGCCCAAGCAAGTGGGTCCGGTGTCCAAGACATGGACATAGACGCATATCAAGTAGGTTGCTCTGGTACCCAAAATGAGGGCGTAGATCCAGCTGAGGAAGTCCGGACGCCACCTGCTGAAGAAGAAATAGACATTATGGACCGCCCAATTGTCCCGTACACTCCATCGGGAAAACATACGGTGTCCAGGTGGAATGAGTTTGTCTATGACAAGAAAAGGAAAGCGATGGTCCTCAAATCGGAAGAGAGGATCAAAAGTCCCTTCCATGAGGACATCATTACCCACCGAGAGGTCACTATAATGCAGAATACAGATCAAGATCCCTTTGCTATGGCATCCGCAGCTGTAGAAACAGCAAAAGCATCACTGGACAATGTAGGGGTTATAGTTAGAGAAAATATATTGGCAAAGAAGAGAGCTCGTACGCTACAACAAACTGTGGCTAATGAGCAAGCCCACAGGGATCTCATGGTGAACAAGTATAATTGTCTGTATGCCGAGCATAAAGAGTTGTCAGATAAATATAACCGGTTAGAGGAAGAGAAGGAGCAGCTATCAGTCCTGATGATGATTGAAGAAGTAGAAAAGAATGATGCGGTAGCCAGAGTGTCCCAGCTTGAAACAGACAAGCGGGCATTAGCTGAGCAATTGGAGCAAGCTGAGAGCAGAACGATGGACATGTCTCCCTTCCATGAGCTGTCCTGCAGCATCCTGAGGCAAATGCATGAAACTCAGGGGCTAATCACTAATGATGTGTGCCAGCTCAAGGCCATGGTAGTCAGGTTAAAGGAAGTTAATGCAGAATCCCATAGGCTTAAGGCTAAATACACTCGGGTTAGGGCAAATATCCTGAGCCAGATGGAGTGGAGAGAAGGAAAGGGGGGTTTCCCCACGCATCGCCCATTTAAATTTGTGGATGGTTTTAATGAGGACATAGCCCTTTTGGAGTTCGGCAGGAGCTGTGGCAGTAAACTAATGGCCAGCGTACGAGGGACAATAGATAAAATTAACAGTCTGTACCAAAGGCTCCAAGGGGTGCATGACAAATGCAAATTGAACTTCCCTCAGACCCTGGAGGATTTCCCAAAAAAGGAGCAACGTTTGTCTCAACTAAAGGAAGAGTTGGGCGTTCAAACGGAGTATGTGAAGAGGATTGATGTCCTAGCTATTGATGACCTCCAACATTATATTGGATTGTCATCACTCCACAACCATCTGCTGAAGGAAATACACCAAGGAGCAATAGCAGAGATTCAAGACATTGGAGCAGAGCTCGGGAAAAATGTGACTTCTCAAAAAATCTTGTTCCCTGCTGCAGCAAACATAGTCATACGGGACACAGGTATGTGGTATAGCTACATAGCGGAGGAGGAGAAGAAAGCTGCAGCAGTAGCAGGAGCAACAACAGATCCAGAATCTTCTCTCCCAGCAGCCATTCCATCAACAACAGTGGGCACGATTCCCTCTTCCCCAGCAGTGGCAGAAATTCCACCCAGCTCAATCCCTTCTTCCCAAGTAGAAGCAGCAGCAACAATTGGTTCGAGTGTCTCTTCCCAGGCAGCATTAGCAGCATCAATTGACTTGGGCGATCCTCTCCCAGCTGAAGCTCACGCACAAGAATGACAGCATGGATATTAGAACATTATTTCTGCTATATTGTATTTTTTTTTTAAAACTCTCAAATGTATAAAGCGTGAGCTATGGGACAGCTGTCCATTCTCTTTTGTTAAATATTTTTTAAAAGAAGTAGTCATTTTTTGGTCTATTATAGAAGAAATTCCTGTAGGTGACAGGTGGAAGAGGCTAGGTGGCATCCCAAAAGGGCGATTTTGTAATTATAAATAGAAGCTAGGAAGAATATGAAAGGACTTTTGGCAGGGAATGAATTTTTGAGACCTGTACGAGCTATCTTGTACTGGTTCTGTAAAAATCGAATTTTCTAATAAAAGCCAGGGAGATGGACGTTTTGCATGGGAACGAAAGATGGATGTGTATTGGACTATTCTGATGACTTCTATACTGTAATGTGAAATATTTCTTGTTATTTGAACTATTTCTTTGCAACAAATGATTTTGCTTATTTCTGTGTGAACGATTTCTCCATTTCATGAGCAGTGAATGTGTTTATATTAAATCAGAAGCTATCTTCTGATATCTTTATCTTGGTTGTAGCTTTCTCTTTCTGATTTAATGGCTATCCATTCTTTCTTTAAGATAACTCCTATAGCTCATTGTTCATGCCTTTAATTGTGCTCCTTGCAGGGATAATTAGTTTTATTTTAGGTGTTTCTTTATTAGATTTAGATCTGTTCTTTCAGTTTGCATCTAGATTAAATAATTTTGCTTCTCTGTTTCATGAGCAATAGATGCGTTTTATATTAAATTAGAAGTTATCTTCTAAACATCTTTTATCTTGTTGTAGCGTTACCTGTAAGAATCGATGGCTATCCGTTCTTTCTTTATGATATCTGTTACAGCTCATTGCTCATCCTGTAAATGTGTTCCTTGCAAGGATAGGTAGATTTACTGCAGTTTTTTTTTTTTAGACTTAGATCTGTTTTAGTTTTGCATTTAGATCAGATATAAATTAGGCCCTTGCATCTCATTAAAACATAAAATCCAAAAGAAAGGTGGATCGGGCCATAACCGGTATAATCGGAATTAAACTCCAAACCCACGGTTGTCGGAACCGCTAACCGGACGGATTCCCTATACCAAACGGTAGATAATCTAATTGGGATCATCTATCGGAGAGAATCCCTTTCTGATTGATGCTACGATATCCGAGGCATCAACAATTTTTGGTGCTAGAAGGAGGGCCTAAAGTGCATGGCTGATAGAGGAAAATCTCCCACTGCCATAGACGACACTGAAAACCCGCTTAAAGAAAGCATTTCAAACAGCCCAGATCTTGAATTATCAAATCAAGAACGCCTCATTTCTGATCCTGAGCCTCAAGAAGCTTTATACGCTGTCCCTTTTACAGAAATAGAGGATTTGAGAAGGCATACGAGATCCTACGTTAGGCAGCTAGGTGGTTTAAACGCTGTCAATTTCCTCCCTAAGAAAAATACCCCTAGAAAGGAGCCACAGTATACCCGAGATTCGATTCTTGTTCAAAGTTTTGAAGAACTTGTGAATCTGACTTTGGAAGAAATTTCAGACACTCTTAACAAGGCAGATCTTGAAAACTCGGAAAAAATTTCAGACCAAGAAAACCTTGAAGAACTAATTACTCCAAAGAGTACCCCCCAGGATTCACCTTACAATTCTCCACCAGGGTCTCCACATCCAAACATGGTTGTACCTGCTTGGAGAGCAAGGGGAGCGCTGAACCTATCTGGACCATTCCATAATCTTCCTAAAAACCCAGAAAAGGTCTTGCCTAAGTTCGATCCAGGGAAAGCCATTTCGACAGAAGATCACCTCAAGAGTTTTTACTTAGCTCTGAACCTTTTGAACGTACAACATGAAGACGTAGTCTGCAGGTTGTTTCCATACACATTCGAGCCGAAAGTATCATCCTGGTACTTTAGCCTACAACCCAGCTCAATTTCTAGTTGGGATGAATTCGAAAAATGTTTTCTAAAGAAATACGGGAACCAAAAGACTATGGCAATACTTATGAAAGAACTCTTATCCATGAGAATGTAAAAGAAAGAAAAGGTTCAAGATTTCAATCAAAGATTCACAACGTTGTTAAATAATTTCAGTGAAGCTAATAAACCAGCAGAGGAGTCTCTGATTGAATACTATACAACAGCTCTTGAAGGACCAATAGCAATGTTTGTAAAAAGGTCCAAGAAAACTACCCTGATAGAGAACTTTGAGGAAGCTAGAAAGGTAGAAGAAGAAGCTGATAGTATTGCTAAACATGCCTTAGATGTAGAACCAAAACCAGCAGCTAGCAAAAAACCTTTGCTGCTCACTAGAGGTAAAGAAGAGCCATCTACGGACATGGAAAATGTAGTCAAGATGATGCATAAATTGTCTAATAAAATCGTAGATCTCGAGAAAGACAAGGCTGCTAGCACGTCTAGGAAACCTTTCAAGCCGTTTTATAAAAGAAGGGAAGACGATGATCAAACTCATCCACCAATGAATACTGCCTCTGTCTTAAACTTGAACGAAATTGGGATGGAAAATTTCTGCACTTTTCATCAAGAACCACATTCGGAAAAGAGCTGCCCGCAATGGATTAATTCCATGAGCTTAGTCATGAACCAAATGCTAGATTCACAGATCCCAGACCAAGATGATTCTCCAGAAGAGTCGAGCCCTGAGTCAGAGGAACCAATCCCGGACACTACTATGGTGCTATGGGATTGGGTACCTATGACTGAATCAGCAGAAGAAGATCACATAGAAAGCTCTCCCTCTACTGTAAATGTCTCTACTCGCAGCAAAGGCCCAATTGCCGATACTGTGCCAAGCACAGCTCCTCATAAGCCTAAAGTCTCAAAAGAACTGCCTAGGAGGCATATAACAATTATCCCACCGTAGCCCAAAGTCAGCCAAACAGTGACCAAGCAGCCAAGCGCCGACACCATAATTCAACCACCTAAGGTCACAATGAGCAAAGCAGACCAGCAAGTTCGAATTGGGAACGAATCTGACATAGGATACGATATTATTGAAGATATCAAGAAAGTCAAAGCGAATGTGTCAATATTTGACATGTGCAGCTTGCCCCATCAACGAGACAAACTGCTGCATGTTCTACAACCCCAGATCAGCACTCCGTTAACGGATTCTCAAAACAATCCCGAAATTAATGAGGCTAGCATCGGTGGGAAATCTAAATCTCAAACATTGCCATTCCTATTAAATTTTGAAATTTTCAACCATAATGTTCACAATTGTTTGGTATATTCTGGAGCATCCTCAAACGTTATGCCACTATCAATTTGTAAAAGGATTAACGGGCAGCCTGTTCCATCTCCAGCTCAAATTATCCAATTAGATAGGACTGCTGTCAAAGTAATTGGGGAGATGAAAGATGTTCTAATTAGACTATCAGCTGACCCTAGAGTCTGTCAATTCATTGACATAATGGTGGTCGATATTCCTGAAGCCTATGGGATGATTTTAAATAGGGATTGGTCTACCAAGCTGAGTGGCTACTTTGCTACTTATTGGTCCCACCTATGGCTACCTTATCAGAATAGGCAGAATTAGATTAAAGTTCTTAGGGAACCTCATATGAAGCAAAACGTAACTCAGTTAGAAGAAAAAAATGAGGCCGTAGCTTTCTCATCCTCGGTTCTGGGGAATTATTTCTTAGAAATGGATCCGGGTAATTAGCAGTCTGAAGCCATTAGCCATGAATCAGATAAACAGTCTGATCTCCTTCATTTCTCTCGGACTGATGATGTTGATTGTAACATAGTCAATTTAGTTACTGGCATAGATCACAAAGAGACTAACTTAGTTGAACCTAAAGATACTTTTTGGACATTATACTTTGATGGTTCTAAAACTCTGGAAGGATCCAGACCCGGTTGTGTTCTAATGGATCCAAAAAGAAACAAGTATTTTTTGTCTTGTAGATTAGAATTCGATTGTACTAATAACACCGCTGAATATGAAGCTTTGGTACATGGATTAAAGAAGGCCATTGGCTTAAATGTTAAGTACCTGAAGGTCTTTGGTGACTCCGAGATAGTTGTAAGACAGGTAAGGGACACCATTCATTGTCTCTCACCTCATTTGAAGGGTTATCAGGCTGAGGTATGGGATTTAATTATGCATTTTGACGCTTTCAATATAAAATCAATTCCTAGATTGCAAAATTCTGCTGCTGATTTGTTAGCAACATCTGCTTCTTAATTGGTGCCGTCAAATAATAAATGCTTAATTGAATTGATTTTCAGGCCTTCCGTTCCCGATAACATCACAAACTTCAGAGTCTTTGATGATGATGAACAAATTATCAGCTTCCTAACAAACGGAGATAGCTTTCAAGGAGCTGCAATAGATGAGGAAGAACACGATGTTGATTTGATGAAGAAGGATGAGGAGAAAGGAAATTTCATGCCCAAGGGGGTAAGGTCCCTCGAAATGCTGTTCGATCTTCAAAATAAGTTCAAAAGGCCAACTAATACCAAAACTAACAGCTCATCAATTCAACATGAGTTAGTTAATTTGGGTACCGAAGGCAGAACCAAGATTTGTCAACCTTGGCAAATGTTGTTCACCAGGAGAAAGAGACAGGTTCATTAAATTGTTTAAACAATACAATGATGTTTTTGCATGGACCTATGAAGATATGAAAACGTATGACGTCCACATTATTTAGCATGTTATACCAATGAAAGCGGGCGTCAAACCATTTCAGCAGCAGTTAAGAAGAATGCATCCCACTCTAGAACTGCTGATCCAAAAAGAATTAAAGAAGCTCCTGGACGCTAAGATAATCTTCAAAGTTCGGCATTCTGAGTGGGTTGCAAACTTGGTTCCCGTAAGAAAGAAGTCGGGAGAGATAAGGCTATGTGTAGATTTCAGAAATTTAAACAAAGCTTCGGATAAAGACAACTACCCCGTACCTTCAATGGAACAAATCTTACAAATGGTGTCAGGATCCGAATTGTTTTCTCTCCTCGATGGTTTCTCTGGATACAATCAAGTGTTAGTAGCCGAAGAAGATCGCCTTAAGACTACTTTTAGAACTAAGTGGGGAACTTTCTCCTACAGAAGAATGCCATTTGGTCTGATAAATGCAGGAGCTACATTCCAAAGGGCGATGGATATTGCCTTCCAAGGACTGGGTGGACAATGCGTGGTTGTATACTTGGATGATGTGACAGTCTTTTCGAAGAAAAGGGAAGATCATGTCGTGCATCTAAAGCATATTTTTTATCGCTGCCGGAAATATGGTATTTCCTTGAATCCCAAGAAGAGCGTATTTGCTGTTCCCGAAGGTAAGCTCTTGGGTCATATCATCTCCAAGGGAGGGGTGTCGATTGATCAAGAAAGGGTCCAAGCCATTAATAAGATTCCAATGCCTTACAACAAGAAATCTATGCAATCTTTTATGGGCACCATCAATTTTGTCCGCAGATTTGTTCCGGATTTCGCACAAATTGTTAAGCCATTGCAATAGATGGTTAAAAAAAGCATGCAATTCAAGTGGACAGATCTGGAGAAAGACGCATTTAGAGATATCAAGGCAGCCATAGCTAAGGCTCCTTCCCTGAGGAGCCCAGATTTTGATAAAGATTTCATCTTGTATACCTTCACTTCGGACGACTCTCTCGCAGCTGTGCTCACGCAAAAGGTGGAGCTGGGGGACGAATACCCAATTTCGTTTATGAGCACTGGTCTGCAGGGGGCTGAGCTGAACTATCCCATGGTTGACAAGCATGCATATGCGGTCTTCAAAGAAGTCAAGCAGTTTAGGCCATACATTCTGAAGAACAAAACTAAAGTCATAGTTCCCCACCCAGCTGTTAGATCCCTTTTCGTTCAAAAGGAATTGGGAGAAAGGAGAGGGAACTGGGTCACAGCTCTTCAGGAATATGATTTGGAATTTAAACCAGCCACGATCATCAAAGGACAAGGCCTGTGCAAGTTGCTGGCGGGAAACTCGACTGATGAAGAGCAACATTGGAAGAACGAAGCTGAGCTAAATTCGGTTGAAGTATGTCATCTCTTCACAACGCCCCAGTCATGGTATAGGGATCTGGTGCACTACTTACAGCAGGGATATCTACCTGAGCACTGGAACTCTAAGCAAAGAAGGGCACTCTGCTTGAAATCAACACCCTATCAAATCATTGATGGGATACTGTTCAGAAAGAATTATGATGGAGTTCTTCTTAGATGCCTAGAAAAGGAAGATGCAAGCAAAGTTGTTAAGGAATTGCATGATGGCCCCGCAGGTGGACATTATTCAGGAGAGACGACAACACACAAGATACTGAGAGCTGGTTATTATTGGCCCACTCTGTTCCGAGACGCCCATACATATGCATGAAACTGTGACGTATGTCAAACAAGTGCTGGGAATTTACCCAAGGCAGCAGGACCATTGCAGCCGGTTATCATCTCTGAGCCTTTTGAGCAGTGGGGTATAGATGTTATCGGAGAGATAAATCCAAATTCTTTGTTGCAACATCGATACATCCTGACGGCCATCGAATACTTCACTAGGTGGACCGAGGCTATCCCTTTACACAAGGTTAATGAAGACGCAGTCATCAGCTTCTTGATAGAGAACATCATAACCAGGTTTGGGGTTCCAATTTCCCTTGTTTTTTATAATGCTACTTATTTTTCGTCTTGCAAAATAATTGAATTTGTTTATGAATGGGGAATCAAGTTACATTATTCAGCCAATTATTATCCTCAGGGGAACGGATTAGTTGAATCCTCAAACAAGAATCTGATTCGAATTCTTAAGAAGACTGTGATAGAAAACCAGAGAAGTTGGCATGTAGCTCTCCCAAACGCCTTATGGGCAGATAGGGTGACCCCAAAGAACGCTTTAGGTGTTTCCCCTTTCACTCTTGTCTATGGCAAGGAAGCCATCCTTCCCCCAAACATCTTGCTCCCATCCTTACAGTTATCCCAAGCCTCTCGGGGTTCTGGTAGCCAAGCCTTACAATCCAGGATCAATACCCTGCTTCAACTTGAAGAAGCCCGAAAGAAAGCTAAAGACCGATTCCATCAACACCAAGACATAGTTAAGAGATGGTTTGATAAGAGGAAGTCCGGTAAAAGAAGTTTTGAAGTTGGGGACTTAGTCCTGAAATGGGACCATTCCCACGAAGGCAAAGGAATGCATACGAAATTTCAACATCTATGGGTAGGCCCGTACCAAATTTCGGCAAAATTAGGCCCATCCACTTACAAATTGACAAATCTCGAGGGAGAAGAAGTAACCCTTCCTCTCAATGGCCTCGCTCTGAAGCAATACTTTGCATAGTCTCGCTGAGACTTTCTGTACATAAATAAAAGTTTCTTTTATTTTGCTTTAGCCTTTGTTTGCTTTATTTTCGGCCATTTTGTTTCTTTCATTGTTATTTGAACTTTTGCGACAAGTTTTGTTTTCTGAATGCCCTTTTGGTTGAGTTCCCCATTGAGGATAAGTCTCTCAAAGAAAACTTGCGACCCATGAGTCCGGAACTATGCTCGAATAAATCCTGTCTGTTGTGCTCTCGCTGAAATGTTCAGAAGGAAGGAAGCCTACCCTGCTAGTCACACTAATCCTGTTCAAAATAGCAGAGACCCACGACCATCTTCATTACTATCTCTGGGCTCCACCCACTCTCACACTTAAAGGGCATCCCAAGAAGGCTACCAAAGTTGGACCCATGGAAAGTAGCACCTCTCGAGGACATAGGGTATTGAAATGACTCCATGCTGCAAGTTTAACAGCCAAAATGGATAATATTCAAAGGGTCTGTTTTCCAGAGATTCTCGCCTCAATTAAAGCATGGCTGAGACAAAAAAGCAAAAAACATGTAAAATCAAGAAGGTTGTCCAAAAGGCTCAGCCCAAAATAGGCTCCTCTCCGTCCGTGAGGCTTGATCAAATCAATAAAATTTCTAACTCACACAAAAGGACATTATGGATTGAGGAGCCTAAATCAAAAATCATGTCCAAAAGAAAATATCTCTGGAAGGCTCAAACAGCTAAGCTGTCCAAAGTACAAACATCCAAAAGGATGCAAGCAGCATGGGAATGAGGAACAAGAGCAATAATGTCCATGAGAAAGTGTTGCAAATCCTGTGGAGTCCGACAGTAGTAACCATCTGAAGGATAACCCTCCTAAAATGAATCTCATATGTTGGCCCTTTGAGAGTGTTAGAGATGTCTCGGTCAAAGCTCTCCTTTTCCCCAATGGCTAGCAGGTAAAGTGCCTTCTTCCCCTCACATGAATTTAAAATGCTCAGCTGAGTATTGCACCTAAGATGGATGTCTTTGATGAGGTTTCGGACCATGATGAGGAATTTTTTCAGAGATCTGTGTTCACCAGCGACTCGCCATTGTTGTTGCAGCAACATCCCCCCCAAAATTTTGTACATATTGGGGCCCCTCCTTTTTTAATTTTTGTAGAAAGGTTGCCTTAAGAAGCCATCCCAGCTGTTATCTTTGTTTTTCAACAGAAAATACTGCCATAAAAAACTCCAAGTCTGCCAGAAAATCTTGTTTCTCAACAGAAATTTTTTCATGAAGTCTTCCTGGAAATCGCGGAACGATTTGATAAAGCCCCACAGTGGCAGAAGCCTTTTGTTTAAACTTCCAAAAGGAACTTAGAAAATTTTTTGATTTTTTGCGGAGCGCCCCACGGGACAATTCAAAAGTTCCTCCCGAAACGGCGGGAACCGATCGTCTAAACTTCTCGAAAAGATTTGGAAGTTCTTGTTAAAAAAATTGCGGAAGCTTCTGATGAATTCCTCCCGAAACGGCGGAAGAATTCAACAAAGCCGCGCGAAACTTGCGGATGACATTCACCAATTCCTTCCGAAACCGCCGAGTAACTTAGTCTTTTTTCGAAATCTTTAAGTCTTGAAGTTGCGGAAGCATTGGCGATATTCTTCCCGAGCCTTCGCGGAAGCCTTCGCGTTTCCTTCCCGCAACCCCGGCGAGAAAAGTTGCGGAAACATTCGGGTGTTCCTTCCGAAACACCGGGCGCCATTTGCCAACTCTCCTCGAAACTTTGAAAAGAACTTGAAGTTTTCTTCGAAATTTGTGGAGTCATTCAAGTTTCCTTCCCGCAATCGCGGAAGCCATTTGCGGAGATCTTCAAGTTATCGTTCCGAAACCCCTCAGAGACTTAGAAACGTTTGAAGAGTTGCGGAACGTAAGAAGGAAACTCCGCGGAAGCATTCAGCTTTTGCTCCTGAAACAGCGGGAACCGTTCGCATAAGCATCCCGAAAACTTAGATTTTCTCTCGCGGCTGCGGAAATTGTTTTGGAAAAGTCTCCCGACATATCGGAGTCTTTCGGGTTATCTCCCCGCAGTTGCGGAAGGCAAATGCATAAGCCGCTCGAAAAGTCTTATAAATTGTTGTGGGAAAGTTGCGGAAGTGTTTAGGTTTTTTCGTCCCAAAACGACGGGAGCCATTTTCCAAATCCTCCCGAAACTCCAAAAGAACTTAGAAATTTCCTGTAAGAAATTTTTTCGGAACCACTTTGACTTTTCCTCCCGCAGTTGCGGAAGCCTTCACGCTAAGCTTTCCGAAACGCTGAAACACTTCAACATTTCCGGGAATAATTTACAAAGCCACCCGCAGCCACGGAAGCTTTCGGGTTATCCTTTCGAAACGGCGGAAGCCGTCACGATATCTTTCCGAAGAAACTCGACTTATTGCGGGATGTTTTCGGTTTTTCTTCCGCGATTGCGGCAGTCTTTAGCGGAAACCTTTGGCGAAACCTCGCGGAAGCATTGGCGATATTCTTCCCGAAACCCCACGGAGCGCTTTTCGAAAAGCTTGCGGGAGCCATTCACCGTTTCCCTTCGAAACAACGGAAACTTTCGTTCTATCCTTCCGCAACGGCGGGTGAGGGTCGCGAGTTCATCCCGCGGGTGGCGGTCGCGCGCGTATCAAGATCACTTGACGTGACTGCAGCGTACGATGTATTAAAGCCGCATTTTTAATGCGCCACCCACCGTATTGAAATCCCACACGTGCCCGACTTATTTAAATAAACGGTGGGGTTTGAACCAACCCCATTGCTAACTTGTGTCGATTAAACAACTGTTGGACGTCGCGCGACAGATCCAACTCGGCTCGCTCATCCACGTTCACGGCCACCTCAGTCAGCTATCTTCACGGTGCCAGGCAGGAGGTTTTAACCATCAAATTTGTTTCTGCCACGCGTCAGATTGCTATTTGGTTGTCTTTCTTGAAAAAGATAGGAATTGGTTGGATTTTGACGGGCAAAATGCCCGTCATGGGTTATTTTGCCTGTCAAACAGTTTAAATTTCTTTTTTTGTCATATAACACAGAGGAATCGTAAAACATTTGCATAGTGGGTAAAGACCGTAAATTTGGACGAATGGATTGTTTCCAAATTTCCTCTCGGGCCGCGTACTTCGTTTTTTTAAAAAAACCACCGAAGCCCCATGAATTTTCATGCCCCTAGCCAAAAGCGGAAGCTATAGCCACCCGGACCTTTTTTTCATAAACCTTAGCCCCGGCCAGCCGCTACCCTGTTTAAATCTTAAACATGGCCATAGAAATTCACGTCATAATACGATAACTAGGCCCTGGCGGCCGTCCGAGCCCCTCGCCTGTTCATAAGCGCGGAGAGCCATCTCTAGCTTCGTGTTAATTTGTTATCAACCCAAGCTAACCGGCTATTTGCCATTTGAGCCTAGAATGAAGGGCACCTTTTCCCCTGGCAGCTGGGCCGAGAGCAAGTTGCTTCCGCAACACACCTACCCTTTCGAGAGCATTCCGAACCTTGTCCCTTTAAAGAATTAGGATGATTAAAATCTAAATTTTTTGATTGGAATGATGTATTTGCTTCCTAAAATGCAGCTCCACATTTTGGTTTTATCTCATTCACATGTTAAAACGATGATGATCTCTGTTAAAATCTCACAGTATGTTGCTCAATTTCATAATGACTTGTATGTGGGTGCTATCAGGGACAAGTCAAAATGCTAAAAGGTGGTAAGAAGAAAGCTAAAATGACAGAGAAGAAGCCTGCACCACTTAAAACTGAGACCTCACTCCAGGACACTAGGTGCATCACCGGTGTTCCTCCAGAAATCCGCTGGGGTGACATTTACAGGATGATCCGAGACCAAGATGTCCCGGACATGTTGTTAGAAGAGGGGCTGATTTATCTAAATATTAAAGCTTCGGGCATAACCAGAGCTGCTACCCGCCCTGAACTATTCCCCTGTGCTGAAGTAATCGGATGGATACTCCAACATGCTGATGCGGAAGGAAGAGTGATAAATGACAGCGGGAAGGTAGCCATTGCCTCATTTCACCCCGCATACCTGGCCGCGGCCTACAAGTTTCCCCGCTCCCAGCAATCTCTGACTGATGAGTGGCTGGGCAAAATGAACAACGTTGAGATGGCCAAAAAGCTATTGGTAGCAGGCAAACATTTGAGAAAGAAAGGAAATGACGAATATGACGAACAGAATCTGAGACCTCCTTTCAGATTGATCGCCTTGATGCTGTGCAGAATATTCGGCATGCCCGATGGAACCATGTATAAGATTCAGTGGGTCCCTATTATCCACTTCGTGGCGTTTAAAGGAACTGTGTTTGACTGGGCCACTCTCCTGTCAGATAGTTTGGCCTCGACGATAGTTGCTGCAAGAGAAGGACTAGCCTTGAAGAAGGCAGAATTTTTCATGTCCTCATATCTGATTGATTGCATTTTGGCCAAGGTAGACTTCCCTAAATTGGGCTGCACATGGGATAAGGCCACCACCCCGGTTTATACCGCTTTCAAGATGATGTGGGCCCAGAATTACAAACCTAGCTACAAACTCATCTGTGAGGGGTTCATCATGCCCCTATATGAGAAGTTATTCAAGGAGGAGCCCAACTGCCTGTCAGAGAACGCTGTGGATGTCCTTGAGAATTACGGGGATTTTTACTTTTCAGAACAAGGTACCTACCTCAGAATGTTTGGAGGGACTAAGCCCCCATACATTTTTCCGCAGTATGCCACAGATTATGTGGTCCTCAAGGAAGCAGTAAGACAAATCTTCCTGGATGGAATTGGAGCAATGCTCCACAAACAGCATAAGGCTTCATTTCCCCCTCTACCTTTATGCATAGGTGCTTACAAGTTCTCGGGGGTTTCCTCAGCCGAAGAGTTTGTGCAGGAGCTGAAAGCCTTCCACATCGGTGAGGTGATCTTCCACAGGAACGACAGGAAGGGAAAAGTGGCCGAGCATTGTAGGGACATCTACGCTCATTTTGAATACTCGCACTATCTCGATGACGAGGAAGAGGTATTTAGAGGCATTAGCAACATGGCTGAGCTGCGAACCTTTCGCCAAGGTAGTGGAGTAAGTTCTAGCTCCACCAAGATCCAGAAGACCAGCCAGCAGAAGGAGAAAGAAGCTGATGATGCCCGAGCTCAGGAAGAGCTCAGATTAAGAGAGGAAGCAAGGTTACTGCAGGAGGCTGAGGAAGCCAGGTTGCAGCTGGAAGCTGAAGCGGCAAGAATGAAGCAAGAGGCCAAAAATGAGAGGCTGCAGAAAGAAGCCTAGGAAGCCCGCCAGCATAAAGGAGATGAAGGTCAACCACAAGTCGAAGGTGGGGAAGTAGGACAGGAAGCTGAACGGAAACCGGAAGAAGAGCTGAAAGCAGGGGAAGATGCCCAAGCAAGTGGGTCCGGTGTCCAAGACATGGAAATAGACGCATCTCAAGCAGGTGGCTCTGGTACCCAAAATGAGGGCGTAGATCCAGCTCAGGAAGTCCGAACCCCACCTGCTGAAGAAGAAATAGACATTATGGACCGCCCAATTGTCCCGTACACTCCATCGAGAAAACATACGGTGTCCAGGTGGAATGAGTTTGTCTATGACAAGAAAAGGAAAGCGATGGTCCTCAAATTGGAAGAGAGGATCAAAAGTCCCTTCCATGAGGACATCATTACGCACCGAGAGGTCACTATAATGCAGAATACAGATCAAGATCCCTTTGCTATGGCATCCGCAGCTGTAGAAACAGCAAAAGCATCACTGGACGATGTAGGGGTTATAGTTAGAGAAAATATATTGACAAAGAAGAGAGCTCGTACGCTACAACAGACTGTGGCTAATGAGCAAGCCCACAGGGATCTGGTGGTGAACAAGTATAATTGCCTGTACGCCGAGCATAAAGAGTTGTCAGATAAATATAACCGGTCAGAGGAAGAGAAGGAGCAACTATCAGTCCTGATGATGATTGAAGAAGCATAAAAGAATGATGCGGTAGCCAGAGTGTCCCAGCTTGAAACAGACAAGCGGGCATTAGCTGAGCAATTGGAGCAAGCTGAGAGCAGAACGATGGAAATGTCTCCCTTCCATGAGCTGTCCTGCAACATCCTGAGGCAAATGCATGAAACTCAGGGGCTAATCTCTAATAATGTGTGCTAGCTCAAGGCCATGGTAGTCATGTTAAAGGAAGTTAATGCAGAAGCCCATAGGCTTAAAGCTAAATACACTCGAGTTAGGGAAAATATCCTGAGCCAGATGGAGTGGAGAGAAGGAAAGGGGGGTTTCCCCACGCATCTCCCATTTAAATCTGTGGACGGTTTTAATGAGGACATAGCCCTTTTGGAGTTCGGCAGGAGCTGTGGTAGTAAACTAATGGCCAGCATACGAGGGACAACAAATAAAATTAACAGTCTGTACCAAAGGCTCCAAGGGGTGCATGACAAATGCAAATTGAACTTCCCTCAGACCCTGGAGGATTTCCCAGAAAAGGAGCAACGTTTGTCTCAACTAAAGGAAGAGCTGGGCGTTCAAACGGAGTATGTGAAGAGGATTGATGTCCTGGCTTTTGATGACCTCCAACATTATATTGGATTGTCATCACTCCACAACCATCTGCTGAAGGAAATACACCAAGGAGCAATAGCAGAGATTCAAGAAATTGGAGCAGAGCTCGGGAAAAATGTGACTTCTCAGAAAATCTTGTTCCCTGCTGCAGCAAACATAGTCATAAGGGACACAGGTATGTGGTATAGCTACATAGCGGAGGAGGAGAAGAAAGTTGCAGCAGTAGCAGGAGCAACAACAGATCCAGAATCTTCTCTCCCAGCAGCCATTCCAGCAACAACAGTGGGCTCGATTCCCTCTTCCCCAGCAGTGGCAGAAATTCCACCCAGCTCAATCCCTTCTTCCCAAGTAGAAGCAGCAGCAACAACTGGTTCGAGTGTCTCTTCCCAGGCAGCATCAGCAGCATCAATTGACTTGGGCGATCCTCTCCCAGCTGAAGCTCACGCACAAGAATGACAGCACGGATATTAGAACATTATTTCTGCTATATTGTATTTTTTTTTTAAACTCTCAAATGTATAAAGCGTGAGCTATGGGACAGCTGTCCATTCTCTTTTGTTAAATATTTTGTAAAAGAAGTAGTCATTTTTTGGTCTATTATAGAAGAAATTCCTGTAGGTGACAGGTGGAAGAGGCTAGGTGGCAGCCCAAAAGGGCGATTTTGTAATTATAAATAGAAGCTAGGAAGAATATGAAAGTACTTTTGGTAGGGAATGAATTTTTTAGACCCGTACGAGCTATCTTGTACTGGTTCTGTAAAAATCGAACTTTCTAATAAAAGCCAGGGAGATGGACGTTTTGCATGGGAACGAAAGATGGATGTGTATTGGACTATTCTGATGACTTCTATACTGTAATGTGAAATCTTTCTTGTTATTTGAACTATTTCTTTGCAACAAATGATTTTGCTTATTTCTGTGTGAACGATTTCTCCATTTCATGAGCAGTGAATGTGTTTATATTAAATCAGAAGCTATCTTCTGATATCTTTATCTTGGCTGTAGCTTTCTCTTTCTGATTTAATGGCTATCCATTCTTTCTTTAAGATAACTCCTATAGCTCATTGTTCATGCCTTTAATTGTGCTCCTTGCAGGGATAATTAGTTTTATTTTAGGTGTTTCTTTATTAGATTTAGATCTGTTCTTTCAGTTTGCATCTAGATTAAATAATTTTGCTTCTCTGTTTCATGAGCAATAGATGCGTTTTATATTAAATTAGAAGCTATCTTCTAAAGATCTTTTATCTTGCTGTAGCGTTACCTGTAAGAATCGATGGCTATCCGTTCTTTCTTTATGATATCTGTTACAACTCATTGCTCATCCTGTAAATGTGTTCCTTGCAAGGATAGGTAGATTTACTGTAGTTTTTTTTTTTAGACTTAGATCTGTTTTAGTTTTGCATTTAGATCAGATATAAATTAGTCCCTTGCATCTCATTAAAACATAAAATCCAAAAGAAAGGTGGATCGAGCCATAACCGGTATAATCGGAATTAAACTCCAAACCCACGGTTGCCGGAACCGCTAACCGGACGGATTCCCTATACTAAACGGTATATAATCTAATTGGGATCATCTATCGGGGAGAATCCCTTTCTGATTGATGCTACGATATCTGAGGCATCAACAGTACATCCACATTATATTATATATAATTCAGGGCCGACCCCACATAGTGGTCTAATAACCCATCGACAAGTACACGCACTTGCGACACTTGTCAATCCACATGACGACACTTCCTTATAGAGGAATAACACATCTCTTATAAGGGTACAATAAATATATATAAAATACACAGATGAAATACATTCTGAAGTTACATATACATCAACAAAAATATGTCTTGTTGTCACTAATCATAGAAATTGAAGTAGAACAAAAGGTATCCAAGAATGCAAGGGATCCATCAACTGAGTGCTGCTCAACACTCACAGAGAGTAGATTCATATCCAAAATCATACGAATTGGAATCTCTAAAGGCTCCAAAGAAAAATTCATGTTGGAAGCATAAGGACTTCCCATTTGCTAGGAAGTTGATAGTGGTTGGGTACATTCTGTAAGTTTCACATGTCTAATATGTCTCTTGTTGGTTTCCTAGCAATGCCTATTTTTAGTGCTATTAGCATATTCATAAATCATATTTACGGTCCAAGGATGGTGGAGAGAGGGGAATTCCAATGGTTCCCATGGATGTGTGTACCATTCCCAAGGACAAGGGAAGGCTTGGCTTGATCGATGTCGTTGTTGAGGGTCGTATTCTTGTTGCTGAATATGTGCTGAGATGGCTAGACTCTAGAGGGTTCTACCTCCAGTTGGTCTTGTTTAGGCATTGGATGATCATTTTTCATATAGTATATATTTAGTATATTTTGATGTATATATGTTAAAAAAACCATGTAGAATGTCGAATTAGTTGTAGAAAACATGAAAATATAGATTCAACCACTGTATTACTAATAATCATTAAAGTATCAACTATATAGTACACATATAACAACAATCATCTAGCAGTTATAAACATTGTAATCAAATGATCAACCATAACATCAACCATCAAGTTTCAACATATAACATTTGTCATCAGCAAACTGTAACAAATAACATGAGACATGAAATGAAACAAAGCATCATATCCATTACCAAAGAGTTGTAGTATGTAGTGAACAATTCAATCATCAAAGGTAGGTTCAAACTTCAAACTTAAACTCTAATATAATGTTTACAATGTAAGACATACTTGTTAACAATGAATTCACCGTTGGTGAATTCAAGTGTCAACTTCATTATTGTTCGTGAACATGTTTGGCATTAGATTGGACTTATCCTTGGTCCATCTTGATTTTTCGGCATCGAAGGTTCATGGAAAAATTCTCAATGGGTTTTATGGCCATGATCCTTTATACCAAAGTTGTTAGATTACAACTATTTTTAGTAGGTATTATGTTGGGAGGGCATGCATGTGAGTTGTCTGTTATTTTTTCCATTTTTGGGCATGGTGATGAACTTAAGTTTTCACAGTTCCTATATATGAGGAGGTCACTGCACTTGTCTTTGGTTTGGTGCAATTCAAACTATTGTAGTCTTGAAAACAATAAATTCTACTGAATTTTGGATGGGATATGAAATTCTATTATCTTTAGATGAGCTCTAATGAGGTTGGAACCCCTCTCAAACACCATGAAACACTTAATGACAATATAAAATATTTAAGTAATAATTTCCATTCTTTTTATATATTAAAAAATAGAAACTTTTACTTTAATTTTTTTATATGACCATCTTAAGTTGGATTTTATGTCAAGCAATGTTCTATTCAAATATTGGGAAAGTGTACCCTACTAGGAGAATATTTAATTTTACCCTTAGCACCTCGAGAGTGCTTCAAGAGTTTTACCTCACAAATTAGCACCCTTCTGATTAGGTCATGAGGGCTAGCCCTAAGATTGGAAACTTCACAGGAGATGCAATGTTCTAGCACCTAGGAGAACGCTTGTCTTTGCATCATTTTCTGTCAACCATTTGTCACCCCACTATATATTCCATGCAGTTCATCCTCTTTCATTTATTGCTTCACTTGAACAATTCATTATTCTTTCACTTGTTTCTTCTTCAATATTTCCTTTGTTAGGGGACAGAGTGGAGTTCAAAATTCATCTCCCCTTGGGTAAATGGAGTCTAGCCTAGGGGGTTAAAGAAGGGTGTTTGGATCCTCTCGACCCAATTCTGATCCCCACTTGTGACATGCTTTCCTCTTGCGGGTCAATTTTCCTCCACAGTATGCAGTTTCATGTGGATGGGGCAAAGTACTAATCTTGGGCAAGTTTGGTGGAATAGATGGACCCCTTTCATTCAACAAAGGATAACCAAACCTCCAAGAATCCATTCAAGGTCGAGGATGGGGAAATGGTGTTCTATATTTTATATTTTAAATCCAATTGGAAATGATAAGAGCCCTTAGATAATTTCTAATGCCACTAAATCGAAGTAGATCACTCACATTTACATTGCGATAAATTGACAGAGAATGCGAGAATATCCATTCGTTTTGGAGTTGAATATTAAGTAATAAGTAACAAAAGAGACAAAACTACTCTATAAATCTTCAAAATAAAAGAGATAAGTCACAAAGTAAGAAAAGGCCCTATTTCTCTTTATTATTGAAGACCTAAAGCAATCCCCATTCAAGTGTTTTTTCCAATGGGAAGACCATAATAGTAAGTGGCGTAGTTTATTGGGCAAGTTGAAGTCAACAATAGAGAACTCGATAAGATATACAAAGACAGTACGCATGTGTACTTCCATCTCATATTTACTAGGACAACCACATTTTTAAAAGTTGTTGATAACTTTGAGAAGAATTTGTAATTGGATTTACAACCATCTAAGCACATATCATTCCCATTCATCCTCTAATGTAACATTCCTAATTCCACAAATGACATGTAAGTAGTTGGATTCATGAAGTCCATATATGCGGCCATGGATTGATGGGTGTATTTAACATTTTTTAGTTGAGTAGAGGAAGTCCCAAAGCTATTATATTTTTAATTTTATTTTTGACACCATTTATAACTTGAGTAAAATAAGCCATTTGGATTTTGGAAGTAAGGCATATCTTTATTACAATCCTGATTAAGCTAACTCTCTATTAATCAATTTGTATAACTCTACTTCATCATCCTCGATGATATGAATATCTAGTGATATACATCATTTCTCAACTAACTTCTTAATTTATCATCTTACATGGAATTATCATATTAAAGACATGTAGTGGAATTATGATATTGAGAATATGTAACGGAATTATCATGGGACATGTAGTTAATTTTTCATCAAATTTTTGTTTAAGAACTAATAAGCTTATCCATTATTTCTTGCGCTTGTGAACTTCAAATTGTTTTATTTTAATTATTTAATTATCTATGTATTTCTGATCAATAATTTATTATTGTTTAGGTTTCCACTTTATTTATTTATATATATAAACTAATAAAAACAAATTATAACTTACCACTAAAAGCACAATAATTCTTGAATATGTTATTATCATAATATAATTTCCATTTGCTACATATATTTTTATTTAATCAAAAAATACGTAACGATGACATGTAAAATTATAAAAATATAATTGATAGGTTGAGAATATATGGTTGGTGTTATCACATAATTTGGTTTATACGGAATAAGTAATATTAAATATTATTTTATAGAGTCATCTAGTGTTATAAAATTTATTTGAATGTTTGTTGTTTCGGTTGTGATAACCATGCAACTAAAACTTGAGGGTGTTAATAAAAAAATGAAATTGAGTGACTCGTTCTGTTAATCAAACCATAAAATGAGGGTGTCGGTGGATGTCCATATCCATTAAGTCCAGAAGAATAATATTAATAAAGCGTGTATGCTTTGGTCTCCTTTGCATTTTGAAAAACCAGAATAGTCGAGAAAGAACAAACTCCATTTCATGTTCATCGCAGGTCATACAAACTAAGGACATTAGATACCATGTATAGTCGTGTATGAGTTACATTTTCAAGGCAACAAAGACTGCTGTGACGTTGGGGCATGCATCGTACTCCTTAGCGATGGACTTTTTATGGAAACTGCATTGTACTCCGTTATTGAAGCTGCAAACAACGCTTCTATACTGATAATTGTTCCACTTATACATGACAACATCCTCTCTAATGGCTTCAACCATTCTCGTCTGGCAAAAAGTCCGAATAGAAGACGTTTTGATTTCAAATATAGCTGATTACTTCGTATTGATCGTTGTGGTAGCATATTTCAGAGAAAGGATCAGTGAATGGATCACTTGGATTGGTGAATGGATTTAATCCCTGGCGTGATAGCTCATGCTCAGGGATCTACAACACAGAAAGGTGAAGAAGGGTGGAGAACATAGGATATGAATCAAATTGCAGAGTGAATCAAAGGCAAAGGGAGGATATGAATCAACTTGAGCGACAAATCAAATCAGTGAATGGATCTCTTGAATAGAAAATGGATTGCTTCGATGGCAGGAAGTTTGGTATAACCTCATTTTTTTTAATTATTCCACACGTTTGAAATGCCCTTGAATTAAAATGTGTGCAAATGTTAAATGCATAAATCTAAACCATTCAATCATCAACGCGAAGAATAATATTCCAAACATCCTTCAAATCTAGCCCTTCATTTATGAAAAAATAAAAAATTATAGAACCCCCATCCAATGTTGAAATAAATACTCCTACGTGTAATTAGGACATAAACCGGACCGCCCAAGGCTAATGAAACGCACAACAAAGCTTCGATAGACAACATATTGATGGACTAACAGGTGGTGGAAGGCGCTTGTAATGGTAGTAATGGTATACCTTGCGTCTTACCCTGTGCTCGGGCCTCTTTATTGCATCCATGTTTTCGCAATGTGTTTGGACTTCCCCGCATGGAAGTAGAATAATTGGGATATTTTGCCTTCTTTAGCACTTCAGAACCAAGTAAAAACGATGAAATTAAGACACAAACAACCGGGTAAAAGCAAGACATAGGAAGGAGGAACTAGCATCGCTGCAGAGCTCTCCTTCCTTTACCATAATTAGGTCGTCATGCAATGAATAGCTGGACTTAATTTAGTATAATCTATTGGAGGGGTTCTTTTGGAGTTGGCCATCCAGACAAGCAAGGAAAAGTTGTGATATGTGTAAGAGGACGGGTCAGCCCGCTAGATTAGATGAGATGCCACAATTCATAATATAAATATATTTATTTATATGAAACATTTTCGATAGACTCTAGCAGTAGCAGTAAACGAACACCAATTGCAAGCATACAATGAAATCTGCTTTAGGTGGTAGCCATTATCCCCGTTAAGGTCATGAGACTAGGGCAGGACTAGCCAATTTGGTTAACCAGCAGGCGCGACCATCATACCGAAAGATCAATAGTTCAACAGTGGTTTGGGCAGAAAAGGATGATGTAATGCTCTTCCCCTTACTCAATAAAAAAAATATAAACAATTTGTTGGCCTATGCACCCAATTCTTTATTGTTTGTCACTCCAATGAATGAAAGCCAATCCAAGACCCAATGAATGCATGAATCAATCTCTGGTAAAGCCAAGAAGTTGAAATGAAGTGTTGTTGGGATTTACAACAGCATTTCCTTTCCATTAATAAGTGCAGTTGTTCAACAATAATTTCCCAATCTGATATATTTATTGGCATGTAGTGCATTGACTCCCAATGCTAAAACCAAATAAGCAGCGGGACCTGTAAGCTCTTGTTAAAGAGATAAATGGGCCGCTGTGATATGTGTCTTCCATTATCTACAAGTCAACGACATGAATACAAAAATAGAGTTGTAATATGACAAGAGTAATAGAAGTAGACCAACGATTTGGAGATTTTAAAATGAAACATAGCTAGAATCCAAAGAGGCAAATTTAGCTTAAAATATTTTGTAAATGACAAAATTAATGGCTGTCGAGGGCATAAATTGGTTTCTAAAGCTTTAAAAACTAGGGTGTGACTAATATGCAATTAAAAAACAATCTCAACAAAAAAAATTTGCCATATATTAGTTAAAATTGATCAACCAGATCCAAGTATCAGCAATGTAAGATCGTCTATTAATAGAAAATAAACAAAAACAGATACCATATCACACTGTTTGTGTAAGGAAATATATCCCAATTACAAAATTATTTCTTCAAGCTTAAACACAATTTCTGAAATGCTGCTGAATCAAACTGCCTACCATTGCTAATGATCGATGAAGTGACTACTCATAGCTTCTCATCAGGCTCCATGAAATCGTAATTTGCGTTAACCTCCAATGCCAAATTCTTTACTCAAATGAGTATTTCTATAGCTTTCTCCTTTTTTCTAATAATTTGCTTTTCCTTTCCCAGGAAATGATTTTTGGCATTTTCAAAACATATATTCACACCATATAGTTGAAATGTATATGAAAATTATGTGTAATGCAAGGCTATTGTTTTCAGACGAGCTCTAAGGAGAGAGATGAAGCCGAATTAAATAATCAGTCAGATTTGTAGAAGTTGGATCAGTGCAACCCTGTGGCAGATCTTATGGAAAAACTAATATCCTAAAATCTCTAGACATGTAATTCCTCCCAGCTATATCATACCAACAAGCTATATTGAATCTACTTATGCAAAATATTTTAATTCCTTTTTAAAATTCAAGACAAGGCAACTATCGGCATAATGCCGTATCATCTTCAGCTTAAGAATTAGAAAATGTTGAATATTTCTCGCGAAAATAAACTAAACTGATCCATTCAAAAAAGAGGACATTAAATTATGTGGAATACTCATTTGATCAAGAAACTTCACAGCAGAGGACTTACTTCGCCATAAAACTCACAGGATCGAAGATCAGTTCTAATATCACGAAAGCTCGAGCAAAACATAATGCTTGATTCTGCAAATTTGAAACGAATTCTTGAACAAAATAGATTTGAAACCTATTAACCTTTGAAAGTTGATTATGTAATTATATATAGGGACGAAATCATTACTATCTTCCCCAATTCCATGATATATGGATGAATTTATATTAAAAAATAGATAATCGAGGTGGGATGACAGTTATATCCTGGATTTAAGGTAATCCAGGGGCGATGACAGTTATATCCTGGGTTTACAAGAAAAATATAGGGCGAAACGCACAACAACCGGACCTCCCAAGGCTAATGAAACGCACAACCGGACCTCCCAAGGCTAATGAAACGCACAACAAAGCTTCGATAGACAACATATTGATGGACTAACAGGTGGTGGAAGGCGCTTGTAATGGTAGTAATGGTATACCTTGCGTCTTACCCTGTGCTCGGGCCTCTTTATTGCATCCATGTTTTCGCAATGTGTCTGGACTTCCCCGCATGCAAGTAGAATAATTGGGATATTTTTCCTTCTTTAGCACTTCAGAACCAAGTAAAAACGATGAAATTAAGCCACAAACAGCCGGGTAAAAGCAAGACATAGGAAGGAGGAACTATCATCGCTGCAAAGCTCTCCTTCCTTTACCATAATTAGGTCGTCATGCAATGAATAGCTGCACTTAATTTAGTATAATCTATTGGAGGGGTTCTTTTGGAGTTGGCCATCCAGACAAGCAAGGAAAAGTTGTGATATGTGTAAGAGGACGGGTCAGCCCGCTAGATTAGATGAGATGCCACAATTCATAATATAAATATATTTATTTATATGAAACATTTTCGATAGACTCTAGCAGTAGCAGTAAACGAACACCAATTGCAAGCATACAATGAAATCTGCTTTAGGTGGTAGCCATTATCCCCGTTAAGGTCATGAGACTAGGGCAGGACTAGCCAATTTGGTTAACCAGCAGGCGCGACCATCATACCGAAAGATCAATAGTTCAACAGTGGTTTGGGCAGAAAAGGATGATGTAATGCTCTTCCCCTTACTCAATAAAAAAAATATAAACAATTTGTTGGCCTATGCACCCAATTCTTTATTGTTTGTCACTCCAATGAATGAAAGCCAATCCAAGACCCAATGAATTCATGAATCAATCTCTGGTAAAGCCAAGAAGTTGAAATGAAGTGTTGTTGGGATTTACAACAGCATTTCCTTTCCATTAATAAGTGCAGTTGTTCAACAATAATTTCCCAATCTGATATATTTATTGGCATGTAGTGCATTGACTCCCAATGCTAAAACCAAATAAGCAGCGGGACCTGTAAGCTCTTGTTAAAGAGATAAATGGGCCGCTGTGATATGTGTCTTCCATTACCTACAAGTCAACGACATGAATACAAAAATAGAGTTGTAATATGACAAGAGTAATAGAAGTAGACCAACAATTTGGAGATTTTAAAATGAAACATAGCTAGAATCCAAAGAGGCAAATTTAGCTTAAAATATTTTGTAAATGACAAAATTAATGGCTGTCGAGGGCATAAATTGGTTTCTAAAGCTTTAAAAACTAGGGTGTGACTAATATGCAATTAAAAAACAATCTCAACAAATTTTTTTTCCATATATTAGTTAAAATTGATCAACCAGATCCAAGTATCAGCAATGTAAGATCGTCTATTAATAGAAAATAAACAAAAACAGATACCATATCACATTGTTTGTGTAAGGAAATATATCCCAACTACAAAATTATTTCTTCAAGCTTAAACACAATTTCTGAAATGCTGCTGAATCAAACTGCCTACCATTGCTAATGATCGATGAAGTGACTACTCATAGCTTCGCATCAGGCTCCATGAAATCGTAATTTGTGTTAACCTCCAATGCCAAATTCTTTACTCAAATGAGTATTTCTATAGCTTTCTCCTTTTTTTCTAATAATTTGCTTTTCCTTTCCCAGGAAATGATTTTTGGCATTTTCAAAACATATATTCACACCATATAGTTGAGATGTATATGAAAATTATGTGTAATGCAAGGCTATTGTTTTCAGACGAGCTCTAAGGAGAGAGATGAAGCCGAATTAAATAATCAGTCAGATTTGTAGAAGTTGGATCAGTGCAACCCTGTGGCAGATCTTATGGAAAAACTAATATCCTAAAATCTCTAGACATGTAATTCCTCCCAGCTATATCATACCAACAAGCTATATTGAATCTACTTATGCAAAATATTTTAATTCCTTTTTAAAATTCAAGACAAGGCAACTATCGGCATAATGCCGTATCATCTTCAGCTTAAGAATTAGAAAATGTTGAATATTTCTGGCGAAAATAAACAAAACTGATCCATTCAAAAGAGAGGACATTAAATTATGTGGAATACTCATTTGATCAAGAAACTTCACAGCAGAGGACTTACTTCGCCATAAAACTCACAGGATCAAAGATCAGTTTTAATATCACGAAAGCTCGAGCAAAACATAATGCTTGATTCTGCAAATTTGAAACGAATTCTTGAACAAAATAGATTTGAAACCTATTAACCTTTGAAAGTTGATTATGTAATTATATATAGGGACGAAATCATTACTATCTTCCCCAATTCCATGATATATGGATGAATTTATATTAAAAAATAGATAATCAAGGTGGGATGACAGTTATATCCTGGATTTAAGGTAATCCAGGGGCGATGACAGTTATATCCTGGATTTACAAGAAAAATATAGGGCGAAAATATTATTACTAACCTCCATGACCATAAATCGGGGGCGATTAAGGCATCCAACAAAAATTTAATTGATTTACATGGGCAAATGAAGGATTTTATAGAATTTTCCCGGGGTGAAATCAGTTTTGAAGGAATCACCCCGTGGAAAATGGAGGGCGATTGTCATGTTAAATATTATTTTTTAAATAAAACATGGACGAATTTTATAAATTAAAAAAAAAAAAAATACATATAAAAATTCGCCCACTTAATTTTGGAAATCCCTTTAAAATAGCCCATGGATGAATATTCGCCCCTAAAATTTTCTATGATGGCCGTTAACCACCTCCTCAACATGAAAAATACCATCCATGACAGTCATAGACCGCTTAGAAAGAACATCAGCTAGAGAGTTGTGAGTTCAGTAAACATGGGAGATTTAAAACTGAACGAACGTCGTGATCAAAACCTTAATCTTCAGCATCCAAGGCCACAAGACCAATGAGTGTAACTCGGACCACCCACATGCCCACTCCACAACACACTGAGAGTCACCGAACACACAGAGAGACCGAAGGCCCTTACTATCAGCAATAAACAAGAGGCCCCAAAGTGCTTGCAGTTCAGTGCGCGTGTTGGTTCCAACCCTAATAGAGAAATGACGCCGAAACCAATGAGATGGATTTAATTTTAACACCCCGCCAGCCCCACATAGAGATTTACTACAAGCACCATCAAAGTATCCCAGCGGAAACTAAAAATATTCCTCATTATTTAACAATCCAGCTTCCGATGCGGCATAGTAGAAACCGACAAATAATCCTTGAAAGAGGCAATGATACGGCCAACAGTCAGGGCACAGAGAGGAGTCTTGGAATCAAAGATGGCCTTGTTACGAGCCAGCCAAACTCTCCAAATAGTAAAGGATACCAAAGAAGTAAAACCAGAATGTGTTTCCAACCAGTGCAACTAATTGGTCTTAAATCCAACATTACCCCATTGGAAGTGTGAACCGTAATACCTTTCCAAATGAAACCAAGCATGCAAGAAGAAAGAACAGGAGCCGAAGAGATGATCCGTGGTTTCCACATCATTAAAACAAAGGCTACACACCCCAAGACCCACAAAGCCATGCTTCATCAAGTTGTGCCATGTCAAAATCTTATCAAAGCAGACCATCCAGGTGAAGCATTTAAGCTTCAAAGGAATCCACCCCTAACAAATATTAAACTTACAATCACTACAATGAGGTTATGTTTATTTTTTCCAAATATGAAATGGTTTCTATCTTCGCAATCGTTGGTTGTATTGCAAATACAAACAAGAGCATCACCACAAACTTTGGATTAAAATTATGTTAAAATTCAATATGCTAAGACAGAAAATAGCAGCATTACATTCCACTTCACAATAATAGCATATACAGGATCACTGAAGAAACAACAAGCACAGCATAAACACAAGAGACAGAGATTTATCCTGGGAAACCCTCAAGGGGTAGAAAACCCAGCAAAGCTTCCTCAATATAGATGACCAACAATATACAAAGATGAAACCCTGAGACATGATCTCCTCCTCCACAATAGCAGACCTCTCCTCCACAAGTGCGCTATCCTCAAGTGAGTGAGTGTGTGGAATGAGGAATACACCTCCTCTATTTATACACAACTTTGACTTAACTTTAACACGGAACATGTAGGCTCGTATTTAACCAATGGGTTAAATACCCCACTACAACTAACTGGGCTGACCCCTTTAGGGTGGTCTAATAACCCTTTGACCCACATAACACATACAGGACCGACCCCCACTAGGGAAGTCTAATAACCCAAGTTACCACATTCCGACGGAGGAATAAACATCTCCGGATATACAATAAGATCTTCACGGAGGAATGAAACATCTCCGGAATAATAAAGTACAAATATAATATTCTTTGAAGTTACAATATCTCAACACTCCCCCTTAACGAGAAGGATATTATAACAACATCTGCACGAGCAAGGAGTCATCAACATCATACATGATACATCTATAAATCATTGGAAGCTTTCTTAACATCATCAGTAACTCAAGCAGTTACTAGAACATCTTCAATACTGGAACATCAACATCTTCAGTACTGAGTCTTTATCTTCTGCAACACATGAACAACTACAACAATATCATCATCTGGATCCTCACGATCATCAGCATCGTCATCACACGATCATCATCATCGTCATCACACGATCATCAGCATCGTCATCACACGATCATCAGCATCGTCATTACACGATCATCATCATCGTCATCACACGATCATCAGCATCGTCATCACACGATCATCATCATCGTCATCACACGATCATTAGCATCGTCATCACACGATCATCATCATCGTCATCGATACAAGTATCCAAAACAATACAAGTATCCACATCATTAGTACAAGTATTCATGCCAATACAAGTATACACATCATCAATACAAGTATCCATACCAATACAAATAACCATATCATCAATACAAGTATCTATACCGATACAAGTAACCAAATCATCAATACAAGTATCCATACCGATACAAGTAACCATATCATCAATACAAGTATCCATACCGATACAAGTAACCACATTATAAAAAAAAATCACTTTCTCGGAGACCATCCGTCTACGGATCAATTCAGGGACCAAAGTCCGGGGATGATACAATCCCCATTTCTCGGAGACCACACGTCTACGGATCAATTCAGGGACCAAAGTCCGGGGATGATACAATCCCCATTTCTCGGAGACCACACGTCTACGGATCAATTTAGGGACCAAAGTCCGGGGATGATACAATCCCCACTTCTCGGAGACCACACGTCTACGGATCAATTCAGGGACCAAAGTCCGGGGACGATGCAATCCCCTACCTGTTCATTCAGGACTTCATTATCGGAGACCCAGTCTACGGCTCAATTCTGGGACCTCAGTCCGGGGAAGATACAATCCCCTACCTGTTCATTCAGGGCTTTATTATCGGAGACATCATGTCTACGGCTCAATTCTGGGACCTCAGTCCGGGGAAGATACAATCCCCTACCTGTTCATTTAGGACTTTATTATCGGAGACATCATGTCTACGGCTCAATTCTGGGACCTTAGTCCGGGGAAGATACAATCCCCTACCTGTTTATTCAGGACTTTATTATCGGAGACATCATGTCTACGGCTCAATTCTGGGACCTCAGTCCGGGGAAGATACAATCCCCTACCTGTTTATTCAGGACTTTATTATCGGAGACATCATGTCTACGGCTCAATTCTGGGACCTCAGTCCGGGGAAGATACAATCCCCTACTTGTTCATTCAGGACTTTATTATCGGAGACATCATGTCTACGGCTCTCTTTAGGACTGAAAGTCTAGGGATGATCCAATCCCCTCAACTGTCCACTAAGTACTTCATTCTCGGAGACCTCACGTCTACGGCTCTCTTTAGGACTGAAAGTCCAGGGATGATCCAATCCCCTCAACTGTCCACTAAGGACTTCATTCTCGGAGACCTCACGTCTACGGATCTCTTTAGGATTGAAAGTCCAGGGATGATCCAATCCCCTCAACTGTCCACTAAGGACTTCATTCTCGGAGACCTCACGTCTACGGATCAATTCAGGGAACCAATGTCCAGGGATGATACAATCCCTATCTGTCCACTAAGGACTTCATTTTCGGAGACCACACGTCTACGGATCAATTCAGGGACCAAGGTCCAGGGATGATACAATCCCTATCTGTCCATTAAGGACTTCATTTTCAGAGACCTCACGTCTACGGATCAATTCAGGGAACCAATGTCCAGGGATGATACAATCCCTATCTGTCCACTAAGGACTTCATTTTCGGAGACCACACGTCTACGGATCAATTCAGGGAACCAATGTCCAGGGATGATACAATCCCTATCTGTCCACTAAGGACTTCATTTTCGGAGACCACACGTCTATGGATCAATTCAAGGACCAAGGTCCAGGGATGATACAATCCCTATCTGTCCATTAAGGACTTCATTTTCAGAGACCTGACGTCTACGGATCAATTCAGGGAACCAATGTCCAGGGATGATACAATCCCTATCTGTCCACTAAGGACTTCATTTTCGGAGACCACACGTCTACGGATCAATTCAGGGACCAAGGTCCAGGGATGATACAATCCCTATCTGTCCACTAAGGACTTCATTTTCGGAGACCACACGTCTACGGCTCTCTTGAGGATGATGCAATCCTATCATGTTCACCAAGGACTTCATTCTCGAAGACATACGTCTACGGCTCTCTTGAGGATGATGCAATCCTATCATGTCACCTTAGATCCTGTCTAAGGACCATCCACCAACCTCTCTGTCGGCATCACTAATATAGGTATCCTTATCATCGACCTCACTGTCGATGCAGGCAATCTCATCATGAGTTATCACATCACTCCCCCTTTCGAGGAGGGTCCTTCTGAACTATATTAAGTTTGTTTCGGAAAACTTTACTTGAGGTAGAGGTTTGGTTAGTACATCGGATTGGTAGAAGTTTGGTTAGTACATTAGTAACTTGTTACAAATTCGAACTTTAGATTTCCTTTCTGCATCATATCTTGTTAGATCCCTATGTTCTTTGACTTATCATGGAACACTGGATTCCTTGTCATCTTGATACAACTCTATTTGTCACATAGGATCACAGTTGGTTCTATCTTTAAGTCAAACAATCCTGAAGCCAAAATCCTTCATGACTAGCAGAGCAAGCAGCCATATATTCTGCTTGTGCTAAGAGCCACTCTAGTATGCTTCCTGCTAAATCACAAGATCATGGTTGATCCTAGACAATAACATCCTCTCGATGTGCTCTTCCTGTCTGATACAATTTCTTCCCAATCAACATCAGTGTAGCTATCTGAAGTCATGATCTCTAAGATAACATAGATCAAAGTCTATCGTATCCTTTAGGTGCCTCATCACATGCTTTGCAACTATCAGGTGAACACATCTAGTTTCCACTAGATACTGACTCAAGGTGTTCACAGCAAAGCATATATCTAACCTACTATATGTTAGATACATCAATGACCTAATAATTTGACTGTACAAAGTTATATCCACTAACTCTGATGGGTCATCTCCTAACAACTTCAAGTTGGAATCCATAAGAGTGGTCATTCCAACACCTCAAGTCCTTTTAATATTTCTTGGCATGCATTCCTTGGTTGAGAAAGTTTCCATACTTCCAGACCTAGGAAGAAATGCATCAATATGAGATCTTTCATTTTCATTTCTGTAGCCATCTCGTCAGATGGGTCTACTGATATAAACCTCAACATCATTCGAACTTTGTGGTGAGTTCCTTCTTGCATCCAGTTCATCTGTGTATAGAAACCATATTCAACCTTGTAGCAAAGGTTGTGATCCACATCACCCATGATGATCATTAAGCTCATCAATTGACTATCGATCCTGGGTACCCATACAGAACCTAATTCACACTTCTTCTTTAATTACACTATTAAGAGAATGGTCTTATCTAGCCACTTGGAGCAAACATCCCGTCATGATTCTCTTCTTCTTTCTAAGAGAATCTTCTATCCATGAGTCTTCTATATTTTGTTTGATTTGTAAATCTTCTTGTTGAATATCCATCACTTGTTCGGTGTTCATCATTCTTCATGATCTTTCCTACAAATCAAAATTAAGTACATGATTAGTAATGAAATCATGTTGACATAATAACCTGTTATGCATACAGATATCATTTACATAGTTATGCAACTATTTTGACCAATACTTTGGCACAACACTTTCCCATATCCTGTATGCATACAGTGGCTATCTAGATGCCTTCCATCTCTACCAGAACATACTATCGAGAGTGTGCACAACTCTCAGTATGTCAGCAAAGAGATTTCATTCTAGACAAGCTACAATGGAATGTTTGACAATCATATGCATATTAGTAGTATACTGTTCAATGCTCTATGAATGTTTACACTCAGCGTGATATATTCTAAATATGCATATAATCTATTACAAGCAATATCATTTACTATTTTAAATAACAACTCAAATACTTATCTTTTATGTTTGTGTGGTTGCCTCTCGCTTGGTCTTCTAAATGTCTTTTGAACTTCTATTCATTCTATACCACTGTGCATGCTCAAGTGTGCAGTAGTGTTATCCTCATGATCTCATACACAAACATACATTCATTAGTATATTATAAACATTATCAAAACATCTAAATAGTCTTGAATATGTATAGTCACGATCATAAATAATAAACATTAGTATTCAAGATTTCAGGGAAGACTTCTTTTACTCATGCGTATCATCAATCAAGATATAATATGCATAATCCCTTGATTACGTACTTTATGAATAAGCATATCTAATCATGCCAAGTATACTTATATAAGGGATCCCAATACAAGGTAAGATTCTAACATGACATAGGAAAACATACCTAGATTAGTATACCTGCTTAGTTATGTACAACATACCTAAACAATCTCTTCAATGATTTAGAGATCCTGAGCTAGAACCTGCATGTCTCATAGGTTAAGCATAATATAACAAAGTTATACATACCTCGTAAATAGAACACAGATTATGGATGAGTCTTTGTCTTCATGATGTCATGGTCATGGAACTTGATTTTTCTTTTGTGATGTACCTGTATCTTGTTAGCAGACAACATCAACCTCACACAATACCATAATGCATTAGTACAATCATATAGCCCTAATCAATGAATCTCTTCGATCATTCACATGCATTCATACTGTTACTAGGGTGATAAGACAATTCTAACATTGATCAAGATTGTACTAATAAATAACATGAAGACAAAACACATTATGAACTTAATCAAGAATCATATTTCAAGACATACCTGAACCTTCTTAAGTCATACCTGTCGAGACTTCTTGTAGTCTTCTTATGTAAGGCCTTAGCCTCAAATCCCCCTGAAACTTGATCTGAAGCTTGATTATGGTTTGCTGGATAAACCCTAAAAATTCAATCTTTGACTTTCACACTTCCGAATGAATGGAAGGATGTGTCTTGCTGGGCTGATCAAACTGGCATACTTCAATTTTGAAATCTCCCAAAATTTGACCCCTCAAAATTGCCTTTGAAACTTTTGGATCTTCTGGACAGGATCCCGAACTAGGGTTTGATGAAGCCCACCCTTCTGCTTAATGAAAAGGTTTGATCCAAGGCTCTAAACTCTTATTTTTCTGAGGAGCTTCCAGCCGAGGTTACAGACTTCAAAAATTCCAACTTTTGCTAAAGCCCTAATTTTCCATCTTTCCGATCAAAATCCCAAGCTAGGGTTTGATCAAGCCCGGTCTTCTACCCAACCAAAAAATTTGATCTTGGTCTCTAAATTTCGATTTTCCTAAGTAGCATTCAGCCGTGGATTCCGATTCCAAGAATTCTAACTTTCTCCGAAACCCTAAATTCCGGAAGCCATGAGTAAAGGTGCTCTAAAAATAATTCTGTTTTGACAGAAATATGTACCTGATTGTTTCTACTATAACTCTGAAATTTTCGCACCACAGGCTTTGAAAATTTTTTCTGCAGTAGCCTGACCTGTCATCTTTCCATCCTGATAGGTCTGACCTCAATTGGATTTTCTGAGAGAGAGTTATGCCAAATGTCGCAACGTGACCTGTTTTTGGATAATACAGGAGAGCGAACTTGTACGGCGTGCCACGTGTCACTGTTTGAACTTCGGCCTCTGAAAACTTTTCTGAAGATAGATCGCTCTGTTATCTTTCCATCCTGATAGGTCTGACCTCAATTGGATTTTCTGAGAGAGAGTTATTCCAAGTGTCGCAACGTGACCTGTTTATGGGATAAAACAGGAGAGAGAACTTGTACGGCGTGCCACGTGTCACTGGTTCATCTTTGGCCTTTGAAAAAAGTTTCCTGAGATAGTAAAGTATGTGTACTACCTGTCACTTTTTACGAAATTTCATTTGGAGCTTCGTAGCCCAAGTTATGACCTTTTTGCCAAGGTCACCTGATTTTGACTGAGATCTGGAAGAGGCAGAAACCCTAACTTGTACTGATCATAACTCATAAAGTACAATGAATATGAGGGTTCCCTTTGGACACAAGGTACCTGGGGATGTTATATTCGACCTGTAAACTTTTCAGACCCTGAACCTTCGCAGAAATGGATTTATAGCGAAAGTTCCACGATGACTGGTTTTTGCTATGTAAAACCCTAACCTTCAAATTGTCGTAAGTAAAGCAAGTGTCGTAAGTGCCATACCTTGTCTTCCTTCAGGTTAGCTCTGATACCATGTTAAAATTAAATATGCTAAGACAGAAAATAGCAGCATTACATTCCATTTCACAATAATAGCATATACAGGATCACTGAAGAAACAACAAGCACAACATAAACACAAGAGACAGAGATTTATCCTGGGAAACCCTCAAGGGGTAGAAAACCCAGCAAAGCTTCCTCAATATAGATGACCAGCAATATACAAATATGAAACCCTGAGACATGATCTCCTTCTCCACAATAGCAGACCTCTCCTCCACAAGTGCGCTATCCTCAAGTGAGTGAGTGTGTGGAATGAGGAATACACCTCCTCTATTTATACACAACTTTGACTTAACTTTAACACGGAACATGTAGGCTCATATTTAACCAATGGGTTAAATACCCCACTACAACTAACTGGGCCGACCCCTTTAGGGTGGTCTAATAACCCTTTGACCCACATAACACATACAGGACCGACCCCCACTAGGGAAGTCTAATAACCCAAGTTACCACATTCCGACGGAGGAATAAACATCTCCGGATATACAATAAGATCTTCACGGAGGAATGAAACATCTCCGGAATAATAAAGTACAAATATAATATTCTTTGAAGTTACAATATCTCAACAAATTATTCCTCTGCCATTTAGAATTTAGAATTTCCACTTTAAAAAAATTCTTGTAACTTAAATAAAATTATAGTTCCACTTTAAAAAAATTATTATAACTAAAAAACATTAATTTTAAGGTTACTACATGGAAAGGCATGCCACTTACAGCTAGGTCACAAGATGTATTGATATTAGTATTGACCAACTTTGTACATGCCAAAAAATCATACAAAAATAAAAAATGATGTCCAATTAAATCCTATGTCTTGGAAAAAGCTCTTGAAATGTTTGAATAATAAACTCTTTAAAACATGACGTCCAATTAGATCCAATGTTTTGACAAAAGCTCTTGAAATGTTTGAATAATAAACTCTTTAAGTGAAGTTATTGTCAACTTTTGCAAATTTATTGTGTGGACACTCCATTTCCATGTATGCTAAATCAATAACCCATTTCCACTTGTCTTAAAGCATTTGCTACCTACAATTACCAAGATACTTTAGCTTAGCCCAGGTGACAATGTCGGGGACATTGCCACCTCGTGGCTCTTGTTATTATTATTATTAATTTTAGTTAAAGAATTTTATAAATTTTATTTATTTTTATAATTATTTATATTTAATAGAGTTATTTTTTTAAAATTAAAATTAATATTAACTATAATAAAAATTATATCAGTGTAGATTCATCTTACCTTTGGATCTAAGTTTTAAGAAGTATGAAAATTGTAAATGATATGTATATGTTCGAGATTAATTATATTATTTGAAATTGGAGTAATTTAATTAATCATTAGTCGTTTTGCACTTTTATGGCCATTTTTGTTGGAATTCGGCAATGAATCATTGTTGAAATCATGAGTTTTCATTGTTGAAATTATTTCTTTTTTTGTTCGCAGAAATGGGTTCATCACCCTCCAAAACCCCTAGGCACCCTCAATTATGCAATTTCAATAATATATAGCTGCAATTTTGACAATTCCAATCAAATTCTATAAAAAAAATGACCAAAAATGCAATGTAATGTTAATTTTTCGATAGATTCATTCAAACATTATCTAGGATCCTACTAAGAGAACAACAAGCACAGCATAACAATCACAAGAGACAATGGACACAAAGCATTTCACCGGGGAAAACCAAGAAGGTGAAAAACCCCGCAACTTCCTCAAAGATAGAATAAGCCCCAATACAAATATCACAAAGATCAATCACCAAAAGATAGATGTCTCCAGCAACTACTCCTCCTCCACTTGTGTGCACTCCTCTCTCAAATAATGCAAGTTGGATGAGTGAGTGAATGAATAGAATGAGAGAGACTCACTCTCTATTTATACACAACTTAACTTGCCTTTAATTCTAACAGGGCCGACTTCCTAAGGAAGCATAATAACCCAACCACATGACTCATACAGGGCCGACCCCACACTGGTGGTCTAATAACCCATCAAATATAAGTTGCGACACTTGCAACACTTGCGACACTTACAAATACAAATGACGACACTTCTGATTGGAGGAATAATACATCTCTATCATGGATATAATACGGTACAAGTGTAATGCATAGAAGAATATCTTCCGAAGTTACAAATACATCAATGCTCCCTCTTAACTAGGAAGGTATTCTCTGGACACAGCTCATCAATGCATACTGCCACAAGTCTTCAATTCTGGAGTTGGATCATCGTCACTGGATCATGGAGCATCATCGTCATTGCTGCTGTACTGGTCATCTCGATCACTGGGCTATCTCTCAATTCTTCTCATCATAGGAGGTCCACCGCCTGTAATGATCTCCTTAGGTACTCTGAACCGAGTAAAAATCTCTTCATACAGGAAATCAATCACAGCCTGATCATTGGCCTTGACCAAGGCTACCGTTTCTACCCATTTGGTCATGTAATCTGTGCAAACCAAGATGTGAACTTTCTGCTTTGAGGGAGGTTTGATAGGCCCTACAAAATCTAGAGCCCACCTATCAAACGGTTCAACCACAAGCTGTGGCTACAAAGGCATCTCATTTAATTTGTTGGGTTGGCCCATCCTTTGGCAGCTATCACATTCTTGAACATATTTCTTTGCATCTCTGAACAATGTAGGCCAGAAATAGCCCATTCTCAAAAATTTATGAGTTGTCCTCTTGTCAGCAAAATGTCCCCCACAGGGCTCATCATCGAAAGATTTAAGAATGCTAAAGATTTCATCTTCTCTAACACATCTTCTGATTTCTAAATCAAGCCCTGTGTAGAAAAGATGGCCATCAATCCAGCAGTACCTAGCACTCTGTTGTATGATCTTCCTTTTTTCTCTCCTTGACAGATGTGCTGGAAGCTTACCTGCAGCCAAAAAGTTAGCAATATCTGCATACCATGGGGAATGAGTTGATACTGCAAACAAATGTTCGTCAGGGAAGGAATCTTCGACTGGTAAATTGTCATCACTGTTAGTAAGTCGAGATAAAAAATCTACAACAACATTTTCCTTTCCTGGTCTATCAATAATTGTGATATCAAATTCTTGTAACAGTAACAGCCATCTAGTAACTCTAGCATTCGTGATTGGTTTATTCATTAAATACTTGATAGCAGAATGATCAGTGTGCACAAAAGTAGAATATCCAGTAATATAATGTCTAAATTTGTTGATGGCATAAACACTGGCAAGAAATTATTTTTCTGTGACAATATAATTTAGTTCAGCAAGAGACAAATTTTTACTAATGTAGTAAATGGCATAAGGAGCACTACCTTCCTGTTGTCCCAAAACTGCTCCAATGGCAATGTCTAAAGCATCTAAAGAAATGTGAAAAGGCAGAGCCCAATTGGGTCCTCGTAAGATGGGTGTTGTAGACAGCCTTTTCTTTAGCTCAGTAAATGTTGTTTGGCATGCATCATTCCAGACAAACTGTGCATCCTTCATCAATAGAGTGAACAAAGGAGAAGCTAGTTTGGAAAAAATTTCTATGAACCTTCTGTAATAGCTAGCATGCCCCAAGAAGCTACGTACATCCTTCTATGTCCCAGGAGTTGGTATATTTTCAATTACCTTGATTTTGGATGGATCTACTTGGATACTATCAGAAGAGATGAAGTGCCCCAGCACTATGCCTTCACTCATCATCATGTGGCACTTTTCAGTGCTCAAAGAGAGCTGGCTTTGTTCACAGCGTTTCAAAACCTTTTCCAAGTTCTTCAGTGCTTCTTCATAACTATTTCCATATGGAGTAAAGTCATCCATAAAGATTTCCATGCAATCATTCACCATTTCTGAAAAGATTCCAATCACTGCTCTCTGAAATGTAGCTGGTGCATTGCACAACCCAAAAGGAAGTACTCGGTATGCAAAAGTCCCCCAGGGGCAAGTGAAAGTGGTTTTGTCTTGATCTTCTGGAGCAATCTGGATTTGGTTATAGCCACTAAAGCCATCCATAAAGGAGAAATACTTTTTCCCAGAAAAGGTATCAAGGACCTGATCGATGAAAGGTAAGGGGAAATGGTCCTTCTGCGTTGCCTTGTTCAATTCTCTGTAATCCATGCAGACCCTCCATTTCCCATTCTTCTTTGGCACAGTCACAAGTGGAGAAACCCACTCACTGTCTGAAATTGGATATATGAATCCTGCTTCCAAAATTTTCTGGATTTCTTCTTTCACTATGTCTCTCAGGTTCGGGTTCATCCTTCGTTGTGGTTGACATACAGGCCTGGAGTCGCTCTTAATATAAATGTGATGGGTGCATAGATGAGAAGGGATTCCTTTCATGTCTGTGTACTCCCATGCAAAAGCTCCCCTACGTTGTTTCAGCAGAGTGACTAGTTGTTCCAGTTCACTAGATGCCAGATTAGGATTGATATTCAATGTTTTCCTGGCCCAATTTCTACTGGAACACTCTTCGAATTCTTAAGTACTGGAATTATACTGTCATTACCGATTAGAGTTTCTTCTGTAAGCTTTTCTTGTTCTGTTGCAGCTAGAGTACTGTCTAAGATCTGATAGACACTTTGATTGACTGACGTGGGCTCACTGATGAAACTATTAATGGAATCATCCTCTGTTTCATCTTTAAATGTTATGGCTCTCCCTATGGTTAGTAGTGGCTACACACACTCTTCCTCCTCCAAATATGCCCATAATGGAGTCTCAGCTTCTGTGCTTGGTCGAGCTGGAGGGTACAGTGTTAGGCTCTTGATTTCAGTTCCGTCTGAAATGGTCATAGATCATGACCGACAGCTGATACAGGCATCTGTTGTGGCCAACCATGGTCTTCCCAGGATCAGTGGGTGTCCCCCCAACTGGGATTTCGGCTATACCACCAAGAAATCCGCAGGGTATTCCCATGAGTCGACTGAGATCACGAGGTGATCTAGGATACCTTCAGGCTTGATCATTGTTCTATCAGCAAGTTCCAAAATGGTAGGGGTTGGCCAAAGATTAGTGAGTCCCAATTTCTTCACATTTTCTATGGTCATAACGTTAATAGTTGCGCCTAAATCCACCAAGACATTTGGAATTCGCGTGTCCCCTATGTGAACTGTAACAGTGGGGTTCCCAAGGTCATCGTACTTTGCCACATGGGCCTTCCCCATTATTAATTCTGAAATCTTTCCCAACACGTGGACAGTGGGGGGATCCCTGGGCCTTCTTCTTGGTTTCTTGACACACACATATTTAACCGTCTTAGCATAAATGGGCACATCATGGAGGGCCTGTAACAGTGGAATTTTAACATACAAATTTTTCAACTCTCCCACGAGATCAAATCGGGGTTGTTCCACTGTTTTCTGCAGTTGCAATCGTTCAGGGTATGGTGGTTCTCTATTCAACTGTGTAGGCTGTGACACATCGTGTGCTGCTTTCTGAGTTTCAGCTGTTACTTCAGTAGGAGTATCAACATCCTCAATAATGGGGCTTGCTGAATTAACCATGTTCTCATAGTGCTGATTTACTCCAGTTTCAATCACTGGGGGTGACACATCCTCAGTGATAATAGGTTCCACTACCCTACCTGATCGTAATTGTATATCATTGCAGGGAATCTGAGTAATGGAATACACAAGCATGTTGGTAGTCTCAAATTGATGGACTACTTTATTGTTTGGGTTTGGGTTAGGCTGTGCAGGTAGTTGTGGTTGAAGTGGTGCATTCATAGGTGCGACATTGTTTTGGAAAGGGAGCTGTGGTTGCTGATACTACTGATGCCGATACTGTTGAGGAGGGTACTGTTGATACTAAGTCTGGTGATGGGGAAAGTTATTTCCTTGGTAAGAGTTTCTCCAGTTGGAATTCCAACGATCTTGGTTCGACTGTTGTGGCCATGGTGTCCATGAATTAGGATTTTGCATTCGATTCTGAGATGGATGCCACTAGTTGTTGGAATAATGTGAAGGGAATTGTGTATTCATATTATGCATATTGTTCATTCCATTCATATTATGCAGAAAAAATGCTGGATCTGGATTCATACCTTGGTTTCTAGGCTGCCATGGTTTCTTTTGTGCCATAAAATATGTTGGCTCTACATCTGGAATAGATGCCTGCAGGAGTGCTTTGACCTTAGGTAATGATGGACACTCCTTAGTATCATGCTCGAGTTCACATATCCTACATACCTCTGCTTTGTCCAACGGGCATTCCTTCAGTGGATGCTTCTTCCTACATTTAGGACAAAATACCCTAAGTGTAAGATCTTCTACCACTTGTTTCTGTTTTTCCCTCATGACATCCAACTCCGAGGAAATGGAGCTCATCATGTCTGTTTTAAAATTCTCCAGTAAGTTGCCTATTTCTGCTTGAGTGGCCCCTCCACTAGCTGACTTCTGAGTCCTAGTGAAGACATCTTAGTCTTGGTCTTTGTCTCGTTTGCTGGTTCTGGAGGATCCCCTGGAGTACCTTCGATACAATTCAATAATTTTTTCAAAAGGTTCCTTCGAGATATCCCCTTTTCCCAGCAGATTCAACATATCAAGGCAATCTTCTCTAATTCCTCTTAGTAAGATAATCTTGATCACATCCTTGCCAATCTCAGCATGACCAGATCTTTGTAAGTTGTACAACAATCTTTCCACAAAGTATTCCAAACTTTCTTCATCCTTCTGAACCATTTTAAACAACTCTTCCTTTCTATCTCTAGTGTAAAATTAGTCACAGCAGATCTAATGAACAAGTAAATCAATCACAATACATGAAACTCAGAAAAATGGTGTAAAACTGTGCAAAACATGCATCAATGCTCAATCTCCCAGTAAGGGTGAATGATTACAATAAAATACAGTAACAATGACTGAGCAATTTGAATTGACTAAGGAGGTCATTCGAATCACTGAATGGTGTGGCTTGGCTCGAACTAGAAATCCTCATCATCAATCGGTGGTGGTCATCAATGCACAAGAACTACTCATCCAGGTGTCAATCTGAGTCTAACTGAGTGTAACAAGTGTAACTGAAGTGTGTAGCACTGATTAATGGAAGGAGGCTCAGTGGAGGGCACATGGGAGGCTTAACTGAAGTTAGAACAAGTCATCTAGTCAATCTGGAGGTCCATCGGAGTGAAACAGTCAGTCAGGAGTGAAACTAGCCTCAAATCAAGGAGAATCGGAGCTAACTGAGTGTAACTGAAGTGGTAGGTGAAGAAGTGCACCCTTCTCTGGCAGTAGGTGAGCAGTGGGCACCTTCCTGACTAGGAGGGTTGAAACTCTGATGTAAGAAGCTCCCGGGTGCTAGAATGAAGTGGCTAAGGTGCTGTAGGCATCAACCTGGTGACTGGGATGCATGCAAACCCTAATTGCATGCAAGGTCCTGAAAATGATGATGTGGATATCCGAACACCCCCCCTCAAGCTAGACTATGATGTGCAAAAAATAATGTAGGGCCCTAGTAACTAAGACCAAAGGTCACCCCAATACAATAATCCAAAAAAAATGTTGAAAATAAGCTAAGTGAGGAAAGAGGGAAAACCCAGTGGGAAGAAAGCCCCCCCTCAAGCTAAGAACATAATAATGGATCAATCTGTCTCCACCATGATGGAACTCACCCCCAACAATGAACGGAGGTAAGAGAACTTCTTCTCAGTGAAGCTCTTGGTGAAGATGTCTGCAATTTGCTCATTAGTAGGGCAATATTGTAGAATGATGGTGCGATCATGCACCAACTATCGAATGTAGTGCATATGAATCTCAATGTGTTTGGTCCTCTGCCGCTGAACTGGATCTGTGGAGATCTTGATAGCACTTTGATTGTCACAAAAGAGGACAGTCGAAGTAGTGCCACCAAAACCAAACTCGGAAAGAATACCCTGCAACCAAATTGCCTGAATGCAGGCATTGACTGCCCCTCGATACTCTGCCTCTGCTGAAGAAAGTGAAATGGTTGCCTACTTTTTGCTGGACCAGCAAATAGGGCCATGACCAATCATGAAACCATAACCGGAAGTGGACTTCCAATCAATGCTATCACCTACCCAATCTGAATCGATAAAACCAATGAAATCAAGCTCAAAATCTGCAGCATAATGTATGCCAAAATGTTCCGTACCTTGCACATACTGCAAGATCCGCTTGGCTGCCCACCAATGAAGCTCATGGGGTTGCTGCATATACCTTGACACGGAACTCACGTCATATGAAATATCAGGCCTTGAGTGTGTCAATTAAAGTAGTGAACCAATCAACTGTCGATACATACTGCAATCTGCAAGCGGTGTAGAATCTCCCTCCTCAAGACTGATTCCTGAGAGGAATGGGAATGGGGATGCCCTACATTCAGCCATATTAAACTTCAATAACAGGTCGGAAGCATATTTTTGCTAAGATATAGTAATCCCATCAAAATTTTGAGCTATCTCCAAGCCCAAAAAGTGACTCAGCAAGCCCAAATCGCTCATGTCAAAAGCTAGATTTAAGGCAGTTTTTAGCTTGTTTATTGAAGTAAGAGTGCTACCAGTAATGAGAAGATCATCAACATAAAGTACAATAAGCAACAAATTACCTTTAACTTGCTGAAGATACACATTTGGATCAGATTTTCATCTTTTGAAATTCTGAGAAAGGAGGAAGGAGTCCATCTTTGCATACCAAGCTCTTGGGGCCTATTTTAACCCATACAAAGATTTCTTCAATCTGCAAACTAATGATGGATCTGATGTGTAGCCTTCTGGCTGATGCATATATACCTCTTCAGCAAGGTCTCCATGTAGAAAATCACTCTTCACATCCATGTGGTGCACTTCCCAGTGCTTGGATGCGGAAATTTCCAAAACAAGGCGGATGGAATCCATCTTTGCAACCGGTGCAAAGGTCTCAGTGTAGTCCACTCCTTGGACTTGGGAGAAACATTTTGCCAACAACCTTGCTTTGTATTTGCTGATAGAGACATCAACAAAAACTTTCGTGCGGTAGGCCCATTTACATTTGACTAATTTTCTTCCAGGTGGAAGAGAAACTAGCTCTCAGGTATTGTTCTTTTGAAGAGAACTGTACTCTTCATCCATGGCACTTTGCCATCTCGGATCTCGGTGGGCATGATAGTATGTTGTGGGATCTGAACCAGTCATCAAATAACAAATATCAGGAATTAATGGATCAGAAATAGAAAGAGCCATAACTGTTCTTTGAAAGTCTGCTCTTGTTCATCTTGGATCAACAGGATTTCCAATGTTTGAACCAACAGATTGAAGAGTGTTTTGGGCCCACTTTGGTAACTAAGGAGGATCATAATGGTCGGATTCTGAACCTGATATGTCATGATCATTATCTGCTGCTAAAATATCAAAAATATCAGAACTCATACCTTCATTATCGCTACTCGGATCTTCTTCTGGTGAAGGCAGTGAAATGACAGTTTCTTCCTCGACTAGTTGCAAATCTTGAAGCGGTTCTTCAAATTGCACACTGCGCTCTATGAATATCTTTTTGGATCTGATATCCATGAGTTTATATACTTTTGATTCATCCCCATATCCTATCAGTATGCACTCAATACTTTGTGGATCCAAAGCTCGTCTCTTCTTGGAAGGAATTCTAGCCCATGCAGTAGAGCCAAAAACTCTCAAATTTGACACATCCGGTTTGTGACCAAAGAATGCTTCGAAAGGAGTCATACCTTTCACGGATGAATGTGGAAATTGGTTCTAAATGTATGCATCAACATTGATTGCTTCAGCCCAAATATTTGCAGCCAAACCTTTTGATTCAATCATGCAAGTAGCCATCTCTTTTAGTGACCGATTTTTCCTTTCCGCTACACCGTTTTGCTGGGGTGTGTAGGGAACTGTATGTTGGATCTGAATTCCGCTTTGGGAATAAATTTGCAGCAACTCAGCCTTGATATATTCTCCACCATTATCAAATCTAAGAGCTTTGATCTTGCTCTCAGTGGCGGTCTCAACAGAAGCCTTAAAATCCTTGAATTTTCCAAGCACTTCTGACTTGTTTTTGAGAAAAAATACCCATGTAAAGCGGGAAAAATCTTCAATAAATGTTAAAACATACCTTGATCCATTTAATGACATATTGGGCAGCGGACCACTGATATCATAATGTATCAGCCCCAAAACTATAGAAGCTCTGCTAGCTTTTTCGTGGTCGAACCTGTGCTCGAGGTGCTTCCCAATAATGCAACGGGTGCATATTCCCTTCAAGGAATGTAGTTGTGGAAGACCATATACCATGGATTTGTTTGATAAAAATAGCAAATACTTATAATTAAGATGTCCAAATCTCTCATGCCAAATCCTACTAACCTCATTACCATGTGTGCGAAGAGCAGTGGGCTTTGCAAGCGGAATAAAGTGTGAAAACTCATAGCATTTTGCAGTGTGGTTCGCCTTTCCGACTGCAATAAGTCTTCCACTTTTGATATCAGAAATTTCAACTGTATTAGGGTTGAATGTAACTTGATTCGTTTTACCAGTGTGTGTCATTTGATACAAAGAAAGAAGATTTGAATCCAAGGAAGGCACATAGAGAACATTCTGAAAGCTTCCATGATCTACATGGATTGTACCTTTTCCCTTTGAAGAAATTTTTGAGTCATCTCCCAAATGGATGGGAATGGAGCTGTTTGGATCGAATGAAGAAAAAGAATCGATATTTGCAGCCATATGATTCGAGGCACCCGAATCTATCAAAAGAGTAGTGGGATTCGAAACAGTTTCCATGAGTGCTTGTCCTCTTTCATGATCATCATTCCTATCCTTCTTCCTTGCACCGTCAGGAAGAGTTATGTCGTTCTTTTCCAAAAGGAGGGCCATTTAATCTATAGTCTTTTTCATGCATGAACTTTCAGGATGAAAGCCACGGTTGCAATAAGTACATTTAGATTTTTGGTTACCCTCTTTGCCCTTTTGCTTGAACTTCGAGCTAGATGGTGCATCCGTCTGCTTGCCTTTCTCTCTTTGCTTGTGAGGTTCGAATTTGGGATTCTCTTTCTTTTGCTTTCCTTTACCATTCGAATTCTTAGGTCCTTGAACAAATAGGGCTAAATCTTTGGAGCTTATGGACCCCATTTGAATCAACTTATCATGCTCTTTTGTGGCAGACTCAATGAAGGCATTCAAGGTAGGCATCTTCCAATTCGGGGTAGTTAGCCGACCGGAATTGAAAGTAGAGGCAAATACCGAATAGTCTTTACCAAGCTTGGTGAGAATAGAGAGGATCAATTGCTTCTCCTCTTTGATAACTCCACTGTTCTTCTACTACAATGTCAAGTGCTTGAATTTTGTGAAAAACTCATTGATGGTCTCAAAATTCTCAGGACTAAGAGCAATCAATTCATTCTCTAATTGAAAATCCCTAAGCTCGTGCTGATTGCCAAAAAGTGTTTCAAGTTGCTCCCATATTGCTTTTGGAGTCTTCAATCCACTGAGATGGAAGTGAAGATCTTTGGAAATAGAGAGGCAAAGAAGACCATAAGCTTCATCAAGCTTGTTGTAGTGTTTTGTTCTTTCTGTCAATGAACTTGGCTCCAATTCGAGGCCAACAGTGACTCTATAGTATCCTTTTGAACGTAACATGATCTCCATATCTTCTTTCCAATCAAAATAATTGAAAGGGGTGAGGATAGGCTTTGAAGAAGAGTATTCCATTGCTAGGAGCGAGTGCACTTTGATGTAGAAAGACTTGCCAAAGCAAGGTAGTGAATGCAATTGAAGGAGACAATAACCTGCAAATCACAATCAATACAAGAACAATGAGGTCGAACAATCCACCCTTTTAGAGTTGCATCACACTTGGGATTGGAGATCAAGCAATGTTGAATGGGTCTAATGTATCAAATCCAGGATTTATTGGAAACTCAAGCTTCTGGAGTGGTATTGGAAGTATTTTTATGCTTTGCATGCACAAGAGCGAATGCTCTTGAGATCTTTCATGCCAAAACTTTTGTAATTTTGAGTAAATTCACTCAAATCTCCTTGTAGATCACCTGTAGAAAAGAAATCTTGTCCCTGCAATGGCTCTGATACCATGTAAAATTAGTCACAGCAGATCTAATGAATAAGTAAATCAATCACAATAGATGAAACTCAGAAAAATGGTGTAAAACTGTGCAAAACATGCATCAATGCTCAATCTCCCAGTAAGGGTGAATGATTACAATAAAATACAGTAACAATGACTGAGCAATTCGAATTGACTAAGGAGGTCATTCGAATCAGTGAATGGTGTGGCTTGGATCCAACTAGGAGTCCTCATCATCAATCGGTGGTGGTCATCAATGCACAAGAACTAGTCATCCAGGTGTCAATCTGATTCTAACTGAGTGTAACAAGTGTAACTGAAGTGTGTAGCACTAATTAAGGGAAGGAGGCTCAGTGGAGGGCGCATGGGAGGCTTAACTGAAGTCAGAACAAGTCATCTAGTCAATCTAGAGTTCCATCGGAGTTAAACAGTCAATCAGGAGTGAAACTAGCCTCAAATCAAGGAGAATCGGAGCTAACTAAGTGGAACTGAAGTGGTAGGTGAAGAAGTGTGCCCTTCTCTGGTAGTAGGTGAGAAGTGGGTGCCTTCCTGACTAGGAGGGATGAAACTCTGATGTAAGAAGATCCCTGGTGCTAGAATGAAGTGGCTAAGGTGTTGGAGGCATCAACCTGGTGACCGGGATGCATGCAAACCCTAGAGTTTGCATGCAAACCCTAATTGCATGCAAGGTCTTGAAAATGATGATGTGGATATCCGAACATTTAGTTCTGTAATATTCTTGGTACTTAGAAAGGAAGGTGTTTTTCATTTGGTCCCAAGTAGGAATGGTCTCACGACCCAGACTCATGAACCAGCGCAAAGCATTTCCTTTCAAGGTGGCTGAGAATAACTTCAGCTTCTGAGCACTAGAGGTGTAATCATAGCTACAATAGAGGATATCAAACTCAAAAAGAAACTCATCGGGATCCTCAGAGGACTTACCATGAAAATTCGGGAGAACTGATGGTGAGATATTCTTCATAGGAGATGCTCCAGGTATCTGGAGGATAGGGAATTCTAATGTAGCCACAGTATTACCAAGCTGATTATTTTCTCCTTCTTCCTCCCGGTGATTCCCATGTTCGTTCTCACCCTCCTATTCTCTACCAACCATGGTTCTAGCCCAAAATTCAATAGCTTCCTTTATGCGTTCTTCCTCTGCTTTAACTTCTTCCTCTCTTCTCCTCTCTTCTTCTCACCTTCTTTCTTCCTCTGCTATTCTGCGAGTCTCCAACCACACCTCTTTAGTAAGTCTGGTTCCGTCGATATGATAGATATCCTCTCTATTTGGTGCACCTACAGTGCTTCCCTTATCTTCAGGCGGTTTACTTTCTGCAACAGGAATTGAAGGTCCCGTTGTATTCTCCACTGTGGATGCTGAATGTTCAAGATTGGGAGGAACAAAATTTCCCCTGCCTGTAGAGTTCCACAGTGGTCTAGTGGAAGAATCAACTCTAGTAATTATCTCATCAATGTATGTGTGTCTTCCCTGACCTGCATTACGACCTCGACCTCTTCCGCCTGCAATGTTAGTATTCAAAGGGGGTTCCCGATTTGTTTTTCTTGTATTGATGCATGCTGTAAATAATTGAACTAAAATAAAATCAAATGAAACCAACTACTAACTCTGTCTATCTATTACCATCCCTGGAAACGACGCCAAAATGTTGGTCACCCTATATGTCAATTAATTAAAGTTAACACACAGGATGGTCAATATAAATTGTCAAACCCAAGAAGGTCTTTTATTTCAAAGGCAATAAGCACAATCTATGCATAAACAGATCAAGCAGTTGATTTACTAAATGCAGATAATGACCCTACCTATATGCTCAACCAACTCATTCCATAAGAAAACTAATCTAATTCATACATGTAAGAATCCAAAATGCAACAACCTTCCTACAGAAATCAACCCAGCAAGTTAATGATCTAATAATGAAATGGAACTAGATTACTTTTGCAAGAAGTTAAATCCTATAATCATCAAACTACAGTATTCAATCTTTACCAAAATGATCTATCTAGTGGCTACTGTAACTCTACCATTATATGTCTAATCTATGAATGCAATTGAAGATACAACAGCAACCAGAATTAAAATACAAGCTTGAACCCTAAACTGATAATTACTGGAAGTCCTAGAAAGCATAAACAACTGAAAGATATTGGAATCGAGCTTGGTTGTCATAGCTGATTAAAACACACATGCAATTGAATAAATTATCCTACACAGTTGACTGTCACACCACTCTGTTATAGCTATTCAAGATGCAATCATGCTACCAAAAAGGAAAGCTAATCTCTATTACAACTATCAATAACATCTGCAATAATTCCACACCACACAACATAAGTAAAACTAAAATACTCTACCTACTTAAACCGACTATCTCTGTGAGAAGGCGGGCCCTGGCCTTCTAACAGAGACGTCGAGAGTCACAATAAATTAAGACACAGAAATGAAGAACTCTGCTCTCATATTAATGGTGGAAAATTGTCAGTCTCAGTGCTCTGTTACAGCTTCCACAAAGTGGTAATTGTCCAACCCCAGGCTACGAGAGCCTTCTGGAATTTATATAAGGAAAATACAGTTTCAGATCCACTATAATCGTGCAGCAATGAAGATCTATGATCTTCATGCTGCGGAGTTACAGCTAACTGATACAGATGTATTAAACAAGGCTGTTAATTGTGAAGGATGTTGTTGCTCTGATAATTAATGGATCAACAGACTCAGCAACTGGAATGCAACCTGTCTATCGCAGCTAGGCTCTGTTTCAGTGGAATCTGTTACAGTGAGGATCTGTTACAGCTTGCGTGGAGGATGCATTGTTCCTTGGAGTATGAGGGGATGGTGCTTTGAAGAGTAACAGTTGGTGCCACTTGGCTGATACACTTGCGCTTTAGACCTTGGCTAAATGAAATCACACAGATCAGCATAAACTAAGGACTAAGATCTATAATCTTTAACAATCTTAGGCATAAAATAAATAAAGCAATAACAAATTATACCTGTCGATATTATTGATTGGTCTGGAGAAAGACATGGATATAGCTTATAAAAGTAGGATGAAATCAGGGCAAAATGACGTAATCAAGATGGCCAAAAAGGGGCATTTCCTAGACCCAACACTTCCATAATGTTATTTTGGGTGTTTGCGGTCTCTATAACGAATCATCCAATTTGTTAGCAGTTTATCAACTTATATATTATTATTACTATCTGTAACTCTTGCAGAAACCCCATCCATTTCAAATGTCTTGCTTGTTGGAGCTTAGTCTGGGTCTGCAAGTATTGCAAAGGTTGATGATCGATATGGATAATAGTCCCGTTACATAAAAAAGAATGCTTCCACCGATGCTCAAATCCCTTAATGTTGACGGTGATGCTGCAAGAGACGGCTACAAGAGTGATTATAGTTATCTTAAGATAAGATACGTGATTAGGTTCTAATTTTGATACGTGGTGGACAATTTATGCCATTTTCAAGGTGGATTCTTTATTTCACCAAAACCATGAACCAATGTTACCAGATGATGTATAATATCTCACTAAGCACAAAAAAAATCATTTCACCTTCATACTCTTCTTCGTTTTCCCTAGGCAGGCATTTTACTGAAGTAGTGCAAATATGGTTGGGAGGCACTTTTGTCAAATTGATCTCTTCTTCCTCAGAGACATTTTGGTCAAGCTAATGATATGGTTGGATGCACCATACAACACTCTAGAGGTCCACATTCTCCAAATATTTTTCGCATCATCCTATGAGATGTGGAGGGCATTTCCCTGAGGCCACTTAGGAATTTTTACACTTAGACAATTTTTGCTCTTTCTTAAACTAGGTCCAATTTTCATAAAACACTGATTTGGAAAATCCATAACTTCTCCCTCACGCACTTTCAAGACAATATGAAAGCATGGTCAGATAGACAAAACATCAATCTACAAGACCCCAATATGGTGTGGGCATTTTGCCAAGGCCACTTGAGCCAATTTTCCAGCACTTAGTCATTTTCAGGATTTCTCCAAAACTTATTCTGAAACCCCATTTTGGCAGATCCATAACTTCTTCTTCAGACATGCTCAAGGAGAACTAGGACCATGGTTAGATAGACAAGCCAACACAATACAAGATCCCCATGTGCCGCGGGCATTTAATCTAACCCATAATTTAGGGCGGGCATCTTTCTGAGGCTACTTAGACATTTTTGCTTGCTCTAGCACAAACCCCTGTTTTGGCAGACCTAGAACTTTCTCATCAGAAGTGATGGAGTCAAACTGAGACCATGAATGGATAGCCACTGTAACAAGATATAGCATGGTACCATGGTGTGGGTATTTTTCTTAAACCATGAATTAGGGCGGGCATTCTCTTGAGGCTACTTGGACCAATTTTGACTAATTATTCCATACTTAGTCAATTTCCTGATTTTCACCATTTTGCCATATTTCTCCAGGGTGATGTCATAATACAACAATGACTTCATCTTCATGCCACATCATCATCTATGCCATGCCATGTCATCATATCATTATCCATGCCATGTCATCACTTCCTTTGTCTTTCCTTTGACTTTCACTAAGTTCACTCTGCCATCATGTCCTTGGTTATTCCTTTGTCATCACTGAACTCCTTTTGACATCAATGACAACCATATCCAACACAAAGTAGATTGCAAGGTTTTAAAATTTATGATTTCTTCGATTATGTTTCTCTTATTAACATTATTTAGACTTAATGCAACAAGCATTGTATACCTTGAGAATTTTACAACAATGCACTATACATCACACAACTTTGAAACTTTGGAAAACATGTAATGTTGCATTGCTTAGCTTGGTATTTCGCAAAAATGCACACATATTAAAATGATCAATTAAAATAGTACGATGATGAGCACTTGGAATATTTTCCAAACCAAAATGACTAACCAACCACACTATCATTTTGTGAATACATGTTATATCAAAATCCAAATACACAAATATAGGTCCTCATTATTTACAAAATCAAGGATACGTTAAGTTTCCAAAAGTAGGAGGGTTCCCCAAGTCATGAGACTTGCTGAAGTTGTTGGGATCAACACATTCTTATGCAAAATCTTATAATAACATAAATTAAGGATCATTTTGATCATCCATGGGAATGTCCACTTGGCTAGCCCCAAAAAATGGGTAGTAAAGTCTTCATTTGAAGCAAGGATTGCAGAGTATATATCAACATCAGACACAATAGGGTCCTTACAAACAATGAATATGTTGTGTGTAAGAGGGAGGTTAATGAAGCTTGGGTTGTGCTCCACTAGATCGGTGAGGAATTTGAGAGAGACTATCAATTCTAATTTATTTCCCCTAAGGGAAACCAAAGTTACCCTAGACTCTTTCTCCCAATCCCAAGATTCTAACATATGCATGTCTACCTCCAGGTCATACTTGTTTATGAATATAGTTACATCCCACCTTTGTTGCATAGAGGTGATCTTCCATTTGTCTAGTTCCAAGGACAAATTAGTGGCCATTCCCAAAGCTTCAACAACTGTGTCCTTTATGCATTGGTGTAGTCCCCTCTTCAAACTTCACATTTCTCTTAGCAAGAAAAATAACAAAAATAGTAATCCATTGATTTCTTGTTCCTTTTCCTCCCAGGCTAAGTTGATGCTCCAAATTACCAATGATTAGGTACACCATTGGATTTTCTACTCTACATTAGAGAACCAAACTACAAAGCAAGCTATATACATAATACTCCTCATCCATTCTTCCTCTTATACTATCCTCTAAACTCCCATGCTAGACATGACAAGCACTAAATATGTAAATAACTCATGAGAGATGCCATGTGGGAGGATCATTTAGAGATAGGAGCAAATCAATGACCCATATATGAAAAAGGCATGGTAGAAGTGGTGCCCGACAAGATCTTTTACTCTCTGCTCACCATCACTATTTGCTTTGTGGGGGGAGGCGGATGGAACCATATTTTATTAATTTTTTAAGCCAACATAGTAATACCTAAATCACATTTTATACACCTTTGCATTCCCAACATTTTTTCCTTATGTTTACATAAAATAAAAATAGAAATATCCTTTTGAAGAAGAAAACATCCATAGAGGGTAAACATATATTTTATAAAAAAATTATTGTGTAGATTTTAAGATACATTTATTTCTTGGGGGCCTTCACTTATATAGGGAAAAACAAATTAAATAAGTTTTACAAAAAAATAAATGAAAAATATAGTATTAAATAAAAAACAAAAAATGTATGTCATTGGATAGAGGATTCAATGATGAATCTACATGCACTGAGTCTACCACTGTAAATCAAGGGTTTTAAAATAGCTAGATCAAGGTCTTTAAAAGCTTTGGATCAATATATTTTAAAACCCTCGAATGAGGTTATAAACCCTTAATTGGGTTTGGACAAGCCACTTGCCAAAAAGTAACACTTAGATGCATGGATTTACCCAAACTTGGATCTAAATTATCTAAACAAGTATGCAATGAATTCGAGAAACAAAAAATGAAAGTTAGATGTGTTAAACTATACCATTGACTTAAATTAAAGATTAAACAAAATATTGTTTCCTCTTAAAATCTAATAAACCTATTCAACCTCAATGAAATAATAGCAAGTTAGAAAAATAAGCAATGACATAGTTTTCCTAATAAAAATCTAAAATTTGTTCGACTCTTTTAATTGTTTTCTTCTCTTAAAATATAACTAGCATAGATCCATCTTAAACCCAAATCTATTAAGCACCGAGAGGAATCCAATTTTTTGAGGTGTAATTTCTTTTTAAAATTTTTTACACATTCAAAAAAATTACACCTCCAGAAATTGGATCCCTCTTGGTGCTTGATAGATTCAGTTTTCAGATGGATCTATGTTGGTTTTATTTTTATTTTATTTTATGGGTTAACATGTATTTTTTTAATTAATTTTCATTTGGTTTTAATTTTTTATTTTATAAACCGACATTAAATTTTTTAATTACTTTTTATATCTGGTGACATAACGCTACGTCACGTGACAACATCTCCCTCATACTGGACTATAGAGCACCTCACTCCTCTTGGTGCAATAAACCTATTCAACCTCAATCAATTAATAGCAAGTTAGAAAAATAAACAATAACATAGTTTTCCTAATAAGAATCTAAAAATTGGTTGGCTCTTTTAATTATTTTTTTGTGAGCTTATGAGGAAAATAAGATGAATTAAAATTTGGTTTTCTTTTTAATTATTTATTGTGAGCTTATGATAGAAATAAGATGAACTAGAGTAAATATTCAACCAACTTGTATTTGAATATGGTGAAAATGAAAGTATACGATCATTAAAGGTAAGAAATTGTACGAAAAAATGGTGTTCATCTTAGTTTTAGTATGGATTTTGAGCATTAGTTTTGATATTGATAATACACATTTTGTTTTTTAAGAGCATAATGTTGGAAAAATAGTTTTAATAAGTAAAAGTAGGATTTATAAAATATTTGTAATATTTTTTTTTTTTTCTTATTAATAATTATATAGTCATTCCTTATTAGTTGCTAGTTCTACATCTCTTTTTTGACACATTTGTATGTTGTCTGGTGGGCTCGAAACATGTGTATATTTAGGGACATTTTCATTCCTGTTGAGGTGATAGCCAACCGGGTGGAAAAATGGTCATTGGAACATAAGTCAAAGGCTAAAGTTAAAAATCATGAGTTCCCATCGATGCCACAGCTAAACTTTGAAATCCCCTAGGAATTCATTGATGGGGCTAGCCAAGGATTTCCCACAAAGTGTGGCATTGGGGTGGTCCTCTTTTTGAACCATTCCCATGTCGAGTTCTCTACCCTATGGGCTCTTCCATTTTTTGCTTCTAAGCACAATGTGAAGAAGTTGCAAATCCTGGGGGTTTCGAAGACAATCATAAATTAGGAAAACAAAAGAAATAAGGTGAAAGTGGTTTGCTTAAGGCATATGATTAAAGACATAAGGACTCCCTTCGGTCTTTTGAGTGGACTTCGTTTAACCATATTTACAAGGAATTGAACACTCAAGCAAATACCCTCTCCAAACAAGCACTCTTGCTCGATGAAGGAGCTTTCACTTAAATTATGAGTTCGTTGATGTAATAGAAAGGGAAGATATGGAGTGTATTTTTCTTCTCTCTATTAATGTCGAGAAATTTGATAGATATAGGAAAGCCTCGTTTATGAGATCCCCATGAGTGTATCATCTATATCCTCTTTTGGAATATAAAGAATTTTTTCCACATAAAAAGAAAAAAATAAGGTTGAGAATATCTATCATATGATTACTACTCATATCAAAAGCAATACTAAATACTTAATAAATTTAGGGTCCCCGCCTGAGCAAAGCATAGTTAGGCGTAATGTATTTCAAGCTAAGGTAATACCTTTCCCGAACTGGCCATTGCTATGACTATAATACACCCAAAATATTCTTTAATTTAAATCAAATATATTGTTTATAATGTTTGTGAAAAACTAATTTAATTTTCAGTAAATAATTCACATTTAATTATTAATTGTTTTGCAAATTATAATTTTTTTTATTATTATAATTTTTTTAACTAATTTATATAAATTATAACTCTATAGTTAATTAAATAAAATATTCTCACACACATATATACGAAAAAATTCTCAAATATAGAAACAAGACTTTCTCATTTATCATATCGTGATACACCATATATACATTTTTTTCTTATTTGATCTTTCAACAAATTTGGAACATTATTATCCTTCCAAATTCTCCCACCAACCTTCGGTTGCGTGTATCTCTCTCCAATTAGTTTATTTGATAGTCCCTAACCGAAAAGTCAAAATGGTCACGGGTTTAGGCTATGCTCTTAGTTAAATCCATAAGATGCAACCGCTCTAAATTGGGAAATCCAACCGCACTTCCCCACCTCCTCAAGGATCAAAATTGAACACGTCACAGCTTGTTAAATGGATCCCAGCATGTGACCCCAGAAGTGTCATTCAAAAATTGGTTGTCATAAAATATTTTTTTTTACATTTAAAAAAAATGCAAGATTTGGATTTAAATTTCATTAAAAGGTTGTCCTATGAACTAGCCGTCAAACATTAATTCTGCATGTTGGTGCCAACTTTCCTAGGGGCAACTTAATTTCAATTTCCCGAGGATAGCAGAATCACAAGCATAGATGATGAAACCGTTATCAATTTCTCAAGGAGGCGAGGATAGATGAGGATAGATCATCATGAAAGGATAACATAATCACTATCAGTTTCTCGATGAGGTAATCGATGGGATTGCTCAATAAATCAAAATGAAGAAGCCACATCTACACTAAATCTTGTGTTTAGTACTTCTTTGGTAGTTATGAGGACATTTATGTTGTCATCCCCTTAATCAATACGGGAGTAGATATGACTACAATTTGTTAATTCAAATTTTCCTTTTACAGTAGGCTCTATTTCATTATTTTAACATCGGATTGAATTTGATTTGTTTAGGGTTCAATTCCCTAGAGATTTTATGAAAAATGGTTGCTTCTACGATAGCTCCAGTGCCTTTGAAGCAAATGTGATAGACGCTATTGAGTTACCCCAAAGAGGGCCAAATGATGTTTCTTGGATACCCCTGAGTTCAAAGAAACCAACCATAATCCAAGCGGGTAAGGGATGAACAACAAGAATACTCAAGGATCTGTGTTCTCTATCAATGATTTCATAGATAAGGATGCACAACTAAGCGGGTGAGGGTTGCAGCTGTGTCAAGGAAAATATCCAAGCAAACGTGACTTTTTGTAGAGGTAACTTCCTAAATCAATTCTCGCGGAATTAATTTCAACCTCCATGTTCATTGTCGCCTCTCCAACAAGCTTCACATACCGGTTTAAATGTAAGAAGTCTACATTATAGGCATGCTTATCAATTCTTATTTTCAATAAATCTAAGAACAAAGTACCTACATTTTTTAGCAATATAGTGTACTTTTTGTCATTTATATTTGGCTTTGTCTTTGTATGCTTGTTTAACAAAACTACGAGCATTGCAAAAAATATAGAGAAACTGCAGGTGGCTTTAAGAACGACAAATAACTCACAAGAAAAAAGAAACAACAAGTATACCGCATCATATTGTAACAGTGACATGATGATTCGAAATGTATAATTATTGGTCTTGCATTTCCACTAACCAATACATTGGTACCTCCACTATCACTATGCCCTAAAACATTAATTTTTACGACATAGTTTGTGATAATTCTGTATTTATTAATTTTTTTAGTACCACAAGTTAGATTGGAAATGTAATATAATATTTAATATAAATTTTATGAAATATATAATTCTTAATTTATTATTACCAATTGAAATGTGATTTTTTTAAAAGTTTTGCATCACAACAGGGGAACATGAATATATACCCCCAACTCCATGAACTTATAGCAACTCTTTAATATCAATGACTTTAAAACTGATTAATATCGGTGGCTTTAAATTTGGCACTCTACCATAGAGAAGGAACAAAGGAATAACTCTAATGTCCGCAAATACAATTGGGAAGACTCGTTCCCCAGTAACCCCAAAGACAAAATAGTTGCAATTTCTTCATGTTATGCATGTCTTCTGAAGACCCTTCACTGCATCAACTCCCCCCTTTCTATTCATCTAATTGCAATTTCTTCATGTTATCCATCAAATTTGAAAAATTTGTGAGATCTTGCTGACCACTTGCTTTACCTCTGTCACTCAGCAGATGTACTCCACACACCTTTTTCCTCTGAGCGTACAACTAATGCAATACAGCTGGCTTGCATACGCCCACAAGCTGCTATTGTCTTTCGTTTTCTACTGGCTTGCAAGTTGCGCATCTTTACTTCTTTCCATCACAATCAAACGGCTGGCTTGCACTGCTTAAATTAATTAATTGGACTGCTTTCCAGTCACACTCATGCAACTTGCACTGCTTACATTAATTAATTGGACTGCTTTTTCTTCCTTCTGTTACTCTCATGCAGATGCACACCCCTCTTTACTTCATCCAGTCACACTCATGCAACTTGCACTGCTTATATTAATTAATTGGACTGCTTTTTCTTCTTTCTGTCACTCTCATGCAGATGCACACCCCTCTTTACTTCGTCCAGTCGCAATCATGCAACTGGCTTGCACTAAGGTGGGAAAAGAATCAACACTACTCGCCCTTTTTTAATTGGAGTGATGTCTTTTCATTACCTAAATCCTAGTCACATAATATTAAATCTTACATGTTGATAATGATATACTTAATATTAAAATTTATATATCTTACATATTATGATGTTTAATAAGGTTAATCAAATGAATATAACTTACGTAATATGAAGCTAATGAAAATAAAATAATTAATAATTTTATTAATTAAAATATTTTTTAACATATAATTTTAAAATATAATAAAATGAATAATTAATGTTTATGATGGTTAAACTGATTGGTAAATGGTTGAGAACCTTTTTGTTTAAAAATATCATAATGATCGGACTTCCTTGTTTCTGTATGGGAGGTAATGGTTTTAACAATGAACACTTATATGGAATGTGATATATAACCAAGTATTAAGAGAGGGCTTACAAGGTGGGCTAGTTTATTTAGCACAATTAGAATATTTTATAAAAACTTTGTAGTAACAATGAACATTATTTTTGGGATAGGATATATATGTAGTATAATTAGAATATTTTGTAAAGATTTTGTAGTAACAATGAACAATATTCTTGGGTATATGTAGTTTTTTTTTATTCATTCTTGAATAGCAAAGAAATGTGTTTTCCTTTGAAAAAAAATTATAATGATTTAGGTAGGTACTTTTATTTTCAATTATTTGAATATAAATTGATTGGATGTTAAATGTGATTGGACTTTTATTTACTCTTAAAAAACATTATCATTATTAATAATTTTATTATAAAAAATTGTCATTATTAAAATGCTCAAATACATTGTACGTAAATAGCAACGTCTTTTACAAAAAGTAATGAAGTGACTATATTATGTTTGTTTCTTTTGAAAACTCTAGATTTCCTAATCAAAATGAAAACTCATATAACCCTCTAGGGGTGATGTTGGCACCCCATAGACCCAACTAGACTCACCCTTGGATGCTCGAAATGGGCATTAATTTAATGTTTTTTTTTGTATGTATGTAGAAACTATATTATTTCAAACAAAAACCAAAATAATTGTACATACACAGTTCAAATCTTTGGGTTTGTCACAGGGATGCCAACCCATTTGACGTCCACAAAATTACAAGACATAAACGAAACTTTCTAGATGGTCCATACAGTTTTTCCATACTCTAATAAGAGCGTTTGTTTGACTACTAAGAGACCATTTTTAACCAAAACTACAAACCAGGAAAAAAACAACAGCTAACAACCTTAGAATTGACCCATGTTTGGAGGGTTAACATCGTCCAAAGACTCCTCAGGAGTAGAGTGCAGAGGGGTTGGAATGTTCAACAAGACCGTGTCTTTAGCCATAGGTGTTGGCTCCTTCTGAACGAACTCTGAACTAGCCATGGTGGAAATCAGGAAATCTATTTGATGACCCATCATTTCCATATTGAAAGCTAGGTCCATGATGTCCCGACTACTGTCAAAAACCAAATTGAAAAGAGCAACGAGCAATTGACCGTAGTATCTTGGAGAATGTTGAATCGAGTGAGGATCGGCGTGAGGAATCTCCATAATTGACGAGAGGCCCAAAGGAAATTACAACCTCTACAGCCTATCCTCCACCATGCCAAATGAATCCGAGCTATCCCCAAATCCCAAAGAATTACCCACTGAATCAAACCACTCAATTTGGCATCCCCTACTAAGATACTCTTCATGAAGATCATGGGGTTCATCTTGCGTGATTTTTCCATCCAAATTGGACTCTATTAAGATCAACGGAGGCTTGGAAAGATTCATCGTACTAATTGATGAGTAGTTAGAGTGGAAGCGAACTCCACTAGCCCAACAAGAGCGGCCTCTCAAGTGTAATCTAGACATGTAGAAATGGAAAACAATCCCCAACTCATTGGTAGTCGAAGATAGAATGAAGTGAGGGAACTGAAACACACAAACATATCCGTAATCCTAGATCTATCTGTTATTACTACACTTAGCATTGTCATTCATTGCAGGCAATGACGTACTAGTACACCTAGTGTGAGGTAAGTAAATCACCATTACCATCGTTTGAGCAGAGCATCAAGCCATCACATCCTCAACACTCAAGCATTTGCAACCGGACCTCCTAATAAATGGATAATAATGGCCATGAGGAGAAGGCTGGTGTCATTCACATGCATGGTCTTGTACTTTGAATCGATGTGGGGATATGATCCGCTGCCTGTTCATCCCCACGGAGAGCCATGTCCTCATAATCATTCTCCAAGTGTCACCCCATCCGGGGAGGCTTTAATTTAATGCTATTATATTAGTTATTTTATAATCAAGGTATTTTTTAAGGATTATAATACTATACTTAAGTATAGTATTTTAGGTGATTATTTTGGATTGAAAAAATATATATATAAAGATTGGTAGGTGAATATTAAATATGAAACATACAATTTATTAGTGAAATTTGTAAAATTTGGTGAAAATTATGATAAAAAACATATTTTATGTAAATATAGGCGATATTAGAGACTAAAAATGACCAAATAGCGAATTTTCTTTTTTTAAATCCAAAAAATAACCAATTGACGAAATTTCACCCTTATGATCACAACAATTTTATTTTTTTAATATTAAATAATTATTACTATGAAACAAAAATATAATTGAAAACGATCTATTTATTTATTCACTAAATAAAATATGCATTTTTTTTGTTTCGGATCACACCCATCCTAGGCCACACCAACCCTCAACTTGTTGGATTTTGGGTGTCTCCTCCCAACTAGCTCACCCCTTAGGGGAATTGAACCCAGGTCACCTTGTTGATGAGACCCACACCTTAACCAAATGAGCTAGTGAGATATGACTAAATAATAATATGTTATAGTATACAAATTCACAAGAATAAAAATCATATAAAATATTTTTTTTCATAGTTTTTAACTTTCTAATTTTATTTTCTTTAAAAACTTTCCGACTAGAAACTTGTAAACACTTCTATTAGTATGGGCTCTTCACCTTGTCACCACATTCACTTCCACATAGTTCTTCAAGCTAAAGAGGTTCTAAAGCAACTAAATGAAGCCTTTTCTTCCTTAAAGCTTAATCGAATAACTATCTCCTTCTCTAATTTAGTTAACAAAACAAGGGATGACTTTCACACTACATTGAGTTTCAATATGCAATCTGGATCATACTTTAATAAACCTTATATGATTGAGTACCATTAAAAATTGTATGGCTTGTCCAATGTTATGTCTACCCATGTTAAGCTTAATACTTCTAGATTATTGACAACTCTAATTAGTTGCATAGAAAGAAAAGCTCATTTACCGCTTTTAACATAACCTTTTTTTAATGCCAAGGAACAAGTCAAGTTTGTTTAGCCCAAAGGCTTTTTATGAGCCTAAATGATCATTATCATCCATTGAAACCAACTTGGTTTATTAAACCTATATAATTAAATTAATTAGTTTAATTTATCAAAATATTTTTATAATTGAATAACATTTAATATTTTATGGTTAATCCAATATCATGTCTACCCATTTTAGAATTAATATTTCTAGCTAATTGAAAACTCTAATTATGTGCATAAAAAGAAAAGCTCCTTATATCACTATTATCACAACATTTTAGAATTGATATTTCTAATTAATTGAAAATTCCAATTATGTGCCTAAAAAGAAAAGCTCTTTATATCACTATTATCACGTCTTAAAAAAAAGAACAAATCAAAATTTATTAACTCAAATGATTATTATTATCGTGAAGACTTATTATTAACCTAAAAACTATAAACAAGCCAACAGTTAATAATCACTATTCTACAAAGTACTTCATTTCTTCTTTGAAACTTTTGGATGGAAAGTAGATTGACTATCACCCAACCATATTTGAAACCTATAATCTCTATTACGAGTATACCTTTGAAAATTGTTTTAATAAATTGAAACCTATAATCTCTCAATTAACAACATACCTTTGAAAAATGTTTTAATAAATTATAATAATTTTAAAATTGCTATTTTCATACATTATGCTTCAAAATTTATAAAATAAAAAATTTGAAATCATAAATTATAATGTATTTTTATCTAAATTCATTTTCTACCAAAGGAAATGAGTTGTTAACTAAAATGTATATCATACTTAAACCATATTTAAAAAATCATAAATTATAATGTATTTTTATCTAAATTCATTTTCTATCAAAGGAAATGAGTGGTTAACTAAAATGTATATCATACTTAAACTATATTTAAAACTACTTGAACTAATTTAGAGATTTAGAAATCCCCTATGTTTCTATTTTTAAGAAGATGGAGCTCTATGATAAAACTACTTAAACCATATTTAAAACTACTTGAACTCATCTAGAGATTTAGAAATTTCCTTTGTTTTTATTTTTAAGAAGATGGAGCTTTATGATAGAAAATTGAGTAAAAAAAAGAAATGCGTCCAATTACGCTATGTTTGGGTCATTTAGCAAGAAATCTAATTTAAATTTAAAAAGAATTTGAATTATCTAATAAGAATTAGAAAATTCGTCCCGTAGTTAGACAATTTGAATAAAAATTGTTTATCTAAAAAAGTGTGTAATTATTACAACCACAACAACTTACTATAATGGTAAGTTTAAGTAGTTTTTATTGTAGTGGGAGAGAAATGGAAATTTCCAATGTTGTGCCAGAAATTTGAGATTTTAGACATATTTAATATTTTGCACTTTGTCTAATTAATCTAACACTAAAAATTTTCTAGTAGTAGGTGGATTATTCGATTTTGAAACTTCATTATTTATATGAACTAAATTTTATTTCATAGTTGTTTCCATGTGATTGAATAGTTTTGAACTACTTTGCAAAGGGGAAAGAAACAATAATTTATCATAGAATGAAGATATAGAGTATTAACTTTTATTAATTTACTCTTAATCTCAATACCAACTTCATAACTTTTTATATTCTCTTAATTTCACCCATCATAATGTTATTATTTCAATACTTGTCTTTTTTATCATGTCATCAAAATTATTTTTTCCTAACTCCAAAACTACAAGGAATATGTCTATATACTTTTTAAGTCATTTCCCCATATATTATGCTAACTTCATCCCATTAAAATTTAGTTATGACTTTATAAGCATTTTCATAGTTGCCCTTTATCCAACCAACTTGTAATCCGTTTTCTTTCATATGTTTTTGGAAGACACTTTAGGGTCATAGTTTTTAAGGGAGATAGAAAATAATAATTTATCTAATTTATAATAGCCTGATTTTTTGGATGTTTTTTATTGAATTATAAATAGATATTTATAATGAATTTATATAGATGATTTTATGTGTAATTGATGTAAATATCTTGTATGTATTTATAGTGTGGATCTCAACACCAAGGCCTAGCTAGTGAATGTGTAGGCATGTATTTTTGATAAATATGTTTTCTATGTACCATGATGTAGACTTGACATGGTATTCTTAAGAAATGTAAACATTATTTTGAACATTAATATAAATTTCAAAGGCTAATTGTCGAAGAGCATGAGAGGGGCTATGAATCCACTAACGAGGAAGAGAAAAGGGGTAGGGGGTTGAAAATTTTCCTAAGTCTCCTAATATTCATCTTTTCACCATGTGCCTTATTAAATACCCCAACCACCAATCAGTCAATGGAAGTGATAGTTGGTGGAGAAGTCCACCTTCCATAGTTATGAGAGCATGGGGGTTGGGTAAAAGTCTCGAAGAGCATAGTAGATTACATCCCTATAGGTGTCCAAACCACAAGGGGATTCAAACCATCTATTTTTTGGGCACTCTCTTCATGTAGTTTGAATTGATTTTTCTTATTAGATGATTATTCTATTCTATTCAAGGGGTCCCTTGAGCAATTTGATTCTTTGTGTTCTTGGGTTAGAGATGATAATTCAAATCTATTAGTGATAAAATGAATTGAATAAAAGAAGGTGGTGAATCTGAGAAGAGATATGGAAGGTTGAAAAGGAGCATAGGGGTTAGGCTGGTAGGAAATCAAACACATTTTCCTAGATATTGTTCCTCACTAAGTGCCTAAGAGACAAGATATGGCTGTGTTGGGTTGAGCCTAAAGGAAGATAATAGATTGAATTGCTTCTACGCATGCTAAATAGCAATGGAGGGAGGAATATTTCTAAGGGACCATTGAGAAAAGAAGGGAAATATATTTCAGTTGTTGTATGGGGAAATAAAGGGAGTTTAGATAATTCTATAGTAAATGGTATCACTAATCTTGAGAGCAATGGGGTTGTGAGTCACTTGAGTGTCCATAACATGTTTTCCTTTACCTTGGAGACCACATAGTCTGACTTAAGGGTGGAATCCACATAGGATTGCTTGCGCTTGGATGAAGAATTGCTCACTAACAACTAGTTTCCTTCATCCATCTTGTTCAAAAGATAAGTGTTCCATCTTTGTGTTTGAATTCATGTTTATAATTCTATTGTTGAATTGAATTTTGATTATGAATAAATTGGTATGGATTTCATGGTTAGAATGTATGATGTTGGCATGCATAGGGGTGAATTGATGAATATGTGTTCCACTTTTTAGTGAACTGTGGTGATGAAAAGTTGACATTTTACATATATTTTAAATTGAAGCCCTCAAAACTCATATACGCCTTGTGAGTTTTGATGTGTAGTTAAAAAACCATTTGTAAGGAATTGTGTTGTCTTTCTAACAATATTTAATTAAATGTTTGTCCTTGTAAATTTCAAGAAAAGGTAACAAGTGACTTTTCTTCCCAACAGCTAATTTAGTGTTCAATGCATAATTTAAAAAATATTATACAAGCATGATCTACAAAGAGTATAGTAGTGCTTATTTATTTATTTATAGAAAATTATTATTATTATTATTTGAAGTTGAAAAATTAATAGTTGAATTGCATTTTATACCTCTTTTTGTTCCCAACAAATTCTATCTTGTTTATGTAAAATGAAAAATAAAAAATACCCTCTTGAATAGGAAACATGCACAAAGTGCACATTTTTTTTATAATTGTTTGAATGTGTAGATTTTATGCTACTAATTTTTCTTTGACGGTCATCATAACTATGGAAAAAAATTAAGTATAAGTTTCATAAGAAAATAAATGAAAAATATGGTGGGAAATAAAAAGTATGAAAATTACATGCCATTAGATAAAAAATTCAATGATGAATCCACTGACATCAACTCCACCACCTTGCATGATAGAAATGAAGGGATTTCACTTCCTGGAAGTTGCATTTGTAGAAAATCTTGTAGAAAGGGGCTGCAATTTCTAGTTTTTAAACCCTCAACCAATCTTTCTCGCTCGAATGGGGGTTATTTTAAAGCTCAATTAAGTGCTTAAGTGAAATTTGAAAAATACATCGATTGTGGGTTTACCAAACCCTCAATTGAGGCCTTGTCGAGTTAAAATAAATTGCTCAATTAAGGAAATACCTCTATCATGATTTTGCACCAAAAATGTATAAAACAAATCTCAATTAAGGAAATACCTTGATAAACGTATTGTTGTCATTTTAAAAAAGAAAGAAGTTAACAAATTTTCACATTCAACAAAATAATAAAAAGACCTCTGCATGAGCCCACTAAAAACTCACCTAATTATTTTGTCATGGTAGAAAAAATAAAAAAGGAAAAACTATGTTAATCTAATATTAATGCACATTTTAATTAGCAATCAATATGGGGAATTTGAGAAACCAGAAAAGGAAATATGATGTCCAATGTGTTGATGAAGATGAAGTGCAAGAGAAGGCTAGAGAGAGGATGCAATAAAGTTGAGTAGAATTAAGAGAATGCTGGTAAGAAAATGTAGGTCAACCCATTTATGAACCTTTGATGCATCTAACTAGAGAGTCTCGAGGCATCCAACTTAGGGAAATATTAGTAATTTTTATCCACATTATGCTAATGCATATTATACTCTTGTTTATCATTTATTTTAGGTTTTATATGTAATGCATGTGCACACAAAATTGATGAATTATACATGGATAGGATCTATTCAACCAAATCAAGACCTTGTTACCTCTCAGGTTTCAAGACTAACTCAGATTTGTAGTGGTTTTGAAAAGGGTAGAAACTTTTTAGAAAATTTGGATGCAAACATAAGAGAGTAATTTGGGTACTCAATCCCTAATTGAATAGTTAGAGAGCATGTCAATAACATAATTTATTTAATTTTTACCATAATTTAGTCATTACACAAGCTCAAATCATACATGGATTGTTAAAAATACAAAAAATTAAAATAGGCAACAAAGCTATTGGGTTTTCAAGATGCTAAACACACAAAGGCACATGAAAATGCATTAGAAAATGTATCAAAAGAATTATATCCATTTGGAAAATCAAGAGAAATTGATATCGGGACACTTGCAAGGTAATTACAACTATTGTACTGGCACCAGGGACCTCAAGAAGTTGAATGGTGACAATGATGTCAAAATTGCTCCATGTTTTAAGAAAAAACATTGCAAAGGAATACTAAGTTCAAGGCCTATATAAATGAAAATGATAAAGGTGCTTGTTGGGATCCTATATGTAGGAAACCCTATTGAGATAAGGTTCCAAAAGGAATTAAAGAGAAAGTATTAAAGTTTTGGGAAACCTATTTTCATGCTATACTAGATCAAAAGCATTTTTTGTGGTGGTGCTTGTTATGGAAAAAAATGCACAAGTGCACTCTTCATCTAAAAATTTCTTCCCATTTTTAGATGGGTTCAACGGGTATAATCAAATCCAAATATACCCAGAGGGACCAAGACAATACAACTTTCACCTACCCCTGGGGTACATTTGCATGTATCGAGCTCTTCCATTTGGACTATGCAATGCCAATACAACTTTTTGTTAGGATATTTAGACACTTATGAGTTAGTTAAGATCAACTTGTTATAATATATCCGTTAGGAAAAGTGTGTTTCTTTAATATGCATTTGTAAATATCTAATCTGATGGTCACAATATGTTCTAGACATAGAGTGATCTGACGGTTCAAATTCTCTTAGATCATAACTACCTTTGATTTGTGGCTTAACACCTGAGTGGTCCATGATATCTATTTAAAGAGCATGGAGGGCCACTTTCTAGTTGATCGATTATGAGAAGCTCATTTGTAACTTTCTTTCTTTTGCATAATAAACTACCCGAAGGAGCTATTTGGCTAGGGTCGTGGAGTGTTTCCCTTTCGAGGGTTTAAACCATGTGAAAAAATTGGTGTGTTGATATGTGATCTATTTGTGTGAGAGGCTGCTCTAGGTGTTCAGTCTTTTGGAATTATCCTATGTAGTTGAACATGGTATCAGAGCTTTTCTGAAGAGCCACTTTTGTTGGTGATCTAGATTTTCAACCGATGTTGCCGAAGCTATGAAAGGGTTTTTGGTTTTGAAATTTATGTGCATTTTGGGGTTATGAGAGGCATTTCATTGTGTCCGGAGTGTCATTTCCAATGGGGAACAATTTTCGTTTCATCGAAAAAGGATTTTGTTTGCCTAAGATACTTGCATTTCATCAAATCTAGAGGTATATTGTTACAGTGACGTTTTTTTATTTAAAATAATTTTCTCACTTTCTTTTCAAATCTAGTTTTGTTTTGTTTTGTTTTGTTTTGTTTTTTTTTTTTTTTTTTTTTTTTTTTTTGTCCGCGAGTTGTTTCATTCTCTTTCTACGTATGCTCTTTTCAACCTTGTGCGATCTCGACAAATCAGAAACAAAAGAAAAATGGTTTTCTTTACTGCGTATGCTCTTTGTCGTGCACTTCGTGCGACCGTGGAAAATCAGAAACAGTGAGAAAACATATACAGTTTGGGCAAGCTAACGAGGTTTAACCCCAAATTCGAGGCATATTATTTTTTTCTTGTTTTTGTTTCGGTTTATGTGAAGTGATTTGTAGGAAAAAATGTCGTTTTTTTGCAAGTACGAAGTTCGAGAGAAAAAATGTCATTTTTTTGCAAGTACGAACACATTCTCAACTCCAACGAGCCTCTTCTCTTTTGGGTCAAGTTTCAGAGAATCATGATCCATATACTTTTGCAGAAGCTTCAGGGAATCCAGATTGGGATGCATCTATGAATGAAGAATATCAATCCTTAATGGAGAACGATACTTGGGACTTTGTCCCTCTTCCGAAAGGATGAAAACTTGTTAGATGTAAATGGGTCTACAGAACTAAGTATGCCTCGGATGGAAGTATTGAAAGATTAATGCAAGGTTAGGTCCCAAAGGTTTTTCTTAAGGTGAAGGAATTGACTACAATGAAACCTTTGCCCCTATTGCCAAAATGAAATCCATCCGCCTTGTTCTTTCCCTTGCAGCCTTACATAAATGGGAGGTCCATCAAATGGATGCCAAGTCTTCCTTCTTGCATGGAGATTTGTAGGAGAAAATTTACATGGAATAACCTCCTAGATATGTTCAGAATGACTCTAGTCTTGTATGTCGCCTTAAGAAATCCCTGTATGGCCTTAAGTAAGCTCCTCGAGCCTGGTATGCCAAAATGGATAACTTTCTCCTTGAAATTGGTTTTTCTAGATGCCATTCTAATCCCAATGTCTATACCAATAAAGTAGGAAACAATCTCATCATCCTTATTCTTTATGTTGATGATCTTATTCTTACTGGTACAGTGACCCTAAGCTTTTAGCCCATGTGAAATCTAGTCTTAAGCGAAAATTTGAAATGACAAACTTAGGACATTTGCATTATTTTCTTGGCCTCCAAGTATTTCAAACCAAAAAAGGAATCTTTCTTTCTTAGTCTAAGTATGTGTGTGACCTTCTTCGTTGCTTTCACATGGAATATTGTAAACCAGACCCCTCTCCCTTCCAGTCTAGAGTCAAAATTTCTGCCACTTGCACTTCACCTGAATTTGATGCCACCCTGTATTGTCAGCTTGTTGGTAGTCTCTTATACTTGACTCATACACATCTTGATGTTTCCTTTTCCGTTGGTCATGTTGCATGCTATATGCAAATGCCCCATGAAAGTCATTGGAAAGAAGCAAAAAGAATACTTCGATATATTTAGGGTAAAATTTAGTTTGGGATTCATTACAGTTAAAGGGGGACTCCTTTGTTGGTTAGTTTCGCTGATTCAGATTGGGTTGGCGATCCTGATGATCATAAGTCTATTGCGGGTTGTGTCTTCAATCTTGGTTCCGGACGTATCACTTGGGATTGTAAGAAACAACAAGATCTTTATATCTCTTCAACAGAAGCAGAGTATCGTGCAACAGTTAACGCCAATCAAGAAGCTTTATGGATTCGAAAGATCCTTTCAGAGTTTGGATTCCAGTAGCAGCATCCGACGCCCCTTTGGTGCGACAATAAAAGTGCCATCAGGATCGTTAAAGATCCAGTTCAACATCAACGTAACAAACACATTGAGATACATATGCACTTCATAAGAAATCTTGTTCATGACCGCGTTCTTGAAGTGCTCTTTTTCCCTACAAATGATCGAGTTGCAGACATCTTCACCAAATATCTTACAGAAGCGAAGTTTTCTAAACTTCGATCTATGTTAGGAGTTCAGGAACTTGTCATTAAGGGGGGATAGGCTCTAATGGCTCCTTCATTCTCCTAATAGTGTCAATTTTTTAAATCCTTCAATCCTATCCCAAGTTGTTCTTAAGGGGGGCTGTTAGGATATTTAAACACTTAGGAGTTAGTTAAGATCAACTTGTTATAATATATCCATTAGGAAAAGTGTGTTTCTTTTATATGCATTAGTATGCATTTGTAAATATCTAATTTGACGGTCACAATATGTTCTAGACATAGAGTGATCCTACGGTCCAACTTCTCTTAGATCATAACTACCTTTGATCCATGGCTTAACACCCAATTGGTCCATGATATCTATTTAAAGAGCATGGAGGGTCACTTGCTAGTTGATTGATTATGAGAAGCTCATTTGTAACTTTCTTTCTTTTGCATAATAAACTTCCTCAGGTAGCTATTTGGCTGGGGTCATGGAGTGTTTCCCTTTCGAGGGTTTAAACCATGTGAAAACACTGGTGTGTTGATCTGTGATATGTTTTTGTGAGCGGCTTCTCTAGGCATTCGGTCTTTTGGAATTATCCTATGTAGTCGAACACTTTTCAGAGAGTTGTCGCAAGCATCTTTGCAGATTTTGTACATGATAGCTTGGAGATATACATGGATGAATTCACACCATATGGGAAAGTCTTCCAAAAATACTTAGACAATTTAGATGATGTCTTAAAGAAAAGCATAGAAATGAGCTTATGCTTAAGTAATGACAAATGTGAGATGCTCATGAATGAAGGCATGATACTTGGTCACCATGTATCTTCCCAAGGAATCTAGGTTGACCAACCCAAGATTGAAGTCATTAAAAATAGGCCTCCACCATTGAATTAAATATATGTAAGAATATTTCTTGGGAAATTAGGTTACTACAGGAGGTATATTGAAGGCTTCATCAAAATAGAAGCACCCATTTTTGCACCTAGTAACCAAAGATGTAGATTTTGTATGGACATGAGAATGTATGGCAACATTTGAGCATCTCAATCATAATACAATTACAGCCCCTGTTCTCCAAGGACGAAAGTGGGGCATGTCATTCCACATACAATGTGATGACTCTAATAAAGTTATTGGAGTAGTACTGGGACAACAAGAAGACACACAACCATTTTCCATTTATTATACCAACAAAAATATGGTTGGAGCTGAGCTTAGTTACACAGTGACAGAGAAATATTTCTTGGCTATGATTTAGTCCATCAACAAGTTCAGACACTACATCACAAGCTACCTAGTATACATGCATACATAACACTCAACAATCAGGTATTTGTTGAACAAACCTAACACCAACGAAAGGATCATTGGGTGGCTACTACTTCTACAAGAGTGTGATTTAACAATTTTGTATAAGCTAGGGAAACATAATGTTGTTTTAGACTTTCTATCAATACCAACTCATGTTGCAGACACAGAGTTAGTTGATGATGCTTTTCTGAATGAGCACCTCTTTTCCATCTCAGTAGAAACTCCATGGTATGATGACATAGAAAACTTCCTAGCCTCTGGGAAGTTCCCCTCAACATTTTAACGACAAGCAACGATGTAAATTCATCAGAATGAGTGTCACTTATACTTGGATCAAAGGACTTATATTCAAGAAGGGACCAAACCAAATTTTGAGAATATGCATCAGGGAGGATGAGGTATATGACATCCTACATGCCTTCCATAATGAACCATGTGTAGAGAATTATGTAGCAAATAGAACATCCTACAAGATCTTGAAGGCTGGTTACTATTGGCCCACACTTCACAAGGATACTCAGGAGTATGTATCAAGATGTGATGACTGCCAGCGGATGGGGAAACACACAAAAATATATGAGATGGAAATACAACCCCAAATATCATTTGACCATTTTGACAAATAGGGCCCTAGACTTTGTTGGGCTAATAAATCCACCATCCAATCAGAAGATTACATTCTAGTGTGTATTCATTATCTTACATAGTGGGAAGAGGTAAAGACACATAGAACTGCAGATGAGACAAGTGTAGCAAAATTCCTCATAGAGCATGTATTTATGAGGTTTGGAGTTCCCAGGGTACTGGTCTCTTGCCAAGGGATGCAATTTACATGAAATTTGATTGAAAACCTTATGAGAAGAAACAAAATCAAGCATAGGTAGTCCTCTACTTACCACCCTGTTGGCACCCCCAACAATTCCCCTTGATTTCACAAAATAAAGGTGCCCCATCTTAGTTTTTGTAAATACTTTTTTTTTGTTTTCTTTCATTTTCTCTAGTTTGATTTGGTAGGTGATTTTAAGGTCTCCTTCTAAATTAATTGATCCATTTTGATCTTTCGACAATTTCATGAAATTTGATTTTATCTTTGTCAATGATTAAGTGAGAAAGGATGGAACCATATCTCTATTATTGAAGTTGCAAGATTCATTAGATGTTACAAACGTTAATGTTGTATTTAAAATCATGTCGTTCAGCTCATCGTTCAGCCCCCGCGTTCAGCCCCCGAAATCCACGGTTAGCTTACCTCAGGCCGTTAAAGCAGCAAAAGGGCACGTGGGTTCTGTTAGCCACGTGGTGCTGATGGTTAAAGAGCTATTGCTCTAGAAGATTCATCCCCATGTTCGCTGAGATTTCCAACACATCACCACGCCCACGTCAATACTCCAAACGTCGATTATCTTGCTCGTTGGCCTGGGATCACGCATGCCTGTTCACACTCATTCACGCTGGTGTTCTGGAAGAAGCCCGTCCTCCTATGATTAGTTCGCCAACACACTGCTCGTTCCACGTCCAAGGTAGATCGACGTTGCAGCAACTGCATGAAGGAACCGACCCCGTGGAAGCAGGAAGGCGATCTCTGTGTTGGCATGCATCACTTAAAACAACCAGTTACAGTCATTAAGCACCTCTATTATTAGAGAGGTTGACTCTGTCGACCCTATCATCCTTTTTAATCATGTATAAATAGACGTCTTTGTGACTGAGATGAACTAAGTCTTGTCAAGATTTGTTTTGTGTTGTTAAGTCTCGTTTTTATTGACATGACTGAGACGGAGTCGGTCTTATTGATCTTTCCCTGACTGCAAATGGACACAGGAATGCTGTAATACTCTGCTAATTCAATATATACATCTTTGTTCTGGTTTTTATGAAGATCTGGCAGCATGTATGGTGATTGATTACTGAAGACTCAGCCTTTGCTTCCTAAGACGGGCCCCTCAACAATCAATGGTCTCCAATCTACGTGTATAAGTCGTGTTGTGTTGTTTATTTCATCTCTATATCTATTTTTATAACGTGATGTTCATATCCTGATATTCTGTTGCTTACATAGATGAAACCTTTGTTTTGTGCTGTGCATGCTATCACTGTTCGTATTCCATTATTTATATAAATAACATTCACATGTTATGTTACGTACTTCTATTACTATTTATGTTGTTTATATAAATAAAATTTATGTTTTATGTTATGTGTATTTTGTTGTTATGTTTGCAGAATTTAGTATGACTAGTCAAGCATAGCTTTCTTGATTACTTTCAGTGTTTTCTACAACTAGATAAGTTAATCAGTTCATGTTTTAAATTCAATTCATAGTTAGAATTAGTCCTGCTAATGTTTTTCTTGTGAACTGTATTTTGCTGCTAACATAATCTCTTCTTTAGGATTAGGAAATGGTTGACCAATAGATTTGATAGTTTGTAGTTTGCTTTCAATTCTTCTTCCATCATTTTTAGATATTGCTCCCAATTCCTCCATAGTTAGCATTAGCCTCTTTCTCTTTCTCCTTCTCTCTGTTAGTCTTTCTTCCTATTGCTGTAGGTTAACTCTTTCTTCTTCCATCTTACCTTCTTCTCATATCCAATAGAATAATTCCTCTTCTTCGATAATGGTTAGAGTAGTTTCTCATTAGTTTAGCTTCTAAATAATATATCCATTTGCTTTCCTTTGCACTGTAGGATCATATGCATGAGCCAGCTGGTCATTAAATCATCCCAATTCTTCTTTTCTTTCATTTTCCTCCATTCGGACTGTCATTTGGACCGCCATTCAGACCGACGTTCAGATTGTCATTTGGACCTGTTTACTTTCTGCATTGTTTTAAGCCTTCTTCAGAATCTAATTTCTTCTGCCTATCAATCATAATTCTTCCTACTTCTAATTAATGGTTTTAGATGTAATTTAACTTTTGTTTTACGGTATTTAGAATTCTTAATCAAACTTCATCATTATTTCCTCTTTTCTCTTACTTCTTCTTAAACTTTCTTCCAACCTTCTTCCAAACTTTAGTTCTTCAAATCTGGTTTGTTGATTAGTTATTGTTCAGAATTTGTTAGTATTGTTTCTAGATAATTTATTTCTAAGTAATGGTTAACAATTCTATAGTTTCATTTGTTAATTATAAAATTAGTTTCCATTCAGCCAAATAATGAAGATGTTCATGATATAAGATTTGGATTAATATTAAATATCTTTATCAAGTTTTCTACATGTTTCCATAATCAACTACAATTCAGTTAAACATCTTTATTAAGTTTTCTACTTGCTTCATTTGGTAATCAGTTTCCTGTTTTCATAGATAGAATAAATTCTTGCATTTGAATTATGAAAGTCATGTAAGTAGTTTAAAATCATATAGTTGCATGTTAACACATTTGCATCTTTAGTCAGCTTAGGTTAGTTCAAGCCTTCAATTCTTCACATATAGTGATTGCATTTCATAAGCTCCCTCCTTGGGTTGACAATTTAAATATTGGAATTATTTAACACATAATAAACTCCAACAATCCCATCACATCTTTGCAGAAGAAGGATGTGAAGATTGAATGGACTTGCAAGTGTGAAGACAGATTTCAAAGACTCAAGGAAATGCTTATTAGTGCACTAGTTTTGAAGATTACAGACCTTGATGAAAGCTTTGTAGTATGCACAGATGCATGTAAGCAAGGAATTGGTGGAGTGTTGCCTCAGAATGGAAGTGTAATCAATTATGAATCCAGGAAGTTGAAATAACATGAAAACAATTATGCCACTGATGATCTAGAGCTTGCAGCTATCATTCATGCCTTGAATATATGGAGCCATGACTTGATGGGTAAGAAGTTTGAATTAAGGATTGATCATGATGGTTTGAAGTTTTTTTTTGAGTAGCCTACTCTGGATGCAAGACAAAGAAGATGGATGGAATTGCTATGTGAATATGATTTTGATATCAAGCACATCAAAGGCAAGGAAAATAAGGTAGTCGATGCACTTAGTAGGAAGAAACATGTGATGCTTGTAGCAACTATCAGTACTGGTAAATCTTATTTGAAGGATAATATCATTGAGTCCAATTCTATAGATGAGCATTACCAACAGGTAATAGATGGATCGCAACAACAAAAATTACCTCGAAAGTTTGATAAAGATAGGCTAGAAGATAATGGAATCCTCATGCATAAGGATAGAGTTTATGTGCCAAACTCTAGAGACTTAAGGAAGATGGTTCTGAAGGAGATGCATAATGTACCTTATGTTGGGAATTCAGGATATCAGAAGATAGTAGAAACTATGAGGAAGCATTACTATTGGCCATGGATGAATAATGATGTTATAGAGTACATAGATAGATGCATGGAATGGCAGAAGGTTAAAGTGGAGCATCGACATCCAAATGGTTTGTTGCAGCCACCTCTAGTACCTGAATGGAAGTGGGGTGTAGTGACGATATATTTCATCACAAAGTTTCCAAAGACAAGACTAATAATGATTCCATCATGGTAGTGGTGGATAAGTTGACTAAAGTTGCACACTTTATTCTAGTGAAAAAAAATCATAAGGAAGCTAACATTGCATACATTTTTATGAAAGAGGTTGCTAGACTACATGGAATTTCAGTGTTAGACAGAGATGCAAAGTTTACTTCTAACTTTTGGAAAGGATTGTTTAAAGGACTTGGTACAAATCGGAATATGAGTACATCATACCATCCTTAGACAGATGGTCAGACATAAAGATTCAATCAGGTAATAGAAGATATGTTGAGAGCATATGTGATGGATCAACCATCCAAGTGGGAGGATTATTTACACTTGGTATATTTTTCCAATAATAATGGATATCATGTCTCTTTGAAGATGAGTCCTTTTGAAGGAATGTATGGGAGAAAGTGCAATATCCTTATCAGTTGGGATAATCCAACAAACATAATCATCATTGGACATGAACTTCTAAAGGACATGGAATAATTAACACATTGTGAGATTGTCATGCATGTCTAGCAATAGGAATGTTGATGGCTAAATTGCTTACCTTTTTATTGTTTGACTTACCTTAGTTTTGATTAAATGTGATATAATGTGTGGAACTAGGAAATGTGTATTCAATGCAGGAGGAAAAGAGTGACAACTGAAGAACATTGGCAGAAAAGAATAAGTGTCAAAGATTCCAATCACCATGATTCAAGCGGATGGTATACGCAGCCAAGCAAAGCACTAGTGTTATCTACTAGTACCACTATCAAGACTTATGGATCTTGGTCATTGTTGATCGTCCCCAAATCATAGGGATGAGAATCCATTATGCCAAGTTTTGAACTCTAGTTTTGATATTTTTTAATTTGTAATAAATAAAGACCCCTGGGACAACCATGGAGATTTGACTCTCATTTCTATTTTGAATACACATCTTATTTTCCAGCTACAATTTTTATACTTTGTGTGGTTATGAACAATAAATATTAATGAAGAATGAGTTCTTGAGTTTCATTCGGATTCCTGTACCTACCTTTGGGAGGGATCCTCAAGGTGATATAGGAGTCTCCTCAATGATTTGTTAAGGTAATTTAGATAAGTTTGCAAATAGTTTATGCTTTATCAATGCTTTGTTTTCATGTAAAATTTAATGGTAATGCATGTAGTTTATTTCATCATGGCTTGTAGTTTCATGTTAAGTTTAGTTTCTTCAACATTTCTTCTATGGTTTATCATTTCCTGTGATTTTTGGTTCAATGCATTATTTTCAATATTTCCATTATGATTCTTTATTTCCTGTCATGCCTTGTTAAATGCGTTTCTTTCAATAGTTTCTTTATGTATTGTCATTTCCTTCACTTAGTTTAATTCAATCAAAAACCTACTTTATTGCCCATATAATATTCTACTTTACCAGAGTTTTCTCACTAATAGACAAACCATTTACTTTACACTCTCCAGTAGTCTAGAATCCCTTACATGTTGCACATACTGTGCATAGCACCTATTAAGTTTATGTGTTCCTTGGGTTGACAAATTAAAGTAGAAAGTCTTTATCCTAGCATTTATCCTTGCTAAACCTGTGACCCACCAACCAACATGAATTTAATCCATAGGATAGGTGGTAGGGTGTTCGAGATGGATGTTAAAGGTCTTTCCAGGTATAATGGGATTAGACAAGGCTTTCAAAACACACAACTAGTTATCCCATGGATGTGGATTTATTGCAACACAGAGCCATAAAGAATCATCATGGTGGAGAAGGAATATTTCGCCTTACGCATGTGCCAATGACCTTTTCTCCAACTGGGAAAATCTGGAAATCTAATGTTGGTGGATTGTGCCATTTCAGCTAAGATGCTTGGATTTGTGTGTAGAGGATACTGGAGCATGGGGAAGATACAGGAGGAGTGTGGGAGGATAACACCTACGCAAGTGCTTTCATGAATGAAACAATTGTGGAAATTCACACTAACAATGTCAATTTCAAGCCAGTTAGGGAGATGAATGTTATTGTTTCTAAAATAATTGTAAGCGGATCACCCTAGGTTCTATCTTCTCGACATCAAAGTGCCAGGATTTCCATCCAAGAAGTTTCGTGGGTGCTCTGGTTCATTTGGGGTTGTGTTAGTATGACACCTCATCACTCTACCTATAGTCGCCAAGGGAGAGGTGGAATATGGCGCCGAGGATCTAAGAAGAACAATGCGGGAAATTATTTTGACATGATGGTCCCTTATCATATCGAGCACACAATCGAATCCATACAAGATTTAACATTGGAAGAGAAGGAGCAAGTAGGGGAAAGGGGTGGTGGTTGTAGTCCCTATTGGATAATGAAGAAACTTTTGGCTTGGGAGCTGATGAATAGCGATTCGTTCAAGTTGTGACTCTTTGTGCAATTAGTAGGATCAGGGAGGACTTAGATATGCTCCAATGGAAACTTTATGATCCTACGAGGTTGCAGACACGACCTTTTAGTTGGCAGATGGAGAGGGAAGCAGTTCGTGGGTGGACTTCATTCAAATTTCCTCGCATGACCACTCTCAAGGGTAACTCAGGATATCTTTCTCTGTTGGATTATCTTTTGTTCATAGTTGGTGATCAGTACTCTAATTTTTACATGGTTTTCAGTTTAGTTGTTTCATGAGCCTAGTTTCCTGGGATTGAGCGAGATTTTAGACCTTTTAAGACAACTTCATTTTTTAATATGTATGTTGTATTTACCGATAATCAAGCATGGTTTCCCTCACCAAGGAATGCTTCTATACTTTTAAACGAAACTATTAGATATGGCTCCATAGACAAAACTAGTTGCAGTTGTGTGTAGGCTTGGTTTCCCGTGAGGACTGGTCTACACCAACATTTTTGTACATTACGGTTTTCTATTAATAGAAGGTTTCTTTTCTTGCTTAAAAAAAATTGTTTCCAACACCTAATTTAGTGCTAGTTGTATAATTTCCCAAAAAAAATATTAAATGAGAACATCTACACATAATGTAGTAGTGATTCACCATCTTATGTTGTTGGAAAGTTATACTTTTTATTATTTTTTGAAACTAACATATTAATATTTTAATCACATTTCATATCACCTTTGTGCTCCCAACCATTTTGTTTCTCGTATTTCTTAAAAATGGAAAACTAGAAATACATTTTTAAAGAGAAAACATCCATGGAGTGTAAACATTTTTAAGACACATATTTTTCTTTCGGTACCTTGATTGCTTGAGAGAAAAAAAGTTCGTATAATTTTTAGAAAAAAATAAAAAAAATATAGTATGAAATAAAAAATGAGAAAATTATATGTCATTGGATGGAGGATTCAATAGAAAATATACATGCGTCAAGTTTCCCACCTTCCATGGAATAGATGAATGAATTTCACTACAGGAAGTTGTTGCTCCATGAAAACCTGCAAAAGTGGATAAGAAATCTTGACTATAAATCACTTGATAAATAATTAGACCTAGATCAAAGGTTTTAAAATAACTCGATCAAGAAATTTAAAAGTCCTGGTCGAGGTATTTTTTACATATATCGTTGATTTTGGTTTAAAAGACTCGTTCGAGGTTTTTAGCCCTTGATTGAGGTTTGAAACCTCAATGCAGGGCTTAAATCCTCCATTGAGGTAAATCCTTGATCTTCCTTTACGACTCACCAATATGCCTCACATACTCATATATGTCTTAGAAATCTTAAGTCGTGTTAGAGTCTTATCTCTTCTTGGTTCCATGAAACCATGTGAAATCAAGATCAAGTGGAGCAAGGATGCTCTTGTTAAGGTTACTCTTTACTCAGGAATGAGTCAAAGGTGGTTTAGGACTAGCACATGGTTTCTTGTATCCCATGGTATTGGGCCAAGGTATTGCATGCAAAGAAGCCTTTATAAGGTCTGGGGAGGCTCCATTGTAAAGTGGCCTAGAGGTGAGCAATGGCTAGCTCGTTTGGCCTGGATGGATAATTTTGTCCATGTGATGAAGATATTCATTATTGTTGGTTTTTTCCCTCATGGGGTTTTCCAAGGTAAACTAATGTGTCTATATGGTTTCTTGTGATTGCACGTTTATTTCTCTTGTAATTATTATTTATGCTTGTTGAAAACATAACAATTGGTATCATAGCTCAGATGAGCTTGTGTGAAGGCATCCAACTATTTGTGGAAGACCTATGATTCCCATTAAAGCTATAGGGGGGATCGGAGGGGTGGACCACCCCCCCAACCTGAAGGTTTATGGGTTCGGGGGAGAGATCCCCCAAGAAATTTTTTTGGATCGTTTATTTTTTTAAATTTGGGCGGTGTGAAGGATCATTGTCTGAGAAAGAAGTTGATCCCATGCAGAGTGGTGAAGAAAATCACCCTGCTATAGACCTACAGATTTGGGAAGAACCACAGAGTGGCTAAGGTTCTAAGGATTCCCACATTTTGTGTAAATTTTCTTGTATATTAAAACATAGGAGGGATATGCAATACATAACAAGTTTGTGTGATCTTTGGAAACAAAAAATGAGAGATGGTTCGTTGGTTTATGAACCATGGTGAATGGTCACGTGGAGTGGTCATTCTGTGAGAAATAAGATGAATGACTCATGGACTAGCTAATCCTAAGATGGAAATGCATGGGAAGAATGTGGGGCATGGTGAATAATTAGCAAGAAAGCGAGCATGGAAAAGCGAGAGGATGAATGTAATGTAACACCTTACATATCTATCTTAATAGATAAATAAATATATTTTTATAATTGATTTGATTTTACAATAGGAATGGAGGATATTAAATATGGCCTAACGGGAATAGACATGTCTATTGATAAATAGACATGTCATTTAATAATTAATAATTAATAGTCCTAATATAATAATAAATACATTTGTAATAACCAATCAGGGTTATTACAAGTCACTCCACTCTGAAAATATTCGACCACGAATCTTCTACGAGCATGCTGCAACTGGAATTCTTGCCACGAATAACTATGCCACAGTTTAGCAGTTCTTGGAATAATTGGTCACATTTCCATTCAAACCTTATCATGCTTATGATTATGTAGATGAACGCATAACAACTAAGCGACGTAAAGTTCATTTTCTAAGAAAATAACCAGTGTAAATAATATAGCGAACATAAATCCATATAGAAAAACATTTGATAAATATTTGATATGAAATAAAATGATGATATTATTACAATGTGAGGGTTCAATACATATACCACCCATTATTAATGGTCATGTCTTTTTGTAAGGACCCCTTATTAATTATTATTATTTATATTTATATATATTGTATTATGTTATATATTTTGTTTATATAACATTGCCTTCTTCTTAGAACTACTTTGTCCTCAAAGCATAATTACGGAAGACCTTATTCCTTTTCCTTGCTCGTGACGCCTTCTCGTGATCTTTCGTGCCGGTAGCTATGACACTTGATGAAATGAGACGACGTGTTCTTTTACACATGAAGAAAAAACGTTTCTTCATTTGTGACGTGGTCCACTTGAGATCTAGCTTCATTGGAATTGTTTGTTGATCGATTTCTTAGAGTTGTCGATTTTGTCTTTTCTCTTTGTAGGACTAATACTGATAATTTTCCTCTTGTCCTTATCATCGATCATAACAAATCTTGTGATTTGGATGGCGATATGGTACTCAAGTCGCTTGTGGAGTGTTTATAGGAACTTCAACTTGTGGTGCTTCTAATGATTTATTGAATGATACCTTTTCAATATAAGCATTTTTCGGAATTTGAACATTGATTGGGTTTGTATTGGTTTCTCCTTCCAACATCTAAATTTGTATTTATGATGTCTCTATGTCAATGGTTTCCTTCATTGTTTCTCTTTCCATAGTTTGGACATCCTTTGTTGAATATTTTTCTAGCTTCTCATCTTTTAGTTTTTTTGTTTGTTCAGTCAACTCTTGATTTTGATTTGTAAGGTAACAATTTTCTTCTTGCATTTGTATTAATTTCCCTTCAATGTCTTCATTAACTCGCTTTTTTATTTAGCATTTTTTAACTTCCTTATTTTTGTAACTAACATCTTATTATGGTTTCTTAGTTGGAAGATTTGTTCAAATTGGTCCGATGACACTTTATTGAGCTTTGTGATCTCTAACTTGTGTGTGAGGTTAATGTCGTACTTTTGCTGTTGGATTTCTTTTAGTTGTTTCTCACGATGATAGTCTTTGATTCTTGGCATTTTAATTTCTCTTGGATCTGCGCAATTTCCTCGTTTCTGTCGAGGATGAGTTTGTTTAAACACTTTATTTCTTCTTCTAAATCATTATTGCTTCTATAAGGTTATTATTCGTCATTTTCTGAAATTTTTTATTTGGTCTTCAAGGTTTTGATTGTGCCTTTTTAATAGTGACATTTCTTCATCCTTATATGATAACATTTTCTCGATATTTTCTTTAGCTTTTTCCAACTTTTGATTTTTATCTTTTACTTATTAAGAATGATCTACTTACTCATTTCAAATTGTAGATGATGATTGGTTGATTTATGTTGCTCTAACTCACCCCATATTGCTTGTAGTTGCGATTGCATTTTTGAATATGTAATTGCCATAATTTGTGATTTCGACTTCTATCCTTTACTTCTTCGACAATAGTTGGCACAAAGGGTGCTAGGGACCCAATGTGGTCCTTAAATGTTCTTTGACCCTTTTTATTCCCTCTTCTTGTTTAGATGAAGGCTAAAATAAATATAATAATATTATTATATTTAATAATAACCTGTATTTATTATTATTGATATTTAATAATAATCTTTATTATTATTATTAATAAAAGAGTTTTAATAAATATTAATAGTAATATTTATTATGATAATATGATGATGGAGTGAGAATTAGGGTTTTGACCCTAGGGAATGGAAATGGCTGAAGAAAGGGCGTGAATTTGAAGAGGATGTGGACGTTGTGAGGGAGAGGAGTTGAGCAGCGGCGATGGAGTGGACATCGAGCTTGAGGGGCCGCAGATGGAAGTTGGAAGCGTAGAGGAGATTGTGTGTGTGGCATTGGAGCGAGTGGAGGGAGCGAAGGGAAGGTAGGAGGGAGAGAGAGAGTGCTTGAGTCGACGTGGGGTGGAAGGCAGAAGATGGAGGGGTGAACGAGAGACGAATATTGAGCATGTTTTGATGTGGTTTTATGTGGATCTTTGATAATTCTGCATGTTTTGAGATGGTTTTCTTATCCGGAGAGGCAACTATTAGTAATGTACTTACTTCTTTGTCTGACAAGTTTTTCGTTAGTTGTTCCCTAGGATCCTTCCCATATTGAGGTGTGACTATTGGTAGAATTTTCATCTCTTTATTTGTCGCAACATCTTCTGGGTTTCGTTCTTCTACAGTATCATGATTAAGGTCTTCTTTGACTCTTTTATTTTCATTTTTTCATTCTTCTACAACTTCAATTCTCTCATAATTGTTGTTAACATTGACTTCATTGACTTCTACAACGTTGTCATTTTCTTTACAATTGATATTGACACTGTGATTTTCAATATCATATTGATCTTTCATATCCATGTCTTCTACCTCTTCTGTTTCAATGTCCTTGTTATCGTCTTCTTTAACAAGTCCTTGTTCTGGAGTTTCACTAGACAATTTTATAGATTTTTCAGTTGGTGTATTAATGTGTCTTACTTCCTTGTTTGAAGAGCTTGTCTTTATTTTTTCTCTAGGAACCTTTTGAGATTCTAGAACATCTTGACTTGCGACTACTGATAGAATGTTGACATCATTATTTTTACAATTGATATTGACATCATGATTGTCAATATCATCTTGATCTTTCGTATCCTTGTCCTCTACAGCTTCTATTTCATCATCTTTGTCATCATCTTCCCTATCATGTACTTTGCTTTGACTAAGAATCCCAACATGGTATTTGGTTTGTCCTTGAGTACCACTGGACATCTTTATAGGCTTTTCAACTGGCACATTAATGCGACTTACTTTCCTACCATGTAAGAAACCGCAACGAATTTCCGGAAGATGCGCATATTTTTTACTGAGTATCGCATTTTGAGGCTTCCAGTTGGGATGTCTTTTGTTATCCTTCCTAGTGACTGGTGGTTTGGATATTTTATGAGGAGGGATATAAGGAAGTGGTCGGCCTGGCTTCCCTTCTTTCCTGGGGTAGTAGCGACCTTGAATTCCTCCTTACTAGAGCACTTAGATTCTCCCTTGGTAGTCCTTTCTTTTGTTATGTGTGCAGAGGCAGTTCCCCGCCCTACTTGTCTTGAGAACTCGAGAGTTGTGATAGCTTCTTCCTTAACACTCGTAGTCACAATAGATTTCGTAGTCTCTTCTTCTGGCGTGAGTGTTGATGCAGACCTAATGACAACTTCTTCCTTAACTTTATTGCTATCTATTTCTTCTTTTATTTCCCATACGACTATTTTCAATTTTGTGTACGTTTCCTCTTCCTTAAGCCATCTCTTTTCGATTTCTTCAAGTTTAGATTCAATAATCCTTCTCGGCTTCTAGCCATGCATGAGCTCGTCAAAAGATGGGAACATAATGATTCCAACTTAAAAATCTTCCCAAAAAGAATTTTTTTGTCCCCTCACAAATTATTTGTGAAATTTTTAACTATTGAAATATTAATTATGATAATAATTTATTATTAAAATGTTAATAATTGTGAGGCACCTGCAACAATTAATTAACAAGAATACGCGAAATAGCAGAAATGACAGAACTCAGAATCACTTTTGTATTGATCACAGACCACTTCGAGGGGGCAACCTCCTTTGAGCAAGCTCAATACAATAACTTCATGGTGCCTTCATAGGTCTCAACACACACTTATATACTAATTCTAGGCGCCAATACTATGGGTCGAAACCATGGGCCGTTACAAACTATGGATCAACAATACTACGGGCGACTTACAAAGCATATGCGCCAACAACAATAACATAAACTATTGATCAACAATTACTACGGGACGACTTACAAAGCATATGCGTCCAACAACATCCTACTAACAAAGTAAAGACATGGGTTCCTAACATCCCCTCCCCCTTAAAAAAAGCTTTGTCCTCAAAGCTTTAGATGTGGAAATTGTTGTTGAATCTGAAGGAGTGGTTCCCATGTAGCATCCTCGGGTTGCATGCTGTGCCACTGAATTAAGACCTCTGTGATAGAGCGAGAGCGAAGCTGACGCGTGCGCCGATTGAGGATGGCCTCTGGCTCCAAAAGGATGGATCCTTCATTATCCAGTTCGGGTAAGATTGTTTGGCCGCTGATGTTGGTGCCAAGAACTTTCTTCAGACAAGAGACATGAAAGACTGGATGAATGCGGGAAGAAGGAGGAAGTTCCAATTTATAAGCAACAGACCCAATCTGCTGAAGAATCCGATATGGCCCATAGAACTTTGGAGCGAGCTTATGACGCCCTTTGAGTTCCAAGGAGGATTGTTTGTACAGCTGGAGACAAAGAAAAACCATATCGCTGACTTGAAAAGTGCGCTCCGAACGGTGTTGATCAGCTTGTTGCTTCATGCGTTTTCTTGCCATGTGAATATTGTCCCGCAAAATGCGAAGAATCTGATCGCGGTTGCGAAGGACCGTGTCAACTTCCTGAACTGGTGAACTGGTGGGGTTGTATGGGAGAAGAGCTGGAGGTTCCTGACCATAGACTGCTTCATATGGGGTCATTTTAGAGGCAGTGTGGTAAGAGGTATTGTACCACCATTCAGCGAGAGGGAGCCATTTTTCCCACTGATGTTGTTGTTCCGAGGTGAAGCAACGAAGATAAGTTTCCAAGCACTTATTGACAATTTCAGTCTGACCATCTGTTTGTGGGTGATACCCTGAACTCATCTTCAGTTTGGTGCCAGTGTGGCGAAATAGTTCTGTCCAAAAATGACTGGTGAAAGTCGCATCACGATCCGAGACAATGGAAGAAGGGATGCCATGAAGACGAAAGATCTGGTCCATAAAAATTTGAGCGACGGAGGAGGCTGTATAGGGATGGCTGAGAGCACAAAAATGACTATATTTGGAGAGACGATCAACCACAACGAGAATCACTGTCTTCCCGCCAGATTTAGGGAGTCCTTCAATGAAATCCATAGAAATATCTGTCCAAATCCGTGTAGGTATGGGCAAGGGTTCAAGCAATCCTGGAAGGAGTGTTGTTTCACCCTTTTTGCGTTGGCAGGTATCACATTCGGCCACCATCTGTTGAATTGTCCTTTTCATGCCCTGCCAAAAGAAGTTACGCCGTGCTCGTTCATATGTTTTGAGGAACCCAGAGTGCCCGGCCGATGGAGAAGCATGGAGTTCATAGAAGACAGCCTGTTGAAGATCTGTGCTCTGGGGAAGCACCAGACGACCCTTGTATCGCAGAGAGGCACCATACCAAGAGTAATGTGGGACAGCAGAAGGATTGTTGGTCAAGCGTTGGATGATCTGAGATAAAGAAGAGTCATTGACATAACCCTGTTGAACAGATTGCAACCAATTTGGAACCGGCATAGAAATAGCTGAAAGAGAACCTTGGGCATCAAATGTGCGAGAAAGAGCATCTGCCACAATATTGTCTTTACCCTTCTTGTAAATGATCTCATAGTCATAACCCATGAGTTTGCTAACCCATTTCTGTTGTGCTGGGGAAGAGACACGCTGGTCCAAGAAATATTTCAGACTCTGGTGATCAGTCTTGATGCAGAAATGATTCCCTAATAGGTATGGACGCCGCTTCTGTACTGCATGCAAAATAGCCATCATTTCCTTCTCATAGGTAGAGGCAGCTAAATTCTTACCTGAAAGGGCTTTGCTGGTGAACGCAATGGGGTGTTCATCTTGAAGGAGAACAGCACCAAGTCCATTTCCGCAAGCATCACTCTCAATAGTGAAGAGCTTGGAAAAATCAGGCATAGCTAGCACCGGTGTAGTACACATAGCTTGTTTTAGTTTGTCAAATGCACACTGAGCAGCAGGTGTCCATGTAAAAGCATCTTTTTTCAATAGAGCAGTTAATGGAGCTGCAATCTTCCCATAATCCTTGACAAACTTGCGGTAGTAGCTAGTCAACCCCAAAAAACCACGAAGGCTCTTGAGTGTCTGAGGATGTGGCCAATTGTTCATGGCCTCTATTTTGGCAGGATCCACGCGAACCCCTTGTGCTGAGATAATGTGCCCGAGATACTCAACTTCCTTTTGTCCAAAAACACATTTAGACTGCTTGGCATGGAGATGATGGTCAGAGAAAAGTTGCATGACAAGATCCAGATGCTGGAGATGTTCATCCCATGTTTTACTGTAGATGAGGATATCATCAAAGAATACCAGAATGAATTTCCGCAAGTAGGGTCGAAATATTTGATTCATTAAGGCCTGGAATGTGGAAGGAGCATTAGTGAGGCCAAAGGGCATGACCAAAAACTCATAATGGCCATCATGTGTGCGGAAAGCTGTTTTAGGAATATCATCCTCATGAACCCGAATTTGATGATACCCAGAACGAAGATCCAACCTGGAGAAAAAGTGAGCCCCATGAAGCTCATCGAGAAGCTCATCCACAACAGGAATTGGAAACTTATCCTTGATGGTGAGGTGATTAAGTGCTCGGAAGTCAATGCAGAGGCGCCATGACCCATCTTTTTTGCGGACAAGAATAACTGGAGAAGAAAAGGAACTAGTGCTTGGGCGAATAATACCTTGCTTCAATAAGTCCCGAACGAGCATTTCAATCTCCGTTTTTTGGTGAAATGGGTAGCGATAGGGCCTGATGTTGGGAGGAACGCTGCCAGGAAGGAGCTGAATACGATGGTCTTCTGGCCTGGAAGGTGGTAATCCCACTGGTTCAGCAAAGACACCTGTATACCGATCCAGAATTTGTTGTAGATCCAAAGGAGTAGTGGAGACTGCTGCTGGTTGCATCTGGATGGAATGGATCTGAGCGATGACACCATGTGAATTCTTCTTGAGGAGTTTTTCCATGCGATGTGAACTGATGATGCTGAGAGAACCTGGTTGTAATCCTGTCAATGTGTGTTTGTGTCCATTCTTGGAAAACTGCATCCAAAGTTCGGCAAAATCCCATAAGATAGGGCCGAGTGTGCGTAGCCATTGAGCGCCCAAAACCACATCACATCCGCCTAAGGGCAAGGCAAACATGTCAGAGCGCAAGGTATAATCTCCCATAGAGATACGCACATTTCGACACTTCCCTTTGCAAGGTAAGGTGCCCCCATTGGCAATCATGACTTCAAAGTTGGAGCAAGGATGGATAAAACAATCAGCTTGTTTGGCGATCCGAGGGTCAATGAAATTATGCGTGCTACCAGAATCAATGAGGATTGTAAGAGGAAGCTTCTTGAAGTAACCCCTGACCCGCATTGTTTGGGGGGTGGTGATTCCCGCTAAAGCATGGAGAGATATCTCTGGCTGGTCATCCTGAGACGGAGGGTCACTAGGCGGTTCCTGAATGTCGACCGGTGCATCTAGTGTTTCTGGATCTTCGTCACCCATTTCAGAGGCAGGCAGAGACTCCACATCCAGGAGATAGAGCTTTTGCTGAACACATCTATGTCCCCGAGTGAATTTCTCATCACAATTATAGCAAAGTCCCTTTTCTCTGCGTGCTTGCATCTCTGTTTCAGACAAACGCTTGATAGGAGTCGGTCGAGGAGCCTGCGGTATAGGTGGTCGCTGAGAACCCATATTTCGGAAGGGAACAAAAGTGGGCTTGGAGCGTTGTTGGGCTGCAATCTTGTCTTCTGCCAACTTAGCCAACCCGAGTGCTTCCATCATTGTGTTGGGACAAAACATTTTGACCTTAGAGCGGATGGCATCCTTTAGACCACTGATAAAACAACTCCGGTAAAATTCATCAGACAATCCTTCGGTGTGGTTGGCTAGATTCTCAAATTCGGTTTGATACTCTCTCACAGTGCCAGTTTGGCAAAGTTTAGTGAGGGCTCCTGTGAAGTCATCAAAAGCACTAGGACCAAATCGTTGCAAAAGGAGCTGGCAAAAGTCTGGCCAGTTGGGCTCTGGATGAGCCTTGATGTACCAACGGTACCATTGAAGAGCTTCCTGTTCCAAATGAAAGGATGCCAACGGAACTTTGTTGACATCAAAAGTATTATGCAGACTGAAATACTGTTCTGCACGATAGATCCATCCAGTTGGATCGGTACCATTGAAGCGAGGAAAATCAAGCTTTGGACCACGGAAATTGCTGGAAGAAGAGAACCCATTGTCTACTGAAGACTCGGACTGCCGTTTGTTGTTCATAGCTGAATGTTCAAGATGGAGACCAAGAAATTTTTCATCCAGATCCTGGAGTTTGGCTTGGATGGCTGCAAGGGCTTCCTCCATGGTTTTTGCTCCTGCACGGGTGACAACCATAACCAGGGATTTTTTTATTTTTTTTTTGTGACTGGGTAGGAAAACAAAAATAGGAACTACTTCAGTAAAGGAAAATTTGGATTTGGGAAAAAAGCAGAAGGGTAATTCGGGTTTGACTCGTTTTTTGGACAATGTTGGATAGACAGGGAAGCAAGAATGAGGATTTCAGAAGCGGGGTGAAAGGATGGGAAAATTTGGCAGAGGGGAACAAAGAAGCAGAATTCCGAAAGGAACTCTGTGGTAAAAATTGAAGGTGATTGGGTGAAATCTGAGGAAGTTATGGCAAACCCTAAAAATAGACAAATGTGGGATTTCGGGCTTTAGGAAGGGGAATTGAAGATAGGGTCCTCAGGGATGAAATATGCAGAATGGAATGACAGGGGTTCCCTGAAATTTTCAAGGAAAACAGAGGTAAAACAAGGGAGATATGGAGAAAAAACTGAATTTTATACTTTTTTTTTTTTTTTTTTTTTTTTTTTTTACAGACTGGAGCGGCTACGACTCTGCTTGCAGAATGGGATCTCCGGTTCGAAGGATTCTGGAACAACGCCGAACGGCTGGATCTGGAACGGCTTGCAAAATGGATCTGAAACGGCGCAGCAGTGATCGACAATAGTTCAGCTGAAGGTAGATATGGACCCCAGGTATGTGCGGCTTCCTAACAGTTCAGGGTTTTCACTCGGCCACCAATGCTGTCTGACGGCTTGCGTATTGGGGCAGTACCCCTCACTCCACGGCTCAGGTAAAACTGATAACCGCTTTGCCACAAACGACAGCTCTTGGTTTACCTCACGGGTGGGAACTAGTCAATCAGGTGGGGGTCGTTGCCCTTTTCGCCGGCAGGTCCTCTCAATGGGCCAGCTACTTCGGGGTTCCTGTGGTACTCCTCACAATGATTTTTAGGGCTTATGCCCAAGTACTTCCCACAGTTAAGCAGATAGGGATTATTCCCAAATCCGAACCTGCAACAGATGCGAAAAAAATTTGGCAGAAATTTCACCCAGCGAGCCCAAGAAAGTGCTCTGATACCAGATGTGCACCTGCAACAATTAATTAACAAGAATACGCGAAATAGCAGAAATGACAGAACTCAGAATCACTTTTGTATTGATCACAGACCACTTCGAGGGGGCAACCTCCTTTGAGCAAGCTCAATACAATAACTTCACGGTGCCTTCATAGGTCTCAACACACACTTATATACTAATTCTAGGCGCCAATACTATGGGTCGAAACCATGGGCCGTTACAAACTATGGATCAACAATACTACGGGCGACTTACAAAGCATATGCGCCAACAACAATAACACAAACTATTGATCAACAATTACTACGGGACGACTTACAAAGCATATGCGTCCAACAACATCCTACTAACAAAGTAAAGACATGGGTTCCTAACAATAATATTATTATTATAAGATTTTAATAGTTAATTCCCTTTGAAGATGATCTTGATTTTTTGAGAGATTGAAGTGGAAAATGTGAGGACTTTGCCTTGGGAGCTAGGTTAACAAACATGGCCGAACCCTAGCCACCAGAGGGCCGTCGGCGGCTTGCTGCTGTCAGGCTTTGGCGATTGTAGCCTTGACGGACGATGCAGCGACGTGGCGGTTCATCTGTCTCAATTACTGTGCTCTAAGCGGTGGATTATGTGTTTACTTCGTGCATAATTTTAAAACCTTGTTTTTACTTTTTATTGCACCTGTTACCTGCTTCATATTACTGTGTTTTCGTTTACATGCAATGGCAAACTATGATGATCAGCTGGATTATACATTTGACCCGTCAGATGAATTGCCTATCTGGACTCAGGCATCTGGCGCCGGGTGGCATGATGGGGCTTACAATGCAAGGTGTGGTGTGGACGGTCTCTCAGCTAGTGAGAATCGGTTGGATTTGGGTTTTTCACCATCAAATTACCTTGCACTTTCACCAGGCTCTGTGCCGTCGAATGCTCCAATACCCTGTATTCCATCGATTTCTCCCTTGAAGGAAGCCGTGACATCGCTTTGGTCCTTTGATCAGGTCATTAAGGCCATCGAGGGTATGGTGGCCAGTGGGAAAGGCCCTATTTCTGCAATCGGTGGCTACCATGGGAAAGATAGTATTAACATCCCCTCTTCGGACTCACTCCCTGGCTTGAACTCTGCAGAGACTCGGGAAGGTACGAGATTGGGGTTATTGGAGCTTCATGAACAACGAGGTTTTGCTAGCCCTTGTGTGGGCTCTGGTACCAGCTCTGAAGATTGGGGAGGACGCTCTTCGGATGATACAACACAAACGGCAAAGTGTGGCAGGAAACGTTGGCTGAAACTGAGCAGGACCAAATATAACTATGCACTTGGGGAAGATATTGAGTGGCATCAATTGGTCAAGATGACCAGTATCACCCTGGTTGGTAAGGCATTGGGCAGATCCTTCTCTTTGCGTACCATTGAGGCCTGGGTGGCAGAACATTGGGTTGCAGAATTGGGCTATACCCCTGAGGTTGTTGAATTAACCCGCAATTGGTTTGCTTTCAAATTTCATAATGAGGAACATGCTAAGTGGGTTGTAAGTTCTAACTGGAGGTGGGACCATTGTCCGGTAATGATTAAGCCCTGGAATTCGATGTTTGATGCTAGCCATGAACGATTGGATTTAGTCCCACTTTGGGTTCGGCTACCCGGCTTACCTCTCCATTACTGGTCGGAGCGGCATTTCAGAGGTATTGGTAACATGATTGGTACTTATTTGGATGGTGATTATAGTTTCCTACAAACCCGTCAGAGGAATATTGCTCGCATTTTGGTCAATTTAAATATTAGGGATGGGTTGGCACCGGATGTTACTCTCAGCTGGGGACCCTATGTATATGTGCAGAAACTGGACTATGAAAATGTTCCTTTTAGATGCCGTCGTTGCCATGCCTATGGCCATCCAGTTGCTGAGTGTAAACTACCTTTACGGAGGAAAAATGGTGGCAGTAAAAAATCTACTATTGTTGTGGAGGCTATTCCTCATGTTTAAATTCCATCATCAGAACCCTCCTATACTGTGGTATTGGATGCTGCTGCGGAGCATGGAAATCTTCGGGACTTGGAAGTTCCTCTTTCTACTGGCCTTGCTTTATCGGAACCTTATACAAATGCGGAAGTGACTGGAGGCTTACATCAGGATCCAGTTATAGATGCGCCACAAAGGGATAAATCGATACCTGTACCAGCATCTATTGAGTTACCTCAACCAGATTCCTTCTTGGGCCCAGGGACTTCGATTGCGGGTATTCCTCCTTCCATAAATTACCTTTCCTTTCATTTTGTTATAAAAAACTTTTCTTTGGAAAATCCGGACTGGTTAGAGGCCTTAAAAAATTTGAATATCTCCCCTGCTATGGAATTGGTGGAACCTTCATGTATCACTCCTGATCCCCCATCTTCTCTACATACACCTCCGAATCATGGTGTGATGTTGATTGACCTACCCCCTGAAGCTGATCCTGACCCAGTTGAAGCCCCTTCCTCCTCTTCCCCTACCACCTCCTCGGACTCTGGTTATTTTTTACGATCCCTTACTAAAGTTTCCCCGGGAGGGTTGGGTGCTGGGGTGTGTAAAACGGGTAAAAGCAGAGGCAGGAAGTCTCATCTATCTAAAGCACAATCCAAGGCCAAGATGGATATGCTAGAATGCAAACAGGTGACTATTGATCAGGCGCTTAGAGCGGTGCGTGCCCAGAAGAGGGGGCGTTAATGAAAGTTATGTCTTTTAACTGCCGGGGTCTGGCTGGTCCCCATAAAAGATCAGCACTCCGTAGAGTGGTATCTCTTGAACACCCGAATATCATTCTACTTCAAGAAACTTTGGGTGTTGGCGAGGTTATTAAATCATTACTAGAAAGTGGTTTTGGTGGCTGGTCCTTTGCTACCTTGGATGCTCGTGGTCGGTCTGGCGGTCAGGCTATTGGTTGGAACACAAGAACGGTGTTGTGTCAAAACCTGTGGGGGATGGAATCTGCTTTGGGAATGTCCTGCTCGTCTCTTGATTTTGGTGAACTTTTCACTGTGGTAAATGTTTATGGTCCATACTTGAACCGAATCCCTTTCTGGGATTCTCTTCTCTCACATCCCTTGTTACAGGAGGGAAACCTTATCCTCGGAGGTGATTTGAATTTTTCACTTGGCCCGGCAGAAGTTTGGGGTAGCAGAGATCGGTCAGACCTCTTGGATGATTATTCCACTCACAAGTTGGTCACAAATAATCTGCTGGACATTGAGCCCTCTCTACTTAAGCCAACTTGGAGGAATAACAGAACTGGAGAAAACAGAGTTGAGAAATGCTTGGATCGATTTTTGGTGTCTGACTCTTTGGTGGATAGAAACTACCTACTGAGGCAGTGGGTAGGATCGGGGGGATCATCTGACCACTTCCCTATTTTTCTGGAAATCTGTGATGGACCTTCTAAACCAGTCGGGCCGCTTAAGTTCAATAAGATCTGGTTAAAAGATGAGACCTTCATTGACCTTGTTGGCTCCCTTTGGGTACCTTTTAATCCTAGGGATGCCCTCTCTGCCTCTCATCAGTTTTCTGCTAATATCGAAAGAATTAAAGGGCCAGTTAAGATATGGGCATATGAAAAGCATAGTAGGGATGATAGAGATTTGAAGTCGATTGAACTGGAGTTTCAGTCCTTATATGATTCTGGATCCGGGGGCCTGGGATCTGTGGAAGAAAAAGCACATCTGGTATCACTGGAAGGTAGGAGGAACATACTGGTACTGGAAAAAGAGGAAACATGGCGTTTGAAAAGCAGGGCGGTATGGCTAACAGCTGGCGATGAGAACACAAAATTATTTCATGCATATGCAAAAGGAAGAAAGGTGTCTAAGACCATTTGGATCCTAGAGGACACAATGGGGGATACCCAGACCTCTTTTGATAGTATGGCTGGGGTGGGGGTAAATCACTTCCAGACACTTTTTAAAGCCCCTGCACAGGCTAACATTGTGGAAATAGTCAGAATGGCACAATTTTTTCCCCGGTTTGTGGAAGAGGAAGATAATCACTCCTTGACGGCAATTATCACAGAAGAAGAGCTGAAGGGAGTCCTACAGAGCTTTTAGAAAGACAAAAGTCCGGGACCAGATGAATGGACCGTTGAATTTCTCTTGGCACTTTTTGAACTTATTGGGAATGATCTCTTGCAGATGGTTGAAGATACAAGAATCTCTTGGCGGATTCCAGCTGCCCTAAACTCTACCTTTATTGCCCTAATACCTAAAACTGACAACTCTTCCTCTTTAAGTGATTTCAGACCCATCTCTTTGTGCAACTGTGTATATAAGGTGGTGTCCAAAATTATTGCCAGGCGGCTTAAAATTATTCTTTCCAAGCATATCTCCGTGGAACAATTTGGGTTTCTGGAAGGGCGACAAATCCATGAGGCTATTGGAGTAGCACAAGAGGTCATTCATAGTATGAAATCAAGGAAATCAAAGGAGCTATAATCAAGATTGATTTGTCAAAAGCATATGACAAGGTGAGTTGGTTGTATATTCATTTACTTCTTACTCATCTGGGCTTTGCTGTGGACTTTATCAGGTGGATTATGAGCTGTATTTCTATGGTCTCATTTGCGGTTCTCATTAATGGAGCAGCCTCTCCCTTCTTTCGGTTGGAAAGAGGTCTGCGTCAAGGTTGTCCATTATCACCTTTACTTTTTCTGTTGGTAGCAGAAGGGTTAAGTAAGGCATTGAAAAAAGCTTGTAGGGATGGCACCCTCCAGGGTATTCAAGTGGCTCCGGACTTATTTATATCACATCTACTTTTTGTGGATGATATCCTCATTTTCTGTTCTGGATTGATTGGGGACATTGAAACACTCCATGACATCTTCCAACTCTTCTCTCAAGCTACTGGTATGGAGATAAATGACAGGAAATCCACTTTATCGACTCACTTGCTTAGGGAATTTGAGATCATGGCTATACGAAGGATCTTCCCTTATACCTTATTACGCCTTGATGATGGTTTCTGCTACCTTGGGTTCCACTTAAAACCAAATGCATATACAAAACGGGATTGAAATTGGCTTATTGAAAAAATTCACAAGCGGTTGAAGGTATGGAGCCACAAGTGGCTTTCGAGAGCAGGAAGACTGGTCCTGGTGAAATCAGTTTTAGAGGCCATTCTGGTGTATTGGATGTCCCTCTCTTGGATCCCCAAAGGGATGTTGGAAAAAGCTCGGAAATTATGCTTTCGTTTTCTTTGGAGCGGTAAAGGAGACTTTGTTTCCCCATGGGTTCGATGGCAGAGAATTGCTATCCCTAAGGCCTTAGGGGGTTGGGGTCTGAAAAACATCCATCTTTTCTCAAATGCTTTGGCAGCTAAAGGGGTTTGGAGACTGCTAAAATCCGATAGCCTATGGACAAGAGTTGTCCTCCAGAAATACATTGCCCCTGCATCAGTTATGGAATGGGTTCAGAATCCGATTAAGTCTCAACGTGGGGGTTCTGTTATCTGGAAAGCTGTATCAAAATTTTTTTTTGTGGTCGGAGACCTTCTAGCTTGGAATATTGGGAATGGACAAGCTCTTCGAGTTGGGGAAGATCCTTGGTTTGGGAGTGAAGGTAGACACATTTTATCAGATGGACTGATTACATCCCTCCGGGAAATAGGTATAACTTACCTATCCCAACTTGCTTTTCAAGATATGGTCCACCCATGGAATCAATCGTGGATAGATGCAGACACTTTGGAACTTTCTGTGGAGGAATGGGATGAATTGAGAATTTATTACAGAGCACTCATACGTTCTCAAATTCACATTCACGATAGGGAGGACTGTTTGGTATGGGAAGGGGATCCAAATGGGGTGTTCTCACCAAAGAATGGATACATTAGCTTGAGTCATTTCATAAATCCACGTGAATTGGTCTAGTGGCGGAATCCAATCTGGAAGCTAAACTGCCCTATGAAACACCATTTATTCATGTGGAATGTCCTCGAAAATTCCATTCCTACCTGGGATTTTTTACAGATAAAGAACAGGGTTGGGCTGGGGTGGTGCATATTGTGTAAAGAAAACGAGGAAACCTATCTTCACTTATTTCTCCAATGTCCATACACGGTGCAAGTATGGGCAGAATGCTCCAGAATTTCAAACGTTCAGTTTAATTGGGAAGGGAATACGTTGCTACTAGCTTGGTCACAGTGGTGTATGGATCCAATCGGTATCTCCTTCAGAGCCCTTCCTCTAATGGTGGCCTGGGGGATTTGGCTGGCACGGAATGGCATGATTTTCAATGAAAAAACCTGTACATCGGCGGTCTCAGCCATACAAATCTGTGGCTTCATAAAGGCCTACCATCAACATATCAAAGTCGCGAACCAAAGAATTGTTCTTGATCTTGACATCGACCACTCGATTCCATGGGGTTTCTACGATGGCTCTGCTAAGGAGAACAGTTGTGGGGGTGGGGCTGTTCTACATCTTTCTTTAACCCACTCTTATCATCTTTTTTGGGGTCTGGGGGAGGGTGGGAACAATTTTGCTGAACTTATGAGCCTAAAGCTTCTTCTCATTTTCGCCATGGAGACTGGTTGTCAACAGTTAAATGTGTATGGAGATTCTATGAACGCCACAAATTGGACACTTGGCACTCAACAATGCAGAGAGCTTAGAATTGAAAACATACTTCAGGACATTCTAGAACTAAAGCTTTCATTCTTACACTTTTCTTGCAAACATGTTTTCAGGGAGAATAACAAGGAGGCGGACAAGGCTTCTAAGATTGGCAGGGACCTGGCAATGGGGATGTGGAAAGTAAAAGAATACCGTGATGGGACTCTATATGAGTACTATCATAGACCTTTCGTTGATGAATTGGCATTTCATGAACAATAGCGATGATAGTAAAAATTTTGGAACAGATTATCTTTTTTTGTGACGACAGTTTGAAGACTTATTATTACTCTTTAAAAGTTTCTTTTTGGTAAATCAGGAGGCTCGGGGAGCCACCAGAATTAATTTTTTTTTCTTCTGTTGTGGCCTTATATTTGGTGATGATGAACACACCTGACTGATGTACTGAAGATCTTACTCTTTATCATACTGTTTGTCCTTCAATGGATACCCGCATGCATATTTGCATATACAAAATGTAATTTTGTTCACCTCTGCTGAAATAAAATTACGCTTTTTTTCTAGGAAAAAAAAAGAAATATTTTAATAGTTTTTAGAAGGTCTTGCAAAACATTAATGTTAAAATAATAATAATATTATGTTATTATTATATTATTATTTTTTGTGAAAAGATAGGGTTATAAAACCCTAGGCAAAAACGTAGAGCAAGTGGTAGGGTGTAGTGGAGTGCGCATGTTGGAGTGGTAATGAAGGTATGGGGGGAGCAGCACAGGAGGGCCGACAACGTGGATGGGGGTTGCAATGTGGTAGTTTTGTGGTGCAGTGTGCGCAAGTGTGGGGACTATGCAGTGTGGTGGTTGCATAGGTGGCTACAACGCAGGTGTGTGCAGGGTGTGGAAAATTGGAGAGAGAGGCCACGGAGATGGAGGGATAGGTGCAGGAAGACGCGCGTGGGAGGACGCAGGTATGAGCGGAGGACTAGGATGGAAGGAATGAGAGGTGAGTAGAGGGTGCAACAAGAGGAGTGGAGGGCGCGGGATAGGAGTAGAGGGCGCGGGATAGGAATAGGGGGTGCTGCGGATAGGAGTAGAGGGCGTAGCAAGAGGAGTGAGTGCAAGGGTGGAGCTGTGTGGCAGTAGAGGAGTGGCATAGGGATGGAGCTGCGTGGGGGTAGAGGAGCAGCGCGGGGGTGGGGATGCGCTGGTAGGGGCAAAGTAGGATGGAAGGTTGCGATAGGGAAGCGTGGATATTGGTGGATAAGGCGAAGGGAGACAAAAGAGTTGGGAGTGCGTCAAATGGAGGAGGGCGGGAGAGTTGGGAGTAGGGTGGAATGGAGTGCGTGGAGGGGAGTGTCAAGGGTGATGGAGTGATGGGAGTGGAGCGGTGACGCTAGAGGGGCGGGCGAGCTGTGTGAGGGATGTGCAGATGGAGTGTGAGGGAGTTGGTGTGAGGAGCACCGAGGAGAGGAACACGGGTGGAGCGTGAGGGAGATGAGCGAAGCGTGAAGAGAAATGGAAATGGGGGATGAGTAGAAAATGAAATGGAGAGATGGAGAGTGAGAGGAATGAAGATGTCGAGGATGAATGCTGAGAGCTTGAGCGCGAGTAAGAGCCTAAAGCTCTGATACCACTTGTAAGGTAACACCTTACATATCTATCTTAATAGATAAATACATATATTTTTATAATTGATTTGATTTTACAATAGGAATGGTCGATATTAAATATGGCCTAAAGGGAATAAACATGTCTATTGATAAATAGACATGTCATTTAATAATTAATAATTAATTATCCTAATCTAATAATAAATACATTTGTAACAACCAATTAGGTTTATTATAATGAAGCATGGATGTTGATGGTGTAGTCACCAAGAAGACACATGAAAAGAAATAAATAAAAGGAGCAGTTTGCATGTAAAAGGGCATATGGATGTAAGACCTGGTAAGGCATGCATACCCCTGGTAACTCATCGGTAATGTTGGGAGATAGACCTAGGTAAAAGGGGTGTATGTGAGATCCCAAATTCAAGCTTAAAGGGAGGATTGTTAAGGTTAATCTTGACTCAGGAATGAGTCAAAGGTGGTTTAGGTCTAGCACATGGTTTCTTGTAGCCCATAGCAGTGGCCCAAGATATTGCATGTAAATAAGCCTTTATAAAGCCTAAGGATGCTCCATTGTAAAGTGGCTTGGAAGTGAGTGGTGGCTAGCTCGCTTGGCCTGGATGGCCAGTTTTGGCCATGTGATGAATATCTTCATTGTTGTTGGTTTTTCCCCTCATGGGGTTTTCTAGGTTAAACTAATGTGTCTATATGGTTGCTTGTGATTGTGTGGTTATTTCTGTCGTAATTATTATTTATGCTCGTGGAAAACCTAACAACTCTAGTTCCCCTTTCATCACTTAATAAAAATTCCCCTTCTTTTAAAGATGCTCCATCATTACCCATTTTGTTTGCCTCTTTGTTTAGTTCTCTTTTGACATGGAAGGAGGAGTTTGAAGTAAATTTCTTAGCCAAGGACATAGCCCTATATGATTATTGTAGAAATTGTTGGTTCATTGACCACGTTACCTTTTAAAAAGGATCAAATGATCCTATATGATTAATCGTTGAAACCTCAATAATGGTTGCATCTTGTATGCCTTAATCCAAGAGCACCTTAATCACTTGAAGATTTGTAAGCAAGGATAATTTTAGGGGCGAAATTTAGCCCATGGGCTATTTTTCCATGTTTTTTTTCCAAAAAAAGATTCGTCAATTTGCATTTTTTGAAGCCCCATTTCGCCCAATTTTGATGGGGTAAACTTTTTTCACTCTAAAAATCGCCAAATTATTATATAAACTATATAAAATCCTTAGAAATTGAAATAATTTTATAAAAATATCGCCAAATATTTTATAGTTGACATTTTAAGAATTGGTAAGATTCGCCAAGGTTTATACACTTTTAAATAAGTAAGGGTCCTTAAAATTATCCCTGTTTGTAAGGGATTATGCTTCATTGTTGGATGCAATGCTTAAACCCCAAGTTATTTGGAGGATTTTTTTTCCTTTGAGATCAAAGAAACTTCCCAAATATTGTCATGTACCCGGTGACCTCATGATACTTTTGGGGCCATGGGATACTCAAACTACTAACCAAATTTGCCTCGGATACTCTATTTTGTTTTTCTCTTGGTTTAATTAACAATTTACAATGGAATTATATATATAATCGCCCACAATTAATATAAACATATAGTACATAAATGTTACATGAATGCATTCAATGCCACTAATTCCATGTTATTAAATCATTATTTACAATAAATAAGTATAATACATAACAAAGATAAATACCAAATATTTCATACATAGATGGAAACTTATTTGAAAATATAATTCAATTGACTGCATACCAAGGACGTTCCGCCCAATCATAGGCACTCTGTTATACCAGTTCTCTCTATAACAGAGGCCACCCCTAAGATGGGGTTATCAATCCACAAGAAGGTGATGAACTTTCTGTCTATAGTTATCCCAATTTGCTAGCACTCCCCCCGCCTCCCCATCATCCTGCACAATCCAAGGAATGGGGTTCCCTTCTTTGAGTTAACAATCCCTTGGGTTCCCTTCCGTGAGTTAGTAGTCCCTCAGACTAGTTTCCCCTAATTTCGTTCCAAGGCTCTAGCACAGGTTGACTAGGGACTCTTCATCTTGGGACCCCAAGGAACTCTGTTGTTCTTGGGTGCTTCTCCAAGCTATATAATGGGTGATGGCTCTAGGCTATGGTGTGAGTGATGGTGGCTCATAACTAACCATAGCCAGTGACTCCCTGATGGAAGAATGATGATATATGAATAATATTAGAATGATGAATGAAGTATATTCTCATTGATTTATATGCATGTTGAGAACTAGACAAGTGGAACCCATGGAAAGTTCACCCTTTTTCCAGATTAAATATCCTCAAGTTTAGGATAATTAACCTAGGTTCAGGCTAATGCACTTTAATTAGAGATGCTTTATAAAACTTAGGATAAAAATGAATAATACAGATAGTGACTTAAATTATAAGTCACTAGGGTCATCTCCCCCTTAAACCGCCTTCTCACTCTCCCTCTTGTGGAATTATAGCCCCCCGTCTCTTCTTTGTCCTTCTTAATGTACAGTAGTCATGATTTTTATATTAAATGTAAAACGTACATAATTATATTATATGGTCACACTAGACCATTCATGTCCGGCTTCTAGCCATTTCATCAAAAGAGGGTGTTACAAACACCTATCACCCCCACCCCATTTAGCTAAAGAGCTTTATATAAAAAAAATTAAGTAAAATAATATTAAAGTTGATAGCTATGAGTTTGTGAATCCATGAAAACGTATCCACTTTTTAGTGAAATGTGATGTTGAAAACTTGATATTTTACACATTTTTAAAATTGAAGTATACAATGAATTTGGTAAACCAAAATCAAAGAGTAGAAGTAGTAAATTATACCATTGACTTAAATTAGAGATCAAAACATATGTTTCCCCTTAAAATCTAATAAACCTATTCAACCCTCAACTAAATAATAGCAAGTTATAGAAGAAACAATGACACAATAGTCTATATATTCAACCAAGTTATATTTGAATACGATGGAAATGAATGTACGAGACAAGCTTATTATAGTCTTAATTATGTAAATGAATGAATATTTAAGATGGATTTGTGTTAATTTTAATTTTTTTTATGTTATAAGTAGATATTAATTTTTTATTACTTTTAATTTTTAGTAATTTATGAGCCAATCTATCATAATATTAAAAAAATATTTTAATAAATAAAATTATGATTTATAAAATATTTATAATATTTCAAATTTTTCTTATTAATAATTTTGTCAATTTCCTTTTTTATATATTCACATGAAAACAATAATAAAGAATTAACTTTTACTCTAATACTTCCAAAAAAAATCATTAATTAACTAAAATATATCAATTAAAATGTTTGTGGAAAATTGATTTTTAATCTTTAATAATAACTTATATTCAATTATAAATTATTTACCAATTAAATTTAAAATAAATTAATTAACAATAATATATGTAATAATTTTTTTATTATTATAAAGAAATTTAATTAAACTTTAACTTTATGATTAAGAATTAAGTAAGTAAATAGAAATATAAAAAAAAATCAACATTTACACTTTTCTCAAATGTAAAAACCAGACTTTCTCATTAATCATGGGTAATACAAAATAAATAATTGACTATAAAGTCAAAGGACTGGCTTTCTGAATTTATCTTCGAACGTCTTTTTAACGTCATCATCGTCATCATCTTCCCAAATTAAGCCTTCCCACCAAGCAGCTTCGGGGGCGTCTATCTCCCTCAAATTAGGCAGCTTTGCTACTTCCTCTGGTACTCTCTTCAGTGACGGGCAGCCGTAGATCTCCAAGAGTCGGAGTTTGGGCATCAATCCTTCACTCCACACAATGTTTGATGACGAGCTTTTCATACTCTCTAACCTCGGTAACTGTCTCAGATACATGGTCTCCAACATGGGAAATCCAACCGCACTTCCCCACCTCCCTATCCCCAACTCCCTCAACTGACTGCAGTTCACTAATGCCAGCCCCTTTAAATTTGGCAATCTCTCCAAGAGAGGAAGCTCTCTTAGTTGTGAACAGTCAAACAAGTCTAAGAACTCCAATTGGTTCAAATCACAAATACAATTGGGCAGACTTCTTAGTTGTGAACAAGAATACAACAGTAATTCCTCCAATTGGTTAAAATCACAAATACAATTGGGCAGACTTCTTCCGCAGTACTTCCAAAGACGAAATAATTGCAGTTTCTTCATGTTATGCATGTCTTCCGGAAGATCCTCCACGACATCATCATCTAGGCCATCCATGTGGAAATGCAAAGTCAAGCGCCTCATCTCCACCCAAGTTCCCATTGTGCCCACTTTTATTCCCGACTTTATTCCTGCATCTACTTCGCTTCCTGCCTTTACACTTACCTCCAGCTCCATCAAATTTGGCATATTTCTGAGATCTTTTAAACTGCAAACACCACTGCTGCCTTCCTCCGTGTTCAATATACTGCTGTTGCACAAATTCAGTCTGTTCAATGAAGTAAGCTGAGAGATCTCACGTGGAATCTCGGTTAACCTCGAACATCCTGCCAAATCTAAATGCTTGAGAGTTTTTAGCTCTCCTATCGTCGACGGCAACGATTCTAGCTCTCCGCAGCCGGAAAGATGCAGAAATTGAAGCCGACCAAGATTGCATATCTCTCCGGGCAAATTCTTGATTGGCGTCTTCCTAAGCGCAAGATACTCGAGCTGTGTGAGATGCCACATTGATCCTGGAAGCGATTCAATTTTGGTGCTGGACATATCCAAAACCCTCAGAGAAGTGAGATTGAGGAAAAAGCCATTTGGGACTTTTGTCAAACTTTGATTTTGGGGTAATAACAAAGCGAGAAGCCTGGGGCATGTGAGATCTGTTGGCAGAAATGGAATAGCATTATACCCCATTGCTATTCTCTTCCCGCTGTCCATCCCATTTTCAAGAGGAAATCTCTGCAGATGTCGACCTGTCCTGAAGAAACAGTTCTCTTCCTTCTCGGCAATATAGATTGCCATATCCCTCACAATATCATGAGCTTTTATCAAACTCATATCGCTATAAACATACTCGAACAAGCAACGATCTACCAATAGCTTTACATACTGGCGTCCCGTGTCTATTAAATAGCTTGTCTCTCGGCTTTGAAGCAATCCTTCCCCTGCCCACATTTCCACCAATGTCTCCACCTCAATTTCTGCATCTTCCGGGAAGGCACCACAATACAGAAAACAATTCTGGAAGTTAGAATCAGGCAAACGATTGTAACTCCATTTGAGCCTCTGATAGAGATCTTTGTCAATGCCACTGTAGTTTACAAATACAGGATCTACATATTTCATGTGAGATAAAGCATGATTCCACTCATCTACCGTAGCATTACCGATCATTGCTGCGGCGACAACATTTATTGCCAACGGCAGACCTTTACACTCTCCAGCAATCAGTCGAGCCACATCCTCTATACTTTTTGTGGGAGCCCGGCCATCATCTTTGAAAGCTTTTCTGCAGAACAACTCCCACCCTTCTTCCTCGGATAAGGGTTTTATTTGTATAGAGAAGTCATTTGTCCCCATTCTTCGAATCACATCTCTGCTGCGAGTAGAGATAATCACTCTGCTTCCTTTATCATTGCGGACTGGGATGCCCACTTCTTCCAGATCTAGTGAAGTCCAGATATCGTCCAATACTAAAAGAAATTTCATGTTCTTCATAGATGTAAAGATGCGCATCTTTAACATCTCAGTATCGGAAATGCTCTCAGCATCTTTAAGCAGCTCTAAATTTCCTCGGCCCGCAATAACTTTCTGCATGTTCAGAATGTTAACGTTTTGAGAAGCAGTTATCCAGAGTACGGCTTGGAACACATTACCTGTCTTGTTGGTGTTGTAGACTGTTTTCAGCAATGCTGTTTTGCCGATGCCTCCCAAGCCGTATATCCCGATTACACGAATTTGATGATCTTCCGAAGTAAGCCATGTCTGCACCATCTTCTCAGCATCTTTAATGCCCAACCCCACAAAACCCGAGTCCGGGACTGGCTGCAGTAAAGTCTCTGAACGTTGAGGTGTCGACAAAGCAATCTGTTGAGCATCGCGAAATACTTGAAAGCCCCTTTGGAGATTGCTTAAGAGTTCATCGAAATTAGTAGTCCAGTCTCTAATTTGTCTGGAGACTCTGGGCTTGCAGATCAAGCAATCTAAACACCAATTCTGTTTTTGGGAGCGATCTATCACGCTTTTGGCTTCTTCAAGGGATTGTTGGAGCCTTTGCGACCAATAAGTGACAGTGCCCGGCGGACTTCTTTGGTCATGCTCAAATTGATTGCTGATATCTTGTAGGAGGATCCTCGTACTGCTAAGTTTATCTTGCAGAAGCTGCCTATTTTCATCCAAATGAATAACCTCATCTAAAAGACGGATGAGTGGAGCAATAACAAGGCTGCTTATGGTGTTGCCTGCTACTCCAGTCAAAATGTCAGCCATGGATTTTGCAACGGTAGAGCAGAGAGAGACCAAAAGCAAAATACCCAAAGAAATTAAAAGACAGAGGAAACAAAGCAAAGGCAGCGATACTAAGAAGAATTCTGCAAAAAAATTGTATGGAGGCGAGCGTGAATTGGCAGTAGGAAAGGATAAGAAATGAATCCAGGACCAGTAATGGTGGTTTCATTTCCTTACCAGTGCAATCCAGCTGCATGATTGTGATTGAAAAAAGTAAAAGTCAAGTTGGGAGTGGGGTCGGAAAGCAAAAATGATTCCTTGGCAGTGTAATCCAGCTGCATGATTGTGATGGAAAGAAAAGAAAAGTGAAATTTGGAATATTATTTTTTAATTAAATATTCCAATGTTGTCGGGATGTATTTTATTTAAAAAAATATATAAAAAATTAAGCAATGGTTATTAGTCAAAGTAAAGTATAAGATAGAAAATTGTGAGGATAGCTAATTTACATTACACATTAGAATTTTTTATTTTATTATTAATTTTTGGTATAGAAAATCAAATCATTGTGTTACTGAATTGTTTATAATTGTCATGCTTTTAAATGAATAATTATTTATTATCATCATGCTTTTAGTTTTTATTGTTTTTATATCAATTATTATGTCCCCCCAAGGGAATCATATATATCATTGAGTCTCTATTATGTTGATTTTAGGTTTATAAATTTCTCAGCGAGTCTATATTTTGTTGTAAAGTTGAAAATATATTTTATTTAACAAAATTTAAAAAAAATGGAATTTTTTGAATTGTTATTAGTGGGAGGTTGTGATGTCATCCTCGTTTTTCCCTTTCCATGAGGGGGCGGCGAGATGATGTCACCTAAGTGAAGAGTTTGTCAGTGATTTAATGAGTTATGGCTGCCCTCTGCGCACTTCTATGCTCTATTATGTTATGTTGGATACCAACCCACCATAACTAGGTATTCTTTCCTCGCTTTGTAGAACTTTTGCAATTTCTGTTGTTGGTGGTGGGAGAAGATTGTAATTCGGGTAGGATGGATTTTCTCGACTCACTAGTTTCGAACTGATTGCCTATCATTAAAGCTCGCCGCCGACTGGACACCCATATCTTTTAAATGTCAGTGGGTAGTTATCGCACTGTTATAGGTCAAACCTGCACCTCTCCGTCCGTGATCACCTTGAGCTGTTGATCACACAAAAGGATAACTTGGATGGAGGAGCATGTTGACCCTAGATGAGACTTTGACTTATTCCACCTCCTGAAAAGACTGAAAAAACCCTAAAAATGTCATTCTGAGATATGAGCGCTACTCTACTTCAATAGACTAGCGCCTGTACCCTACTCCAGTGTGTAATAGTAGCGCTCAAGTCTTATGAGCGCTACTCCTCTTCAGCAGAGTAGCGCTCAACATTCAAAAAGTGATGAGTGCTAGTTTACAAGCACTATAGTAGCGCCCTGAACGCTACTTCATTGAGCAATAGTAGCGTACATCTCAAAAGATGATTAAAAAATAATTAATTTCATGAAGAGGATTAGTTGCAGTTGGTTTCCCAACTTCCCCAACTTCCTCCATAACCATCTCTCGACCTGAACTGCTTCTCTTGTCCTATAAATACAGGGAAGAATAAAGAGAGGGTTTAGAGACATGAATGTTATTAAGAGACTTTTAAAGAGAAGCTTGCATTGGAGGAGTTTATGCTAGAAGATATCCAAGCCAGAGAAGAGCAGGACCCCAGGATCAAGTTGCAGGAGCATGTCACAAAGTTAGGTATATTTTGTAACATCAATTTGCATTTGACAATAAAATGTTGAAGCGTCTTTCTTGTCCCAAATTAAGTGTTCATTGAAGTGATATACTTGTTTGGATCTGTTTTGGTTAATATTGGACGTTTAAATTGCTTTGTCTTTTTCCATCATTATATATTATCCAAGATACGCTGAGAAAGGTACTTGTATTGCAGGTTTAGTGAACAGGAGGTGGACTTGAGGATCGAGCGCAAGATCGAATAAGAGCTAGGATCGAATGTCATTCGAAAGGTATGTTCTCAAAACCTATAACCTATTTCCTTTCATGAACATCTCTATAACGTAGTTAATACGCTTACCTGTCATCCCCTTTCAGTTGATAGTATCAGTTTCCTTGCTATAGGGTAGTTTTTCCCGCCAACAGACTGGCGACTCCGCTGGGGATAATTGTATTTTTTCTCTAGGAAACCTTTCTTGTTTGTCTTCCCAGAACTATTTCAACTCCTTTTATGTTCTGAGAAACCTTGTAGGTACCCCCCTGCTTGTTGTTCTTTGCTTCAATCAGTCTTTTTGCATCTTTTCAAAGTCAGTTTTTAACTTTTAAGACCTGAGCACTACTTTGTTATACATACAGTAGCTCCCATACGCTACTTTGATATACATACAGTAGCGCCCATCTCTTCAGGAGCGCTAGTTTCCCTACTGCACAGTAAGGTATATTTCCTGTAGACTTATGTTAGTGGTCTATTTGAGTTTTTAGCCTTTTTGGTGGTCTTCTGACTTTGTTTTTAGATCTCCTTGACTGGTATTTGAGGTTTATAACTTTTCTTTAAGTCGTAGAACCTTTCTTTGAGTCTTTTTACCATCTTTAGATCGCTTGCTTACCTGTGGAATGTTTGGATTGTTTATAACTTTTTTGGAAGACTAGGTTTTGTTCTTTGGTGAACACTTCCGCTTATTCTTGCCTTGACTTTATGTTGTTGATTGACAAACCTGTATGCTTTTGCATTCGCTGTTTATAGCAACATTTGTTTGCTCTTTACCTATCTTATCCTTTGTTTTAGGGTTTGGTCTGTTTTGGAGCATTTAGGGTGTCTTCCGAACTTGTTGATTTCCAACCTTCTGTGACTTGTTGTCTTTTCTGGTTTCAAGTGTGTTTAAAGTGTTTTAGACTGATTCATTTCTCAGTCCTTGTATTAGTAGGGTGGTTGGTAGCTTGCTTGCCTACCTTTTGCTTGGCATAGTGGTCTTGCTAGGGTTTGATGCTTTGGGTCAGTCCTCTTGTGTTGGATTCCCAGTTTTAAGTATCTTTCTCCTATTGTTTTCTCCCCACTTTGTTTCCGAGTAGAGAGGCTTTTTCTTTTGCAAAAAACCTGTAGGACAAGTCTTTGTTGAGTTAGTGCCTTGACAGCTGTAAGCTTAGGAACCATTTTTAGCCATACTTACACATTGCACACAAGTCTTATTTGCTTTCCATGTTTATAGTTCTTTTTCGTTTATAATAACAGAAAAAGCAAAAAAATTGGTAGCTTAAAATTAATAAGGCTTATATTTGTTACAAGATAGCATAGGTTATTTTGTGTACAATTTCAAAAGAAAACAAAAAAGAAATTTAAGTAGATTTGCTCAGTTTTTTTTTTTCAATTTGGAAAAGAATTTTAAACGAAAAAAAAAAGTTTTGTTGTCGAAAGTTAGAATTTATGCACTTTTGCTTTTCTGTTGCAACCACGTCACACAAACGCACTACCTTTTGAGTAATAACACCCTAAAAAATCTTTAATAAAATTAAATAGAAACAATTTTTCTTTTTTAGGGATACACTACACCAACTAGTCTTGGTTAGGATCTTGAGTTTAAATCACCTTAAACCACTCAAGATCACACATTACGCAAAAATCGTAGTTCGACTATCACAGGTAAATCCATTTCACTCAAAGCTTTCCTGGGATCTATGCAGTAGGTCTTATGAGATCAGATTGTTGGGAATACTCCTCCTACTTTCTGTTTCGAGCATATACCAGGATTGGATCACGTTTGGGGACTCTTTTGAGTTTCAGGTTCAGTTACCCTGCCCACGCCTTCTAATTCGACCAGAGACTGTTCCCCCATGAGTTTTCGGTGTTGTGGTATCCTTAGTATCTGACCATAGTTTCATACACAGGTGACAATGGAGGGTATATTTGCTGTACCTAGGACAGACGTGGGAGGAAATCCCTTGCAGGTCTTTGGGAGGGCGGTTGGGTGATTCCAGCGCTTGCACCGTTAGTCATTGTATTGTGGACCCCGGGTAACTGTTCTTCATCCTTCGTTGATATGTTCTGGGCCCTCATCATCCCAAACTCTTCTCTGGAAGGAATCTTGTTTGCTTGGTTTGCATACTTAGGACTTTTTAGTTGGCGTGCTTTTTTCCCCCTAGTCTTAGTGGCCACTAGGTTTTCTAGTTTTTATTTATATATATAATCACGGAAAACCAAGAACTTCGTAGATCGAGAAGGCTTCAAAACCTTCCGCCACTTAGAACAGAAACTTTACCGCCAGCTAGACGACAGCAGGTAAACCCCAGTGTTTCTTCAGAAACCATTCCTGAAACAAAACTTCCTGAGGAAATTTTTACAACGGAAAATCCTGAAATAGGAATTCCTGAGGAAGTACCACTTGAAATTGAGTTTCCTGAAGAACAACAAACAGTAATAGAAAACCCTAAAATAGAGGTTCCTGAGGAACCACAACCGGGTACTCCAGATCAGTGACATTTTAGTTCAGTTGAGATTGAAGATCTTACTTCTGCGGAGTATAGCACTCCCTTTAATCCTCCTCTGACCAATCCTAGAATTCTGCTTCTGTTACCCGTTGGTTTCCAGCAGCCTGATTATAGTGCATATAATTTATTGCCTGGACATTTGATGTCTACTCTAGGAGGTGAACAGGGAGTTCCACAAACTCCCACCATAGGTATGAACACTAACACTGTAAATCCTCCTTTTACTACTACACCGAGTTCGACACAGATAACCTCTGTGTCCACTCCATCTTTTAGTTTTAATACTGGTACGTTAGGTATGCCGAGTTCAACAACTATGGCATCTACCTCTACACCTACTATTGGACCTAACAGTACAACCAATTTAGTGCCACCTCCTGCGTTTCAACCATTATATCATATACCCAGTACTTGGATTTCCACACCCGCTATAGGGCCAAGTGATTCTGCAACTGTGCCTGTCATGAGTACCATGACCGCACTGTCTATGTCAGCTACCACTGGTTTCAATACCTTTGCAAGTCCCAACATGAATCAATGTAATATGCCTGTAAGTAATGTCCCTTTTTCCTTATTTTCGGGGGGGGGGGGGTAATATTTTTAACCAGCAATATGGCGGGGTTAACACCCAGCCACAGTGGACGAACCCACAAAGCACTAACCTACTTTCATATAGGTGGCGAAATTTCAATAATACTTTCGTGCAACAACAGATGGCAGGGGGCAAACCCTACCAACAAGTAGTTGGGGGCAACCCCTATCAACAGATGGTAGGTGGAAACCCCTATCAGCAGATGGCCGGGGGAAACCCTTATCAACAGATGGTTGGGGGTAACCCCTACCAGCAGACGGCTGGGGGCAACCCCTATCAGCAGTTCACGGGTCAAACTATGGGCAGTTCCCCTTTTTCGACCCCAACTTATCAAGTACCGTCTTACCGGCCTCGTTTACCATTTCTGGCAACTTTAAATTTGCCAGATCTTTCCAAATTGACCAACGATCCAGTGTATCATAACGCTACATGGCTACCAGTTCCTACCAAGTTACCTTCGGACATTCCAAAGTTCGAAGGCAAAACAGGTGAAGACCCTGGTGACCATGTCACTACTTTCCATTTATGGTGCTCCTCGAACTCATTAAATGAAGATTCCATTAGATTGAGACTGTTCCAAAGGACTTTAACCGGTGCTGCAGCCAAATGGTACATTGAGTTACTTGCAGCTACATTCTCTAATTTTGGGGATCTCATGAATGTCTTTTTGAATCACTTCCAGCTTCCTGTTCGGTATGATGCCGGAACAGACCTTTTGTCTACATTTAGGAAAAATAAAGCCACTCATTTATCTGATCACATTCAGGAGTGGCGAAGACGGAAGAGGCTCATTAAATCCAACATACCTCCAGAATTCCTTCTTGAGTGGTATTTGAAATCACGCCTTTCTTACATTTCTAAGGAAGTAGCTACGTATGGAGTGCCTAACGAGGAAGAAGCCATCTTACGGACCCAGCAGTTAGATCTCGTTTATGCACAATCCGGGTTACTATATGAGATCATACCTGATGCACCGCGATCAAATACCGATCTGAGTAGACCTAAACCTGGACCACATGCTGACGGCATAGTGGGTTCAGTTGACTCTGCAGCGTTCGAAGCATTGACCAAATAGGTTCATGCTTTATCTGTCAAACAATCGACTGCAGAAGTTTCTTCCGTCACAACCTCTCCTTCTACTTCTGAACCTGTTAACCAGGTTCAGAATAATCAAAAGGGCCCTCGGCAGCTCAATAACAAAAAGAAGGGCAAGAAAGGAGAGGGGAACCATCAGAAGCCCAAAAAAGAGAATGCTGAAGAGGGTAACAAAGAGAAAAAGAAGGTTAAGTTCCCTTGTAAACTTTGCAAGTAGGACCACCTTACTCACCAATGCCCTCTGCTTGAAGGATCCCAGAAGCTATTAAGAGAAAAGAAGCCTGTCGTACTGAAAGATCCATTCCCTAAGGGGCAGAGCTCAGCTTCTGGCACCTCCAACACTGGGGGCACTACACATGCTACGGTTGATCAAACTTTTATTAACATGGTTAATTCGGATGCACTCTTACAAACGAGAGCCAGGAATTATACCCCAGACACACAGAAAAAGGATAAAGAGATTCCAGAATCCTCCACTCCACTCCACATACCTATGGACCCAATGCCCAAGATGCCGAAAGGTGTCTTGAAAAGGGCATCGCACAATCCCAACACTCGGGCCGCCTCCAACTACAATGTGGTTGAAGATTTAGCCCAGACCCCTTGTGCCATGTCTACCTTAGAAGTCTTGCAAAGTTGTCCTTTACAACGGAATGCACTTCTGGCAGCTATTGGAAGCATGGAATCCTCTAACATGTCTACGCGATTTGATATGGCTGATATCAAATACCGGTTGCCCTACCACATTGCTCTTTAGATTGAAGTCGTCCATGGCCCAATGACCATCAGACGAGCTGTAGTAGATGAGGGCGCGTCGACCTGCGTAATGTCAATTTCCTATTGGAAAGCTTTGGGTTCCCCCGAGTTAGCCCCTTCTAACACACTACTTACTGCATTTGATGGCAGGACTTTCCACCCACATGGGGTTTTGCCATCATTTGATGTCACAATGGCCGGTAAGACAGTTGTTGTAGAAGTAGAAGTTCTGTACGCTTCGCTTGATTACAATATGTTATTATGTAGGAGCTGGACGTATGCCATGCGAGCTATTGCATCGGCAGTTTTTTGAGTTGTTATGTTCCCGTTTGAAGGTAAGGTCGTTACAGTCAATCAGCTTTCTTTCACTCAGAGAAACAACCAGACTTCTTCAGAGACCACAATTCCCTTAGTTGATCAAACTGCCCCGGTTAATGAGAGTTTAGGAGCAGGGTTGTATGGGTCGTTAATAGGTACTTTCGACCTCCCTTCCCCTGTTCTTTTTATGCGTTTTGATGTGGGTACTGCTACCGAAACATTCACGGTTGGTTTAAGAACTGATCCTTGGATCCTTCCCACTACGTCAGAACCTTTTGTGCCTCCATCCATTGCAGAAGTGGCCTATATGGAAACACAACATACTGCAATGGAACATATCATGACTCCGCCAGTCTCTGCTAAGTCAGATATGGACTATGCTCCGGCATGGTCACTAAATTCCACTCACTCGTTCGATTGTTTAGACAAGGTTTTGCTGTCTAATGAAGCCATCTTAGAAGTCATGATGGGCCTGGACCAACCATGGGAACATATGCACCACAGGTCCTACATGCTTCCAGATCTAGACAGGATTGAGAGAGGGGAATTCCTTGTGAGACCCGGTGGATTGGTTGATTTGTCATATTTTCCTTCTACTTCGAGAGCTATTTATGCTGAGGGAAATATGGCTAACATATCGAGAACAATTTCGATCAACATTTCCACCAAACCCGGGGTCGTGGAAAACATTTTTATTGGTTCAGATTGTTCTCCAGAAGAGATCGCTCTGTATACAAAACTTTTTAAAGAATTCCGTGACATTTTTGCCTGGTCATATGAGGAGATGCCAGGTATAGACCCAGCCATCGTGGAGCATGTCATCGCGACATACCCTAACGCAAAACCTGTGAGACAAAAGCTTCGTCCTGTGAACCCTAGAAAAGCGGCCGCCATCAAGGCGGAGGTTGAAAAGTTGCTTAAAGCTGGTTTCATCTATCCGATTGACATGACGGAATGGGTTTCAAACCCCGTTCCGGTTGATAAGAAGCAAGGTACCATTAGAGTCTGTACTGACTTTCAGGACTTGAACAAAGCTTGTCCGAAAGATAACTATCCTACACCGTTTATCGATCAAATCATAGATGCTTGTGCAGGACATGAGATGTTCTCTTTCATGGATGGTTTTTCGGGATACAATCAAATACAAATCAAACCCGAGGACCAACATAAAACAACTTTCATTTTCCCGTGGGGGACCTTCGCTTACCAGAAGATGCCATTTGGCTTGAAGAATGCTAGAGCTACCTTCCAGCGTGCGATGAATTTCGCTTTTCATGATATCAAACACATAGTAGAACCTTACTTGGATGATCTCCTGGTGCGATCTCGAAAGAGATGGGATCATCCAGCTCATCTTAGACAGGTGTTTGAAAGATGTAGACAATATAATATTTGTTTGAATCCTAATAAGTGTGTGTTCTGTTTCGAATCGGGACATCTACTGGGCTTCATTGTCTCCAGTCGTGGCATAATGGTCGACCCGCTGAAAGTAGAGGCGATTGTAAATCTGCCTCCTCCTCGCACCTTGTGACAACTCCAAAGTCTGCAAGGCATGTCTAATTTCTCACGGCGATTCATCATAAACTATGCTAAAATTACTAAAGGTTTTATGAGGCTACTCAAACAAGACTCCTACTTTGTGTGGGACAAGGCTGCTCAAGCATCCTTTGAAGCCTTAAAAAAGGCACTCCTTTCAGCACCCTTGTTGAGCCCGCCAAACTACGCAAAAGATTTTCTTTTATATCTGGCAGCATCTCTTAATACAATTGGTATAGTTTTAGTTCAGGAAGACGATACGCTCCAAGAGCATGTTGTCTACTATCTTTCTCACGCATTGATAGCCCCTGAGGTTAAATATTCGCACATTGAGAAGTTAGCACTTGCTGCGGTCTATGCGGTACAGAGGCTTCGTCACTATATACTTTTATGAACTACTACTGTGATAGCAGAAGTCAATCCTTTCCAATACGTCCTCACCCGACGAATCATCGGTGGGAAATATAATAAATGGATTGTAATCCTACAAGAGTTCGATTTGGTCTTCCAATCGGCCAAGTCGAAGAAATCACTAGTGTTCATTGAGTTAATCTCAGAGTTTCCAAGTGACCTAGAAAATGTTGAGGAAGAATCATCATTCCCAGATGAACATATCTTCCTCATTGCTTCCTCTGACCCATGGTACGGGGATATCTTAGTATATCTCCAGACTTTGAGGTGTCCTACTACTTTTTCTCGAGAAGAGTGACGCAAGCTCAAAAGCCATGCGAAGAACTACCTCATCATCTCAGATACTTTGTATCGACGTGGGGTAGATTCCATTTTACGACTTTGCTTAACTCGAGAAGAAGCCGAAGCAGTATTAAATGATGCCCACAGTGGAGCTTGTGGGGGACATCTTTCTGGGTTGGAAACTGCTCAGTAGATACTGCGTGCTGGATATTTTTGGCCCACGATCTTTAAAGATTGTGTGGAAGCGGTGAAACGCTGTCGTCCGAGTCAGTTTTTCACTAAGAAAATGAGGGCACACCCAGCTCCTCTTCATCCTGTGATTACAGCAGGTCCCTTCACAAAATGGGGGGTTGATTACATGACTTGCAATCCAGTTTCGGCTGGAGGACATCATTACATCATTGTTGCCGTTCACTTCTTTACTAAGTGGGCGGAGGAAATGCCTACTGTCAAGGCAGATGGAGAAACTACCGCTTATTTAGTGTTTAATTAGATTATTGCATGGTTCGACATACCTAAAGAGATAGTGACTGATCATGGCAGTCATTTCCAAAATAGCATGATGACCGAGTTGTATACAATGCTTGGTTTTCGACAAGAACATTCGTCTTCATACTATCCACAGGTGAATGGACAAGTCGAAGCAGTGAACAAAACTTTAAAGGTTATACTATAGAGAACTGTTAATGCCAGTCGAAATAACTGGCACATCATGCTGTACCCGGCTCTTTGGGCTTACCGAGCCAACATTAATACTGCTACCAGATTCTCTCCCTTCCAACTTGTGCATGGGATAGAAGCAGTCGTACCGATTGAATGCGAGATTCCTTTGCTAAAACTAGCAGTTCAGTTACTACCAGATACTTCAATACTAGAAGAACGTTTGTTACACTTAGAACATCTAGATGAACAGCGCCACGACGCGATCACAACAAACGAGGTCCATAAAAAATGAGTCAAAGGGCAGTATGACAAATCCGTCAAACCTAGGGTTTTCATTGAAGGAGACTTGGTCCTACTTTGGGATCAAGACAAAGAACCCCTAAGACCCGAAAAATTCAAATCCAGGTGGCTTGGACCTTATATAATTTCCAAAGTACTGAAGAAAGGTGCCTATGAACTGATAGATTACGAAGGTAATAAGTTGGCCGAGCCTAGAAATGGGCTCTACCTGAAGAAGTACTATGCTTAGGATGAAGTACTTTTTCTTGTAACATAGCTGTATATTTTTGTAAAGCTAGTTTTCGTTATGCTTGTTAGTTAATCTTATGTGTGTTTTTCGTTTCGTGTACTAGATGTCAACCGAACATTTCTTAGGATTTGCTAATGGCGCCAGTCGCCACACCTGTCAGTTGGCTGCAACAGCTTGGGTCATTTACTCACCTGCTGGCCAACTTGTCTCTTCGGGGGGGGTTGTTTGGGTCCTACCACGAATAATGTGGCTGAATACAGTGCAGTTATAAAACTTCTCCGAGATGCTCTCAGTCATGGCATTTCACATTTGGAGGTAAGACTTGACTCACAACTAATTGTATTTCAGTTAACAGGTGTCTACCAGATTAGAGATCCTGGATTGCTACGTCAGTTTCTACGAGTTAGACTATTGGAAAGACAGTTTGATTCTATTATATATGAACACATTCCAAGAAATTTAAACGAATTAGCCGATTCATTAGCAAACTATGTGTTAGACTGGCATTTGTATCATACACTTTCATAAACAACATTGCACACATAAAATTCAAACACATACATATGTAAATAACTGATACTGTACATAGCCGATACTGTATCAAAAAATATATGAGTTTTGGATCACAAGTCTATCAAGTCATGTCATAAAAGTACAAAACTGGGCATAGTAGCCTCAAAATATATACATAGAATGTATCCCTCTCCTATGGAGAAGGAGGGACCTCATCATCATCTACTGCATTGCGATAGCATATGACTAGCCTAGCTATCTTCCGTAGCACCCTAAGCCATGCTGGGGGCACCCCAACTACATCTTCCTGCATATCAATAGGTATATGATTTAATGAGTTATGGCTGCCCTCTACGCACTGATATGCTCTATTATGTTATGTTGGATACCAACCCACCATAACTAGGTATTCTTTCCTCACTTTGCAGAACTTCTGCAATTTCTGTTGTTGGTGGTGGGAGAAGTTTGTAATTTAGGCAGGATGGAATTTCTCGACTCACTAGTTTCGAACCGATTGCCTGTCATTAAAGCTCGCCGCCGACTGGACACCCATATCTTTTAAATGTCAGTGGGTAGTTATCACACACAACTATGCAAATCCATAAAAATTACAAACTCGATTGGGTTGGTTGGCATCTGTGTTAAATTCACAATTCATACCCCATGCTTTCAATGTGTTGTGGAGGTGGACGAGACTCTTGGAGATATCTAGGCCGGTGAACTGCAAAGTGTCTCGGCCCCAGCTCCCGAGGGATTGATGCTAATGAATCTCATCATAACTGTTTCAAATGAAATGGAAGCCAACACTTCAAGATTGAATTGGATTACATGCATTGATTGACATTTTGAGTTGCGATCATGGTTGGATTGGATGGAAATGCATACATTAATTGTAATTGTGACAGTAGAAGGGTGTGAAATTCAACCCTATGGAAAAGTCGACAGAAATAACTAGAAAAATTGAATTTTATAAATGGGACTGGTGCAGTGATCGTAAAGTATATTGGTTGTGATCGTAAAGTATATTGGTTGTGTGAGGGCTTTCTTCGAAACAACCCGAATTTCACTTTTGTATACTTTTTACCTAGTGCAATTTATAGTTTAAAGAAAAGGCCATTATAGGTTATAGATATACAGTCTTTTCCACATCAATGTAGCCGGTGAATGTAGCTAATCGGCTCCAGTTACCAGTAAGTTGAGTCCAGTTAGTGCCATAAAGTAGGCTGAGTAATAATTAAGGTTGCTGGGTACAACGTGTAATGCTTCATTGCTTTGCCATGTTCCATTGGCCATGCCTGTAAGTCTCTATCTGCTTCATCATTTAATGCAGCCTAAATGTGTATCTTTGTCAGGCTATGACCAAGACATTTAGGCTGCACATTAGATGTTGTAGAAAATTTTAATGAAATGGGAAAGAGGGAAGGCCATCCCCATCGATAATTAATTCATTCGTTATAGCTATAAAATGGCATTCACTGCAGATCATTTTACAGAGGCTTCTTACTCTTCTAGTTGTAATTGCGTGGTTGGGTTACTCTTCTAGTGGCAATTGAGTAGTTGGGTGTGTTGTGAACTGCGATCTATGCACTACTAGTCGCCGAGTCGAGAAGGAGGCTGCTGCATCGAATATGTCACTCGTGATTAAGATGAAAATGAATAGAGTGCTCCTTGTTGTGTTGGGAGTGTTAATTGCAGGGGCTTGCACTTGTCATGTAAATGCAACTAGAAACTTCAAGAATGGAGTACATGACGTTGATAGCCCATAGAAAATCGACAACTTCATCGGAAGCGAAGGAGGGTTAGGAGGAGGAGGACTCGGTAGCGATGGAGGCTCAGGAGGAGGAGGCGGTTTGGGCGGAGGAGCTAGAGGTGGCGCTGGAAGAGGCTTGGGCGGAGGAGCTAGAGGTGGCACTGGAAGAGGCTTGGGCGGAGGAGATGGAGGTGGTGTCAAAGGAGGCTTGGGCAGCGGTGCGGGAGGTGGTGCAGGGGGAGGCTTGGGTGGTGGTGCTAGAGGTGGTGCGGGGGGAGGAGGAGCAGGGGGAGGCTTGGGAGGTGGTGTGGGTGGAGGAGCTAGAGGTGGTGCTGGAGGAGGCTCGGGCGGCGATGTTGGAGGTGGCGCAGGAGGAGGTTTGGGCGGAGGAGCTGAATATGGAGGTGGTGCCAGAGGAGGCAAAGAGATGGCGTAGGTGGAGGATTTGGCGGAGGAGAAGGAGCAGGAGCTGGTGGTGGATTTGGTGGAGGTGTCGGTGGCGGACTGTGATCCGTTTTGCATTCGCATTTTTTTTACCATAGCTAAATAATGATTATATCAGTAAGTATGTCTATCCATGTAACATATTTCGGCTTTGCTGGTTGTCGTTCTGGTTTTAGTGTGTTTGTAGCAGCTTGAAATAAATAACTTTCTATATTTCTCAATAACTATGTTTCTCAATAATTATATATATTTCTCAATAACTATAGTTTAATGCTTAAATCCTCAATCGTTGCGTATTCGAGAATATCACAGAAAATCAAATTTGCATAATTATTTTGTAATAATCTTGGTATTCAAAGGTTCTTTCCCAATCCTAGTAAGTTGTTATTATACATCGGATGTTCAATGGGTTTTGTGGTTTTTTCTTGCACAGCAAATTGCTATGGCATTGACATTTGAGGCCTTATATCTTATTATTCAGCAACCAAAGCTTTGTATCTTATAATTCATCAACCAAATGTGAAGGAGATAGTTTTCTAGAGAGCACGTGTCCACATATTTGTGATAATACAAGATGCGTCATAGCACACACCTGGTTGTAATGGAAATGTACCATCATCAAATTTTGCCTGTGTGCATAAAAGCATGCTAATAGTTAAATATGAACACCCACATTTTTTATTTAACAAGGTTTTTGATAATTATTGGAGAAAATACCCCTTATTTTTGTAATTATGTTTTAGAATCCCTTTATTGTAAGCTTATTGATTTGGTTTTACAACTTAGAGTTGCTTTAGTAATGTCGAATGTGAACAATATGTTAAGTTATTAGAAGACAGTTTGTGCTTTATTCTGAATATTTTTTTCTATGCTGCAGCATCTGGTGTGAATCCTGGGCATCTTACTTATTCCAAGTTTTGTGGTCGAGTGATAGCTTTGGGTCTAATGCACAGGGTGCAAATTGATATAGTTTTAGCTCGCAGTGCCATTGATATAGTTTTAACTCGCATGTTCTTCATGCAATTGATTGGACAACTTGTCTCTTGGGAGGATGTTCAGGATGCAGACCCAGATTTATATTCTAGTTGCAAGAAGATTTTGGACATGGATGCAGCTTTTCTTGACTCAGATGCTCTAGGGCTCACCTTTGTGACCGAAGTTGAATAACTTGGCTCCCAGAAGGTAGTGGTGATTTTCCCAGGCGGTAGGCTGCAAGGATAGACATAAATATGTGAATCTTCTTATTCAGCGCCGCTATGTGACATCCATTACAGAGCAAGTTAAATGCTTTGCACAGGGGCTTTTAGACCTTCTTGTTAATTCCACACATCAACAGTTGCTACGTGCATTAGAACTCGTAGATATGGATCTCATGTTATACGGATATGATCGAGATATTTGTGTGGACGATTGGAAGGCCCACACAGAATATCATAATTACTCTGAATCTGATAGCACCATAAGTTGGTTTGGCAGGTATTGTATTATCCAATTTACATTTAACCATGCTTAGGAACATAGTAATCAGAATTTCATTATGGTAAATTTGATTTTTTTCCTTGAATTTGTTATTATTCTATGCATGAATAATGTGATGGGGCCAGAAAAGGTAATTTTTTTACTAACTGTGCACTTGGGTTGTCTAGTTAGGCTTTGTGTTAACAGTTGTGAAGGTTATCAATGCGATAAAGCCTACTTATGTTAGGCTTGATTTGATTTACTTTGGAACTCGACATGCATCTAAAAGCTTTGTGACGAAACGATGTGAAGTTTTAGGAATGTACACTTAAAGATTAATATCTTTAATACAAATCGTAATTAGATTGCTTCAATAAAAATTAAAATGATACAATTTTTTAAAATAATTGAAAGATTAATATCTTTAATACAAATAGTAATTAGATTGCTTCGATAAGAATTAAATGATACAAATTTTTTAAAACAATTGAAAAAATTAAAATAATACAATTTTTTTTAAACATTTGAAAAAAAGGAACGAAAAATATTTCTATTCACAAAAATATAGTATTTACAAAGTTTGAAAAAAAAAAAACTTTCGTATACAAAAATCAGTCATGATTCCGTTATATGAAACATCATAAAGTTATACTACTTTACTTAATATGTACACTTTCAAATAACATAAAGAGATTTTACCTAATAAAATGAACATATGACAATACATATTCCTACTTTTTACATTAAAGTAATAAAAATATATATTTTGACCTATTTTATGTACCCATTATGAAGTTCCTCTTATTTCCTTTAATAGGTTCTATATCCCATAAGAAAGGTAGAAGTCATATAGACAAAGGCATAAGAGCCTGGACTAGCAACTAAGCGATTAAATCTTATGACTTGCCTTTTGACTGACTCAAAAGGTGATACCTGTAGACGTTGTCCATATGAGCTTGCAAGCTTTTTCAGTTAAAAAGTCACTAAAAAATGTCAATATTATCACTGCTTACGTCAGAATACGCACTGCTATAACAAATATATATATTTTTTCACATAGAAAAAATAGACTTTTTATTAAGAGAAAAAGTTGTATCAGTAGAAATACAATACAACAGATTGTCACCAAAATAGTGAATAGTTTAGAAATATCATTATCCGCTGATCGAAAGCATAGAGAAGCAAAAACAACAGGACCTCAATCAAGTCGATCGTTCTGATGGACCTCAATCAAGTCGGTCGTTATGATGAGCAAGACAAAAACAATGACTAAGCATCTAACCTAACAACAAACAAAGGAGGCACACACAGGGTGCAAGCAACACCAGGCCGTCTCGACCGGCACAAAACCCAGCTGCATGAAAAACGGTCAACCTCTCAGCAAGAACCTGACCTCAACAAACAGTGATGGTCTGAGCATCCACCACGCGGCCGTTAACAACCTCTTCAACATGAAAAATACCATCCATGACAGTCATAGACCGCTTAGAAAGAACGTCAGCTAGAGAGTTTGAGTTCAGTAAACATGGGAGATTTAAAACTAAACGAACGTCGTGATCAGAACCTTAATCTTCAGCATCCAAGGCCGCAAGACCAACGAGTGTAGCTCGGACCACCCACATGCCCACTCCACAACACACAGAGAGTCACCGAACACACAGAGAGACCAAAGGCCCTTACTATCAGCAATAAACAAGAGGCCCCAAAGTGCTTGCAGTTCAACGCGCGTGTTGGTTCCAACCCTGATAGAGAAATGACGTTGAAACCAATGAGATGGATTTAATTTTAACACCCCGCCAGCCCCACATAGAGATTTACTGCAAGCACCATCAAAGTATCCCAACGGAAACTAAAAAGATTCCTCATTATTTAACAATCCAGCTTCCGATGCAGCATAGTAGAAACCGACAAATAATCCTTGAAAGAGGAAATGATACGGCCAACAGTCAAGGCACAGAGAGGAGTCTTGGAATCAAAGATGGCCTTGTTACGAGCCAGCCAAACTCTCCAAATAGTAAAGGATACCAAAGAAGTAAAACCAGAATGTGTTTCCAACCAGTGCAAATAATTGGTCTTAAATCCAACGTTACCCCACTGGAAGTGTGAACCGTAATACCTTTCCAAATGAAACCAAGCATGCAAGAAGAAAGAACAGGAGCCGAAGAGATGATCCGTCATTTCCACATCATTAAAACAAAGGCTACACACCCCAGGACCCACAAAGCCACGCTTCATCAAGTTGTGCCATGTCAAAATCTTATCAAAGCAGACCAGCCAGGTGAAGCATTTAAGCTTCAAAGGCATCCACCCCTAACAAATATTAAACTTACAATCACTACAATGAGGTTATGTTTATTTTTTCCAAATATGAAATGGTTTCTATCTTCACAATCGTTGGTTGTATTGTAAATACAAACAAGAGCATCACCACAAACTTTGGATTAAAATTATTCCTCCGCCATTTAGAATTTAGAATTTCCACTTTAAAAAAATTCTTGTAACTTAAATAAAATTATAGTTCCACTTTAAAAAAATTATTATAACAAAAAAAAATTAATTTTAAGGTTACTACATGGAAAGGCATGCCACTTATAGCCTAGGTCACAAGATGTATTGATATTAGTATTGACCAACTTTGTACATGCCAAAAAATCATACAAAAATAAAAAATGATGTCCAATTAAATCCAATGTCTTGGAAAAAGCTCGTGAAATGTTTGAATAATAAACTCTTTAAAACATGACGTCCAATTAGATCCAATGTTTTGACAAAAGCTCTTGAAATGTTTGAATAATAAACTCTTTAAGTGAAGTTATTGTCAACTTTTGCAAATTTATTGTGTGGACACTCCATTTCCATGTATGCTAAATCAATAACCCATTTCCACTTGTCTTAAAGCATTTGCTACCTACAATTACCAAGATACTTTAGCTTAGCCCAGGTGACAATGTCGGGGACATTGCCACCTCGTGGCTCTTGTTATTATTATTATTATTAGTAATTTTAGTTAAAGAATTTTATAAATTTTATTTATTTTTATAATTATTTATATTTAATAGAGTTATTTTTTTTAAATTAAAATTAATATTAACTATAATAAAAATTATATCAGTGTAGATTCATCTTAACTTTGGATCTAAGCTTTAAGAAGTATGAAAATTGTAAATGATATGTATATGTTCGAGATTAATTATATTATTTGAAATTGGAGTAAGTTAATTAATCATTAGTCGTTTTGCACTTTTATGGCCATTTTTGTTGGAATTCGGCAATGAATCATTGTTGAAATCATGAGTTTTCATTGTTGAAATTATTTCTTTCTTTTTGCAGAAATGGATTCATCACCCTCCAAAACCCCTAGGCACCCTCAATTATGCAATTTCAATAATATATAGCTGCAATTTTGACAATTCCAATCGAAATTCTATCAAAAAAATGACCAAAAATGCAATGTAATGTTAATTTTTCGATAGATTCATTCAAACATTATCTAGGATCCTACTAAGAGAATAACAAGCACAGCATAACAATCACAAGAGACAATGGACACAAAGCATTTCACCGGGGAAAACCAAGAAGGTGAAAAACCCCGCAACTTCCTCAGAGATAGAATAAGCCCCAATACAAATATCACAAAGATCAATCACCAAAAGATAGATGTCTCCAGCAGCTACTCCTCCTCCACTTGTGTGCACTCCTCTCTCAAATAATGCAAGTTGGATGAGTGAGTGAATGAATAGAATGAGAGAGACTCACTCTCTATTTATACACAACTTAACTTGCCTTTAATTCTAACAGAGCCGGCTTCCTAAGGAATCCTAATAACCCAACCACATGACTCATACAGGGCCGACCCCACACTGGTGGTCTAATAACCCAGGAAATATAAGTTGCGACACTTGCAACACCTGCAACACTTACAAATACAAATGACGACACTTCTGATTGGAGGAATATTACATCTCTATCATGGATATAATAAGGTACAAGTGTAATGCATAGAAGAATATCTTCCGAACTTACAAATACATCAATGCTCCCTCTTAACTAGGAAGGTATTCTTTGGACACAGCTCATCAATGCATATTGCCACAAGTCTTCAATTTTGGAGCTAGATCATCATCACTGGATCATGGAGCATCATCGTCATTGCTGCTGTACTGGTCATCTCGATCACTGGGCTATCTCTCAATTCTTCTCATCATAGGAGGTTTTACAGAGCCAACAATTTTTCACGATGGTTGCAGGCATAGCCTCCTGTAGGTGTTCAACATCTTTGGCCATCCTGTGGAATGTGCGTCAACAAAACCTCGAAAGAGCATCCTAGGAATTTTATGAGCACACAGCTCAACCCATCGGATCTCCTAGGATCTTTTACATGTGACCACCACAAAACCTCGAAAGAGCATCCTAGGACTTTTACGAGCACATAACTCAACCTATCGGATCTCCTAGGATCTTTTACATGTGGTCAGGAAAAACCTTAAAAGAGTGTCTTGCAACCTACAAGATCTCTAAAGAGAATCTGAGCTCAAACTATCGGATTTCCCAGGATCTTTTCTATGCTACCTGCACAATCTATCCACGGCCACGAAGTATCAACCTGATACTCATGATCATACCGATCATCATATAGTACATCATCATGATGCACATCATCGTCACATGATCACCCTGATCATATACACAGCATCATCCTGATGCATATCATTTGGAGCATCGTCCTGATGCTCATTACACATGATCATCCTGATCATCATGATAGCATTGTCCTGATGCATATCATCTGGAGCATCATCCTGATGCTCATCACACATGATCATCCTAATCATCATCATAGCATCGTCCTGATGCATATCATCTGGAGCATCATCCCGGTGCTCATCACACAGCGCTTACATCCACAACCATGGGAATGATCCTCCTACACCATGCTTGGAATGGCTCCTGCAAATGTGTCCCAACCTCTGAAGGTCATGCTGGGGGCACCCACCCAGCCTCTGAAGGTCATGCTGGGGGCACCCACCCAGCCTCTGAAGGTCATGCTGGGAGCAAAATTTTAGTCATTGCAAATCATACTGAAAGCAAGTCTTCAACCACTATTTCTCATGTTGAGGACACGTCATTGATCACTGTGGGTCATATTAATGACAAGTCACCAGTTACCGTGAGTCATACTGGAGACACTGATTCAACCACTGCAACCCAGCCTCTGGAGGTCATGCTGGGAGCAAACTTTCAGTCACTACAAATCATACTGAAAGCATGTCTTCAACCACTATTTCTCATGTTGAGGACACGTCATTGATCACTGCGGGTCATATTAATGACAAGTCACCAGTTACCGTGAGTCATACTGGAGACACTGAATCAGCCACTGCAAGTCATGTTGAGAAAGTTGACATTGTCGACAAACCTAATAAACAAAAGCTTAAGTTCCCTTGTAAGTTTTGCGAGTGAGACCACCTGACCTATTTGTTCCCTGTACTTCCAGAAGTGCAAAGAGTGTGGTCCATAGTTCAAAAGTCTTCTGCTTCTGAGTAACCAGCCACTGCAAGTCATGCTGGGGGCAAGCTGGCAGCTAATGCTAGTCATGCTGAGAGTATTGTTGTGGTAAAGGAGTCTCATCTTATAGGACGGAAGCCAAAGTTCCCTTGTAAACTTTATAACGGAGATCACCTTACTCACCTATGCCATGCTATTCCAGAGGTGCGGAGAGTGTGGTCCATGTTTGAAGGATCCTTTGCTCCTGAGTTGTCTATAGATTCCCAACATCCTAATTAACCTTTGGTTGATGAAGGGGTTGAACCAATGCAATCTTTGGTCAACCCGACTCTTCCTTCGGAGAGTGAAGTGATCGAATCGATGCAATCTTCGATTGATCCCATCAGTCCTTCAGAGACTGATGCACCTGTCCCTGAAGTCTTGCACCTATCCCTGAAGTCTTATGCATTACCAATTCAGATGTTTCTGAAATGGGGGGCACTTCATCTGTGCCAAGTGAACCCCTACCAAGATCTGTGATCATTTCCTTTGATTTGAATAGTCTAACATGGCCTCGCCTTCCTTCTGCTACACCTTTTAGATAAAGGTTGATATCGACAACCATGCAATTCATCAATGTATTGTAGATGAAGGAGCCTCTGTTAGTATCCCCTTATGCTTGGAGAGATTTAGGTTTTCCTAACCTTGTTCCAGCTGTTAATTGGTCATTGACTTTCGATAAAAGACCTAGTGAACCATTGGGATTCCTCCCTCAAGTACCTGTTACTTTAGGTGGAAAAACAGTCTTAGTTGATTTTATGGTTTTAAAGGACCCTGTGGATTTCGATATGATCCTCGGGCGTGATTACGTATATGATATGCAAGCTGTGGTGTCTACGCTCTTTCGTGTGATGCATTTTCCTCACAACGAAAGCATTGTCGCTATCGATCAGCTTACATTTGTTGATACCTCTTATTACCCAACTATAGACCAAGTATGTCCCCTGTCAGTAGGCACTACCATGTCACAATCAAATTATGTGGCATATTGTTCCTTGAGTCCAATTGCTACTGAGAAGAGGCCTTTGAATTCATGCTTACCTTCTCAGGATTGGGTCCCGGCAATTGACCAGGTGATAACTCCATCTGAATGTTTAGACATGCGTTCTATTTGGGATGATATACTTCCATCTGATGAAGTCTTCCTAGAGTCTATAATGTAGTCTGCCATTCATTTGGACATTGTTCCACCATCGAGCATTCTTCCACCTTTTCTTTGAGCTCGTTAAAAACAGTAAGGAGGTCACGAGTTTACTTTTTCGGGCTCGTTAAACTTTACGAGGAAGATCTTTATAGATTTCTTTCACACTCTTGTTAGACTCTTTAAATATGACAATATTGCCGAGTATAGTTGTCTTTTCAAACTCGTTAAAGGATTGGAAGCGACATTCGCTTAAGTATAAGTTTAACCCTTTTCCGGACTTTTGCGACTTATTTATGAAAAATGAATACTCTAGTCATCCGTGGCTAGAAGAGTTCTTCTCTCATTGTTTTACACTTTTTCAGGTGAGGAGACTAACTGTACGAAAAAAGACCTTTTAGAGCCTCCTTTAGGGTTTTCAGGCTCTCGAAACATGAAAACACCAAGCGAGCATTCACCTACTCGGGCTCGATGTGAAATCCACGAGAGGGTATATAGAGTATTGTTTAATTTTTTAGACTCTATAAAGAGGAAAACACCGGTGAGCACATACCAACCCGGGCTCAATACTAAAATCCACAAGTAGGTGTATGGAGTTATTGTTTAAGTTTTTCAGACTCCTTAAAATTGAAAACACCGGCGAGTAAGAACAGATCTTGGCTCGATATTAAAATCTAGAGATCAGTATTATAGAGTATTCTTCTATCTCTTCTTCGAACTCTGTAAACAATGAAGAAGGTCCTGAGTCTTCCTCCCATGGGCTCGTTAAACTTTTTACATGGTTGGACTTATTGAGTTTTCTCTCTTTGTTGGACTCATTAAAACAACAAGAAGGATATTCTTTTATAAAAAAGAATAAGGGATGAGACGGGTATGTCACATCTTTTTAGTTTCAAAGGTATTTAAGTCAGTCATATCCTTGAACATAACACCAATTTGAGTCTTTCATTTCAGTTGGGTTTTAGTTTTTGACCTTAGGGTGAACCTGATCTCTAAGTTTTCAACTCCCCCGATTGGTTATTCTTCCAATCATATGGAGATTCTGTTAATGTCTCCTACATTGTAGTCTTATATCAATTCCCCTTCATGTTAAAAACTGCCTAAGTCACTTTGTGTCATGCTCACTGTTCAAGGATACAGGTTGTGTCGACCATTCTGCAGTTTACCTTGACTTCATGTGTCGGCCATCCTGGTGTCAGTTTGTTTCATCTTGTTACTTGTCCTACTCCACATCAGATCATACATGTGAGTGTCCCTCGTGTTGGATGATGGAGGATGAATTAAGGCCTCCCTTCCATCGGAATTCTTCCCATCGACTTCAACTCATCATGCTCTGGGAATGAAGTTTAGAGTTTCGGTTAGTCTCTCAGGGGTTGCAGTCATTAGTGACAGTTTCCCTCGCTGTTGAATAATGGGAATACATCAATGTCTCTTATTCGACAGGTTCCTCAAGTGTTCGACTTCAAGTCCACTTATTCACACTTGTTGGATCATACTAGGTACCTTGGGCCCCGTTATCATTATTGATGGAAGCCCTTGCGTTTGTTAACGGTATACATCAATGGTCGGTAATCAAACGATACCCCCCATGTTCGACTTCAACTCATTTATTCACATGGTTAGGGTTTGTACCTTGGGTTGTTTCGATGAATACCTTGGGATTTTGATAGCATCTCCTTATTTATGTTATCACCCAAGTTGCGCAAGACTGAGCCTCACTCATTTTGGCTCTTCACGAGACATAGATCCAGCTTGTTGTTATGGCTACGATCTCCTATTTTGACATGGATCCACGCTTGTATTTCAGTGGCCATGCTATATACATCTCCTAGTTATGTATTGGAGATCACGTTGCACATCTATATGATGTCAAGATTGTAATTGCTTGCTGACCTTGATAGTTGTTTTAGGTACTTCTGTGACTTGGTTCTGTGGTTTCTTGCTCCTCCTCTGACTTGGAATTTATAATGTATTTCGGTCATCGTTTCCCTATGACCTCACACATTAGGGGGCATCTGTTATAGGTCAAATATGCACTTCTTCGTCTGTGATCACATTGCTCTGTCGATCACACAAAAGGATACCATGGATTGAAGAGCTAGGTTGACTTAGATGAGTTATGGTTGGAACTACTCTCTACAACTGAAAATATTAATGTTTCTACTGGTTTCACAACATGTGTGCTACTCTTGCTATGGTAAACCAACGCACACCTCAAAAGATGCGCTGCTTTGCTTAAGGACAACCAACGCACTCCTTTAAAAATATTGCAAACGCTTGTTGCAAACCACAAAAGTTGCTCTCTGTGTGCTACTCTTGTTGTATGAAACCCGCGCACATCTTAAGATGAAGTCAAAAAATATATTAAGATTACGAATTGGGATTAGTTGGAGTTGGTTTTGCAACTTCCCCAACCTCCCAATTCAACCACCTCTTGAATCCAACTGCCTACCTTGTCCCATAAATACAAGGAGGATCCATGAGAGAGGAACCTAAGAAGAAAGGCTTTGACTATTGTTACGCTAGAGGAATTCCCAAGTCATTGTGAAGAGTAGGAGCCTAGGACTCAGTTGCATAAGCATATTGATCGATCAGGTATATTTGTACTGATTCATGTTTCTTTGACAATAAAAAGGTCAAAATACCCTTCCCATCCCAAATCAAATGTCTATTAGATTGTATGTTCATTTGACTTAATATCTGATTATAGTTGATGTTTAATTGTTTTCAATTCCATCATCCTTATTATAGTCAAGATACGCTGAGGAAGGTTTCCTTTGTGTTGCAGGTTCATCATAGCGGAGGATCAAGCAGAAGATCAAGTGAAAGCTAGGACCAGCCATTGATAAAAGGTACATCTTTCGATATCTTGATCTCTTTACTTTTGAAATAGTTAGATGCAATGCAATGAATGTATTTACCTGTCACCCCACCCAAGTTGGTAGTGTCCACTCCTCACTATAAGTTATTAATCCTGCACAACAACTTCTTCCTCGAAGTGTCTTCTATCTGAAGAACACCAAGCCTCTCTCTGAAGTACTCGAACTTCACTCTGGCTAGTTATTTGGTCAACACATCTGCAATCTGCTCATCTGTCGCAACATACTGGAACTTCACTGCTCCTCTCTGACCATATCCCTGATATAGTGATATTTGATCTCGATGTGCTTCGACCTGTCATGGAACACCGGGTTCTCTGATAACTTCACATAACTCTAGTTGTCACAATAGATATAGGTAACATCCAACTGGAGATCAAATAAATCAAACAGTAGCTTCCTTAACTATACTGCCTCACAACTAGCCGAACAAATTGTGACATACTCTGCTTCGGCTGTACTCAGTGCTATGTAGGATTGCTTCTTGCTAAACTAAGAGATCACACCTGATCCCATACTGAAGCAACACCCCGAAGTGCTCTTCCTATCTGCAGCACTGCCTTCCCAATCTGAATCAACATAACCCTCAATGTTAAACTTTTGATTCACATCATACTTGAGCCCATAATCAATTGTACCTTTCAGGTACCTCAAAATATGTTTTACAACAATCAGGTGAACATGTCTAGGATCTATCAGAAATTGGATCAAGGTGTTCACCGCAAAGCAAATATCTGGTCTTGTGTTCGTCAGGTACATCAAGGACCCAATCATCTGATGATACATCATGGCATCAACCAACTCTGAAGAAGCATCACTCAATAGATTCAGGTTCGATTCCATAGGTGTGGCCATGGCCTTGTAGTCCATCATCCCAAACCGCTTCAGGATCTCTATTGCATACTTCCCTTGTCCAAGGAAGATTCCATCTGCACTCTGCCACACTTCCATACCTAGAAAGTAATGCATCATACCCAAGTCCTTCATCTTGAACTCGGCAGCAAGCTTCCTCTTTGTATCGGCAATCAACCTATCCTCTCTTGTTAAAAATAGGTCATCCACATATAATAGGAGTATCACTGGATTGCCTTCCTCAACCTTGTAGTAATGGTTGGAATCCGCTTTACTCTTGGTAAAGCCCAAACTGGACAGGAAGTTGTCTATCCTGCCATACCATGTCCTAGGTGCTTGCTTCAAGCCATACAAGGATTTATTCAATCTGCACACATATAACTCCCTATCATGTGTCTCAAAACCGAGTGGATGTTCCACATACACTTACTCTTCGACTACACCATTCAAGAAAGTTGTCTTGACATCCATCTGGTGTATCTTCCACTTCATTACTGTAGCCAGAGCAAGTATTGTTCTAATGGAAGTGTATCTGGATACAGGTGCAAAAGTATCTTCATAATCTATCCCTTCTTTCTGGGAGAAGCCATGAGCCACAAATCTTGCCTTGTATTTCTCTATGCTGCCATCTGCAGCATGCTTGATCTTGTGGATCCACTTGGAAGTCACAGCAGACTTCCCTTCTGGTCTTGGGACCACATCCCAAACCTCATTCTTCATGATCGACTAGTATTCCTCGATCATGGCATTCTTCCATTACCGCATCCTGGATCCTGCGAACTTCATATTCTTCAATATCTTCAATAGATAGTTTTCGTGAACTTTGTTGCTGGAACAAATGTTGTAGTCCTTCTTTTGTAGGTGATTGTACACGATCTTTCCTACAAGTCAAATTCAATTGCATGATTAGAAACTTCTCATAGTTATCAGAACAAAGTCTTACACATAAAGGCATATGTCATATCACCATGCAATTATCTTAGCCAGTGCTTCAATACAACATTCACCCATATCCCGTATTCATATGCTAAATTTCTAGATGCCGTCCATCTCTACCAGAACATTGTTAAGAGTTTTCACTACTCCCAACATGTCAGCAAAGAGGTTTCATTCTAGATAAGTAGCAATGGAATGTTGTACAGTGCCATAGGCCACTTACCCATCACATGCATATTAGTAGTATATTGTTCATTAATGCAATTATTCTAATATGCATAATACACAACCTAAGTCTAGGAACATAAGTATATACATCATTGAACAATATTATTTAAACAATCAGATATACAAGAAATGACAATTCAAATACTTATCTTTGTTTGTTTGTTTGTTGGGTGGACTCCCTCTCAATCTTTGCTTCCTTTATTCAAGTCCATTATGTTGTGGATTGTAAGGAGAGGTCAACTCCCTCTTAATCCCTGAATCACTGCATAACTTCTTAAAGTCTTCTGAAGTGAATTCTCCATCATTGTCGGATCTAAAGGTCTTGATCTTCTTTTCAGTGTGGTTTTCTATCAAGGCTTTGAATTCCTTGAATTTGCTAAATACTTCATCTTTGTTCTTCAAGAAATAGATCCAAGTCTTCCTAGATAAATCATCAATGAAAGAAACATAATATACATACCCACTGGATGACATTGGACCGCATACATCGGAGTGGATAATTTCCAAGATTTCTTTTGCCTTGCTTACATTGCTTGGAAATGCCTTCTTTGTGTTCTTTCCTTTTGCACATCCTTTGCAAAACACCTTCATGCTTTGATTGGATTTCAGGAAGACCTTCTACTTCTTTGCTTGCAATTGGTAGTGCCCTATAGTACACATGTGCAAGCCTTTTGTGCCAAGGTTCACTTGGCTCCATGGATTCATGTACCATAGCTTGTTCAGGTTATCCTTTTAACTTGTACAATCCTCCCTCTTTCTCTCTAATCATTACTACATCATCTATGGTATTACCTTTTGGCCACATAAGTACTTGGCCATCCACAAATGCAAGTCTCATCCCTTTTGAATCCAAAGATGATATGGAGAGAAGATTCTTCTTGAGTCCAGGTACATATAGAACATATTGCATCTTTAAAGACTTCCTAGAGTCTAACTTGTAGGAGGTTTCACCACTTCCTTTTATAGGGTATTGATAGTCATCCCCAAGTTTCACCTTATGAGGTGACTCATGCTCATATAGGTCCATAAGATATTCTTTGAATCCAGTCATATGTTTAGAATCCCCACTATCAATAAGCCAATCATTACACCCATGTGTCATAGTACCTGTGAGAGCAGAGATTAGAACATATTCTTCATCACTTGAAGAGTCTTCACTTTCTTCTCTAGCCTTCTTCCTGGGAGGTTCATCATCCTCAGCAGCATGAGCATGATATCTATTCTTGTTGTTATTCTTGTTGTTGTTGTTGTTGGAGTTCCTTTTGTTCTTGGGACATTCTGAGGCAAAGTGTCCCTTCTCATTTCAAGTGAAGCATCTCAAATCTTTCTTATCTCTTTGATGATGGTGGTGTGAAGATCTCTTGTAAAAAGATTGATCCCTCTTGGGCTTACCTTTCTTGGTGTGTGCTGTGAGAACTTGATCTTCATTTCCCATCTTTTCTTCTCGGGCCACAAGCCTAGCTTCTTCTTGTGAGCATTCCTCCCATAGTCTACTGAAAGAGATCAATTTATTTCTTGCACAAATACCTTGGATGAAGGAGTCCCATGACCTAGGTAGGCCATTCAATGTGGTCATGACAATTTCTCCATTCTCCACTACTTCATCCACTACTTCAAGTTCTTCTTTTATTTGAGAGACCTTAGTAAAGTAGGATTGGATGGTCTCTCCAGTCTGGAACTTTACCCCTTTCAATTGATTCCACAGAGTCATCTTCTGATTTACATTCTTTCCTTGAAACAACTTGGTCAAGGAGACAAACATATCCTTAGGTGTCTTTAGAGAAGACACATGGGGTATGAGATGGTCTTTTATAGAATCAACAATGATTCTCTTGGTTTTGACCAAATTCTTCTTGTATAAGGCCTTATCCTCATCTCCCTTTGGAATTGGAACCTCTTCTTTTATGTAGGTGTCCAAATCATTCTCTTCTAGGATTAATCCAATCCTATACTTCCATGCTCAGAAGTTGTTAGCTCCTTCAAGCTTATCCTCAAGCTTGGTGTGGTGAGACATCTTAATGAGAAACTCAAATGGAAATAAAATATTTAGGTCTTACCACTTGATTTGCTGAAAACTGGATATGGAGCTGGATTAGGGTCTGTCAGAGAAACCCTAAAAATTCAAACTTTGAATTCCAAACTTATGAATGGATGAAAAGATGCGCCTTGCTGAGATGATCAATCTGGTATACTTCAAATTTTAAATCTGCAAAATTTGACCCCTCAAAATTGCCTTTGAAACTTTCAGATCTTCTCATCAAAATCCCAAACTAGGGTTTCATAATGCCCGGGGTTGTTCCCATCCAAAAGTTTCGATCTTGTGCTCTAAACTTCGATTTTTCTGAGGAGCATCCAGCCGTGGTCACAGATTCCAAAAATTTCAACTTTTGCAGAAACCCTAATTTTCCACCTTTCCAATCAAAATCCCGAACTAGGGTTTGATGATGCTCGGGGTTCTGCCCAACCAAAAAATTCGATCTTGGTCTCTAAACTTCGATTTTCTTAAGGAGCATCCAGCCGTGGTATTGGATTCCAAAAATTCCAACTTTCTCCGAAACCCTAATTTCCCGTAGTAGTGACGGGCCAAAAAATGAAAGTGCTCAGAATTGAATTTTGTCTAGACAGAAAGATGCGCCCTTGCAAGGAGTGTCAGCCTAGCCTCCTGCCTTTGATAATCTATGGAGAGAAACCCAAAAATTAAGAATCCCTAGCTTCCGCAACTGCGTAGTGTCTTCTTCTTAGCACGGCTCTGATACCATGTTAATTTTTCGATAATTTCATTCAAACATTATCTAGGATCTTACTAAGAGAATAACAAGCACATCATAACAATCACAAGAGACAATGGACACAAAGCATTTCACCGGGGAAAACCAAGAAGGTGAAAAACCTCGCAACTTCCTCATCGATAGAATAAGCCCCAAAACAAAGATCACAAATTTCAATCCCCAAAAGATAGATGTCTCCAGCAACTACTCCTCCTCCACTTGTGTGCACTCCTCTCTCAACTAATGCGAGTTGGATGAGTGAGTCAATGAATAGGAGAGATGCTCACTCTCTATTTATACACAACTTAACTTGCCTTTAATTCTAACAGGGTCGACTTCCTAAGGAATCCTAATAACCCAACCACATGACTCATACAAGGCCGACCCCACACTAGTGGTCTAATAGCCCATCAAATATAAGTTGCTACACTTGCAACACTTGCGACACTTGCGACACTTACAAATACAAATGACGACACTTCTGATTGGAGGAATAATACATCTCCATCATGGATATAATAAGGTACACGTGTAATGCATAGAAGAATATCTTCTAAAGTTACAAATACATCAACATGTAAAACATGTGGCATTTAGCTTGTTCCTTTGAAATTTAGTAAGTATCATTTATAATATAGAGAGTATATCAAAAAGGTCACTTCAAAAGTCACATGAGGACTAAGTTGAATAATAATAAAGCAATAGTTTTAAAGATGAAAAATGTGAATAGTAAGAAAGTGATAAAATGCATATAATAAATAACAAGTAAATTACATAATGATCAATCTCAATCTATCTTCTTTAGTTTTTTTCATAGTCACACCGACTACCATTGCCATCATTTCGTATGAAAAAAGAATTTGAAATTGAAGACCATTCAAAATTTTAACTCAAAATATTTCAGTAAATGTCATACCATGCCTCTCTTGCTTCTCAACATTAATAGTAGTTTTCTCCAATGTTAATGTTTGTGACTTATGGTTATTTATCCCCAAGCGAGTTTCAATGGAAGTTGTTTCATAATATCTCTTTCAATTGGAGTAATTAGAACAATTTGAGGAAATGATTTATCACATGGAACCTCCACATAATTATTTGTTCTTACTAAAACTTATATGGATGGTTCTAGGGTAAACTTCTAGGGTTATACGCAATAAATACACCAGTATATGTCAAGTCCCACAAGCACGATTGGTTTCAAAGGGTTTCATTTGTTAGGCGACCCAAGGTTTGAAACTTTGCGGTAGCAGGAGGAGACACCTAAAAATACAACCATGTTAAGGGTTGGTGTGGCTCGAGCCGAGTGTGATCCCTAGGTGATTTTGACAGATTAAGATCCCCCGGGTCGTAGTTGCTTAAACCACAAGTTAGTCCAGCAAGCCATTGACACTCTAGCAAACAAAAAAAAACACCAGTATATTATCCTCGGTTTAAATTTATTCAACTAGGACCATCTTGATATCTCTTGCATCATTTTTTGGTGAGTCTAGTTACATGTTGACCTCTAGCATATATATTAGCTAAGCTTATATTTTCACATTAGTATCATTTTTTCTCATTTTTTACATCTAATACTATGGTTGTGTTGATTAAATTTTGATTTCTTTGTTAACATACTTTTTTCTATTCAAAATCTCACTTTGTTTGTTCTTATTGTTTGTCAACTGTCATTTGTTGTTATCCTTTTTGTGAAAATGCTCTTTATTATTCAGAATTTTATTTTCTTTGTTCTTGTTGTTTGTCAATTTTCATTTGTTCTGATTGAATTTGTCAATATGCTCTTTGTTGTTTATAATTTCCTTTTCAGAATTTTTGTCGTTGGTTAGATGTCATTTGTTGAGATTGAATTTTTCATTGTGCTTTTTGTTTTTTACTTTTCTGTCTTCTTCGCTCTTCCTTTTGTTCACTTATAATATTCTAACTTATCTCTATAGCCAAACACATTCTCGTGTCTATCTTCTTACTTCCTCAACATATACACCATCCATTTATTCATTATGAGAGGACATGTTCATAATGTGAATTATTGTACCATGGTTGCAATTGAAACCCTATAACAAAGGTATGATAACCATTAAAAAGAAGTGAAACACATAGAATACTAAAATAAAGGCAACAAAAAGTGCAATGTGTCTTTATCAATTTTACAAACACTGAAGTTTATGCATCTAGCCCTAATTATTTCCCCAATTGTAACTCAGTTGGATAAATTATAGTGCATTGATTTCAATAAGAAGATCATCTTTAAAATTAAATCGTTGTATTCCATTGTATTGAATCGATTAAGGATAAAATTAATGCAATGTTCTTAGAGCATTGCAACAAAATACTTGGTGTGAAATTATTGAATTTTCAATTATTGAAATCAATGCATGATACTAAGAGCATTGCAACAAAAAACTTTGTTTAAAAATATCGATTTAACAAAAACTAAGAAAGGCATCTAGCCTTATTCATTTGTTCATTACTCATCCTAATTCAATTATTGGTGAATCCCTAAGTGGTTTTATTCAATTCCATCATCATGGTCCACCCTAGCGAGAATAACATTTTTATAATTATTCTAATGATTAATTAGAATCTAATAATTGTTAAATATTTAATAATACCACACATTTGAGATGGATCGACATAGAAACACACTTAATTAATTACGCTTGAGATGTAGAAAACTTACAACTACTAAATGGAAAATGCATCATGCATGCAACAAATTTTATGTCATAAATGAGGGTGTATGGCATAATGTAACACTACTTTACCCATTGATTCATTCATAGGTCTTTGAAGATCTCAAACTCACGAGAATCAATAAAGAGACTCTCTTCCTTCTTTTGCTATCCTCTTTGAGGCAGTGTAGTCATCAAAGCTTCAACTCATCTTCCCTACTCCCTTCCATTATTTGGTTTTAAGTTGGACTCATAATCGACATTCCTTCTCACTATTTGTGAATTCCTTGCAATGTAGGGTAAGGATCCATTGTCGGCAAAAAAAATTTGGCATTCTTTATTTTCAAGTTTTTCTATTACATTCTTGGCTAAAATTTGGATTTTAGAAAGGCTACCAAAGCCAATAGACAAACATCACAAATTAAAATGTTTGATGATGCTTTTTTGTACTTGTAAGCAACAAAGTTTATGCCATAACTGAGGGTATATGCTACTTTACCCATTGGGTCATTCATACGTATTTGAAGATCTCAAAGTCATGGGAAACAATAAAGAGAGCTATCTTCATTCTTGTTCTAGTTCACTATTTTGTTCGCTGCTTAGTTTTATTCTTAGTCCAATGTAGATTAGCTCGTGTAAATTTAAATTGGTTAGGTTTAGTTTCTTTTATATAATTTATATGTAAGTATTGTGTATTCTAGTATTTTATATATTTTCTCTTTTAATAGGGTTGACATGTTATTTTTATTTTCATTTTATGATCTGACATGTTATACTTTTATGATGTGAATTATAGTTTCCATGTCAACATTACCCATGTTACGTTATGTGACACCTCTCCCTCATACTAGGTTGTAGAGCATCCCTCGACACAATAAATTAAAATTAATATTAATTATAATGAAAATTATATATATATATATATATATATATTTAAATAATAAGTTAATTTATTTATTTTAATATTTGTTCTTATAAAGTCAAATCTCACTAGCTCATTTGGTTAAGGTGTGGGTCTCATCAGCAGGGAGACTCAAGTTCAATTCCCCTTAGGGGTGAGCTAGTTGGGAGGAGACTGATTTGGCCTTTGTGCACCATTGATGGGCACTAAATGATAGTTGTAGGTACGAGCCCACTATGGCATATTATGATGTCGATGATGTAGTTATTTTCCATGAATGCAACTAGGACACCCATTGATCCAAAATGGATCAATATATAATTTGTCATCTATTTTGGTTCTTTTTGGGTGGAAAGATTGGATGAATTGGCTTGTAGGGCCCATTTGAAGGGCGGGTCTCACTTTGCAGATTTGGGGTCTAGAACCTTTCGAAGCCTATTTGAGGGCTTAAATGATGTTTTTTGGGGTCAAAATATTATCACTTTAACCACACCCTTTGAAGCTATTCTACACTCTGATACCTTTTCAATGGTGTAAGAATTGCCTCAAATAGAGTTTGTATGAGGAAGTTATGCCTCCTGCAAGTTGACCTATCTAGTTGTCAACCATGGTACCGAGTGGATTCCATGTCAACTCCCATTTCTCACACATGTGAAGATATCCACGTGTTGACTTTCAAGTACATTATAGAAGGTCCAAAAACCTAACCCTAATCAGGAGTTGAGGTATGCAAAAACCCTAAAATTAACCCTAGACAACTATCAGGCTATGTTAAATATTGAGTTGTTAGGAAAAGAAGGGATTCCATTATTATGATGTTATTGTATTTTTCCATAGTTGAGAAATAGCATGGAAGTGGATATTAGAGTAGAATGAAAGGAAGTAGGACATCTTATAGTATCCATTCTGGAAACGAAATTATAGGTAACTCCATAGATAGTATCTTTTCCTTTCTATTTGTATTCTATATAAAAGAGCAAGGCATAGTCCTCATTTCTAGTTGGGTTTTTCCCAATAGTGGGTTTTCCCAAGGTAAATCTTCTGTTGATTATGTATTTCTTTTCTCTAGTTATTTTTCTTTCAGTTACATTTTATTCAACATTGATTGGAAATCAGATAATAAAAAGAACTAAGTTGTAATATCCATTGTGATGAACTATTCTAGTGGAATATCCATGGTAGTTTTCGGATCACCCGGTAGAGGTTCCCTCATCAACCACCACTAGGGCCACTCCATCAAAAGTTTCTCAAGTTGACCCTCTGTTGAGATTATTTACCCCAAGTCACAGGTTTTCGATCTCAATGGAAAATCTCTCTATAACTTTGCTTCACCCCTTCATCTCTCCAATCCCCAATCTAGAAATTCCCTCATATGGGGAGATCTCGATGACTCTCTTAATTGTATTGCATCAAGGCATATGAACTCGAACATATGGATTCCTAGATATGCACATCATTTTCAACTCTTTAGGATTTCCACATCCCCAATCCAAACATGAGGCCCGTTGTATTCCCAACACCAGGAAAGGTATTGTCGATTCCCCCCAAGGTTTTTTCAAACACACCCAAATGCAATTTCAATGTACTAAAATTGATTCTTCATGTAACTTAGGTTTTTTCAAATACTTATATGTGGTCTTAGGGTAGCCAATTTGATTTCTTCAAAAGTCACGATCGCCACCATTACTTTTAATTGGCCTAGACCTCCTAGTATTCTCCTTCAATTCATGTTGTACTTTATTTCCATTAGAACTATTTATCTACATTCTGAAGGAAAAAAAAAGTACTTTAGAGGTCAAATTTGTCCTTTGGCCATATCTCAATTTTAAATACATGGATAGTGTAATAAATATCTGGTATCATTTTTCATGGGGCATTTCTTCTTCTTGGCTATATGTATAGTGGTTAAAGTTTGTAGTTCATTCTTCAGCCCTATATCTAATGGTTTTTTCTATTACATTTTAATTGCTTTCCATGACATTTTAGTTGTTACTAACGTTCTAAGGTTATTTTTTATTTAAAGCAAAATTTCCAACATAGGATAGTAGATTACAACATATCAAATGTTATGATTCTTGGGAGATTGATGTTTAAAAGGATTTTCTTATAGACTATCCAATAAGTTGGATTTCTTTCTATTTACAATTATTGTCGCTAGTAAATTGAGATGAATTTAAATATTGCTTTTTTATTGATTGATGTGTATTCTTGTCACTAAGTTTCTGAGAGAGAATGGATTTGAGAGAGAATGGCTTTGGAAAGTGTGAATTCAAGATTTTGATTCATGATTCAAATTAAGGGACAACCATCAAAGAAAACTCCAAGGAAGAAGAAACTAGGGAGGGTCTTAGTAGTGATGATGGTAAGTACACTATTCGATGTTGCTTTTCCATTTTTTCCAATGTGTTTAACATTTTGGATAAATGATTCTTTATTGGATGAACAAATGCTAATTAATAAATAATAAACAAGCAAATAAACTTTGCTTCCATTGCACAATTCATCTCTTGACTTCTTGTGATACATAATACATATTATATTGTTTCAAATAATACTAGTATGTTGTATTGGTTGTCCACTTGTTACCTTAACCGTCCCAACATTCCATTATTCAATTTTGCATTATTGAATTTGAATCTAGGTATTATTTGAATACAATGGATGATAAATTAATTGATAAATGCAAAATCTTTTATGAAATATTTATTATTTATGGATATTGTAGAGCATGTAAGGGTTGAAGGCATGTAGACAATTTTGCATAGTTTTTTTGTTATAACAAGTCAAAGGTAAAAATGCAACTTTTAAAACGTTTGTGCTTATTCCCATCCATAGAGAAAGATATATTGATTTGAACTTATTTTTGGATATCTCTTTGAGGAAATCGCAAACACAAATGTGCAACAAGTTATTGATTCAATCATGTTAGATAAGTCTATCCTATTGTTTGTTTGTTTTTTTTGTAAATCTGCAACTGTATAATTAAAAAAGGGGTTAAAAAATTACATGGCGGTTAGCTAGCCTAGGCGGTCTGAGGTGGTGAAACCACCATCCCAAACGCTCAAAAATCCTAGGAAGATTAATAACCTTACAAAAATGACCTGTACGAGGGGACTAGGTCATATAAAAGTATTTACATAACAGACCAAGGGACAAACTAGTACATAGAAACAAACTATAAATCCAAAATAAACAAAAACGTTGAAAATCACAGTAAGAGGTTGGGACCGCCAATGCCAACCTATGTGCTTGCTTCTGCATTCTGAGGACCCCGGTTTTTCTTCCAGAATTGGACAGCTGCCGAAGAAATCGTCATCCCAACTCTGGGGAGGGAGCTTGGGAGACAAAGGTCTCGCTTTGTGATGGGGGGAAGCATCACCATCAATCTTCCGAACGTGCTTGTAGTGTAGAGAGTTGATGGTAGTCGGAATGGGAAAGGTGGGTGCAAGGGGAGGGTCTCCCGGAAAGGCTGGGACAACCAATAGGTTCCATGCAGTGACGTCCAGATCCTTAGAAGCGGACGCATATCTAGAGGCAGACGAGACCATTCCAGACTGAGTGACCTCTGCAACAGCGGATACATCATTGTTTTTTACAGGATCAGCTTGACCTAAGCCTCCACGAAGGACCGTACAACTTTCCATGGAATATTTTCCACCAGCGAAGCTGGAGTCCAAAATCACGAGCTTTTCATCTTGGTGCACCAGGTTGGACCTGATGTCCAAAATTGAAGCCTTAGAAATGTTCCAGTTAGCAATCATCTCCTCGACCAGAGTGCCCATCATATTTTTTACCAGCCAGTAGTAATTAATCTGGTTTCCATGGCTACCAGAGGCGGGAATTTCTGCAACCCTGATAGATTCCCAGTCATCAATCAGGGGATGAATAGGAGCAGAGACATTTCCTGTGTAACCACTAATGACATCCTTATCCTTTCCCGGAAGTTCCACACCACGTCCGATGCCATGTCCAGCACCTCTTTTGGAGGTTCCACGTAGTCTGGGCATACTGTAGAAATTGAACTCCTAGGTTGTAAAAATCTGAGCCGAGCACCCAATGACGTTATCCTGAGTTTGATTGAAAATGAGGGTGGTGAAGAGCCCATCCCTCATATCCCTAATCCCTATTCTTGGAGAAGGAGCCCATAAGATACACACGAGGGATCTCCATGGTCCGGCCAGCCAAGTTAATGTGAAGGGACATAATCATCCGAGTTCAAGCACTCCAGCCCTGGCGCAATAACTGCATCCTCATTCCCAACCATACCAACCTCATCCCTATTAACTACTCCGCGAAAGTGTGTGTCATATTTCCGAGGAGGGGACTAGTGTTGCATGCATTTGCTAGATGGGTGATCCATGCTGCCATCTGTGGTTTGATCGTGGATGACACCTGCATTCGGGGCTATCCTATTGTTTGTTTATGCCCATGCACGCAATTATTCCATGCACATAATTCTTAATATGGATATATTGAAATTAAAGATGAATGGGAATTCATAGCTAGACATTATTTGTAATGTATCTCTATCCCAACCATGGAGATTGATTATAATGATGTAAGGAAACAAACTATGAAACCTCATATTCAAGGCATACAAGAGAGTTTCCAACAACAAATAGAAGGTTATATTGAGACTCTCATAGACTCTTTGAATGAAAAATTTCCATATCTTCATAATTTTAATGCTGCAAAATTGTTCAACCCTTATTATTATCCATAAGAGCTTCGTAGATGTGAGAAAAATTCATAGCGTTCGATTTTTAAAAATTTTAAACATTTGCAACATACGGTCATACCATATCAAATGATGTTATATTTATACCTCTATTCGATGTTAATTCTTGTAAAAGAGTGTTGTACCCTTTTGTTGATTAATCAAATTTAGCCTGTGAGGGTTTCTCAATGAAAGTAGCATGGAAGGTCTTTCATAACTCAAAATAGTGGCACCAAACTAATCCTCATATGATGAAAGTATGGCAAGTTGTGCTCACCATTCTTGTGAGTATAATGGACTATGAAAAGGGATTTTCTAAATAAAACATCATCAAGGACATTAGAAAATCAAGGCTAGGGTTGGATGCATTAGATGGACTAAAGAAAATGTCTTTGATGTTGGGATGTTATATTCTTTGCATGTGGATTGATTGGTGAATTCAATAGTCGGCTGGTATTAGCCAACTGGAGTCAGGGGCGACAAATGGGGGAAGTCTGGTCAGCCAACCGACCTGAATAGTTGTTTGGTTGAAGGCAAATGACTAGTCAATGAGAAGTCGACAGAACGATCAGACGCTCAACAGGAAATCGACCAAAGTTGACCTAGTCAGGTCTACTATAACAAAATAACCGAAAGCGGATATGAAACTATGGATTGCCATTAATGCATAGTTGGTTGTATTGCATCTATAAATAAGATGGAATGGCTATGCATGTGTATGGTAAGATCATGGCGTGGTGTAATGAAGTGTGATTTGTGGTCTAGCAAGTCATGGTTGTAAACACCTTTTTTATTGTTTGATTAACATATGAGCAAAAGCTCATTAGTTTGTTGGTTTTCCTCTAGGAGAGGTTTCTAGATTAATTTTTGTGTAATGTGTTAATGTGTTCTGTGACATTGCTTTATATTTAGTGTGTCTAATCATATGAATCAAATTGCAAACCTATTGTAATTGGTATTAAGACCCCAACATTTGAATGGACTTGAAATATCTAATGTTGATTGGAATGTAGTATATGAGGTATGGAGAGACACAAAGTCAAGAAGAGTTCTTGAGCTTTGATGAGTTTAAAAAAAAATTAGTCTCCACATTTGAAGGAGTTTGGTTTTAAATAGCTTGAAGAAAAAGAGGTAAGGTAACAATTTGTATGTTGTTATATTATATTTAAGATAAATAAAAATTGTGTAAATTATAGTAAATAATGGACCGGTATCTCATTTAACTTGATTTTAATTATAAAAAATTCCTTGGAGGAAACTAAGGTTTTGAATATTTTGAGCTTCATGTGGAATCCTTTGTCATTGGTCATGGAAGTTACAATAGTGGTGGCCCTTTCCTTGAAAAATGGAGAAGTATTATGTTCTTTAAATAGTAGGCATTCGTATTATTTAAGCATACAAATACAACGATATTATGTGAAAAAATTGTGATTGTTTCTATTATAGTTGAGGGGTTTTATAGCTGTAATTTATTTTAATACAATTTTAAGCATATTTGATGTGAGAAAATTAGCTTGTTGTATAACCTATTTGATTTTCCTTCATTTAATTTTATAAACAAGTAAACATAATTCTAATACATTGTTGTTGTTATAGGTTCTCATTTATGGCTGCCATAAAAATAGTTTCTTGTTGTTACATGCTATTTCATCATATTATCACCTATTGGAAAGTCATAATTAATAATATTTTGAATTTTGAATTTGTCATAGGGATTTCAACTTTTTCAAAGGAATTCCAGCAATTGCAACTTTCTAACTCCCATAACGGATATAAAAAGCATAGCGATTTCTTTATGTACAATTTTGTCTTAGCCATAACTTTTTAAAACTAAAATTTCCGATAATTTCAAGTTTGTGAGTTATGATCTTACTAATATACAATCTTTATTATTCTTTATTAATATAATCAATATATAATATGTAAGGATGAAAATTAAAATTAGAGAAAATTAAAAAAAATGTAATGATGAAAATGACATATAAAAGATATAAAAAATGGACATTCATAAATTTGACGAAAACATTTTCAATTCATAGGAAAAAGATATCCGAAATTCTAGACCTGTTAGTAACGAAGTGCAAATAACACCTACAATCACATGAATAAATGGGAGACGAACGAACAAGAAGTGAATAGTATGTGTTTGCGGCTCTTGTCATATCGACTCAAGGGGGTTGAAATATCTTTGAGAACAAAACAGAAGAGTTTGATCACCCTACTCACTTCAAGAAGGATAAATATCATCTTGTTGTCAGTTGGGACATCATCATTAATGTTCAACCAATATGGTGAAGAGATAAAAGGTAAAATCATAACATATGGTGCACTAGGAGATAAACATCTTACGACGTAACTAGAAATTTCAATCTTACTGTACCTAAGCTTTTTAATTTATTTGTTGAAATTTTCTCAGACATAAATCATAATCATTGTGAAATAAGTGTCATCTAGACAATCAAATATTAAACTAGCATTTGCTCCTTAGGGGCAAAAATGAATGCTGGTAGGAAAAGAGGAAAGTTAGAAGGGACAAAAGCATAGGCACATGCAGCAAAGGATATTGGTAGGAAAAGAGCAAAGTTTCTAACAATCTTAGATTACAAAGACATAGGCATTCAACCCATAAAACAAAATAATGTTAAGTTCATCAACACAGTTGTCAAGTCCAAATACATGCCTTCCCTTCGATATGTGCTCAAACATGGGAAGAACTTGGGACATCAAGTAGGTAGGTGGCGCTTCCAAGTGCAATTTGGAGGGCGTGGTATGGTGTATCCATATCTGTCCTCTTGAAGGTGAATTACATAAATATCGAGGTGCATAGGAATGCAGCGAGCTCTGATGTAAGCAAAGTAGTCTTAAAGATGAATGACAGGGGCATCATGTTGGGATGTGGGAGTTGGCATTTTGAAATTAGGTGGTCCTCATCTTGGTTGCAACTACAATTCGTCAATATTCTAGGGAATTGGTATGTAGGTTCCTATCCTCGACGGGGTTATAAGCAAAGTTCTGATAGTTGGTGGATTCGAGTGGAGAAATTCACAATGGCTAATAGTGACAGTAGTGCAGAATGTTGTCCCGAACATGGTGTGCATAGGGTATCGATAGAAGCTAAGGTTATTTGGCATAAAGTCTCCACCTTGAAGCATCGTTTGAGGTTCAATGAAAGAATGTTCAATGAGCACTTCCATCAACTCGTAAGAGAGGCCACGCAAGAACAAAGGGAACACAAAGCCCAGGAAGCTGAATCAACATGAAAAATTGAAGCACATGAACATAATATTTAGGAACTGGTGCGCCACGTGGTATTGCTAGAAAATTAGATGGTCAAGGTCATGGGAAACTCCTCAAGGCTAAATAGAATGGCTAAATAGATTTGGCATAGAATGGATAAATCTCTTCGGGCATGAAGATGTTTTGTAATATGTAGAAATGGGCTCTTAATTTCTACACCAGCATCTGTGGGACTCAAGTCATTGAACAAACTGCTGCATTTTCGTTGTCGCCCAATCACTTTTTAATATATCAAAACTCAACTCGTTTTGGTTAGAAAAAAAATAAAAACAAACCATTAATGCTAAATGTCCAATTTAAAAATATATGTTAGTGTATAAAAACACAATTTAAAAATGTACCAATGTAACAACACACAATAAAATAAAACTAAACCTAAACCTGCAATTGTTTGATTCACGCATCGGCACACACACATATAACGACCTTTATAGAGTGCTCACAATGCAATTGAAGAGAGCAAAAATGTGGCACTAATGAAATATACCGTGTATGAGCCATATTTGAAACATGGCATTAATGGAAATATCACTTGCATGAGCCATATTTGAAATGTGGCATACATCATGCATGCAGAATATTTCTCTCACCATGCCAATTTCCATATTTTTGTTTCCGTAAGAAGTCAAGCATCCAAAAACTTCTCATTGACATGGTTTCACAAAACAAGAATGCAATTTTGTAGGGTTGAACTTGTTTTTTAACTTGATTGATCTTGATCCCTGAAAGTGAAATTGGACGATCTCCCTCTCAGGTGGATGAGTGCTAGTTCGCAAGATCTCATCGATGTTGTTGGTGCTTCTACAATTGGCACTCTCTCTTCTTATGTTGCATTAGATACATTGCTCTCTTTTTCCTATTTGAAGTCCAGTCCATCAACTTCACAACCATATCATCTCCCCCATGGTTGTGATTCCACTCGATTTGCTCGACATCAAAACCTCATTTACTCGACTTGCAGATCCCAATGGATTTGATTCACATTAAAACCTCATTTACTCGACCATGGCATCATCCCACTACCCATGTGTGGGATGCGATCCTCGAGGCCAACGTCCCGCATCAATGGAACAATAAAATATCAAATAAATTGCATAATTAAAAAAATATCTTAATACTCTATTTCCAACCCGAATTTAACATTAGCCTCATATCTTAATTGACCTCGCATACATGAAGATTAATACCGCTGTGCATTTCATATATGTCCTCATAGGGACATAAAAAAAGTTGGAAAGTAACCAAGGTAATTGGCATCAAATAGGGACGGACTCGGGAGCGAATCAACCAGGAATTGAGCAATGACTACTCCTGGCAGGCAGAAAAAACAAAATTAAAGGGTATGGTTTCCTGGAAAGAATCTCCAGTTTAGATCCCGGAGGTGTTTTAAAAAATTATCATCATACCCCAGAAAAAGGAAATATTATTATTCAAAAATAGCGATTGAGATGGTTTTGGAAATTATGTTCCCATAACTCTTGCCTGGTGGGATTCTTTTTCAAAATCTAGTGAAACGTCTTTATGGGGACATCATATATTAATATGTAAATATATGCATTTTAAACCTGTTTCTCTTCGGTGCTATGGCAAAACTTCTCAATGGTAATATTGTATATTAACAGTAGTTTTTTTTTCTATACAACTGATTTGAATCTCACTCTCCGACACTCCAAAACAGCAAAGGTAGTTCACCTAATACGATTTAAAATAAAGAATATATATATGGCATATTAGTTAAAGCTGTTAGACCATTGAATAAGCTCCGACAAGACTAGTGATATAAAATAGGCATCTTTTCAGAAAACTCTAAGCTTAAGACGGTCTGGACCAAAGTGCCTGGACAAGACTCTCTGTGGTAAATTAAATACATAAAAGTGGCCTCTCTGGATGATAGATTAGATTACTCTTTGAACTTAGACTTGTATAGTAGTTATGTATATACAGCTTACGATCTTCACTAAACCAAAGTGCATGGACAATACTCTATTAAGAAGGTTTGTTTATAAGCTGCTGGACCAACAAGAGGACTAAAGCTCTAGTGTGGTCCATTGGGCTTATCCAGGTGGTACTAACTGGACTAAATAGCTTGTCTCAAAAAGCGCTTGTTTCTTTGGTACCGGGGCTTAAAGATATGCAAAGAAATTTAATACATAAAGGAGGTGGCATATCCCATAGATAAGTGCTCACATAGCCTATCGATATGATAAAAATATAAAGGTGGCGTTTGGCAAGACCTATCGTGCCCTCCTTTAGGTGGGAGATTTAGGAGTGGAAAGGTGGCGGTTACTCGCGGCTAGCTGGGGTGGATGGGGAATTTAAGAGTGAAAGATGGTGTTTCCAGATGATAGAGAGTGCGGGCCTCCCACGCGACTTCTACCTTCTCTCCACGCCCCGGGATCCCAGCCCTTTAAGGGTGCCCACTTGAGGATCGCCTGCATGCTCTCCACGCGCCAGTATGCATGCTACCAGGAAGAGTCCAGCGAGGAGCCCTAGGTGAACGCAACCTCTTCATATGGGATCTCTACCTCCCTTGCGTGCGTGAGCTCACAATTCCTTTCCCCACTGGTTCTGCAACTCAATGATGCCCTTCCTGCCTCTGCAACTCTGAGTGGAGAGTGTTGATGCAGTGGAACCCATTTCTGTATTTTGATGTTGTTGTTGCTCAAAATGCCCCCCCTGGATCACCTAAGGAAGGGATATGTAGCGGTCACTTGAAATGCGTTGAAGCTGATGCTCTCCGTGGTGCCATTCTACCTGTTTGTTTCTATTGATGGATATCTACTGGAAGTATGAGACAAAACTAAGCTGTGAAGGGCACATGTGCAGCCCAAGCGAGCATCGGCGCCATCAGAAATCCGTTATGAAGAGCCAATGTAACTTCATGCTTATGGGCGGTTGGTTGGTTGTCTTTGATTCTGTCTGAGAGATATGGATCCCTCATGTCTTTGCGTTTGGGCTCCGTTTTGACAGTGATCGTCTCCTCTGCGGAAATGGCCCAACAGTTTCTCAAGACTCATGACCATGTGTTCTCCACCAGACCAGCAAACTCGCAACGCGTTCTGCAAGAAACATGCTTTATAATTCCAAAGATTTGGGTTTCGCTCCCTATGGAGATTGCTGGAGGCAGATCCGCAGGATATGTGTTTTAGAGTTATTGAGTCCCAAGAGGTTTGAATCCTTTAGCATGCAAAGAGAAGCAGAAGTCTCTCTTATGATCTGTTCTCTTTAGTGTGCCAGGGTTTCGAATCCCATTGTGGATGTTAGTAAAACTATGTCAGCTGCAGGTATAAATATAATCTGCAAGATGAAATTTGGTTGAAAGTATTCAGACGAGGAGGGATATGATAGTAGAGGATTCAGAGAATTGATTCACGGATTTTCTTCCTTGGTGGGTGCTTTTGATATTGTAGACTTCATACCCTACTAAGAATGGATGGATATCCAAGGCCTCGGTCATCAGCAGAAAGAGATTCATAAGAGAGCAGATGCATTCTACGAGAACATCATAGAGGAACATCTAGCCCAGAAAGATCTGCAGGAAACCACGGATTTTGTGGATGCCTTACTTGAGACATCTGAACATAATAATTCAGAGGTCAATCTATGACGAGATCATACCATAAAAGCCTTCCTTCTGATAAGTTAAAACACTGATTCTTCCTTTGACATCTATATCAAGTCATGCAGCTAAATGTGTTTGCGCAACTGTGACAGTAATTTGGCACTGTACTGCAGGATATGCTGCATGCTGGATCAAAAACCTCCACTACGGAGTTGGAGTGGGCTATGTCGGAACTACTAAGAAATCCTGTAGTGATGGAAAAGACCCAAGAAGAGTTGATCCAGATGGATATCGGTGGCCACCCACCTATTCCACTGGCTCAAAACAGTTTCTCATTTTGCCAATTTTCTAGTAATGTTTCTACGGTTTTTTGGGTCCTAAACTTCCGGGGCCATTTTGAGGCCTTAAACGACTTTTTTTGGAAATTTGGGGGGCCAAATTGCTGCCTACAACATTTGTTTTTCCCCAGTCGAAAGTTGTAAATCTTGGATAGACCTTTCCAACGAGCTACCGAGTGCCCCAAACGAAGATCGTATGCAAAAGTTATGACCCCGGGAAGTTGACTGTTCAACTAACCACCTTGGGGCCGCAAACTTTATGACGGTTCATCTTCTAGGGTTAGGTTTTTGGATGTTTGGGATTCTTTCCCTCATGCTTAGGATAAATAGGCCCTTTCAGCCTCTCTTTGTATTCATCTTGGCATGAATGAGCATAGCGGCCACATCTCTTCTCAGAGATAGCTACCACCATTCTAGCTATTGTATTTTACAGTCTGTTCTATTTCCGCTATTTAATAGAATATGTGTTTACTGTATCATTGTGTTATTTGCAATATATCTCTGTATATGATTATGTATATGCTATCTTTTGTTTCGTTCCCACATAAACTCGGATCAGTGGTATTAGAGTGGTCTACTCTTTGATTGTTTCTCGGTGCATGTCCCCGACGAGGTCAGGATACAGAGAGTTGGGTCTCGAACTAGTTTCACTTGGGGAAGAACACTCTCGCTACCCCAAACGACCTCCCACGGCGGAAGAAAAGAGAGACGACGGAGCAGTAGATCCTATCAAGTTGTTGCTCGAGGAAGCCATCGCGTGATAGAGGAACGAGATGATGGATAATTTCACCGAGATCCTTCGACGCATGCCAACAACGGCAAATGCACTCTCAATGAGCAGCCATTTCGGAGATACGACTCCCTTCAAGGTACAAGTTAGTTTTGATATTCCTTTATTTGAAGGCCATATCGATGCCGATGTCCTAGATAAATGGTTGAATCTACTAGAAGGGTATTTCTCTGTCCACCAATTTTTCGACAGGGAAAAGATCATCTTTGCGCTCCTTAAGGTCGTCCCCCATGTCAAAAATTGGTGGGAAACTTATTGTGAGCAAAATTCATTAGACGAGTCAGGATTGTTTGAATATTCCAATCCCACTTGGGCCTCTTTTATAGATGCCATCAAGGAACAATATTACCCTGTTGGAAACTATGATGACCAGTACACAAAATGGACCATTCTGCACCAAGAGAGGGACCAAACGGTGTCGGAGTACACCAACAACTTTCATACCTCATGCACAAAGCTAGGTATCAAGGACTCCGAGCGGCACCTAGTACTGAAATATCGTAGTGGCCTACATCAGTACATACAAACAGAGATGGATTTCCTAAAAATCTCTTCACTCGGATCCGCCTATCGATATGCTGTCAAAATCGAGCAAAAATTTCAGCAAAAGAACAAGCGTGACTTTGGACTTGCACAGAAGCAGGGCAAGGGAAACTCTGGCTCGTAGAACACGGGGCAGGGAAAGGACAACCAGTCCCAACCACAAGCGAAGAAGGTTAAAGAAAAGACAAAGAAGGACATCGAGAAGTGGTGCGAGTTCCACAAAATCCCTTGGCACAACACTGATGAATGTCACTCAAAACAGTCATTGGTGGCTGAGATCAAAGCTTCAGAATCAGATCCTAGTTTGGATTCTGACTCAAAACCTAATTTCACAGCCGTGCGAAAAGGGAAGCAGATCATTGATGCAGAACCCAGTGTCGTTGCTGCCACCACACAGATTTAGCCAGAGGAGCCTGAACAGTCGGAGGCAGAGGAGCGCCTTTTCCACTCACAGATGTGGGTGAAGGGAATTCCCCTACACTTTTTTGTGGACAGCGGTAGCCAGAAGAACCTGATCTTAGCAGAAGTTATCAAGAGACTGGAGCTACCAATAACACCACATCCACAACCATACACCATTGGATGGCTAAGCCAAGGAAGAGGGATCCGCGTCAGTTACCAATGTCGCCTACCATACGGCATCAAGCCCCTCAAAGATGAGGTATTGTGTGATGTGGCCCCACTTGAAGTATGTGATGTTCTTTTAGGACAACCATATATGTGGAAGCGTCATGCTGTATATGAATCACGACCTCACAGTGTCATTGTCACTTTGGGAGGACAACTCTATCGAATACCAGAGATAATTGCACCTACCCCAACCAAGCAGGGCAGGAAGATAATATCCCACACTGGGAAAGTTTTCCTATGCGCAAATGCCACTAAAGGTGAACATCAGATCGCAGAGACATCCACAACCTCTGCAGATTATCCTTCTACTCAGCAGAAACAAGAAAAACACAAAGTTAGTGCAGTATTGCCTATTAGGGTACCTCTACAGTGCAAGGCCACACATTCAAGGTGCTCCTCCAAAAAGAAACCATCCACACCGGTGCATACCAAGGATACCACAACAACCAAAACTTTTGAACAACTCCAGCGCATCCATCAACAACAATTACAACCCTCTAAAGATGTCAAAGTAAAGCAACCTTTCCACTTCAGCAAATGTCGCACCAAGAGCTCAACTCGACACACAGCTCGACATATGATAAGAGATTTGACGCAATGGAGACCATTTCTTCCTAAGGGGGGAGGATTGATCCAGATGGATATCGGTGGCCACCCAGCTATTCCACTGGCTCAAAACAATTTCCCATTTTGCCAATTTTCTAGTAATTTTTCTATGGTTTTCGGGTCCTAAACTTCCGGGGCTGTTTTGAGGCCCTAACGGATCTTTTTTGGCAATTTTGCGGGCCAAATGGTTGCCAACGGCATGCTTTTGGCCTCATTTGAAAGTTGTAAATCTCGGATAGACCTTTCCAACGAGCTATCGAGTGCCACAAACGAAGATTGTATGCAAAAGTTATGACCCCGGGAAGTTGACTGTTCAACTAACCACCTTGGGGCCACAAACTTTATGACGGTTCATCTTCTAGGGTTAGGTTTTTGGATGTTTGGGATTCTTTCTTTCATGCTTATGATAAATAGGCCCTTTCGTCCACTCTTTGTATTCATCTTGACACGAATGAGCATAGCGGCCACATCTCTTCTCAGAGATAGCTACCACCATTCTAGTTATTGTATTTTACAGTCTGTTCTATTTCCGCTATTTAATAGAATATGTGTTTATTGTATCACTGTGTTATTTGCAATATATCTCTGTGTATGATTCTGTATATGCTATCTTTTGTTTCGTTCCCACATAAACTCGGATCAGTGGTATCAGAGCAGTCTGCTCTTTGATTGTTTCTCGATGCATGTCCCCGACGAGGTTAGGATACAAAGAGTTGGGTCTCGAACTAGTTTCACTTGCGGCAGACCACTCTCGCTGCCCCAAACGACCTCCCATGGTGGAAGAAAAGAGAGACGACGGAGCAGTAGATCCTATCAAGTTGTTGCTCGAGGAAGCCCTCGCGCGACAGAGGAACTAGATGATGGATAATTTCACCGAGATCCTTCGATGCATGCTAACAACGGCAAATGCACCCTCAACGAGCAGCCATTTCGGAGATACGACTCCCTTCAAGGTACAAGTTAGTTTTGATATTCCTTTATTTGAAGGCCATATCGATGCCGATGCCCTAGATAAATGGTTGAATCTACTAGAAGGGTATTTCTTTGTCCACTAATTTTCCGACAGGGAAAAGATCATCTTTGCGCTCCTTAAGGCCGTCCCCCATGTCAAAAATTGGTGGGAAACTTATTGTGAGCAAAACTCATCAGACGAGTCAGGATTGTTTGAATATTCCAATCCCACATGGGCCTCTTTTATAGATGCTGTCAAGGAACAATATTACCCTGTTGGAAACTATGATGACCAGTACACAAATGGACCATTCTGCACCAAGAGAGGGACCAAATCGTGTCGGAATACACCAACAAATTTCATACCTCGCGCAAAAAGTTGGGTATGAAGGAATCCTAGTGGCACCTAGTACTGAAATATCGCAGTGGCCTACACCTGTACATACGAACGGAGATGGATTTCCTAGAAATCTCTTCACTCGGATCCGCCTATCGATATGCTGTCAAAATCGAGCAGAAATTTCAGCAAAATAACAAGCGTGACTTCGGACCTGCGCATAATCAAGGTAAGGGAAACTATGGCTCGCAGAACACGGGGCAGGGAAAGGACAACCAGTCCCAACCACAAGCGAAGAAGGGTAAAGAAAAGACAAAGAAGGACAACGGGAAGTGGTGCGAGTTCCACAAAAGCCCCTGGCACAACACTAATGAATGTCGATCAAAACAGTCATTGGTGGCTGAGATCAAAGCTTCAGAATCAGATCCCAGTTTCGATTTTGACTCAGAACCTAATTTCATAGCCGTGCGAAAAGGGAAGAAGATCATTAATGCAGAACCCAGTGCCATTGTTACCACCACACAGATTCAGCCAGAGGAGCCTGAAGAGTTGGAGGCAGAGGAGCGCCTTTTCCACTCACAGATGTGGGTGAAGGGAATTCCCCTACACTTTGTTGTGGACAGCGGTAGCCAGAAGAACCTGATCTCAGCAGAAGTTATCAAGAGACTGGAGCTACCAATAAAACCACACCCACAACCATACACCATTGGATGGCTAAGCTAAGGACGAGGGATCCGCGTCAGTCACCAATGTCGCCTACCATACGGCATCAAGCCCTTCAAAGATGAGGTATTGTGTGATGTGGCCCCACTTGAAGTATGTGATGTTCTTTTAGGACAACCATATATGTGGAAGTGTCATGCTGTATATGAATCACGACCTCGCAGTGTCATTGTCACTTTGGGAGGACAACTCTATCGAATACCAGAGATAATTGCACCTACCCCAACCAAGCAGGGCAGGAAGATAATCTCCCACACTGGGAAATTTTCCCTATTCGCAAATGCCACTAAAGGTGAACATCAAATCGCAGAGACATCCACAACCTCTGCAGATTATCCTTCTACTCAGCAGAAACAAGAAAAACACAAAGTTAGTGCAGCATCGCCTATTCGGGTACCTCTACAATGCAAGGCCACACATTTAAGGTGCTCCTCCAAAGAGAAACCATCCACACCAGTGCATACCAAGGATACCATAACAACCAAAACTGTTGAACAGCTCCAGTGCATCCATCAACAACAATTACAACCCTATGAAGATGTCAAAGTAAAGCAACCTTTCCACTTCAGCAAATGTCGCACCAAGAGCTCAACTCGACACACAGCTCGACATATGATAAGAGATTTGATGCAATGGAGACCATTGCTTCCTAAGGGGGGAGGATTGATCCAGATGGATATCAGTGGCCACCCACCTATTCCACTGGCTCAAAAAAGTTTCCCATTTTGCCAATTTTCTAGTAATTTTTCTACAGTTTTTTGGGTCCTAAACTTCCGGGGCCGTTTAGAGGCCCTAAACGACCTTTTTTGGAAATTTGGGGGGCCGAATCGTTGCCAAGAACATATATTTGGCCCTATTTAAAAGTTGTAAATCTCAGATAGACCTTTCCAACGAGCTATCGAGCGCTCCAAACGAAGATTGTATGCAAAAGTTATGACCCCGGGAAGTTGACTGTTCAACTAACCACCTTGGGGCCACAAACTTTATGATGGTTCGTCTTCTAAGGTTAGGTTTTTGGATGTTTGAGATTCTTTCCCTCATGCTTATGATAAATAGGCCCTTTCGGCCTCTCTTTGTATTCATCTTGGCACGAATGAACATAGTGGCCACATCTCTTCTCAGAGATAGCTACCACCATTCTAACTATTGTATTTTACAGTCTGTTCTATTTCCACTATTTAATAGAATATGTGTTTACTGTATCACTGTGTTATTTGCAATATATATTTGTATATGATTCTGTATATGTTATCTTTTGTTTCGTTCCCACATAAACTCGGATCAGTGGTATTAGAGCGGTCTGCTCTTTGATTGTTTCTCGGTGCATGTCCCCGACGAGGTTAGGATACAAAGAGTTGGGTCTCGAACTAGTTTCACTTGGGGAAGACCACTCTTGCCGCCCCAAACGGCCTCCCATGGCGAAAGAAAACAGAGATGACGGAGCAGTAGATCCTATCAAGTTGTTTCTCGAGGAATCCCTCGCGCGACAGAGGAACGAGATGATGGATAATTTCACCGAGATCCTTCGACGCATGCCAACAATGGCAAATGCACCCTCAACGAGCAGCCATTTCGGAGATACAACTCCCTTCAAGGTACAAGTTAATTTTGATATTCCTTTATTTGAAGGCCATATCGATGCCAATGCCCTAGATAAATGGTTGAATCTACTAGAAGGGTATTTCTCTGTCCACCAATTTTTCGACAGGGAAAAGATCATCTTTGCACTCCTTAAGGTCGTTCCCCATGTCAAAAATTGGTGGGAAACTTATTGTGAGCAAAACTCATCAAACGAGTCAGGATTGTTTGAATATTCCAATCCCACTTGAGCCTCTTTTATAAATGCCGTCAAGGAACAATATTACCCTGTTGGAAACTATGATGACCAGTACACAAAATGGACCATTCTGCACCAAGAGAGGGACCAAATGGTGTCGGAGTACACCAACAAATTTCATACCTCGCGCACAAAGTTGGGTATCAAGAACTCCGAGCGACACCTAGTATTGAAATATCGCAGTGGCCTACACCGGTACATACGAACAGAGATGGATTTCCTAGAAATCTCTTCACTCGGATCCGCCTATCGATATGCTGTCAATTTCGAGCAGAAATTTCAGTAAAATAACAAGCGTGACTTCGGACCTGCGCAGAAGCAGGGCAAGGGAAACTTTTGCTCGCAGAACACGGGGCAGGAAAAGGACAACTAGTCCCAACCACAAGCGAAGAAGGGTAAAGAAAAGACAAAGAAGGACACCGGGAAGTGGTGCGAGTTCCACAAAATCCCCTGGCAAAACACTGATGAATGTCGCTCAAAACAGTCATTGGTGGCTGAGATCAAAGCTTCAGAATCAGATCCCAGTTTCGGTTTTGACTCAGAACCTAATTTCACAGCCGTGCGAAAAGGGAAGTAGATCATTGATGCAGAACCCAGTGTCGTTGTTGCCACCACACAGATTCAGCTAGAGGAGCCTGAACAGTCGGAGTACACCAACAACTTTCATACCTCGTGCACAAAGCTAGGTATCAAGGACTCCGAGCGGCACCTAGTACTGAAATATCATAGTGGCCTACATCGGTACATACAAACAGAGATGGATTTCCTAGAAATCTCTTCACTCGGATCCGCCTATCGATATGTTGTCAAAATTGAGCAAAAATTTCAGCAAAAGAACAAGCGTGACTTTGGACTTGCGCAGAAGCAGGGCAAGGGAAACTCTGGTTCGTAGAACACGAGGCAGGGAAAGGACAACCAGTCCCAACCACAAGCGAAGAAGGGTAAAGAAAAGACAAAGAAGGACATCGAGAAGTGGTGCGAGTTCCACAAAAGCCTCTGGCACAACACTGATGAATGTCACTCAAAACAGTCATTGGTGGCTGAGATCAAAGCTTCAGAATCAGATCCTAGTTTCGATTTTGACTCAGAACCTAATTTCACAGCCGTGCGAAAAGGGAAGCAGATCATTGATGCAGAACCCAGTGCCGTTGCTGCCACCACACAGATTTAGCCAGAGGAGCCTGAACAGTCGGAGGCAGAGGAGCGCATTTTCCACTCACAGATGTGGGTGAAGGGAATTCCCCTACACTTTGTTGTGGACAACGGTAGCCAGAAGAACCTGATCTCAGCAGAAATTATCAAGAGACTGGAGCTACCAATAACACCACACCCACGACCATACACCATTGGATGGCTAAGCCAAGGACGAGGGATCCTCGTCAGCCACCAATGTCGCCTACCATACGGCATCAAGCCCTTCAAAGATGAGGTATTGTGTGATGTGGCCCCACTTGAAGTATGTGATGTTCTTTTAGGACAACCATATATGTGGAAGCGTCATGCTGTATATGAATCACGACTTCACAGTGTCATTGTCACTTTGGGAGGACAACTCTATCGAATACCAGAGATAATTGCACCTACCCGAACCAAGAAGGGCAGGAAGATAATCTCCCACACTGGGAAATTTTTCCTATTTGCAAATGCCACTAAAGGTGAGCATCAGATCGCAGAGACATCCACAATCTCTGCAGATTATCCTTCTACTCAACAGAAACAAGAAAAACACAAAGTTAGTGCAGCATCGCCTATTCGGGTACCTCTACAGTGCAAGGCCACACATTCAAGGTGCTCCTCCAAAAAGAAACCATCCACACCGGTGCATACCAAGGATACCACAACAACCAAAACTGTTGAACAGCTCCAGCGCATCCATCAACAATAATTACAACCCTCTGAAGATGTCAAATAAAGCCACCTTTCCACTTCAGCAAATGTCGCACCAAGAGCTCAACTCGACATATGATAAGAGATTTGACGCAATGGAGACCATTGCTTCCTAAGGGGGGAAGATTGATCCAGATGGATATCGGTGGCCACCCACCTATTCCACTGGCTCAAAACAGTTTCCCATTTTGCCAATTTTCTAGTAATTTTTCTACGGTTTTTCAGGTCCTAAACTTCCGGGGCCGTTTTGAGGCCCTAAACGACCTTTTTTGGCAATTTGGGGGGCCAAATGGTTGCCAACGAAATACATTTGGCCCCATTCAAAAGTTGTAAATCTCGAATAGACCTTTCCAACGATCTATCGAGCGCCCCAAACGAAGATCGTATGCAAAAGTCATGACCCCGGGAAGTTGACTGTTCAACTAACCACCTTGGGGCCACAAACTTTATGACGGTTCATCTTCTAGGGTTAGGTTTTTGGATGTTTGGGATTCTTTCCCTCATGCTTATGATAAATAGGCCCTTTCGGCCTCTCTTTGTATTCATCTTGGCACAAATGAGCATAGCGGCCGCATCTCTTCTCAGAGATAGCTACCACCATTCTAGCTATTGTATTTTACAGTCTGTTCTATTTCCGCTATTTAATAGAATATGTGTTTACTGTATCATTGTTTTATTTGCAATATATCTCTGTATATGATTTTGTATATGCTATCTTTTGTTTCGTTCCCACATAAACTCGGATCAAGAGTTGAAGAAAGTTGTAGGAAACCTCCACTACGGAGTTGGAGTGGGCTATGTTGGAACTATTAAGAAAGCCTGTAGTGATGGAAAAGGCCCAAGAAGAGTTGAAGAAAGTCGCAGGACTGAATCACGCACTGCAAATATTGGATCGATTCACTAAGAAGAGTTGAAGAAAGAAATAGGACTGAATCATGCGTTGCAAATACATATTGCAAGAAACAAAGCATAGTAATACAATGAAAGAGGGACCATCCACGTGGTAGGATTCCATTCACTCTATGAGCGAGGAATCTAGCTGACGTGGATTGTTATGCTTCTCCACAGTGAAACGCCATGTAATTAATGTTTTAATATACATATAGATGCCCAAGATTATTAAACATATGTTCTTCCTCTCATCGTTTTGTTCTTACCATAGCATTTCTGCAATATAATTGACTTACAACTTCCTATCCTCCTTTGCTTTATGCTTTCCATCCATTGTCCCCACTAATTTTTTGCTTTTTATCCATTGTCCCCTTTGCTTTCCATCCACATGCATATGTCCAATGCCTTTTCTTCTTTATGTCCCTCTCACATAGATTCCCACTCATATTTTACCTCTTTCCATAACAATCATGTAATTAACTTGCACTACTAAATGGTACTCGAAATGATTTATTTGTTAATAATTTAATAGATAGATGGGTGCCTGAAATGATTGAACATAATGTTCTTATTCTCATATTTTTCTTCTTTCCATATAATTTATGCAATACCATTGCCTTACAACTCCTTATTCTATTTCTTTTTCTACTTCTAGTCCATAGAGGACATGGTACCACTAATTTTTCTTCTTTCTGTCACTCTCCTACAGATACCCACTCATCTTTTACATCTCTCCATTAAAATCATGTATTTGGATTACACTATCTCTATAAAGGAAATGAAACCACCATTTAGTAATTGAAACATTTTTTCTCATTTCCTACATCCAATTCGCCCCCACCTACATATATATTTTTACATATTTATTCTCCATATTCATGCATTTTCCTCGCTTACTTTGTTTGCAAATTACTTTGGTGTATTTTCCAAATTATTTACTTATCATTTTTTTAAAATAATATATAATTATCATCATAATTAAAATTAACTTTGTTTTAAAAAGTAATAATATAATAAAGAAAACCTTATAAATTATAAAGTATATAATATAATTAATCATAAACTAAAAGTAATAAAGAAAATAGCTAAAAAATGGAATGGAGGAAGGCGATTATGGTTTGTTGAACAATGTCAAGTAGTTGTATGATTAGGGATTTTACAATGCGACGGCCTGTTCATATCTCGACCCTTCTCTATGGTGGCCTCGAAGGGGTAGGGTAGACCTCTACCTATTCTCTCCATTCTTGCGTACCTTTCCCAACTCCTCCATCCCGTCCACAAGCTCCCCTATATCTCGCACTACTCGCACTCTCGACCCTCTCTTCACACAATCCAGCATATGCTCATGCATCTCCCTACATGACCATATCTCTACCCTAAATTCGTTGCCCCAATCACCTACTAGTCGACCTCACTACACCTCTGCGCACTCCCCCCCCCCACCCCCACCCCCACGCTACTTACTTGCTTCCTCCTTCACAACATTCTCACCATCGCCTAGGGTTTAAAACCCTAATCCAATTCAAATCATAATAATAATAATATTACTATTAATTATTATAATATTTTAAAATTCTTGAAAAAATTAATAATAAATTATTATTAAATCTTTAAATAATAATAATTATAATATGAAGTATAATACTATTAAAAACATATATAAATAATAGTATCATCATCATTATTAGTTAATCCTTCATAGTCTCCCAAGTCTTCTGAAGATGAAAACAAGAAATCATGAGAGAAAGATTACTAGCGCTCTTGAAGACTCGGTGAAAAAGAACAAGAGTGGATTTGAATCCATAATTCTTGTCACAATACAAGCTTATTGTCAAGGGGGGTCAAATATTTACCAAAAGAATAGTTGAGGTCCTGTCATTTAAAGTTGAATTCAAGGCATCCAAATTACTAATAACAATACAAGCATCCCTTGCTCATTATCACATCCGCATTTCTCATCAAATATAGATAATAATGGTGATATCAATCAAGATGGTGAAAAAAGAAGAAAATAAAGAAACTGGCCAAGAACCAAACCAAGAAGAAATGGTTGATGAAGATGAAGTCATGAAAGATGGTAAAAATATCACATTAAAATTAAGTGATCATGAGGATAAAAATGAATACATGGCAGAGCATCTAAACAAAAAGAGTGCAATGAAAGAAACCTATGAGGATCAAACCATGGCATACCTTTTGAAGTAATGGGATGGAAATGATCCAAGTTTGAAGACAAAATCCATTGATCAAACAATGAACCCTCATTATGGGATAGGGAAGTTCAAAATTGATACCACTCCCAGGACAGAAGAAAAACAAAAATCATATCGACTGCCTCCTTATATTCCCCCTCACTGAAGGATCACGCCATCATATAAAAGGAAGGATAAGAGCTAATGTTTCAAATGAAGTGTTCCAAATTGGATGCCAGGTCATAAACATGCATACGCACCGGAAATTAATGAGCACTATGTCACTCGTGAGAAACTCCATACAAGGAACATAAATGAGTTGCATAAAAGTTCATAAAGTTGCAAAATCTATAAAAATGTCTGGTGAAAATCCAGAGTGAAGACGAACCAAAAATCATGTCGAGAGCCCAAATCGAAGCCAAGACCATTATAAGGATAGTGATAGAAATGACAAAGAAAAGAATGATGTATAGAACAAGAATGGAGTCCAAAGTGTGGAAGGTCAAGGTGAATTTGGAGGAGAGTTTGATGAGAATGAAAATAACAAAAAACGAAGATATGTAGATGCATTGGATATTGAAAAATATGAACATGATGTCGATGATGATTTTGAAGAAACTGAATATGTAGAAGAATATAATGATGAAAATAAAGGCAATGAAAATTATCTTAATCACGATGATGTAGAAGATGGAAATCCAAAAGATTCTTCTACACACAAAGATATAGACGATACGTAGGATATTGCAATTCAATGTGATCAAGAATCACAAGAACAAAAGGATGCCAAGAAACAATTGGAGAAGATATTGTCAAATAAAGAAAATGAAATAAATCGTTTGAAAAACTTAATCAAACACGATTTAATGAAATAAAAAATTAAAATGTAAGGGTGCTTCAATCTTGAAATTAGAGGTTGAAACCCCAAATAAATATACCTTAACCAATTTGATTGAATTAAGTAAGTTTTTAGGAGTTACCACTACATATAAGGAGACCATAACAGAGTCAAGTGAAACTAAAGTTCAAAGTGTTATTTCTAATGAAATTCTATCAATCAAAGAGAATCCAGAAGTTGAATACAAGAAACAATTCAATGAAATGTCATCAACTACAGATTCAACGATTTTTGAAGATCCATCAATCATCACCGAGGAATCCATATGTCAGCCAGAGAATAGTAACATACCAATGCATGCAAAAATATCATAGATCATCATGATGACACAAGTTCCTCATGAACATATCAAATCAGAAATTCAAAAGGGTCAACTTATCCGAGTACCATATCTATGCCAAAATCACAGAAGTTGTAGCATGCAAGATTTATCGTACCAATTTCGAAGGCTACCTAACCAAATTACCACTAAAGTTAAGTTTTCTATTCCAACTGTGGATTAATTGTTGAACAAGATTCATTTGTCAAAGAATATCTCCTCAAGTCCAATAACCTTCCTGCAGCTGTAATCAATTAGTGAATATGGATTTTACATCAAACACTCTTATTTTACACAAGCTTCCAGGACAAAACTTTCCAAGAAGGGATTACTTGTTATGTACCACAAAGATATATGTAAATAAATAATAAATTAATCTATGTAATTGATACATATTGTATATTCTAATGTAATAACGACACGTGAAGAGTCGTAACTCTTCAGTATTATACTATATATGATGATTAACTATGTAAATCGATATCATCAATTATTAAAAACATTATTAAATATATATTTGAAAGGATTCTCTTTCAATCCCACATCTGAAGCAAATACCTTCAAATTTGCCTCCTTTACCTCTACCTCTTGTCAATCAACCTTGACATCCTCTATCAAAATATGATCCTCTTCCAATGGGTTGGTCCACAACACTAGAATTGCTTTCACCTTCTTCAACTTGCTTTTCGTTATGTTGTCCTCTTCCATATCCCAAAGAATTCATCACATTTTGTTGTTTCCTAAACCATTTCTCCTCAATCCTCAAGGTTGCTTGATAAGTCTCTGCCACTGAATGAAAATTCAAAATAATAAAATAATATTGAATGACATAACTTAAACCATTCACATACCTGGTAATGGATTCTGCACCCTATTCATTCTATCTAGACCTTGTAGAAAGCCTGTAAAAATCATTTATGTACTCCTTTAATAACATCTTTAGCTGCTTCAAATTTTGCATTCTTCTCAATAGATTCAAAGAATAATCCACACGTAAAAATTTACATGCAATTATGACCATTTAAATGCTCTCCATTTATCATATTTTCTATACTGGTGATGGGAAAACAATTGATTTTTCTCACAATGATGTGGTCATTCGAGAACTACATGATCCAAAAAATGTTGTTGCATATGGACAGGTTGATCATAGGTCTCGCTTATACAGGTTTGTTGGTTTTGAACCTTCTTCTGGTAAATAATTCATTTCTCATATTGATTCTTTAAGTAGGCTTTGGCATGAAATATTTGGACACCTTAATTATAGGTATTTGCAACAAATGAATTCACAAAAAACTTGTTCTTGGGCTTCCTAAGGTTTCATGCACAGATGGAGTTTGTCCAGGATGTGTTCTTGGAAAACAACATTAGGATCTCTTTCCAAAAGGGAAAGCATTGTATGCTACTGTACCTCTCAAGTTGGTACATAGTGATCTTATGATCTTTTTAACTCGTTCTTTTTCAAGAGTTAAGAATGCACTCATCTTCATTGATGATTTCTCATACCGATCTTGGGTGTACTTTCTTAAGTACAAGAGTGAAGTCTTGGCCACTTTCAAGACTTTCAAGGCTTTTGTTGAGAAGCAATCATCTCTTTCTATTAAGAATTTACGCACATATAATGGGGAGAGTATGTCAGTTAGGCATTCAAAGACTTTTGTAAAGAACATGGCATTTTGCATCAGCTCTCTATTTCCTACACCCCTCAGCAAAATGGCATTGCTAAAATAAAGAACGTGGCTTTGAAAGGAATGGTGAATTGCATGATTTAGTCCAAGAACATGTCATCCTCCTTCTGCGATGAAGAAATGAATTGTTCCAATTACATTCAGAATCAGATGCCTCATAGAGCAGTGTTGCATATCAATCTAGAGGAAGCTTGGAGTCATGTCAAGCCCGATGTCTCTAATTTCATAGTATTTAGCTATGTAGCATGGCCATTGATTCCTAATGAAAATCACAAAGCTATGGAGAAGAAGATCCAACCACTGATTTTTTTTTGCTACTGGGAAGACATGAAATCATATCGGTTATTTGATCCTATCAATAAGGATGTCTTGTTTCACATAGTTGTTCATTTTGATGAGGACTTCAAACACTCATCCAAACCTTCTCTCTCCACTGTTTTCCATGTTGGTACCAATCGTACAGATAGTTTGTTTTTTGAAGACCAAGAGGATGATGAGAACCCCCCTTCTGAAGATGGAAATCAACCAGAAGAACATCCGTCTCATGTAGTTGATCATCCTGCACATGAACAACTTGATCGGGAACAAGCAAGGAGAAGCCTTCGTAAAAGGAAGCCGCTCGAAATTTTTGGCTATGATGCATCCAATTTCAGTGATTTGGCTCCTGCTCTCTGCAATATTCAACCAAAGACAGTTGGTATATCCCTTTTATGTCATGCCATTTCAGAGGATCCTCAACAATTTCCTGATGCTATTGGGATACCTGAATGGGAAGTTTCCATGACCAAGGAGTATTCTTCTTTAATTAAGAATCACACATGAGATCTTGTTCCTCTTCCCAAGGGACGAAAACTAGTTCGTTGCAAATGGGTCTATAGGACCAAGTATGTTGCATATGGCTATGTTGACAAGTATAAGGCGTGATTAGTGGCCAAGGGTTTTTCATAGGTTGAAAGTATTGATTACTGTAATACTTTTGCCCCTGTTGCTAAGATGAACTCCATACGTCTTGTGCTATCTCTTGCCACAACACTGGTCAATTTACCAAGTGGATGTAAAGAGTTCTTTTTTGCACAGAGATTTGTAGGAAAAAATATACATGGAGCAACCTCCTGGTTATGTGCAAGACTCTTCTATTGTTTGCAGGCTTCGTTGTTCTTTGTATGGTCTCAGAAAGGCTCCACGAGCTTGGTATGAGAAGATGGATAGTTTTCTACTGTCTGCAGGTTTTGATTGTTGTCACTCATATCCTACGGTTTACACTCGAAGAGAAGGAATTGAACTTTTGATATTAGCTCTATATGTGGATTATTTGAACCTTACTGGCATTTCTTCATCCATGATCCAGAGTATACAATGAGAACTGATGGAGCAGTTCAACATGAGAGATATTGGCCTTCTACATTATTTCCTTGGTCTACAGGTTCTTCAGTCTTCATAAGGGATATCCATATTTCAGCAGATATATGCACTTGAATTACTTCAGTGATTTGGCATGTCTGATTGTAAGTCAGCACCCACTCTATTTCAGTCAGGAATTTCACTTACTACTAGTTTCTCATCTCCCCGTGTTGATTTGACCTTGTACCGAAAATTGGTTGGGAGTTTGTTGTACTTGACACATACACGACCAAACATCTCTTTTGTAGTTGGACTTGTCTCTCAGTTATCCCAGGATATACACAAGAGTCATTGGAAGGCAGCTAAGTGCATACTTAGGTATATTCGAGGCACTACCAAGTTTGGCATTCAGTACACCGCAGGTGCTTCTCAACTTGAGGGTTTCACTGGTTATGATTGGGTTGGTTCCATTGATGATCAGAATTCCACATCAATATTTGTCTTCCGCCTTTGGTTCTACTCCTATTGCATTGTCTTTTTTCGAAGCTGAGTACCGTGTTGCAGTCCTTACCAGTCAAGAAGTCCTTTGGATTTGACAGTTATTGGTGGAGTTTGGAATTCAGTAGGAACATCCAACTACTCCTTGGTGCGACAACCAGAGTTCCATCCACATTTCCAAAAATCTAGTCGAGCATTAGAGGACCAAGCACATTGAGATCCACATGCACTTCATTCGCTAACTCATCTAGGATGGTTTTCTCACCTTGGAGTACTTTCCTACTGAAGCGCAAGTGGAAAACATCTTCACCGAAACTTTGGCATCACCTCCATTTCTTCAGCTCCGCTCGATGCTTGGGGTGAACAAAGTTGTCCTTGAGGGGTCATCTTGAGTCCTCCTACATTCACTTTTTTTTATGTTGTGTTCTCTCTTTTGGGGAGGAGTTTTTTCCCTATGGGTTTTTCTCCTTTTCTCCTGTTATGAGAGTTTGTACATGGGTACATCATCAGTTCTAGTTTCCTGGACCCATTTTTGTTTGTCGTTTACTCCCTATGTTTCGCTTATGGAGCGTTGTTAGTGTTGGTTATTTCTAAGTAGTTAGTTTCCAAGGAAGATTGGTTGTCCTTGTATTTCCAAGGAAGCCAGGTTGTAACCCAGTCATTGTGAGTTGTAATCTCACGTAGGTAGTCTATTCATAAGCCTTCTCCATTTCTATATAAGGAGAGTCCTCATGTAATATTTCTTATCAAGATGATCAATAAATCATTTAGTTTCTCTCACATGGAAGGGTTTTTGTTTTACGACTCCTGGTTTACCTGATAATTTCATAGAATGCACACATACTAAAATGACCAATTGAAAACATACGATAATGAGCACTTGGAATATTTTCAAAACCAAAGTCACTCATGCAGAAATCGTTTTCAATGCCACCGTAGTTTAGAAATACAGGATCTACATTTTTCATGTGAGATAAAGCATTATTCCACTCGTCTACAATAACATTACTGATCATTGATGCTGTGACAACATTTATCTCCAATGGCAGACCCTTACACTCCAACAATCCGTCAAGCCACTTCCTCTATATTTTTTGCGGGAGCACAACTATCTTTGAAAGCTATTTTGCAGAACAGCTCCCACCCTTCCTCCTTGAATAAGTGTTCTATTTGTATAGAGTAGTCATTTGCATCCATTCTTCAAATCACATATCTGTTGCAAGTAGAGATTATCACTCTTCTACCCTTATCATTGCCCACTTTTCCAGATCGAGTGAACTCCACATATGGTCCATCACTAAAAGAAATTTAATTTTCTTCTGAAGATGTGAAGATGCGCATCTTTAACATATCAACATTGGAACTGATCCCAACATCTCAACGTCGAGGCAAGTTGGACTTTTGAGCTGGAGTTGACTAGTTAGGTGGACATGAAAACAAGATACCAGGAGCTTTGTTTCAAATGGCAACTGAATGATTTTCAATAGGTTAATTTTTTCCTTCTTAACGGTTGAAATAGTTTGAAATTGGACAAATGGTGTGCTTTCATTCCTACAGGATATATGATGACGTAGAGAGACAATAGGACCCACTAGACAGGTGTAATCGGATGACGAGTTGACATGGCTTCCAACTGCCTCATATTTCTTTACAAGTTTTGGGTGGAACCAACCACGGTTTCCCAAAGTGGAAACGCTCAGGGTCCTTGGTGGTATTGAAAAAAGTGCCTCAAGGAAGCCCGACCAATTAGGAATTAACATGCATCCTAGGAGGTTTTAAGGACAACACGTGCTCGAGCAAAAATTATCATTGTGCACTTTATTGACGTGTTGTTAATGTGAGCCAACGATTTGAAGCTTTTACCTTTTGATTAGCCCACAGCCCACTGACATATTATATTAATCCTCCTGCATCTTTATCGGGCGTTGATGATCTCAGTTGTCGATCTACTTTCTGATCCAACGGTAGTTTGTTCGTACCTTTAACACCTTATCTCTTTAGCCTTTGGTCATCTGCCCATGGTATTAAAAAATGCTCGCTTGATACTTTTACTTTTATTTTATTTTATTTTAGCTCTTGATGGAATAAAAATTATTTATTCACTTTGATGATTCTGCTTGACTAAGGACTCTTAGCAATGCATAGAAAAATATCATTACTAACAGGTTCCATGAAACCATGTGGAAGCATGATCAAGGGGAGCAAAGATGCTTTAGTTCACCTTTCTATCACTTAATAAAATTTGCCTTCTTTTAGAGATATTTTATTGTTACCCATTTAGTTTGCCTCCTTGTTTAGTTTTCTCTTGATATTGAAGGAGGAGTTTGAAGTAAATTTCTTAGTCAAGGAAATAGCACTATGAATTATTGCAGAAACTATTGGTTCATTGATCGCATTACCTTTCAAAAAGGATCAAATGATTAGGTTGAAATATTAATAATGGTTGCATCTTGTATTCCTTAATCCAAGAGCACCTTAATCCCTTAAAGAGTTGCATGAGATTATGCTTCATTGTTGGATGCAATGCTTAAACCCCAATCTATATGAAGGACTTTTTTCCTTTGGAATCAAAGAGACTTCCCAAACACCTATCACCCCCACCCCATTTAATTACATATAAAGAGCTTTATATAAAAAAAAAATAAACAAAACTATATTAAAGTTGATAGCTATGAATGGGTGAATCCATGAAAACATATCCCACTTTTTAATGAAATGTGGTGATTAAAACTTGATATTTAAAGCATTTTTTAAATTGAAGTATGCAACAAATTTGAGAAACCAAAAATGAACGGTAGATGTGTTATACCATTATCCTAATAAGAATCGAAGATTTGATTGAGTTTTTTAATTATTTTTTTACGAGACAAATACGATGAACTGGACTAAATATTCAACGAGTTTATATTTGTATATGGTGGAAATGAACGTGTACAGGTTAATTATGATTTTAATTATGGAAATGAACTAATGTTTAAGATGGATCTATTTTAATTTTATTTCTTTATGTTAAAAAAATATAAATATTTTTAATTACTTTATATTTTTAGTAACTTATGACTTAATCTAAATTTTTTTGTTCTTAATCATACGGCTAGAAAAGAGTTTTAATAAGTAAAAGTATGATTTATAAAATATTTGTAATCTTTCAAATTTTTCTTATTAATAATTTTGTAATCATTTCTCTTTTTTAACTTTACAAGGATATAAAATTTAATATTGGGAATATGATTTTCTTTTTAAGGTTGAGAATTTCTATTTTATTATTGCTATTCATATCAAAAACAATGATAAGGAATTGGAATTTTTACTCTACAATGCTTAAAAAATCCAAAAAAAACCTTAAATAAATAAGATATAATGTTGATTGAAAATTAATTTAATTTTTAATAATAACTTACATTAAATTATATATTGTTTTTCTAATTAAACTTCAAATATATAAATCAACAACAATAATAATAACTATACTTCAATAAATATATAATTTTATTTATTTAAAAACATTTTAATAACATTTTTATTATATAAAAAGATTAATTAAACTATAATTCCATAATTAATTAATATGAATATCTATTTTTTATATATATATATTTAACATATTATTTTCACACTGTCATTAAAATAGGGTGATGCAAAATAAATAATTAAATATGATTTCTCTCAAATGTAAAAACAAGCCTTTGTCATTAACATGCCGTGATACAAAATACATAATTAAATCAATCGAACAATGTCTGCACGCGGGGTGAATTGGATGTAGGAAATGAGAAGAAATGAATGGAATGTATGCAGGTGAGGGTGACTTGGTTGTTTCATTTGCCAGTTGCATGATTGTGACGGTAAGAAGTAAAAGATGAGTGGGCATCTGCGTGAGAGTGACAGAAAGACGAAAAAGCAGTCGGCATATGCACGTGGAAGTAAAACAGAAAAAGAAAGAGAATAGGAAGTTGCAGGGCAGAAATGGTAGGGCGAGAAGAAAAAGATAAGCATTCAATCATTTCGGGCACCCATTTAGCGGTGCAAGCCAGGTGCATGATTGTGATGGAAAGAGCTTAAAAAAGAGTGGGTATCTGCGTGAGAGTGACAGAAAGAGAAAAAGCAGAGGGCATCTACCCGTGCATGGAAAGCAAGGAAAAAAAACAGAGATGAGGAAATGCTCTTTCAATTAAATTATTAAAAAAAACGAAATGTCCTTTCAATTAAATTATTAAAAAGAAATAAGAAATACCGACTTCAATTAAATTATTAAAAAGAAATAAGAAATACCGACTTCAATTAAATTATTAATTACGTTAAAGATGTTATTTATTTTTTGGGTCCGTTTGGCAGGCAGTTTCGTATTCTGCGGACGGCGTATGAGGAGACAGACGGGCTATGAGTAGCCGCCCCCGTCATCAATCATGATCATGGCCAGTTCGAACATTGTATAGGGATTGTCTTTCTCCCTATATGCAGATCGTACTAAGTACATGTTTATATATTTGATATATTAAAGGAATTTGAAATTGTTAGTGGGAGGAAAAAATAAAATATTAAATAAAAGAAAATAATTTATCAAATATAAAGTATTTTGTTATGTTCTAATATGTTTGTACTATACTCTATAACATGAGAAGATAAACATATGCTTTGCTTTTGAAAAAGTAAATCTATTTTTAGATATAAATAAAAATATTATTCAAAAAATTATTTAATAAATAATTTTTTTTTTATTTTTAAAGGGGAGAATGTCAATCCCTGTTGCTTTAGGTAGAGAATGTAACGTGAGTGGAAAGAACAACAATCATTTCTCTACTCTAACCTAACTTAAATTTGCTTAACTACTAAGATCAAATACATTAACATTAATATCTATTTTTAAATATAAATAAACACACTATTAAAAAATGAAAACGGTTAATGAAGAAAAGTAACTCTGAAAAAGTTGATTCTTTCTCTCCTGTTTTCGATGTTAGTGGGACCTCACAATGATTCGCTCGAATTGTGATATTTAGTGTTCTTTTCCAAAAATATGACATATCTTTTACATATTATTACTTTAAAGAAGATATGATCTAATGTCATTTTATGTAGTTTATAGTGTAAAGAATTTGGACTTCATCATGTAAAAGTGTTTATAATACGGTAATACACATTAATGGAGAATTTTTTTTGTAGACACTAGAAGGTTCACTTGGCTGGTTTGGCCAGATTTGGTCAAGGTTTTGAATGTAATGTTCGAGGCAGAGCATTGAAGGTGTTTAGGATCGCACATAATATTTGTTTGTAAGCTCAAGTTATTATATGTCCTAAAGGGTGCACCTAGGCAATTGATACAAGATGTTTGATTCCTTCATGATGAGCCAAAGTGAGTATAACCATATTGTTTTCTTTAAAGGTTTTGATGATGGTATATTCATGTGTATGTTGATAATATGCTTGTTGCAAGCAAGAGCATGGTTGAAATCAACAAGTTTGAGGCTCAGGTGGACAAGACATTTCAGATCAAGGATCTAGGAGCAGAAAAACAAATCTTGGGCATGGAAATACACAAAGACGGGAAAAATGGTAAGTTGTGGATATCACAACATAATTCTATGGAGAACATATTGATGAGGTTCAATATAAACATTGTGAAACTGGTAAATGTCTCTTTAGATTTCCATTGTAAGCTTTCTTCAAGTTTATGTCCTGGTTATAAGAAAGAAAAGGTTATGTCTCGTGTATTGTATGCTAGTAGAAAGTGTAAAGTATGCGATGGAATGATATGATATGTTCAGTATCAGATATTTCACATGCAATTGGTTTTGTCAGTGGACACATGGCAAATCTAGGTGAGGCAGTGAAATGGGTGCTTCGGTATTTTTAGAGGCACAAGTATCACCTACAATGGTTGCAATGAATTAATCTATGATTAAGAGATTACAAAAGATTTGGACAAGAGGAGATCCACCTCGGGTTATGTCTCAAAGTATCATTTTGCAGATATGTTACTAATAAAGGTGGAGTGGTCCATACTCGAGAAAATTGAGGAGACATGAAACCAATATTTTTTAGAGAAGCTGCAGTGGTGTTTGGCTTCTCTTGGCTTGCAAGAAAGGTCATGAATAAATGAGGACAATGTATCAGGTAAATTGATTGTCAGGGAGGATATTGTTGAAATGGTGACAACCAATTTAGGATAAGGTTGTTCAACAATTGCCTATTGTTTAGGATTGTTAAAACAAATTAGCTAAATTAGGTTGGAGAAATAAATGAGCCACTTTCATGTAACTGTGGAGAAAATTATTTAAATATGTATTCCTAAGAGGCATATATTGAGCAAGGGGATTCAATCCCCCTCTTAGGGTGTTGGTTGTAATCTCCTATTGTCTAAGTAATAATATTTGATTGCCATTGTCTCCTGGATGTTTCTTCTTCAAGGGGTTTTACCACGTAAATCTTTGTCTCATATGTGATTGTTGTGATTTATTGTTTATGCTATAGATTTGTATGTGGGATTCCACTACCCAACAATCATGACCGTTCATAGATTATTAGATTAAAAGTCTCTTTAATTGTTATTGCACAATATTAAATTGAAAATGCACACATGTATTAAATAAATATGCTTCGTTACTCTTTTGAAATTCATTTTAAAAAAGTTTGTATCATATTTAGTTATTATTTAACATGTACATGTATAGAATAGATATAATTTAAATTGGATAGATTATTTTTTAGTAATTATATTTCATTCTCACTCCACTAAGCGAAGAAAGCCGTTAAAAAATAAACCACAACAACTTAATCCAACCAACATAATTTCTCCAGATGAGGGCACAAAATAATTTGTTAGTATAAGGTAGGATTGTTGGGCTAGGAATCCAAATAATGCCCGTCAATCATTTCGCATATGAAACATAGTTGTTGTCTATAAGGAACCTTTAAAAACCCTTCATCATCAAGTGGGAAAGAATTCTCGGGGAAAGAGGTAACATGTTTCCTTTTTGTCAGGGGGGGTACCCACCACCTGTTTAAAAGAAGCGACACAATACCATTCGAGGGATAACTTATTTCCCCCAACTTGACGAAGGTTCTTAGTGGCCAAAACATAGGATATATACCTTTGTTGATGCCTCGAAGATCGCAGCATCAAGCAGAAAGGGATTCTCCTCGGTAAACTATCCCAATTAGATTGTCCACCGTTTGGTGTGGGGAACCCGTCCGGTTAACGGTTCCGGCTACCGTAAGATTTACATATTCTTAATCTTTCTACTGGTTGCGGCGCGATCCACCGTTTATGTATTTTATTTAAAAGATGATATGCAAGTGCCCTAAGCTAAATGCAGGTAATTAAGCTAAATTAATCTAAGACAATATAAGCAAATCTAATCTATCTTTGCAAGGAGCAAATTGTAAATATGAGCAATGTACTGAAAGAAACCTCTAAAGATTACATGGATAGCCATTTGATTCATAAAGAATCATTCTCAGCAGAAGGTTAAAAATATAAAAGATAGCTTTAATTCACATTAATACATTCAATTACTCATTTAGGAGAAACATCCTTGTACATAAAATAGTAAGATCATTCATTACACAGAAATAATTCAGAACAACAAAGAAAGATCTCAATGTAATATATGAATGTAACAAGAATAATCTAGCAGGCATCCAATACACATTTCCAAGCAAAACACGTCCTCTCCAGGCTCTTATTAGGCAAAATTCACTTTCTTGGAGCAAGTGCAAAATAGTTCGTGCAAGCTTAGAAAATTCCTTTTCCCGGCCAAAAGTCCCCGCTTACACTATTCACTAATCCTCTATTTATATCTTTACAAAGTGCTTCTAATGCTGCCACATGGACCCTAACTCTAGAAGTTTCCAATTTGTCCTTTAGTGCCCCAATTACAGATAGGAATGATTCGTGGCATGTTTAACATAAAAGACAAAAATAGAGATAGTTGTCCCTCATACTTCACGACTTAACAAATAGAAAGAGAAGATTTCAACGTATTATGGCTTCCACGCTAGCTAGGTGGTGCCTCTGCTTCAACTGGAGCCTTACACTCAGAGGGTGCTTCTGCCTGAACTTGTGCCTCTGCTCTAGATGGTGTACCTTTGTCGACAGGTATCTGTGCTGCTGCTTTCTTATCTGCTTATGCTATATAACTGAACCAAACTCCTGTGTCTCTTACAACAATATTTGCTGGTGAGGGGAGCAAGATCTTTTGTGAAGTCACATGTTTACCAAGTTCTGTTTCAATACTTTGAATTTCTGCTATTGCTGTCTGGTGGATCTCCTTGAGCATATGATTGTGTACTGATGATAGCCCAATGTAGTGGTGAAGATCATCGGTGTCCAACACATCAATTTTCTTTACATACTCCATTTGAACGCCCAACTCATCCTTTAAATCTGACAGGTGTTGCTCTTTGCTTGGAAAATCGTCAAGGGTCTGAGGAAAAACAATCTTGCACTTTTCATGCACTCCATGAATCTTTTGATACAGGCTATTACCTTTCCCCATCATTCCTTGGATCTTAGCCATCAGCTTGGCTCCACAATTCCTGCAAAACTCCATGAGGGATACATCTTCCTTAAAACCGTCCACAGATTTGAACGAGAGATGCTTAGGGAAATCTGCCTTCTCTTCTCTCCACTCTATTTGGCTCAAAATGTTTGATTTTACCCGAGTGTACTTGCCTTTAATCCTAATGGATTCGGCATTAACTTCCTTCATCCTATCCAGCATGGTCTTGAGTTTGCAAACCTCCTCAGTAATTAGTTCTTGTGTGGCATGCATTTGTCTCAAGATGTCACAGGACTGCTCGTGAAAAGGAGACATATCCATCGCTCTGCTTTCTGCTTGCTCTAGCTGCTCAACCATTGACTGTTTATCTTCTTCCAACTGAACAACTCTAGCTTCATAATCATTCTTTTCTGCCTCAAGTACCGTCATCTGGATTGCCAGGTGCTCCTTCTCTTCTTCCAGGTGTCAATACTTATCTGACAACTCTTTATGGTCAACAGACAGGCGATTGTATTTGTTCACCACAAGGTCCCTGTAGACCTGCTCGTTAGCCACAGTATGTTGCAGCATATGAGCTCTTCTCTTTGTTGACTCGAACTCTTTAACCATGTCGATCACATTGTCTTCAGTTGCTTTTGCTGCCGCCACGGCTGGAGATGCCATGGCCACGAGATCCTTGTTTGTGTTTTGCATGACCGTGGTTTCTCGCTGGGTGACAATATCTGAATGAAAAGGTCTCTTTAACCTTGTTTCTAACTTTAGGACCACAGACTTTCTCTTCTTAAAATATACAAATTTATCCCATTGGGACACAGTATGATCTTCGGATGGGGTGAAAGGGATGATTGGGAGATCTCTTATATGGATGTCTACCTCCACAGGTGGGGTCTGTACCACCTCAAATGAGTCTATTTCCATATCCTGGGTGTTAGAACCACCCGCTTGTGTATCTTGGCTGGCCTTCACCTCTTCTTCGGCTTTAAGCCTTCTTTCTTCTTCAACACTTTGCTCTTCTTCGGCTTTAAGCCTTCTTTCTTCTTCAACACTTAGCTCTTCTTCGGCTTTAAACCTTATTTCTTCTTTAGCACTTTGCTCTTTCTCAATCATCTCCCTCTCTTCTTGATCCCCGACAACTTCCTGCAACCTAGCTTCTTCAAGCTCAAGAGCCTCTTCCTGCTCCCTTTGCAACTTCTCGGCAGCAAATTTCTGGAATCTCTCTGCCTCCTCTTTCAACCTTTGCTCTTCACGGGTCGGGACTTCAGCCGCTTCCCTTTCTTTCTGTAGGTTGGCTTCTCAGGCTGTGGTAGAGCTAGAGCTAGCTCCACCACTATGATGACAAATCTGTAATTCGGTCATATTGTTGATTCCTCTGAATGCCTCCTCTTCATTGTCATAGTAATGTGCATAATCGAAGTGAGCATGCAACTCTCTGCAGTGCTCCGCAACTTTGTTCCGTCTGTCATTTCTATGAAAGATTGCCTCACCGAAGTGAAAACCTTTTAACTCTAGAATGAACTCTTCGGCTATTGCAACCCCTGAGAACTTATAGGCTCCTATAGAGAAAGGAAAAGGAGGAAAGGAGGCCTTATGTAGCTTATGAAGAAATCTGCCTACTCCATCAAGGAAAACCTGTCTGACTGCTTCTTTCAGGACTATGTAATCAGTGGCATATCTTGGTAAGATGTATGGTGGCTTAGTACCTCCGAACATTCTGATATAGGTACCTTCTTCCGAGAAGTTGAAATCGCCATAATTTTCCATGACTTCCATGGCATTCTCTGACAGGCAATTGGGCTCTTCATTGAACATCTGCTCATACAGAGGCATAATGAATTATTTGCATATGAGCTTATAGTGTACCCTGTAATTTTGAGCCCACATTATTTTATAAGTAGTATATACCGGGGTGTTGGACTGATCCCATAAAAAACCTAACTTGGGGAAAGGGAGCTTTGCCAAGATGCAATCAATGAGATATGAAGACATGAAAAACTCTGACTTTTTTAGAGCTAGACCTTCTTTAGCTGCATCCACAGTAGACTCCAAACTCTCTGAGAGGATAGTGGCCCAATAAAAAATAGTTCCCTTAAATGCTATGTAGTGGATTATGGGGGCCCATTGTATCCTATATACAGTTCCATCAGGCATGCCGAAAATTCTGCTTAACATAAGTGCAATCATCCCAAAAGGGGGTCTCAGGTTCTGAACTTCATACTCATCATTGTCTCTCTTCCTCAGCTGTTTTCCCGTGATTAAAAGCCTTTTAACTATTTCAAAATTATTCATCTGTCCCAGCCATGCATTGTCTAGTGCCTGCTGGGGATGCAGGAACTTGTAGGATGCTGCAATATAAGCCGGATGGAACGAAGCGAATGCCTCTCCCTTGCTATCATGCAACACTCTTGTTTGTGGGTTGGCATGCTCCAATATCCACCTGATTACTTCTGAGCAAGGGAATAGCTCAAGGCGCATAGAAGCTCTGGATATGCCAGAGGTCCTGATATATAGGTAGATTTGCTTTTCTTCTAAGAGTACCCCTGGGATATCTTGGTCTCTGAGCATCCTGTAAATATCTCCCCACCTGACCTCAGGAGGGACGCCTGTGGTGCATTTAGTGTCTTCAAACAGGGTTTCAATCCTTGGCTCTACTGGCTCTGGTTCAACCACTTTAGCTTTCTTCCTGCTACCCTTTGGCATTGTAGCTTATCTCTGTCAAGAAACCATACGCGAATGGACATAAGATTGCAAATAATTACGTGAAATAGAGCGTAAAATAGATCAAGACAGGAAAGAAACGGGACTAGCATGATAACGTATAATCATAAGAAACTATAATGCCGAATGTTGGGGAAAGAAACAAAACGTAAACCACTCAAGAAACACATATTATGGCTGTCAAACTTGAACGCTCTATGGGCTACGAAATCTACTTGCAGGTGCATGAAGGCCTCACGTGGGCATGTGAATGAGGAGACAACGTACCAGCCTGTGCATGGAGGTTGCCTGGAGGCTACATGTAAAGGGGTTACTTCGATCTATTGAAAGTTGTGGTCTATGGAGAAAGAAGAGCCGGTATCTGGAGGGTTGTGCTATGTGTAAATAGTTTCCATTCCATCAGGATAAGGTAAGTGTTTGGTATCAAAAAGAAACGAAGCTGGAGAAGTCAGAGATCGGAGCTTGCGTGGGAGAAAGTGCAATAGTTACTACCACAAGAACAAAATTGTTTTTTGTGGAGGCCATGGTATTTTGTCTGATCTAAAGGGTGATGACCTTAATATCAACACTGGAAGATAGTTGTTGACTCTCGTTTGAAGGGTGGACTTATGTTCGGAATTGTTGACTCTCGTTCAAATGCTTAGACGTAGAGACAACGGTTGAAGATCGAGCTTTTGCACAGATCCTCTGATCGATCACAGAGTTGAGACATTTTTGGAAGGTGTGACAATGAGCTAGGAGCCAAAGATTTAGATCAAGGGTTGAATTGAATCTGGAGTGGCTTAATATAGCCATTCGAACTATATGGCAATGGTAACAATCTTATAACCGTTATATGTGTTTAAACATATGTTTTTTGGTATATTGTGCACGAGTTGTTAACACAACTCAGGGTTTCTTTTAATGTCATGTTAACCATGTTCAAAATATAACTTTTGTAATAGTGCCAAAAATGCTCGGGGTCAAGGAACTAGGGTATTTCCATAGGTGTTATGGAAACATGCAAGCCATGATATGGTTATGCATTAGAACTATTTTTTATGTTAATTATTTTTTGTAAATGGCTTTTTTCTTTTCTTTTTAAAGCCGCTCTTAGAGTCTAAAGAGTGAGAGACATTTTGTCTTGAATCAAACAAGTATAGCTTGTTTTCCCTTCATGCGAAGGAGAGAGTGTTGGTGACATTTGTAACTGTTGAGTAAAAAGCTGGGAGTCAAGCAATGGCATGATGATGATGTAGTAGTAGTTGGATATGGAGGAGTGGAAGAAGCACTCGATTAAGAAATGCATGTGTAATTGGAGTATGAGAGATGCGGGTAATGAAATTGGTTAATGTTTCATGGCATCGTTGCTTAGGTATGCAATTGGTTGTTTTGGAGTTATAAATGTAAATTGCATGTAAATGGGCATACGACTATAAGACCAAACTAGGCATGCATACCCCTGGTAAATCACCAATAAAGTCTAGACGTAGACCTACGTGATAGGAGGGAATGTAGGATGGTATTGGTAGCCTATGGTATTTGTCCCATAGGGATGCATGTATTGAAACCTATAAAAGGCTTGGTCAACTCAACTGTAAATGGGCCTGGAGGTGCAATGAAGGCTCACTCGGTCGGCTTGGCCGGATTTGGTCAAGGTTTTGAATGTAATGTTCGAGGCAGAGCATTGAAGGTGTTTAGGATCGCACATAATATTTGTTTGCAAGCTCAAGTTATTGTATGTCCTAAAGGGTGCACCTAGGCAATTGGTACAAGATGTTTGATTCCTTCATGATGAGCCAAAGTGAGTATAACCATATTGTTTTCTTTAAAGGTTTTGATGATGGTATATTCATGTGTATGTTGATAATATGCTTGTTGCAAGCAAGAGCATGGTTGAAATCAACAAGTTTGAGGCTCAGGTGGACAAGACATTTCAGATCAAGGATCTAGGAGCAGAAAAACAAATCTTGGGCATGAAAATACACAAAGACGGGAAAAATGGTAAGTTGTGGTTATCACAACATAAGTCTATGGAGAACATATTGATGAGGTTCAATATAAACATTGTGAAACCAGTAAATGTCTCTTTAGATTTCCATTGTAAGCTTTCTTCAAGTTTATGTCCTGGTTATAAGGAAGAAAAGGTTATGTCTCGTGTATTGTATGCTAGTATAAAGTGTAAAGTATGCGATGGAATGATATGATATGTTCAGTATCAGATATTTCACATGCAATTGGTTTTGTCAGTGGACACATGGCAAATCTAGGTGAGGCAGTGAAATGGGTGCTTCGGTATTTTTAGAGGCACAAGTATCACCTACAATGGTTGCAATGAATTAATCTATGATTAAGAGATTACAGGAGATTTGGAAAAGAGGAGATCCACCTCGGGTTATGTCTCAAAGTATCATTTTGTAGATATGTTACTAATAAAGGTGGAGTGGTCCATACTCGAGCAAATTGAGGAGACATGAAACCAATATTCTTTAGAAAAGCTGCAGTGGTGTTTGGCTTCTCTTGGCTTGCAAGAAAGGTCATGAATAAATGAGGACAATGTATCAAGTAAATTGATTGTCAGGGAGGATATTGTTGAAATGGTGACAACCAATTTAGGATAAGGTTGTTCAACAACTGCCTATTGTTTAGGATTGTTAAAACAAATTAGCTAAATTAGGTTGGAGAAATAAATGAGCCACTTTCATGTAACTGTGGAGAAAATTATTTAAATATGTATTCCTAAGAGGCATATATTGAGCAAGGGGATTCAATCCCCCTCTTAGGGTGTTGGTTGTAATCTCCTATTGTCTAAGTAATAATATTTGATTGCCATTGTCTCATGGATGTTTCTTCTTCTTCAAGGGGTTTTACCACGTAAATCTCTGTCTCATATGTGATTGTTGTGATTTATTGTTTATGCTATAGATTTGTATAGGGGATTCCGCTACCCAACAGTCATGAGCGTTCATAGATTATTAGATTAAAAGTCTCTTTAATTGTTATTGCACAATATTAAATTGAAAATGCACACATGTATTAAATAAATATGCTTCGTTACTCTTTTGAAATTCGTTTTAAAAAAGTTTGTATCATATTTAGTTATTATTTAACATGTACATGTATAGAATAGATATAATTTGAATTGGATAGATTATTTTTTAGTAATTATATGGGAATGTGCAAGCTAATGAGGGTCACTTTTGGCGCGTTAGATGCAATAGAAAGCTGAAAAATCAGGCATCCCTCAACTTACTTGGTTTTTTTGAGATGCTTACACAAGATATCTTGCATTGAGTAAAAAAGATGAAAAGTAGGACATTGAGTCACGTTTCCGAATATATAACTTTTAAGTATTGAAAATTTACATAACTATGTCAAATTTCATTTTTTCTAATAGTCACTTTTTATTTTTTGGCAAATGATAAGGTATATGTTTTTGTGGGTGCAGCCTTTCACTGCCTAAATAACGGTTTCAGGCTACAAAATCCGGTATACATGTATAGAACCTGTAGCACTAGTGCAACGCTATTTTTTCAAAATTAAATGTTTAATTTTTTATTTATTTTTAATTATGTAAATGGGAAAACCTTGAGAACGGTACGTCAAATGTGGGTGCAACCTTTGAAGGTCTTAATGTAGTTATTTTGACTTGGATTTTTTATAGCATGTAGAGGTCAGTGTCCTCTAGTGCAGCATACAAGTTTTTTTAAAAATGGTTGTGAAATGAAAAAGTTACGGAATAAACACTAACAGTATGTTTTCTGACCAATAGAGTGATGACACCAGAAAATTAGGAAATAAATAGAAAATCTCAATATTTTTTTTAAAAAATTACATATTTGGAATCTGCATAAAAAAATTCTATCTATCCCTAAAATTTCCTCACTAATGGTCAGGTGTGTCATGTTGTAAAGAGCGGTGGAAAACATGCATACTCAGAAAAATACTGAAAATGTCAAATTAGCTATGGTCTAAAAATTCCTTAGCACAGGTTTGGTAAGTCCGAACCAGCCACATAGGACAGTGGCTGACACGCAGGCGCAGGAGGAGCGGGTGATTAGGTGCTAAGGAACGTGCGCACGTTATGTTTAAATTCAAATAACGAGTGCACATTATATTTAAATTCAAATTTTAATGTTTTGGTGCTCAATGTTATAAGAAACGCGCTAGCGTTATGTGTGTGCATAACGCGCGCGCGTTATGGTATTAAATAACGCTCGCGCGTTATAATATTCACAAATTTATGTTTTAAAGTGTTAGATTGGGCGAGATAAAGATAACGATAATGAAGATGATGAAGATGAAGATGATGATGGTGATGAAAATGAAGATGATGATGGTGATGAAAATGCAGATGATGACGATGATGAAGATGATGATGGTGATGATGATGATGATGATGATGATGAATATCATGATGAAGATGATGATGATGATGATGACGAAGATGATGATGAAGATGATGATGATGATGAGGATGACACAGATGATGATGATGATGATGCATATCATGACGATGATGACGATGAAGATGATGGTGATGACGACCACAACGATGATGATGAAGATGATGAAGATGACAATGAGGATGATGATGATGATGATGAAGATGGAGATGACGACGACGATGAGGATGATGATGATGATGAAGAAGATGGAGATGAAGATGATGATGATGATGATGTACTCTCTCTTCTATGGTTTTACACCTCTCTCTCTCTCTCTGTAAACCCCCTCTCCCTCTCCCTAATCTCTTCCCCATCCCTAACCATCTTACTCTTTCTATCTCCCTGTTACTCCCCCTAGCCCAAAACCCCCTCCTCTCCCTAGCCCTTACTAACCTGGGCTCTCTCAGTTTCTCTCTCTTCCCTACATCTCCACCTACCTCTAACCACACCTTCCATCTCTCTTTCACAGTCCCTACAACCAACACCCTCTCCTCTCTCGCTCTCTCTCTCTCCCTCCTCCCGCCCCCAACCATTACTAACAACCTCTCAGTATCTCTCTCTCTCTATCCCCCTCGCTAACCCCCGTCCTATCCCCTTACCCCTAACTAACCCCCCCTCTCTCACTCTCTCTTCCTTGCTTCTACACCTCTCTCTCTCTCTCCCTCTCCCCCCCTCTCTCTCTCGTAATCCCCATTCCCATACCACTACATGATGATGATTATGATGATGATGATGATGATGATGATGATGGAGATGATGATGATGGTCATCATCATCCTCGTCATATCCATCATCGTCGTCATCTCCATCTTCATCTTCATCCTCATCATCATCCTCACCACCATTTGCATCATGATTGATGATTGGCCATCATCATCATCATCATCATCCTGTTCTTTATGATCACCATCATCATCATCATCATCATCATCATCGTCATCGTCGTCATTTCCATCTTCATCATCATCATCATCATCCTCATCGTCGTCATCATCTCCATCTTCATCATCATCATCATCCTCATCATCATCTTCAACATCATCATCGTCATCATCATCATCATCATCATCATCATCTTGATCGGCATCATCATCATCCTCATTATCCTCATCATCATATTCATCATCATCATCATCCTCATCACCAAATTCATCTTCATCATGATTGATGATTGATCATCATCATCGCCATCCTCTTCTTTATCATCACCATCATCATCCTCATCACCATCTTCATCATGATTGATGATTCATCATCATCATCAACAGCAACAGCAGCATCATCATCCTCTTCTTCATCATCACCACCATCATCATCATCATCATCCTCATCATCCTCGTCGTCATATTCATCATCAACATCATCATCATCATCATCATCATCATCATAATCACCATCTTCATCTTCATCATGATTGATGATTGATCATCATCATCATCATCATCTTCGACATCCTCTTCTTTATCATCACCATCATCATCCTCGTCGCCATCTTCATCATGATTGGTTATTGATCATCATCATCATCGTCGTCGTCATCATCATCATCCTCTTCTTGATCATCATCATCATCATCATCTTAATCACCATCATCTTCATCATCCTCATCATCATATTCATCATCATCTTCATCATCACCATTCTCTTCTCTATCATCACCATCATCATCGTCATTGTCATCATCATCATCATCATCATCATCCTCATCATCACCATCCTCATCATCGTCGTCGTCATCATATTCATCATCATCTTCATCACCATCATCATCATCCTCATCACCATCTCCATCTTCATCATGATTGATGATTGATCATCATCATCATCATCCTCTTCTTCTTTATGATCACCATCATCACCGTCATCATCCTCATCATCCTCATCGTCATATCCATCGTCATCTTCATCATCATCATCATCATCATCCTCATCACCATCTTTATCTTCATCATAATTGATGATTGATCATCATCACCATCATCCTCTTCTTTATCATCACCATCATCATCATCATCATCATCATTTTCATCATCATCATCATCCTCATCACCATCTTCAACATCATCATTGTCATCATCATCATCATCAGCAGCAGCATCATCTTCATCCTCATCATTCTCGTCATCATCATCATCATCATCATCATCATCATCATCATCATCATCATCATATTCATCATCATCTTCATGATGTTCATCATCATCGTCATCATGATATTCATCATCATCATCATCATCCTCATCATTGTCTTCATCTTCATCATCGTCGTCTTCATTATATGCTACTCCCTCTATCCAAAACCCCCTCCTCTCTATTTCCCTCCCCTCCTCTCCCTACACCTCCACCTACATCTAACCATGCCTTGCATCTCTCTTTCGCAGTCCCTACAACCAACACCCTCTCCTCTCTCGCTTTCTCTCTCCCTCCTCCCCCCCCCCCCAACCATCACTAACCCCCTCTGTTAGTCTCTCTCTATCTCTCCCCCTCGCCAACCCCCCTCTCAGCCCCCTACCCCTAACTACCCCCCCCTCCCAGCCCCTTACACCTACCTAACCACCCCCCATCTCTAATCCTTAAACCCATAACACCAAATCCCTATTTAACCCCCCAACCCATAGAAACTATTAAATAAACTATTGAATAAGGTTTTTTTATTATTTCAATAACGCTAGCATGTTTATGAATAAAGAAACGCACGTGCGTTTTGTGCAACTAGGTACATTATTTAGCCGTGCACCAAACATATTAAATACCCAGGTTTTTTTTAATATTCAAGAAATGCACGCACGTTTTTTGTGTACATAACGCTAGCGCGTTATGTGCATACATAACGCTAGCGCGTTATGTTTGTGCAAAAATACTTTTATCCTCCCACGTTCTGCGTTTTCTCCTCTCGCCTTCCCGTCTCCCACACAACACAACATTTCAAAATTAACAGTCAAAGCATTGGAGGAAGCTCAAGACACTCCATGTTCACAATCAACAAGTTTGAAGAGGATTCTACAGTTGGCATTTGGAATTGAGGATTCCACATTCACAATTACCAAGCTTCAAGGGGATTCTACATTCACAAATTCAAGCTTCAAGAGGATTCTACATGTTAGCTTGGTTTTGCAACCAAGCTTGAGTGCTATGGGAACCTATCAACAAGTGATAGTAGTTTCAAAGATTGAAAACAAAAAACAATTATAAATCTGAATCTAAAACTAAACTAGCATGTGCATATCATAATAAACTTGAAAAGATTTAAGAACAAGAACAAGAAATAAAATAAAAAATAACTTTTGTATTATGATACCTCAAAGGGTGAGGATGTTGTGGTGTTGAGCAGCTCCAAGGTGAGTAGCTCCAAGCTCCAATGGTCTCTTCTCCAAGATTGCTACAATGGTCAAGAACTCATGAGAGATTTTGACAGCATGAGGATAGGATGATGGATGGATTGAAAGTGAGGAGCCCCTACCACCTTTTTATAGTTTTTGGTGGTGGGGAATACCATTATGGTTTTGAGGAAACCAATGGTATTGACCAACATGGTTTAGGTACCTTTTCCCTCCTTTTTCCTTTTTTGGATATTTTTAATATTTTTATTCCCTTTTTAATATTTTTGGGAATTCTGGACCCTTTTTGAGGGTTTTTTATGCTTTTTGAGGAAAAATATTCATTTTGAGGGGAAAAAAGGGGTGTATTATGGTCTTTTGGTGACCTTTTGATGGCTTTAGAGGCTCAAATGGTGGAAAAGTGGACAAATGGGTCATGTGAATAAGGAAATGAGCTAGTGAGCATTTTTTGGGTGTTAATAGATTGCCCCCTGATGTGTGAGGGTAGGAGCTCATCGTATGGCCGATAGACATCATAGTTCTTTTGTCTTTTTCCTGGGGTTTGGGGAAGAGAAGAGACCGGTTGGAGACTGGATCCACGGCCCTTGTAAGCTGCAAAAACAAAAAATATTACATGGTCTCAATATGAATGAGGAATAATCTCTGATAATGGACGAGGCGAGCATACCCATGCTCGTATCAAGACATAACAATTAGTCCCAAGAAGGGGGACCTAAATAAGACATAAAAAATCTGCTGGTACATCATAATTGTCCAAAGGGGACTCTATGTTGGGATGTACTCATGATCATAACATGACTGATCTCAATAATTGATACACTGGAATGAAGCGACAACCGTTCTGAATAATGTCTCAGAAGGGTTGATGAATTACTGAACCTGAAGGTGTCCAACATCTGTAGGGACTCAATTACTGTGAGTCATTTCTGAGAAGTACATGTAACTGTATACTCGAGGGAGTATAAAACTAGGGTGCATCAGAATACTGTCGCCATGCGCAACCCGGATATCTATAGAAAAAATGTAACTGGTTTTTTCCATAGGTAGACTCTCAAATGTGGAAGAGTCAGGTGGTCTTCAACAAATAACTGAACGGACCAATAGCCTGTGCGAGTCTCAACGATGCGATCAAGGTGTTGACGTCGAGCATGTGAGAAAAAACCATTTGGAGAGGCACTGAGGACTCTTCTCGAAATGATTCGTAGGCACTCATCATAAATGGCAATGAGTCCAAGACACAGGGACCTCTAGGTCTATCCTCTGGAATAAATTTGGTTGTCGTCGACAGAGGGAGACCAGCAACTAACAAGGCAATGATGTTTCCTTGATAGGAGCGCGAGGTGTAGAACTGAAGTGTGGTAGTACTGATGGTAGGACTGACATACTTGTGGGGATGGGAAGTGACTGGGGTCATATAGTGGGTAGACTCAAACTTCCTTTGTTCAGAGCATGATGACATGGTTGACCTGGCAGCGTAGGGAACTGACTTGTAGATGCGGGGATCATAGATTTTAAGGACTGAAGGGTATGTATTAACTCTGGGAGGGGACAAGCTGATGGGTGCTGTCGAGGGATTCTCAGGGTGACATACTACAGAATACTCTGAACAAAGGCGACCAAAATGGGGGAAGCTGCCATATGAGTAGACGTGATATGTTGTGGCGCTGAGAAGCACCAGTGGGTCCTTCTTCGTAGTTTTAATGAGCTCCAAGAAGGGATAAAAGTGTGCTCTGAAATGGTACTGTCCTGTGGATTTTGTGAGCCCAGGACTGTTCGTGCTCATGGGTGCTTTCATTTTTAAGGAGTTTGAAAACGAGAAGAAGACTCTGCAGTGGTTGTGAGTACCATCCTGTTGGTGTTTACGAGCCCAGGATGGTGATTACTCGTGGTCGCTTTCATGTTTAGAGAGTCTGAAAGTGGTAAGTGGACTCCATTGGTGTTCTTTTTCGTAAGTTAGTCTCCAAGGCCCGAAAAAGCATAAAATGATGCAAATGGAGAACTCTTCTAGCCGATGTGACTAGAGTATTCCTTTTTCGTAATTAGTCTACAAGGTCCGGAAAAGGGGTAAACTTATACCAAGTAGACGCCCTTTCAGATACATTTAGCGAGCATGAAAGGAAGCAAGGTTGCTCGGAGATCTTTTCATTGTTTTAGGGGTAAGAAAAGAGCTTAACATAAACTCCCTAAGTGCCTTTTTCGTAGAAAGGATTGCTCGGCCCCGAAAAAGGGGTAAAACTATACCGAACGAAAAGGGATTTATGAGAGCGAGAAAAGGTCTCAAGCATCGTCATGAGTGCGGAATACTGAATCCGGTGACATAAAGATTGTCAAAAAGGAGCAACGGCCAATGTGGCATGCAAATCGAGGTGATGAGTGGTATTTTGAAAAAATGCCCAAAAATTATGGGGTGAGAGCGAGAAATGACCTCAAGCATCATCACGAGCGGGGAAAACTGAATTCGGCAATATAAGACTCATAAAAAACGGAGAACGGATGATGTGGCATGCAAACCGAGGCGATGAGGGGGCATGGAAAAAATGCCCAAAAAATCTAGAGGTGAGAGCGATAAATGATCTCAAGCGTCATCACGAGCATGGAAAACTGAATTTGGCGATATAAGACTTGTTAAAAATGGAGAACAGCCGATGTGGCACACAAACTAAGGCAAGGGGGGCGTGAAAAAATGGTCAAAAAATGGACCTGGTGAAAACAGGAAAAGGAAAAAACTATCATGAAGTTCTCGTTGTGCTGATTCCAATGGTACCAACGATTTGAGGAACGGACGTCGTATGATACCGCAATGGTTGTTTGAAAAATGGTGAAATTTCTATAAATAGGGTGTGGGGCCCATATGACGTGTCATTGTTACGTGTGAGTTTGGCAGAGCAATCAGAGCTCTTTCTTGATTTCCGGGAGATTTGACTGTTGGTTTTCGATTCCGCGAGTTTCAGGTAACCCTATTCGCCTTAGCCTTTTTAATTATGTCTTTTTTGGTTAGCGACGGGCCCCCGAAGGCTGCGAAATTCCATGTTGGCCTTCCAACATGGAATATCACGGGTTTCGAGTCTGTTTCCGCGATGAACATCGTGGGTTCGAGGCTGACAGCCGTGATGTTCATCGCGGGTTCGGGGCTAGTAGTCGCGATGTTCATCGCGGCTGTCGGGCTGGTAGTCGCTATGTTCATCGCGACTGTGTGGTCAATACCCGTGATGTTCATCGTGGGTTTTTGGATGGAGGTCACGATGATCATCGCGGCTTTTGATGGAAAAGCCGCGATGGAATTTTTTGAAATTTTTTTTTCTGGTTCTAAAAAAATTCTTTGTTTTTTGGCAGGATGTTGAGGAGACCATTGGTGTCATGGCGAGAGCGAGAGATGGAGGAGTATTTGATGATTCGGATTCGGACTGATTAGGGGGTCCGACAGGCTCTAGCTGTGAGTGGACTCCTGAAGTTCACTCAGATTCCACCGATGCATTCAGTAGGGCCGCTACTGAACAAATTGGTGAGTTTGTGGGTTCCTGCAGAGGGTGCCTTTATTGTTGGGGGTGAGAGGTTGGAGATCACCCTTACTGATGTATATTTCCTTACTGGGTTACCTCGCTTAGGGGAGGTTGGGGATCTTCTGCCGAGGATCCCAGCGGGTGTGGACATGGAGGATCTCCTGGAGACCTTCTGTGTTGCTAGGGCGATTGTGTAGAACAACGCTTTGAGTCTGAGATCATTGCGGGAGTGGGACATGCGAGCTATTAGGTCTTGTGTTCTGCGGGTGCTGGGTGCCGTGGTGCCACATTGTTTGTCAGGGGGACAAACGATGATGGTGGACTCTGTGTTGAGGGGGACCTACTATGCATGGGGTCAGATGTTTTTGGCTGGTGTCCAGAGAGATCTGGACAAGGTCATTCGGGAGGGGGGAGAGTTTTGCTATGCCTCCTTTTTGTGTTGTTTTTTGTTTGAGAGGGTACCGACTTTGCGGCCACGGGTACCGGTTCGAGATGGTTTGGTGAGCGAGCCGCGCATGGTGCGGTGGGGGCAGATGATGCCCCATGGTGGTGGTGGTATCCGCGGGTTCTTTTCACAGGAGATGTATGAGTAGTGGGAGCAGATCCCCCTGCTGATTGAGGACTATCTGTATGTTGGTATGGATTATCGAGGAGATCCGGAGATGCCTCGAGCCCAGGGACAGGCCTGGGGTTTAGATGGTATGTTTTGTGTTTTGTTCTCTACTATATCATGTGTTTTAGATGTGTTTGTTATGATATAGTTAGATATTTATATGATTGTTCATTTGCGTGATTGTGTAGATGTTGGTCCTATACCACCGACCGACTATGTGGCTCGTAGGGGACGGGCAATGGTGGTCATTCCACCTCCTGTGGCGGTACCGCCTCCGCATGCTCGAGGATTTGGGGCTCGCGGTCGAGGAGCTGGGACTCGAGATGATGCTGTGGAGGGTGTCCGAGAGATACTAGATATGATCCTAGCAGGATTTCCAGAGGATGGGTGGAGGGATTTGGATCGGGACATCGTCGAGCGATGTTTCGATGTGCCTCATGAGTGGTGCTCGATCTTACTTAAAGCAGCATTGTTGGTGGCTGAGTGGAGAGATGGGGGCCGGCATGATCCGGTAGGGCCGGAGGAGGGGAGGATTCGCTTACGAGATGATCCAGCGGGGCCGGCGGAGAGGAGAGTTCGAGCTCGGCATGATCCGGTGGGGCCAGCGGAGGAGGCGCCAGAGGAGCCTGGAGACCGTGATGATTAGATGATTTTGCATCTGCCCCCAAATGCTGATGAGCATATGGGGAAGTCCCTTTTTGTACGGATGATGTATTTTTTGTATATTGGGTGCTGAGGGCACCTATGACATGTTTTGACTATATTATGATGTATATATATTTATATGATTTGGTATATAGTCATATATGCACATGGATGCATTCATTGTCTTTTTGTTTGCCCGTAGAGGCATGTTTGATTTTCTGTATGCCCGTGGAGGCACATGTTATGCATGTGGATGCAACATTTTGATTTTTGTATATGCCCGTGGAGGCACGTGTTATGCACGTGGATGCATTTTTGTCATTTTTATATATGCCCATGGAGGCACATGTTATGCACGTGGATGCATTTTTGTTTATGATATGGTTTGATTGGTGTGCCAGTCAAGAATGTTGTTGGCCATATGGTCTGCTACACTATTGAGATTCCTTGGGACATGTGTAAATGAAATGGATTCAAACTATCGAACCATTTGTTTAGTGCGCAAGAATTTTCTGAAAAGACAGGGATCGCGTACCTGGTAATCGTTGTTGAGCTGGGAAACAAGGAGTTGTGAGTCCAAGAAAACATTAAGGTGACGTATGCTCATTTGGAGAGCTGCCGCCAGGAGACTGGTCACGGCATCGTATTCAGCTTGGTTGTTGGTGGCGGCACCTAAACACACTCCGTCGATGTGGATCAACTCATGTGAAGGGGAGTATATTACCCAAGCCGTGGAGGCTAGATTGGGGGACCAACGGCTTGCACCATCAGTGAAACCGATTTAGCAGAGTGGAACATGATCCATTTGTGGTCATGCAGAGAAAACAAATATTTAGGTTTTTTGAATTTTTTGTGAAAAACAAAATAATACTGTACAATAATGGACGGTGGTGTCCATCAGATTTTCTATGGGTAAAATCGCTTGAGGTACAACCCGTTGCGTGGGTTGCATAGGGGGTTTCCTTCTGAATCGGTCAGAATGTATGCCCCCTGTCCGAGGCAAGTGTGTATAATGTATGGGCCTTGCCACATGGACACAAACTTTCATTTCCCGATTTTATCATGAGCTTGATCGTAGGCGAGGACAAGGTCCCCTTCAGTAAAAGTTCTTGGGTGAACATGTTTGTCATAACTCAGTTTGGATTGGTTCTTGGCTGCTTCCATGGTTTGAAGGGCTGTGCGCCAATCTTCATCGGCCTGCTCCAGGAGGAGTAAGCGTTGCTCAATTGGGGAAGTGTCCGGTAGGATTTCAACGGCCATATGTAGGGCTGGAATCTGGCACTCGATGGGGAGGACGGATTCGACACCGTGAACTAAGTGGAAAGGGGTAAAACCGGTGGCGGTTTTGGTTGACGTGCGGTATGCCCATAGTGCCGGGAAGAGCAGGTGGTGCCAATTTGATTTGTGTTTGTCTACGGTGCGCTGGAGGATGGTTTTCAAAATTTTGTTGATTGCCTCGACTTGGCCATTTCCTTGGGGGTAGTAGGTGGAGGATAAATGATGTTCATATTTCAGTAAGGTTGATAATTCACTCCAGACGACATCTTCGAAGTGAGATCCGTGGTCTGAGATGAGTTGCTTTGGCACTCCAAAACGAGCGATAACATGGTTTAGGAAAAAACGTGCTGCGATGTCGGCCTTGCAATTTTAAGTTGGCATGGCTTCCTCCCACTTGGTGAAATAATCTACGGCCACAATAATGTGTTTATGACCGCCGACTGACGTGGGATTGCAATCGAGGAAGTCAATGGCCCATTTGCAGAATGGTCCTACAGTGACGACTGGATGAAGGGGGGCGGGTGGGGTTCTTGCCTTGGGGGCAAAAAGTTGGCAGTTTTGACAATGTTTGACTGCGGTGATGCAATCAGTAAATAATGAAGGCCAAAAGTAACCTGCGCGGATGATCTTTTGGGCGGTGGCCATGCCGGAGAAGTGGCCTCCGCAGGCACCGCTATGGCAGTAATTAAGGACTTGTTCTGCCTCGTTATGAGATAGGCAGCGTCGTAAGATGGTATCGACACCGCGTCGATAAAGGACATCGCCTAATAGGAGGTATCAGGGGCGTGGTGTCGTATATGACGGCGTCCGTCACGATCGATGTGGGTCAAAATTTTTGTGTGCGGAGGTAGATTAAGATGTCGCCGTACCATGGGTCGTCAAACGAAATGATGAAAATGTGATCGTCAATGAGATCCGTTTGGATAGCGGGTGATGACGAAGAGGATGGGAGGTCTATGATGAGTTGAGCGAGTGCTAGGGCCTTGGTTCTCTTTGGGGTCTTGAAAGTTAGGTCGTACTCTTGCAGGATAATCACCCATTTAGCTACGCGGCCTTGAAGAAGGCGATGCGTCAAGAGGTAAACCATGGGATTGGAATCGGCTACGATTGTGTGTGGGCTCAGGAGAATGTAATGTCGCGTTTTTTGTACTGAAAAAACGACGGCGAGGGCCATCTTTTCTTCATGTGGGTAGCGGAGGGGTGGGCCACACAAGGTCTGGCTCACATAGTAGATGACATGCTCTTAGCGAGCAGTATCTTCTTGTACAAGAACTCCAGATACAACATGTTCGGATGCTGAACATAGAGGGGTGAAATCTTTTGTGAAAATCTGGAGGAGAAATCAGCGGGGCGTTTGTGAGTGCTTTCTTTAAGTCGGTTGAAAGCTGTCTCTGCTTGTTGGTCCCATATGAAATGGGTATGCAGACGTAGTAGTCGTAGGAAACCATGGACCGTTGTGAAATAGTCAGGGACAAAGCGGCGGAGGAAGTTGGACCTCCCTTGTAGGCTTTGCAGTTGTCTTAATGTACGGGGTGACAGTAATTCTAGAATGGCTTGGAATTTTAAGAGGTCTACAGTGATGCCTTTTTCTAAGATAACGAACCCCAGCAGGCGACCTGATTTAAAACAAAAGACACACTTGAGAGGGTTCAAGCGGATGTTGTATTTTCGACAATGCAAGAAAACTTGTCGAAGGTCGTCTAAATGGTCAGATTGCTTCTTGGATCAAGCGGGTGAGGTCGTCCAGATAAAATTTTATAATCTTGTATAAATCGTGGGAAGCAATAAGTCATGGCGCGTTGAAAGTGGCTCCAGCATTCTTGAGACCAAAAGGCATGACGCGATAGGCGAAGGTGCCCCATGGGGTAGTGAAAGCTGTCTTGTATTGGTCTTCTTTACGGATTTTTATTTGGTTATATCCGGAGAAACCGTCCATAAAAGAAAGGACCTCATGTCCCGCACATTCATCGATTAGTTGGTCAATGAAAGGTGTGGGGAAGTTGTCTTTGGGACAAGCGAGGTTGAGGTCTCGGAAATCAGTACAAACGCGTATGGTGCCCACTTTTTTGTTTACTAGCATTGGGTTTGAAACCCAGGTGGTGTAGACAATAGGATATATGAATCCTGCTTTTTGGAGTTTTTTGATCTCAGCTTTAACAACTGGGAGTTTGGATGGGTGAATTGGTCGTTGTTTCTGTCGGACAAGAGGTACATTGGGCCAGGTGTCGATGTGATGTTCAACAATTTTGGGATCGAGTCCAGGCATCTCGGTGTAAGACAAGGCGAAGACATCACAAAACTCTTGGAAGAGTTTCTTATATGCCTGAGTTTCCACTTGAGTACATGATGCACCTAGCGAGATGAGCTCAGGTTTTCCAGGTGTGGTGGAAATGTCGATTTGTATAATAGGGGAAATGTTGGACATGTTCCCTTCTTCGAAGGCATCTGGTGCTGGGATGGGGTCCTTGAACCAATCAACCTTAGTTGGTAGGAAATCTTTTGATTCGACTGATAGCTGGTTTGCTGCGGTGGATGTAGATGCCTCAGGGAGGAAGTATGAGCGATGATGCATATCGTCCCAAGGGTAGTCCGGTGCAGTGAGTGTTTCTAAAATTTGCTCATCAATATGGAAGTAATCAGACCATAAATCAATGGGTTCTGGTTTGTATGTGGTTGAAATCATATAGATGGTATTGATTTCTTTCGATGAAGATTATTTTGGAGGGTAGATCTCCCCTTGATGAGGGGAGGAGATATCTCTAAGTCGACGTTATTCAACTCGTACAACGCTGCTCTGTAATCTGGGAGATCAGGGCAGTGGTGTGAATAATGGCCATAAATGCCGCATATCACACAAGGGTGGTTAGTGCAGAGCGTTTTGTTGCGAGGCTGAGGAGGTGGCTCAAGTCTTACTACTGGAATTCTGGTGTTGTCATCCAACATATTCATGTCTTCTTGGAGTGCCAATAATTGTGGACATTGATGGGTGGCATGGCCTACGTCGTCACACAACGAGCACTTAGGGGGAATGCGAATAGTTGGGGGGTTTTTAGCTACCTTAGGGGTTGTTGGGGGGGTGTGAGTTATGAGTCCGGTGTTATAAGTTGGTGGGCCTCTGCCCCCTATGTTCCGTAACAGAGGTGGGTCGTTTCTGGATGTTGATGCCGCAGTCACTATTGGGGGTGGTCTGTTTTGCAGATGAGTGACCAGAGGGGGTGGGTGGATGGTAGTAGGGATAGGTTGTACCGGTTGTAAAATAACAGTCGGAGTCAGCGGGGGGCTCGAAGCAGGTAAGTACCATACAGGTATTCCTAATGTTAAGCCAGGAAGGTTGAGTGTAGCCATTACTGGCGAACTGACAACTCCAGAAAATGGGAACAAGAACGGGATAGTGTGAATTGGCGTTGTGCCAATATGAGTAGGCACTGTGGGTGTTTGTGGTAGTGATGAAGGTTGCTGTGTGGTGTGCGACAGGGTGCACAAATCCGATGTTTTTGTTATCAGTGATGGTGGTGAGATCGATGGAAATGTGGAAGTCATAGGTGACTCGGTGTAGATTCCAGGACCAATTGACGACACAAATGATGTCGGTGTGTTTTGAATGGTTTGTTCAATAATTGGTAGCACATTTTGAGGAGCTGCGGGGGAGTTAGGATCATAATATGTGAGTTGATCGATCTTGATAACGCGTCCTTCATGTGGGAACATCATGAGGCAAAAAACAGATGAAGCCACTGCTTTCATTTTGTACATATAACTACGTCTAAGAAGGAGGTTGTCGTCGAGCTGGGCATTGATCACTTCGATGTCGATAAGAACTAATTTTCCGCCTAGTTCTACGGGTACGTTCGCTAAAAGGCCTTGTGGTTGAGCTAAGCGTTTGTCGTAAGCTCGTAATGCCGTGGTGGATGGTTGTAAAGCGGGAGAGCCAAGCTTCTGCCACACAAGGGTGGACATAACGCAGGTGGAAGCTCCTTCATTGATGATGCATCGATGCACAACAAGGTTTCGAATGTTTACTGATACTTGGAAAGCTACATTTGATGGCAATCGAGGTTCGGCTTGGTCTAAGTCGAAAGCCATGATGTGTGTGTCGTCAGGGTCTACTCCTCCGATGGCGGATAATAGTAGTTTTCGTTGTGCAGGGCATGTTTTCAGTACCTCTAAAGCAGACATAGCAGTGAGGGATTGCGCTAGGTCTTCCACGACATTATAATTGGATGCTGCGCGAGCATTAGGATTGTTGTTAATCCTTCGCAAAGGGATGCGAGGGATTTTAGGTCCTCCATCCAACGGCATATGATGTTTCCTTGATAGGAGCGCGAGGTGTAGAACTGAAGTGTGGTAGTACTGATGGTAGGACTGACATACTTGTGGGGATGGGAAGTGACTGGGGTCATATAGTGGGTAGACTCAAACTTCCTTTGTTCAGAGCATGATGACATGGTTGACCTGGCAGCGTAGGGAACTGACTTGTAGATGCGGGGATCATAGATTTTAAGGACTGAAGGGTATGTATTAACTCTGGGAGGGGACAAGCTGATGGGTGCTGTCGAGGGATTCTCAGGGTGACATACTACAGAATACTCTGAACAAAGGCGACCAAAATGGGGGAAGCTGCCATATGAGTAGACGTGATATGTTGTGGCGCTGAGAAGCACCAGTGGGTCCTTCTTCGTAGTTTTAATGAGCTCCAAGAAGGGATAAAAGTGTGCTCTGAAATGGTACTGTCCTGTGGATTTTGTGAGCCCAGGACTGTTCGTGCTCATGGGTGCTTTCATTTTTAAGGAGTTTGAAAACGAGAAGAAGACTCTGCAGTGGTTGTGAGTACCATCCTGTTGGTGTTTACGAGCCCAGGATGGTGATTACTCGTGGTCGCTTTCATGTTTAGAGAGTCTGAAAGTGGTAAGTGGACTCCATTGGTGTTCTTTTTCGTAAGTTAGTCTCCAAGGCCCGAAAAAGCATAAAATGATGCAAATGGAGAACTCTTCTAGCCGATGTGACTAGAGTATTCCTTTTTCGTAATTAGTCTACAAGGTCCGGAAAAGGGGTAAACTTATACCAAGTAGACGCCCTTTCAGATACATTTAGCGAGCATGAAAGGAAGCAAGGTTGCTCGGAGATCTTTTCATTGTTTTAGGGGTAAGAAAAGAGCTTAACATAAACTCCCTAAGTGCCTTTTTCGTAGAAAGGATTGCTCGGCCCGAAAAAGGGGTAAAACTATACCGAACGAAAAGGGATTTATGAGAGCGAGAAAAGGTCTCAAGCATCGTCATGAGTGCGGAATACTGAATCCGGTGACATAAAGATTGTCAAAAAGGAGCAACGGCCAATGTGGCATGCAAATCGAGGTGATGAGTGGTATTTTGAAAAAATGCCCAAAAATTATGGGGTGAGAGCGAGAAATGACCTCAAGCATCATCACGAGCGGGGAAAACTGAATTCGGCAATATAAGACTCATAAAAAACGGAGAACGGATGATGTGGCATGCAAACCGAGGCGATGAGGGGGCATGGAAAAAATGCCCAAAAAATCTAGAGGTGAGAGTGATAAATGATCTCAAGCGTCATCACGAGCATGGAAAACTGAATTTGGCGATATAAGACTTGTTAAAAATGGAGAACAGCCGATGTGGCACACAAACTAAGGCAAGGGGGGCGTGAAAAAATGGTCAAAAAATGGACCTGGTGAAAACAGGAAAAGGAAAAAACTATCATGAAGTTCTCGTTGTGCTGATTCCAATGGTACCAACGATTTGAGGAACGGACGTCGTATGATACCGCAATGGTTGTTTGAAAAATGGTGAAATTTCTATAAATAGGGTGTGGGGCCCATATGACGTGTCATTGTTACGTGTGAGTTTGGCAGAGCAATCAGAGCTCTTTCTTGATTTCCGGGAGATTTGACTGTTGGTTTTCGATTCCGCGAGTTTCAGGTAACCCTATTCGCCTTAGCCTTTTTAATTATGTCTTTTTTGGTTAGCGACGGGCCCCCGAAGGCTGCGAAATTCCATGTTGGCCTTCCAACATGGAATATCACGGGTTTCGAGTCTGTTTCCGCGATGAACATCGTGGGTTCGAGGCTGACAGCCGTGATGTTCATCGCGGGGTTCGGGGCTAGTAGTCGCGATGTTCATCGCGGCTGTCGGGCTGGTAGTCGCTATGTTCATCGCGACTGTGTGGTCAATACCCGTGATGTTCATCGTGGGTTTTTGGATGGAGGTCACGATGATCATCGCGGCTTTTGATGGAAAAGCCGCGATGGAATTTTTTGAAATTTTTTTTTCTGGTTCTAAAAAAATTCTTTGTTTTTTGGCAGGATGTTGAGGAGACCATTGGTGTCATGGCGAGAGCGAGAGATGGAGGAGTATTTGATGATTCGGATTCGGACTGATTAGGGGGTCCGACAGGCTCTAGCTGTGAGTGGACTCCTGAAGTTCACTCAGATTCCACCGATGCATTCAGTAGGGCCGCTACTGAACAAATTGGTGAGTTTGTGGGTTCCTGCAGAGGGTGCCTTTATTGTTGGGGGTGAGAGGTTGGAGATCACCCTTACTGATGTATATTTCCTTACTGGGTTACCTCGCTTAGGGGAGGTTGGGGATCTTCTGCCGAGGATCCCAGCGGGTGTGGACATGGAGGATCTCCTGGAGACCTTCTGTGTTGCTAGGGCGATTGTGTAGAACAACGCTTTGAGTCTGAGATCATTGCGGGAGTGGGACATGCGAGCTATTAGGTCTTGTGTTCTGCGGGTGCTGGGTGCCGTGGTGCCACATTGTTTGTCAGGGGGACAAACGATGATGGTGGACTCTGTGTTGAGGGGGACCTACTATGCATGGGGTCAGATGTTTTTGGCTGGTGTCCAGAGAGATCTGGACAAGGTCATTCGGGAGGGGGGAGAGTTTTGCTATGCCTCCTTTTTGTGTTGTTTTTTGTTTGAGAGGGTACCGACTTTGCGGCCACGGGTACCGGTTCGAGATGGTTTGGTGAGCGAGCCGCGCATGGTGCGGTGGGGGCAGATGATGCCCCATGGTGGTGGTGGTATCCGCGGGTTCTTTTCACAGGAGATGTATGAGTAGTGGGAGCAGATCCCCCTGCTGATTGAGGACTATCTGTATGTTGGTATGGATTATCGAGGAGATCCGGAGATGCCTCGAGCCCAGGGACAGGCCTGGGGTTTAGATGGTATGTTTTGTGTTTTGTTCTCTACTATATCATGTGTTTTAGATGTGTTTGTTATGATATAGTTAGATATTTATATGATTGTTCATTTGCGTGATTGTGTAGATGTTGGTCCTATACCACCGACCGACTATGTGGCTCGTAGGGGACGGGAAATGGTGGTCATTCCACCTCCTGTGGCGGTACCGCCTCCGCATGCTCGAGGATTTGGGGCTCGCGGTCGAGGAGCTGGGACTCGAGATGATGCTGTGGAGGGTGTCCGAGAGATACTAGATATGATCCTAGCAGGATTTCCAGAGGATGGGTGGAGGGATTTGGATCGGGACATCGTCGAGCGATGTTTCGATGTGCCTCATGAGTGGTGCTCGATCTTACTTAAAGCAGCATTGTTGGTGGCTGAGTGGAGAGATGGGGGCCGGCATGATCCGGTAGGGCCGGAGGAGGGGAGGATTCGCTTACGAGATGATCCAGCGGGGCCGGCGGAGAGGAGAGTTCGAGCTCGGCATGATCCGGTGGGGCCAGCGGAGGAGGCGCCAGAGGAGCCTGGAGACCGTGATGATTAGATGATTTTGCATCTGCCCCCAAATGCTGATGAGCATATGGGGAAGTCCCTTTTTGTACGGATGATGTATTTTTTGTATATTGGGTGCTGAGGGCACCTATGACATGTTTTGACTATATTATGATGTATATATATTTATATGATTTGGTATATAGTCATATATGCACATGGATGCATTCATTGTCTTTTTGTTTGCCCGTAGAGGCATGTTTGATTTTCTGTATGCCCGTGGAGGCACATGTTATGCATGTGGATGCAACATTTTGATTTTTGTATATGCCCGTGGAGGCACGTGTTATGCACGTGGATGCATTTTTGTCATTTTTATATATGCCCATGGAGGCACATGTTATGCACGTGGATGCATTTTTGTTTATGATATGGTTTGATTGGTGTGCCAGTCAAGAATGTTGTTGGCCATATGGTCTGCTACACTATTGAGATTCCTTGGGACATGTGTAAATGAAATGGATTCAAACTATCGAACCATTTGTTTAGTGCGCAAGAATTTTCTGAAAAGACAGGGATCGCGTACCTGGTAATCGTTGTTGAGCTGGGAAACAAGGAGTTGTGAGTCCAAGAAAACATTAAGGTGACGTATGCTCATTTGGAGAGCTGCCGCCAGGAGACTGGTCACGGCATCGTATTCAGCTTGGTTGTTGGTGGCGGCACCTAAACACACTCCGTCGATGTGGATCAACTCATGTGAAGGGGAGTATATTACCCAAGCCGTGGAGGCTAGATTGGGGGACCAACGGCTTGCACCATCAGTGAAACCGATTTAGCAGAGTGGAACATGATCCATTTGTGGTCATGCAGAGAAAACAAATATTTAGGTTTTTTGAATTTTTTGTGAAAAACAAAATAATACTGTACAATAATGGACGGTGGTGTCCATCAGATTTTCTATGGGTAAAATCGCTTGAGGTACAACCCGTTGCGTGGGTTGCATAGGGGGTTTCCTTCTGAATCGGTCAGAATGTATGCCCCCTGTCCGAGGCAAGTGTGTATAATGTATGGGCCTTGCCACATGGACACAAACTTTCATTTCCCGATTTTATCATGAGCTTGATCGTAGGCGAGGACAAGGTCCCCTTCAGTAAAAGTTCTTGGGTGAACATGTTTGTCATAACTCAGTTTGGATTGGTTCTTGGCTGCTTCCATGGTTTGAAGGGCTGTGCGCCAATCTTCATCGGCCTGCTCCAGGAGGAGTAAGTGTTGCTCAATTGGGGAAGTGTCCGGTAGGATTTCAACGGCCATATGTAGGGCTGGAATCTGGCACTCGATGGGGAGGACGGATTCGACACCGTGAACTAAGTGGAAAGGGGTAAAACCGGTGGCGGTTTTGGTTGACGTGCGGTATGCCCATAGTGCCGGGAAGAGCAGGTGGTGCCAATTTGATTTGTGTTTGTCTACGGTGCGCTGGAGGATGGTTTTCAAAATTTTGTTGATTGCCTCGACTTGGCCATTTCCTTGGGGGTAGTAGGTGGAGGATAAATGATGTTCATATTTCAGTAAGGTTGATAATTCACTCCAGACGACATCTTCGAAGTGAGATCCGTGGTCTGAGATGAGTTGCTTTGGCACTCCAAAACGAGCGATAACATGGTTTAGGAAAAAACGTGCTGCGATGTCGGCCTTGCAATTTTAAGTTGGCATGGCTTCCTCCCACTTGGTGAAATAATCTACGGCCACAATAATGTGTTTATGACCGCCGACTGACGTGGGATTGCAATCGAGGAAGTCAATGGCCCATTTGCAGAATGGTCCTACAGTGACGACTGGATGAAGGGGGGCGGGTGGGGTTCTTGCCTTGGGGGCAAAAAGTTGGCAGTTTTGACAATGTTTGACTGCGGTGATGCAATCAGTAAATAATGAAGGCCAAAAGTAACCTGCGCGGATGATCTTTTGGGCGGTGGCCATGCCGGAGAAGTGGCCTCCGCAGGCACCGCTATGGCAGTAATTAAGGACTTGTTCTGCCTCGTTATGAGATAGGCAGCGTCGTAAGATGGTATCGACACCGCGTCGATAAAGGACATCGCCTAATAGGAGGTATCAGGGGGCGTGGTGTCGTATATGACGGCGTCCGTCACGATCGATGTGGGGTCAAAATTTTTGTGTGCGGAGGTAGATTAAGATGTCGCCGTACCATGGGTCGTCAAACGAAATGATGAAAATGTGATCGTCAATGAGATCCGTTTGGATAGCGGGTGATGACGAAGAGGATGGGAGGTCTATGATGAGTTGAGCGAGTGCTAGGGCCTTGGTTCTCTTTGGGGTCTTGAAAGTTAGGTCGTACTCTTGCAGGATAATCACCCATTTAGCTACGCGGCCTTGAAGAAGGCGATGCGTCAAGAGGTAAACCATGGGATTGGAATCGGCTACGATTGTGGTGTGGCTCAGGAGAATGTAATGTCGCGTTTTTTGTACTGAAAAAACGACGGCGAGGGCCATCTTTTCTTCATGTGGGTAGCGGAGGGGTGGGCCACACAAGGTCTGGCTCACATAGTAGATGACATGCTCTTAGCGAGCAGTATCTTCTTGTACAAGAACTCCAGATACAACATGTTCGGATGCTGAAACATAGAGGGTGAAATCTTTTGTGAAATCTGGAGGAGAAATCAGCGGGGCGTTTGTGAGTGCTTTCTTTAAGTCGGTGAAAGCTGTCTCTGCTTGTTGGTCCCATATGAAATGGGTATGCAGACGTAGTAGTCGTAGGAAACCATGGACCGTTGTGAAATAGTCAGGGACAAAGCGGCGGAGGAAGTTGGACCTCCCTTGTAGGCTTTGCAGTTGTCTTAATGTACGGGGTGACAGTAATTCTAGAATGGCTTGGAATTTTAAGAGGTCTACAGTGATGCCTTTTTCTAAGATAACGAACCCCAGCAGGCGACCTGATTTAAAACAAAAGACACACTTGAGAGGGTTCAAGCGGATGTTGTATTTTCGACAATGCAAGAAAACTTGTCGAAGGTCGTCTAAATGGTCAGATTGCTTCTTGGATCAAGCGGTGAGGTCGTCCAGATAAAATTTTATAATCTTGTATAAATCGTGGAAGCAATAAGTCATGGCGCGTTGGAAAGTGGCTCCAGCATTCTTGAGACCAAAAGGCATGACGCGATAGGCGAAGGTGCCCCATGGGGTAGTGAAAGCTGTCTTGTATTGGTCTTCTTTACGGATTTTTATTTGGTTATATCCGGAGAAACCGTCCATAAAAGAAAGGACCTCATGTCCCGCACATTCATCGATTAGTTGGTCAATGAAAGGTGTGGGGAAGTTGTATTTGGGACAAGCGAGGTTGAGGTCTCGGAAATCAGTACAAACGCGTATGGTGCCCACTTTTTTGTTTACTAGCATTGGGTTTGAAACCCAGGTGGTGTAGACAATAGGATATATGAATCCTGCTTTTTGGAGTTTTTTGATCTCAGCTTTAACAACTGGGAGTTTGGATGGGTGAATTGGTCGTTGTTTCTGTCGGACAAGAGGTACATTGGGCCAGGTGTCGATGTGATGTTCAACAATTTTGGGATCGAGTCCAGGCATCTCGGTGTAAGACAAGGCGAAGACATCACAAAACTCTTGGAAGAGTTTCTTATATGCCTGAGTTTCCACTTGAGTACATGATGCACCTAGCGAGATGAGCTCAGGTTTTCCAGGTGTGGTGGAAATGTCGATTTGTATAATAGGGGAAATGTTGGACATGTTCCCTTCTTCGAAGGCATCTGGTGCTGGGATGGGGTCCTTGAACCAATCAACCTTAGTTGGTAGGAAATCTTTTGATTCGACTGATAGCTGGTTTGCTGCGGTGGATGTAGATGCCTCAGGGAGGAAGTATGAGCGATGATGCATATCGTCCCAAGGGTAGTCCGGTGCAGTGAGTGTTTCTAAAATTTGCTCATCAATATGGAAGTAATCAGACCATAAATCAATGGGTTCTGGTTTGTATGTGGTTGAAATCATATAGATGGTATTGATTTCTTTCGATGAAGATTATTTTGGAGGGTAGATCTCCCCTTGATGAGGGGAGGAGATATCTCTAAGTCGACGTTATTCAACTCGTACAACGCTGCTCTGTAATCTGGGAGATCAGGGCAGTGGTGTGAATAATGGCCATAAATGCCGCATATCACACAAGGGTGGTTAGTGCAGAGCGTTTTGTTGCGAGGCTGAGGAGGTGGCTCAAGTCTTACTACTGGAATTCTGGTGTTGTCATCCAACATATTCATGTCTTCTTGGAGTGCCAATAATTGTGGACATTGATGGGTGGCATGGCCTACGTCGTCACACAACGAGCACTTAGGGGGAATGCGAATAGTTGGGGGGTTTTTAGCTACCTTAGGGGTTGTTGGGGGGGTGTGAGTTATGAGTCCGGTGTTATAAGTTGGTGGGCCTCTGCCCCCTATGTTCCGTAACAGAGGTGGGTCGTTTCTGGATGTTGATGCCGCAGTCACTATTGGGGGTGGTCTGTTTTGCAGATGAGTGACCAGAGGGGGTGGGTGGATGGTAGTAGGGATAGGTTGTACCGGTTGTAAAATAACAGTCGGAGTCAGCGGGGGGCTCGAAGCAGGTAAGTACCATACAGGTATTCCTAATGTTAAGCCAGGAAGGTTGAGTGTAGCCATTACTGGCGAACTGACAACTCCAGAAAATGGGAACAAGAACGGGATAGTGTGAATTGGCGTTGTGCCAATATGAGTAGGCACTGTGGGTGTTTGTGGTAGTGATGAAGGTTGCTGTGTGGTGTGCGACAGGGTGCACAAATCCGATGTTTTTGTTATCAGTGATGGTGGTGAGATCGATGGAAATGTGGAAGTCATAGGTGACTCGGTGTAGATTCCAGGACCAATTGACGACACAAATGATGTCGGTGTGTTTTGAATGGTTTGTTCAATAATTGGTAGCACATTTTGAGGAGCTGCGGGGGAGTTAGGATCATAATATGTGAGTTGATCGATCTTGATAACGCGTCCTTCATGTGGGAACATCATGAGGCAAAAAACAGATGAAGCCACTGCTTTCATTTTGTACATATAACTACGTCTAAGAAGGAGGTTGTCGTCGAGCTGGGCATTGATCACTTCGATGTCGATAAGAACTAATTTTCCGCCTAGTTCTACGGGTACGTTCGCTAAAAGGCCTTGTGGTTGAGCTAAGCGTTTGTCGTAAGCTCGTAATGCCGTGGTGGATGGTTGTAAAGCGGGAGAGCCAAGCTTCTGCCACACAAGGGTGGACATAACGCAGGTGGAAGCTCCTTCATTGATGATGCATCGATGCACAACAAGGTTTCGAATGTTTACTGATACTTGGAAAGCTACATTTGATGGCAATCGAGGTTCGGCTTGGTCTAAGTCGAAAGCCATGATGTGTGTGTCGTCAGGGTCTACTCCTCCGATGGCGGATAATAGTAGTTTTCGTTGTGCAGGGCATGTTTTCAGTACCTCTAAAGCAGACATAGCAGTGAGGGATTGCGCTAGGTCTTCCACGACATTATAATTGGATGCTGCGCGAGCATTAGGATTGTTGTTAATCCTTCGCAAAGGGATGCGAGGGATTTTAGGTCCTCCATCCAACGGCATATTTGGTATGCGTAGTGGTTGATTTGGTGGTAGGGAGGTGGATGTGTCAGTGGGAGGAGTTTCTGGGGGTGGGCCATACTGATTTCTGTGAGTTTGGAGGTTGATGTCATTGGATGACATCATTAATAAATGGTGTGTGCCTGGATCCGCATGCTGATAATCAGTTGCGGCATAAGTGATTTGTTGTTGGGGTGCAGCGGATCCTTGTGGAGGATCCATAGGACGAGTATTTACTACTCCTTGGTTTGGCAATGGGTTTTGTAATATAATGGGTTGCGGTTGGTTAAGTGGAGCTGGCTTTCCAGCGTGGCCCTGGCGTTGAGCATCGTCAGCCCAAAGTTTACGTGCTTTCTCTAAATGGGGGCAGTTGTGAGTGTAGTGTCCATAGACTCCACATATAGAACATGGATGGTTTGTTCTCAGGTTATTGTTTTTGGGTTGCTTGGGATGACGAGCAGGATTCTGGTTGGGAGGAGCAGCATTGTTATTATTTGGAGGATTGGGAGGTGGTGGACCTTGATTATGTTATTGGTTGTTGCCGCGGTTACGTCCTCTTCCATGGTTTTGTTGTCCACCCTGGTTGCGTTGGTTGTTTTGATGTTGGGGTTGATTGTGTTGTGTGTACACTTGCCCTTGAGCAGTGGGAGGATTTTGGGGTGTCGCAGGTACGGGAGCAGGTTGTGGTGGATAATAAGCTGGTGGGGCTGGAGGTGGTCCAGTTTCCTGCTGGGGTTGTTGGTAACCCTGAGCTATTAGAGGTGTTGGGTTAGCTGTTGTAGCTTGCTGTGGGTAATACACTGGTTGTGGCGGGAACTGAATTGGGTTCTGGGTGGCCGGTTGGTTATAGTATGTGGGTGGTACATATGTCGATGGCGCTTTCCCATAGCAATGTTGTGGACAAGAGGGTCCATGAGTGTGATGAGTCTGATTCGTTGGAGCGTACGAAGTTGTCGCTCCAGAATTAGATGTAGCCCTAGAGAGGTCTAGGGCATTTATGGTGCTCACCATGCTAAAAGGTTTAATTTGCGGTGTGACTTGGCCGATAATACCATCAGCGGCATGTGATGCCCCTGGCGCGTCACCGCGTGAAGAATCACCTCGTGGGGCGTCTGGTATGATGGTGTAGAGATAGCCTGATTGGGCATAAATCAGGTCGAATTGCTGAGCTTTTAGGATAGCTTCTTCCTCTAACTGGGGTCGTTCGGAAGCTACGTCTTTTGCTATGAGGGGTAGGAGTGATTTAAGAAACCAGTCCAAAAATATACGGTCATCCAGTTTAATCTTACAGAGGCTACGACGCTTGCGCCACTCATGGATGTGGTCGGTGATGTGGGTAGCTGTGTTTTGTCTGCAAGACAACAGTATTTCAACTCCTGCATCGTAATGTACAGGTAGCTGAAAAAACTGAAGGAAAGTGGAGGCAAGAGACGTAAAAGTATGGTGGGTCCCATGTGGTTGTTCGATGTACCACTTGGCTGCAGAGCCAGTGAACGTTCATTGCAACAGTCTTAGACGAATGGAGTCATCCACTATGGAGTTAGATGAACACCATAGGTGAAAAGACATTATGTGGTTTTGAGGGTCCTCCCGAGGTTTTCCTTCAAACTTGGGTATGTCCGAGGGGAGCTTTGTAGGCATGGGTGGCCATGTAGGTTTGTGCCTGATAGGATCGTTGGTTAGCCTGGCTATGTCTGGTAAGTTTAGACTAGCCATGTAAGGTAAACTAGCAGATGGGTGTGGCGTAGTGATTGGGACATAACTATTCATGGTGGCATTATGTAGTGGTCCAGTAGCCCCTAAAGGTATGCTAGGTATTGAAGGTATGTGTCCTCCAACCGTTGTGGTTTGGTATGGGCCAGCGTTTCCAAGTGCAACATGGGTTACACCGGGGTTAGGAATAGTGCCAGGAATTCCTGGGATCTGGGTTGTGGTAATGACAGGTGGTGTGATTCCTATGTTTGGCATACCCATAATAGGAGGTAGTCATGTGTTGGGCATACCTAAAGGTGGAGTGTCCCCCATATTAGGCATGCCTAGAGGGTTTGTTGTTACCATAGATGGCACAGTAGTAGAAGGGTTTGTGGATGTATCTCCAATAGTACTGGTAAAAAGTGGGTCGTATTTTGGTCCAGCCATGAGGTTGGTTGGTGATAATTCAGTAGGGTTTTTGGATTCAGCCTTAGAATCAGATGTGAAGTGAGGCGTGTCAGAATCGGATGACTCTATGTTTGGCCGATGACGTGTTGAGTCAAGGGATAAGGCTCTACGTCGGTGACGTGGAGAGCCAAGTAGACTGAACTGAGGGGGTTCACCCTGAAGACGACGAGATCGTCTTAAATTCTCAATAGTGAAAAATATTTTTAAAAATTTTCAGTGTAAGGTGGTGATGTAAAATACTCGAAACCCTAATGCAACAATGAGTGCAAAAAGGGGAGTGAAAATAAAGGCTCTCAGGCCAAAAATCAACCTCAAAAAGCACTTATTATAGCAGCTGTGCTATAATAAGTGGAGGGATGCAACAAAATTGGTCAGAATACCAAAAGTCAAACAATTTCTAGAAAAAAGAGGTGTTATTAGACCAAAGGTGGGTAATGTATCATGCAAACACCTAACTAGAAGTATTGTGAGTCAACAAACGATATCCTCTGCAAGGTGATGAAATCCAAGTCAGACAATATAGAGTGTTGAATCAACGGCTAGATATCCCCCTACCGGGAGGGACACCGGGTAGACAATCCTAAAGAGTGACAACTAGGATACCCCGTTCATGACACGTTTAGTTGGGTGAATCTGTCGTTTGGTTCTATCGCCGCTGTACACCAGGGGGGTGTACACCGAGAACTTCGAAAGGTATCCTTCGATTACTGAATGGATTGCGGTATTCCACTCAGACTTCCGAAACCAGTCTGGCTACTTCAACCCTCCTAAGGGAGAGGCCTTCCCGATAAATTGGTTGATAACCGTGTCAAAATTATAAGGGATTTTGGTACCGTAGAGGACAACCACTATGTCTCAAATGTAATAATTGAGGGGTGTTATTGGAACACCTATCCCCTCAATTCTACCTAACTACAAAATTCTTTTAAGTGCTCCCCAAGTGGGGTTAAAAGTTTGTTGAGTTTAAGGTAAATTTTAAGGCTTAGTTTAAATTATGTGGCAGAGTGGGTGCAAGTGTGGTATTTAAACTGAAATTGATTTGCCTCGCTTGGGCGATTTTACAAATGAAAAAAAAGACGCTTCCAGTTTTGCAAAAAATAAAGGCGTTTTTGAAATGTAAATGCTTAAAAAAACTATTCAAAAATAATGGATCTTTGAAATAATTTGAAGGAAAGCAAATAACATGAATACTTCAAGAAATAAATGGATTTCTTAAAAATTGCTTGGGCAAAGTATCGAGCAAATAAACAGTAAAACCTTGATCTTACATAAAATGCAGAAAAAATCTCTCTTTCAATTTCTGAAATTTTTTTAAAAAGACTTTTAATGGAGCATTCTAAATAGTAAAAGATTTAATATGGCTGTAAAAATGCAGGAAATTTAATACTGTAAAATATGCTAAATGGGCAGAAAATACAGCAAAAAATAATTTTCAAAAAATTTGGCCGAATTGAAAAAAACTTGAAGCGCGAGTTTTGGGAAAACAGCCGCGATGGGCCGCGCGGGTTTCGGTTGTGAAGCCGCGATGTGCAACGCGGGTTTCGGTCACACAGTCGCGATGGGCAGCGCAGGTTTCGGCTGAGAAGCCGCGATGTGCAGCGCGGGTTTTCGTGCAACAGTCGTGATGTGCAGTGCGGCAAATGGCCGCGAAGCCGCGATGTCCAGCACGTAAAATGGCCGTGAGGCCGCGGCGCACCGCGCGGAAAAAGGCCACGAGGTCGCGATGAGCCGCGCGACTGTCGAGCAAAAAACCCCGAGTTGAAAGCCGAAAACGAATGCCAAAAAATGAACCCGAAAATGGAAATTTCAGGCTGTTAATGGCAATAAAAGGGGCCAAGATCTAGAGCAGCAATGGATCTGCTGTCTAGGATGGCAGATCTATGAATTAAAATGATTAAAACTAACAAAAACTGAGATTTAAAGCAAAAAACTGATATCTAAGAATTCAAAGCCAGCGGAGTCGCCAAAAACTGTTAGCTTGGTTTTGCAACCAAGCTTGAGTGCTATGGGCACCTATCAACAAGTGATAGCAGTTTCAAAGATTGAAAGAAAAAAACAATTATAAATCTGAATCTAAAATTAAACTAGCATGTGCATATCATAATAAACTTGAAAAGATTTAAGAACAAGAACAAGAAATAAAATAAAAAATAACTTTTGTATTATGATACCTCAAAGGGTGAGGATGTTGTGGTGTTGAGCAGCTCCAAGGTGAGTAGCTCTAAGCTCCAATGGTCTCTTCTCCAAGATTGCTACAATGGTCAAGAACTCATGAGAGATTTTGACAGCATGAGGATAGAATGATGGATGGATTGAAAGTGAGGAGCCCCTACCACCTTTTTATAGTTTTTGGTGGTGGGGAATACCATTATGGTTTTGAGGAAACCAATGGTATTGGCCAACATGGTTTAGGTACCTTTTCCCTCCTTTTTCCTTTTTTTGGATATTTTTAATATTTTTATTCCCTTTTTAATATTTTTGGGAATTCTGGACCCTTTTTGAGGGTTTTTTATGCTTTTTGAGGAAAAATATTCATTTTGAGGGGAAAAGAGGGGTGTATTATGGTCTTTTGGTGACCTTTTGATGGCTTTAGAGGCTCAAATGGTGGAAAAGTGGACAAATGGGTCATGTGAATAAGGAAATGAGCTAGTGAGCATTTTTTGGGTGTTAACACTACATTCACAATTTCAAGCTTCAAGGTGATTCTATATTAACAATGTCAAGCAAGTTTGATGAATCTATATGAACACAGTTGAAGAAGAATCTACATTCCCTATTGAGCAAGCTTGAAATTTCTATATTCACAAATGAAGAATTTTCTATATTCACAAGTGATGTAGAAAATTTACTTTCACATTTGAGCAAGATTGATGTTCATCTATATTCACAATTGAGGAAGTATCTATATTGACAATTGAGAAATCTTGGAGAACCTATATTCATAGTTGAGAAATAATTTGGATATTTGAATAATTGAGCACACCTTTAGGATCTATTTTCTTAGTATTGCTCATTGTGGTCATGGGGAATTCACGCAATCGAAAAAGGAAATCGGCAAGGAAAGAGAAGCCTCAGGAAACCATGGAAGAAGTTAGAGAAAATAAAAGTTTGGACATGTGGAATCGAAGGTATTCCATGGAAACTCATCCAAATCCAACCATAGATGATGCCACGGTTGTTCCTACCCACCCACCTCAAGAAATACGAAGAAATTCACTAGAGGAGCCCTCAATTTCAACAACATTTGATGAATAAACACCCCATGGCACTAGTGAAGAATTAAGATGTAGGTTCTCATCGGGTGATGTTTCAATTCCCACATCAAGTCAACCTCAAAATATGGTAGTGGATGACTTGTTGGGTAGTGGTTATACAAGCGACGAAGTTAGAGAGGCATTGAGTGGAGTATTGACAATAGAAGAAGCAAATATTATGGAGACCGTCCAAGAGAATGAAAGACAAGGGGCTCCTATGGAAATGCCAGAGCGTCCTGGTGATGGTATACATACTCCAGTTCCAACACCCTTACCTCCATTAGCAACTGCATGCCGAAGAACTCCGAGACGTATACAGGTTGATGAAACTATCATTAGTTCACTTGAAGGTACGTTGTCTACATGTTCTATTGCTTATCAAACTCGACAAATACTTGATAACTTTTTTTATTCTAAATGTGATGGGGACAAGTGCAAATTATTTTTATCATTGTTGAAATCTAGGCATATGACTGTTGTTGGAAGAACATTAGGGATAAAGATGGCCAAAAAGTTAGAACCAAGTTCTCATATCATTAAAAGTTTAGTAGATGCATTTAGTACGATTGGAAAGAAATCTCGCTCAAAGGATCGCAATGCGGTTCGTTGTGTGTTGTCACAATCAATCATTAACAAAAGCACTAGGGCACTTCGTTTTCTTAAACCTACATCCAAAGTTGTTAATTTGAATGTGAAGACACTTCGTAGGTATTGTGTTAGAAGAGAACAACTTGAAACCGGTCAGACAGATGTTTGGGCCTTCATTGGCAGGTTGCCACGCTCTGATATGAAGCTCATTGATGCGGTAAAGGGATTAGTGCAAGCTTTTTGGCATGACAATACTAGACCTTCTTCTAACCAAAAAGATGTATTAAAATTGAGAAGGGGTTCAAAGGATCGTAAACCACACATTAAACATTTTCTTGATATAACACAAACATAATTATATGAGAGATTTAGGAATGAACATAACGAACTTGACTTGGGCCAAAGATCATTTGAAAATGCAAACCATGGTATGTTAAAATAAACAAATTCGTAACACATGTTGTTGTCGATACCACATTGAATAGGGTTACTATTATGACACATATGCATATATTTTTCGTGTATTGCATAACACTCTTGTGCAGGAATGCTCAGTTTCATTACCACCGATTCCATCTAGAGACTTTATTCATAGCATTTTGTGTAGTAGGCCAAACGATTGCACATTTTATCAAAAAAATTGCATAGATGGGACATGCCCAGGGTGTGGTGGATTCACATTATTGGAAAAATGCATACATGTGACCGATGAGCATGAACGTGGGAGGCAGGAGGTGAACTTGCATTCATTCAAATATGTCACGTATGATATTGATGGAGGGAACAAAAGAAAAAAAATACAATTGGTCACTTCTCAGATTGGTAATGAGCTATTGGATACTATTTTTTCTTAAGATTGCAGTTTCATATGTAACAATCTATTGATATAATGTCTTTATTGTTGATATACCACGTACGGGTTTGCGACTTCATGGAGGAATTCTTTGAAAAGACACAACAATATGTAAATCATGTGCATGTGGCTCGTTGGCAAGATGAACAGTTTAGAATGTGCAGGGATACATTTCCTATCAGGACTATCCCGTTAATGGTTGATTTTGCGGAAAACTACACTCTTCAACCGCAAAATGAGATTCAGAGTCAATACTATCACTCGGACCAAGTCAGCCTAATGGTCCATATCACCTATAGACATGGGGCAGATAGTACTGAAGACAACAGGGTTATATTGAAGGAGTATCACTTCTACATAAGTGATGACAGGTGTCACGACTTGGATTTTGTACAACACAGCTTTCAAATCTTCTACAATCACTTGAAGGATAACAATATACGGATGGAACAACATTGGATTTGGTCTGACGGTTGTGCAGGGAAATTCAAAAATGCCCGTGTCTTCCAATGGTTGTGTATGCTCCACAAAAGGCACAAGGTGCCACATATGTGGAACTATTTTGAGACTGGGCATGGAAAAGGTGAACACGATGGAGCAGGTGCGTGCATAAAGACTGCATTACGTAGGAAAGAAATGAAGTTCACAGATGGAACTATCATCCGAAATGCAAAAACCATCGTTCAATGGTGTGCTTCAGTCATGGGGGAGGGAGCAAGAAGGCAGGAAGATCACTCAACCAAGAAAGCACATGTGGTTAGATATTTTTGGGAGGTGGTGGATGTAGATCATTCACAGTTATATGAGTGCAAGACCATCTAAGGAACTCGTGCATTTCATTCAGTTAGAACGTTGGACAATGTTATACTTGAAATGTGGACAAGGAAACTGTCATGTTTTTGTTCTCCATGCAGTAGTGGTGAATGGGACGAATGTGAATCCATGGATTGGGTTGACAGCTGGGACCGTGTATCACTCCCCATTGGTCGACGGATAGCTACAGAATTATCCCAGTTCGAGGAGGACCAATCAAGTATTTCACCAGACTATGACCACATATCAAATCTTGTACAACCAGGTTCGATTAATATTTTTATATTTTTGACAACTAGTTGTGTCTAATTAGCTGTGTATATTTTTGATATTTTTGACAACTAGTTGTGTCTAATTATCTGTGTATATTTTTGATATTTTTGACAACTAGTTGTGTCTAATTAGTTGACTAAAACATTGGAACTATAATTTCTCCAGGTCACATATACGCAGTGGTTTCCCCAAGATGCAATGCATGGCGCACTGACTATTGGCTGGCACGTTGCTTAGAGGGGAAGAAAACCCTAAATGTCCCATTGCAGGACTCTGAGGGAGTTGATTTTCCAATTGGGTCGATGGTTATAAGGGGAGAATATTTGAACCGGGTTTCCCACTTAGCAAATTGAAAAGGGTATACATATGAAGATTATAGACCAGGTGGGATTGTATACCATTATATACACTTAGTTATTGGCACAAACCTCCAGCTGCAAACAATGCCAAGGAAGAACTCATCAAAGGCACGATACTTATTGCCTTATTCCGAGCATGAGAGGTTACAACAAACCATTGGTATTCGAGGTGATCCTAATGGTCTAGTCGAATGACCATAGGTAGGTAATCTGGTACGTGGTTTGCTTGTTTTATTGTGTATTATGTTATAGGTATGTGGTGTACATGTATGCTATGATTTTGTTCCGTGGTCTCATTGAGTATTGACATTAATATTTTGACTATTGCAGCCATACATTGATAGCTTGATAGATTCATAAATTGCATAGAATTGGTACAACTTCATAGATTGCACAAGTTTCGTAATCATCATCATCATCATCTTCACCACCACCACCACCACCACCTTCATCATCATCATCATCATCATCATCATCACCACCATCATGATCATCATCCTCATCATTATCATGGTAAACCATCATCATCTTCATCATGAACATCATCTTCATCATCACCACCACGACCACCACCACCACCACCATCATCATCATCATATATTCAACACCACCACCACCATCATCGTTGTCATCATCATCCTCATCATCCTCACCCTCATCCTCATCGTCATCATCATCCTCATCCTCATCCTCATCCTCATCCTCATCATCCTCATCATCCTCATCCTCATGCTCATCCTCATCCTCATCCTCATCCTCATCATCCTCATCCTCATCATCCTCATCATCATCCTCATCATCCTCACCCTCATCCTCATCCTCATCCTCATCCTCATCCTCATCCTCATCATCGTCATGGTAAACCATTATATTCATCATCATCATCATCGTCATGGTAAACCATTATATTATTCATCATCATCATCATCATCGTCAACATATTCATCATCATGATCATCATTCTCATTACCCTCATCATCATCACCACCACCATCATGATCATCATCCTCATCATCCTCATCATCATCATGGTGAACCATTATCTTCATCATCATCATCATCGTCAACATATTCATCATCACGATCATCATTCTCATCACCCTCATCATCAAAATCTTCATCATCACCACCACCACCATCATAATCATCATCCTCACCCTCATGCAGCTCCTCACCATCATCATGATCATCATCCATCAACAAGTTCCCGGTGGACGATTTTGCAAAGTTGACCCCCGTGGGCAAAAATTGCATAGTCCCTCACTGAGCAAAACCCTAGTTTGCAGAATGCACCTACAAGATGACACATGGGCCATGGGACCAGCAGAGAGGGGCACCCCTAGCACTGTACCGACGTCCGGAATCCAACGGCGTTGATGGTTTGTCGATCTGAGCCACATCCTTCATTCTATGGCTCGTTCCGTCTCGCATCCAAAAGGCCTTCAGGGACACCTGCTGGATACTCGCCGGGGCCATAGAACTCCAACCGTGCAACAAAATCGGGTTTCGGGGAGACATGCAAGTGTGTCTAGGATGGTTCCAGCTGGGAACGCTAGCAACAAGTTCTCGGTGGACGATTTTTCAAAGTTGACCCTCGTGGGAAAAAATTACACAGTCCCTCACTTAGCAAAACCCTAGTTTGTAGAATGCACCTACAAGATGACACATGGGCCATGGGACCGGTAGAGAGGGGCACCCCTAGCACTGTCCTGACATCCTGAATCCAACGGCGCTGACAGTTTGTCGATCCGAGCCACGGCCTCCATTCTATGGCTCTTTTTGTCTCGCCTCCAAAAGGCCTTCAGGGACACGTGCTGGATACCCACCCCGGCCATAGAAATCCAACCGTGCAACAAAATCGGGTTCCAGGGAGACATGCAGGTGTGTCTAGGAAGGTTCCAACTGGGAACACTAGCCATAAGTGCCCAACGGACGATTTTGCAAAGTTGACCCCCGTGGGCAAAAATTGCGCAGTCCCTCACTGAGCAAAACCCTAGTTTGCAGAATGCACCTACAAGATGACACATGGGCCATGGGACCGATGGAGAGGGGAACCCTAGCACTGTCCCAACATATATAATCCAATGGCGCCAATGGTTCGTCGATTCGAGCCACGACCTTCATTCTATGACTCGTTCTGTCTTGCATCCAAAAGGCCTTCAGGGACACCTGCGAGATGGAACGAGCCATAGAATGAAGGCCGTGGCTCGGATCGACGAACCTTCGACGCCGTTGGATTCAGGACATCGGTACAGTGCTAGGGGTGCCCCTCTTCGTCGATCCCATGGCCCATGTGTCATCTTGTAGGTGCATTATGCAAACTAGGGTTTTGCTCAGTGAGGGACTGTGCAATTTTTGCCCATGGGGGTCAACTTTGCAAAATCGTCCGTAGGGAACTTGTGGCTAGCGTTCCTAGCTGAAACTGTTCTAGACACACCTGCATGTCTCCCCAGAACCCGGTATTGTTGCACGGTTGGAGTTCTATGGCCCCGGCGGGTATCCAGCAGGTGTCCCTGAAGGCCTTTTGGATGCAAGATGGAACGAGCCATAGAATGAAGGTCGTGGCTCAGATCGACGAACCGTCGGAGCCATTGGATTCAGGACGTTGGGACAGTGCTAGGGGTGCCCCTCTTTGCCGGTCCCATGGCCCATGTGTCATCTTGTACGTGCATTCTGCAAACTATGGTTTTGCTTAGTGAGGGACTGTGCAATTTTTTCCTGCGAGGGTCAACTTTGCAAAATCATCTGTCGGGCACTTGTGGCTAGCATTCCCAGCTGGAACCGTCCTAGACACACCTTCATGTCTCCCCGAAACCCATTTTTGTTTGCATGGTTGGATTTTTATGGCCCTAGTGGGTATCCAGCAGGTGTCCTTGAAGGCCTTTTGGATGCGAGACGGAACGAGTCATAGAATGAAGGCCATGGCTCCGATCGACAAACCGTTGGATTCAGGACGTCGGGACAGTGCTAGGGGTGCCCCTCTCTGTCGGTCCCATGGGCCATGTGTCATCTTGTAGGTGCATTCTGCAAACTAGGGTTTTGCTTAGTGAGGGACTATGTAATTTTCGCCCACGGGGGTCAACTTTGCAAAATCATCCACCGAGAACTTGTGGTTAGCGTTCCCAAATGGAACCATCCTAGACACACATGCATGTCTCCCCAAAACCCGGTTTTGTTGCACGGTTGGAGTTCTATGGCCCCGATGGGTATCCAACAGGTGTCCCTGAAGGCCTTTTGGATGCGAGACGGAACGAGCCATAGAATGAAGGTCGTGGCTTGGATCGACGAACCGTCGGTGCCGTTGGATTTCGGACGTCGGGACAGTGCTAGGGGTGCCCCTCTACACCGGTCCCATGGCCCATGTGTCATCTTGTAGGTGCATTCTACAAACTAGGGTTTTGCTCAGTGAGGGACTGTGCAATTTTTTCCCATGGGGGTCAACTTTGCAAAATCGTCCACTGGGAACTTGTGGCTAGTGTTCCCATCTAGAACCATCCTAGAAACACCTACATGTCTTCTCGAAACCCGGTTTTGTTGCACGGTTGGAGTTCTATGGCCCCATCAGGTTTCCAGCAGGTGTCCCTGAAGGCCTTTTGGATGCGAGAAGGAACGAGCCATATAATGAAGGCCGTGGCTTGGATCGACGAACCGTCAGCGCCGTTGGATTCAGGACGTCGGGACAGTGCTAGGGGTACCCCTCTCCGCCAGTCCCATGGCCCATGTGTCATCTAGTAGGTGCATTCTGCAAAATAGGGTTTTGCTCAGTGAGGGACTGTGCAATTTTTGCCCATGGGGGTCAACTTTGCAAAATCGTCCACCGGGCACTTGTTGACAGATGATGATCATGATGATGGTGAGGATGTGGATGAGGATGAGGATGATGAGGATGATGATCATGATGGTGGTGGTGATGATGATGAAGATGTTGATGATGAGGGTGATGAGAATGATGATCGTGATGATGACGATGATGATGGTTTACCATGATAATGATGAGGGTGATGACCATGATGGTGGTGGTGAGGATGATGAAGATGTTGTTGTTGTTGATGATGATGATGATGATGATGATGACGGTGGTGGTGGTGGTGGTGATGAAGATGATGATCCTGATGATTATGATGGTGGTGGTGGTGGTGATGAAGATGATGATCATGATGATTAGGGTGAGGATGATGATGATGAGGGTGAGGATGAGGGTGAGGGTGAGGATGAGGGTGATGATGAGGGATACGAAACTTGTGCAATTTATCAAAAACAAACATATGACCATGAAGATGTTGATGTTGATGATGATGATGATGATGATGATGAATATGATGATGATGGTGGTGGTGGTGATGAAGAAGATGATCATGATGAAGATGATGATGATGGCGATGGTGATGATGATGATGAGGGTGAGGAGGATGAGGATGATGATGAGGATGAGGATGAGGATGAGGATGATGAGGATGAGGATGAGGGTGAGGATGATGAGGATGAGGATGAGGATGAGGGTGAGGATGTAACATCCCGATATTTTCATAAAATTTAAATTTTTTAAAGCACCATAAAAAGAGCTAATATTGTAAAATGCGGAAATAATAATAATCAATATTCAGCAATTAATAAAAGTGTCGCTTGGTAGTAACAATTTAATGCTTGTGTCTTTTGTCTTTTAATGACGTCATGAAAATCAATTAATGATTATGTACTTTATTTGTATGCTGGAATGATTGAAAATTTATGATGCATTGGAAAACATAATTCTTTTGACAAGTGCTGACAGTTTAACTTTTCTGGATGATGATGAAAGGGGTCCCACGAGGTGCCCTAAGGCTTACTTAGCTATTCTGATAAAGCACTGCACTCGTCCTCCATGCGCAGGTTCGCAGGTAAGAGATAGAGATAAAATTCAGAGTGTTTAATAATCGCGATATAAATCGAAACTGCTTATGAATTTTGATGCTACAGGTATGGTCTCCTTCCAATTCTGTAAGATGAACCTGTCTCTCTCAAGACTGCAGATAACGTCTATTTCAGGGTGTGTTTGTTGTGAATGTTTCCAATAAGTGTTGATGAGTTTACGTAAGGTCATTCCATGAATTCCTTGTGGCTATTAAGTAATTCTTTTTATAATAATGACGGTGATAGGTTGATGACAAGGACGCATGGTCTTAAGTCATACTATGGAGAGATTGACAAAATGGTTCTAAACTCTATTGCCTGGAAAATTAAAATGGTGACACTTGAAGTATTAATACCCAACCATGCAATGAATGTGATGGTTCCTTGGGTGGCACCATACCCTAACGATGTGTTTATATAACTTATGGTGTGGACAAGCTTGATGAGATCTACAATAATCCCTACTTTGAACTTTATAGTAGACTTTATGTAATGGGCGAAGTCAAACCATGCCCTATGGTTGCTCACGACCTTAGTGGATATTCATAAGCTATGAATCTAGTTCGAAAATGATTATATGGGATCGTATGAGACCTTTGGTTATATACTATCGGTGATCGTTATACATTGATAATATTTACATGTTGAAACTTTTAATGTTGGTTTGAATGGGTTGGCAGGTGGAATGATGGCCCTAAAAAATCCTGCATACGAATCAAGGGTGTATTAAATGATTAGGTTTGTAATTAGTGTGCCTAGCCACCATGTTAGGGATCGTGTTACATGCACGTCTATGCGGATGTTTCAACGTGTGATAAGGTTTGGCAATTGCTGAGTTGTAACGGCCTCCTACCCTACTATCAACCGATATGGAAACTTCGTGGCTTGGGAGGTAGATGAGCCATTTATTGCTACTCCTACCACCTTCCAACGTGGCTTGATGAGGATGGATCTCCGTCGTTGATCGTTTTGTATTGGGATGAGATGAACCCTTGCGTAACTTATGGATTCTTTGTAATGTTTCTTGGTCATTTGTTCGGTGGTAGGGTTTGGGAGGTGAGGCCAATCGGTCGAGAGGCACTTAGGGTTTGCTGGTTTTTCTAGCCTTCCTCGGGCTCGATCCTGAGACCGATAGAAACCCTGTGTCTGCAAGTAAAGGTTATCCGTGGAAGCCAACTCTGGAACGATGTTGTGGTAATCTATAGGTGGAATGAGTGTATCTGTGCCGGTGTTGCCGTAGCTTGCAAGTCTGGGTTTTCAATTGAGTTGGAAGTTTTTGGGAGGTATCCCTCATCGTGGTCTTCGACCTGGGTGCATCTCCTTCACAGTGGATGGATGCTGGCTACATCAAAAACTCTGTCACAACTCAGGTAAGTTAACGTTGCAAAGGTTTTCCTACTATTCATTGTTGCATGCGTTCTACCTCATGATCCGATGCTTAACTTGTTGCATGGTTGTTGGCAGGTAACCATCAACGAATCCACAGGGTGCTGGAATAGTTGAAGGGGAAGAGAACTTAAGCAAACCCACCGGTAAGCTTTGGTGGTATCCCTCCTTAGTGGTTCTCCTGGAATCGGACTTAATGAGCAAGTGCTAGTAGCATGCCTTCGCGGTAGTGTCTTTTGTCTCGCCTGCAGCATTTGGGAAACCTTCAGTTTTGAGTTTTGTCGATAGAGTATGTGATGTAAATGTTTAAAATATGTGGCCGGCCATTCCTGGGCACGGCGAGTTTAGCAGGGTTGAACCCTTGTGTTTGCAAATCGTCTTGCATCTTTCCGTTTATGTCTTATCGTTTTTGTGTACTTCTGGGTTGATGCATGTGGAGATACGTAGACTGTAACTTTATCTCAGTATTTGATGTGTGCATAAATGGCGTGGGGTTTCGAAAGGAACCCTCAGCAAAAGATAGTGGCGACCATAGGGTGTAACCACTGTTTTTTTTAATGGAAACGATAATATTTTAGGGTTTAATGGCTATGTTGGTGAATTGGTCTTCTCATTTTTGCATCTGAATCTAGAAGCCGGTTAATATATTTTTGGTTTTATGTCTGCGTATAATGTTTTTCAATCTTATCATTCTTGAACTCAGATCCATGGATCGAAAGGCATGTTTTCAATTGTTTAATTAAAATGTGGCTATACGCCGAGAAATAGAAAGGAAGTGGTTTTGTTTTGAAGGCATAAGTGATAACGTTAAACCCTAGCTATCGATGTGAATGAAATCTACCTGTCTATATTGATGTTTTAAAGGAATAAGAATAACAACTCTTGATTCTGCAATTAAATTGTCTATGGTAATGAAACCGCCGATTTGGAAACTGCTTAAATGTTTATAAATGATAATGTATTGAAAACCTGTTGACCCCAGCTAGGGTGTAGAGATACTATAATTTAATCTGTCAATTTAATAAAGCTATGTTTGTCCTAGCTGTTAATAACTTGGTATTTTGTGGTGTAAGTTTTATCATATGCAAATGATAGTTCGGGAAAAACAAAGAAAATAACAGTGCAATCGTCAGATAATTAGATTGTTTATGAATATGCAGTTCTTCTATTCTAACTATATATTCCTGTATTCGTCCATTTTGGTCCTCTGATGCAAGGATAATATAACACAGTAGCTTTCTTTCTGTCTGTAAAATATAATACAGTGAAGACAATATTCATATAAGATCAATCAGATTCTAAAAGAAATAAGAAGATGGAAAAAATGGGAATATGGTTAAACAGAATGCATGCTATTGTTTTCTTTGAAATAATTAATAAAAATTAGTAACTCTAGTTGTTAACATAATGATCACCTTTAGGAATAAGAAAAGAACCTACTGCTACAATTAGTTTCTGTTAAGTTGTTTTAGCATACAGAATTGGATAGTAAAACTATACATGCATAGATCTAATCTACAGCTGCTAAAATACAAGATGCATGATAACACAGTCTGTGCATGGGTGATCTTTGGTTTAGATATTTAGATGCATGCTAGGTTTTGACTTTTAGCTGGGCATATTTAATGCTACCTCTCTGTACTGGAGTACGATGCAGCTCCACGCATGGGGAAAAATGCAGAGTCATTTTATGAGTTCAACAAATCTAAGTTAATTAGGATCTGACATTTTCTACTATTGATCATTAAATAACTATACTAAGCCATTTTCTGAGAGCATTCATGTGATTTGAAAAAGAAAACACAGCAGAATAGAACCTGAGGGTAATGGGAGGAACAAATCACTCAAGAAACTTGTTCCACCCAACTTGCTCCCAAACAGCCAAGATGTCTGCTTTAGGACCCCCGAGCCTATCCACTGATCCACCAGGAGGAATAAGGTTTTGCAGCTTAGGACTTCAACTTGCAGCAGCAAGAAAATTTATATATCTAGCCTTACAGTCTTAGTAATTCCATGGGATCAGCACCAGCACCTCTGGTTTGTCCTTCTCATAACATTTGTAGACTTATACTTGCACTCTCCACAGCCTCCCCTATTCGAATCTCTCAGCCATCACCTGATGAGCATGAGGAATGTTTCTGCAAAAAACATTGTAAGAGCTTCCTGCTCAATTCGAATTTCCCTTTATAGGCTGCCTAGGTCTTTTGTAATTAACTGGTCATTAGTGAGCTGCCTGCTCACCTATCTCCACCTGGAGAGGGAAATGCCACAAAATTAGGGGGAGTTGTCCCATACCAACAGCTAATGGTAGAGTGCAAATGCTGCCATCTGTCCCAATCCTTCCAACAGCTTCCATTCCTCCTAGTGGGCTAGTGGATACTCTTGTAACAGCTTTCTTGAGTGTTTGTCTCCCATTTTCATTTATTAAATAATAATAATGAGTCATCACATTCAATTTTGACCTACTTGGTCATAATTACAACTTGTAATTATAATTTAACACAAGGTATTTTTTGCAAAAAGAATAATAGTAGAAAATAATTATTCTCAAAAATTGGGTAGGTGACATACACCCCCTCTTAAGCCTCAACATCGTCCTCGATGTTGCTTTATTCAGTCATTGAGTGTTCCTGGAACAGAGTTGGGTATGCGGCCCGCATACTACTCTCCAACTCCTAGGTAGCCTCTGCTGGGCTATAGTGCTTCCATTGCACTTTTACTTGGCCAATCGCGCGGTTCCGGAGTAGAGTTTCTTTCCTTGCGAGAATACAGTCCGATTCCACCGGAAAATCACCACCTTGTTCCACCTGAACATTATTCCAATTTACAACATGAGTAGGATCATGCACATATTTCTTTAAAAATGAGATATGAAAAACATTATGGACTTTGAGGTTTGAAGGTAGGGCTAATTGATATGCCACAGGTCCAACCCTGGACAAGATTTCGAAAGGACCACAATACCTGGGTGCCAGTTTGGCACAACTTCCCAATTTTAAGGAGCTCTTTTTCGGCCTTGCCTTAAAAAAAACATGTTCACCAACCTGGAACTCTCTATGAGTTCTTTTAAGGTCTGCTTGACTTTTCTGTCTATCCTGGACAACTTTAAGATTCCCTTGTACTTGCCTCACGATTGATTCTAATTCCTGCAACAATTCGGGCCCTAAGGTGACCCTACTAACCGGATCACTCCATTACACTGGTGTGTTACACTTTCTTCCGTAAAGGATCTCAAACGGGCTAAGTTTGGCTGAGGCATGGTAGTGATTATTATACGCAAACTCTGCTAAATGCAAGTAGTCTTCCCACTTGCCAGGCTGATCCTTAACATACATTCTGAGCATATCTTCCAATATTTGGTTCACCCTTTCAGTCTGTCCATCTGTTTGCGGATGGAATGAAGTGCTGAAATTTAAGGTGGTGTTTAACCCCTTGAACAAAGATCTCCAAAAATTACCTATGAACTTCGAATCTCGGTCTGAAACTATTACCTTGGGTATGCCATGTAGTCGGAAAACCTGCTTCATAAAAATTTCTGGAATATCAGGGGCCTTATGGGTAGTTTTGACAGGGATAAAATTGGTTGCCTTGCTAAGTTTGTCTACTACAACCATGATAGAATCGTGTTGTTTTTTATTCTTTGGTAACCCAGTGATGAAATCTATACTTATGACTTCCCATTTCCAGCTGGGTATAGGCAAGGGCTGCAACAATCTAGCAGGATGCTGATGTTCCACCTTCACTTTTTGACAATCAAAACACTTAGCTATATACTCTGCTACTTCATCCTTCATCCTGGGCCAGTAGTACTCCTTCCTTAGCATTGTGATGGTTTTCTAGTAACCTGGGTGGCAAGAATAGTGGCTTTTGTGCATCTCATCCAATATCAGAATTTTTACTGCTGGTACGTTTGGTATGTACAATCTGTTTTTGTACAACAGTAAGCCATTTTCCTTCAAACTGAAATCTGTTACAGAATTTTCAGAGTTGTTTTCTGCTGTCCTTTCCTGTAATTTTCTATATTCCTCATCCTCCTTGATTCCTTCAAAAATTTGTTCCTCCAAATCTGTTGCGTATGTGCTGATGGCTGAAACAAAATGTATTCTTGCATTACGACCTAATGCATCGGCCACTTTATTCTCCTTCCCTTTAATGTGCTGAATTTCAAAATCATACTCACTCAGAAAAGTTAGCCATCTGGCTTGCCTGGCATTCAAATTTGTTTGATCTAACAAATATTTTAGCCCCATATTATCCGTCATCAAGGTAAATTTTCTGTCGATAAGGTGGTGACACCACATTTTTAAGGCGTGAATCACTGCTAGCAATTCTAAGTCGTAGGTGGAATAGTTCTTCTCATGAATTTTCTGTTTTCTTGATTCGTATGCTACAGCATGTCCCTCCTGTGTTAGGACTCCTCCCAGTCCATCATTGCACGCGTCTGTGCATACTACAAAATCTTTATTAGGATCTGCAATCCTCAAAATAGGCGCTGAAGTCAATAATTCTTTTAACTTTGCAAAACTATCCGCACACTTTTGGTCCCAAACAAACTTCTTTCCCTTTTTCTGTAGCGACATTATGGGGTTTGCGATCTTGGAAAACCCTTCAATGAATTTTCTATAGTAATCAATGAATTTTCTATAGTAACCAGTGATGCCCATAAACGATCGCACATCTGTCACATCTTTAGGAACCGACCATTCATTAATGGCCTTTATCTTGGCGGGGTCAACCGCAATCCCTTCCTCAGAGATTATGTGTCCCAAGTACTGAATATTGTCTTTGTAAAAATCACATTTGTTGAATTTTGCATACAACTGGTGTTCCCTCAAAACTTGCAAAATGATACGTAGATGTTCATCATGCTCTTCTTTGTTCTTGGAATATACCAAAATGTCATCGATAAACACAACTGCAAACTTATCTAAGTACTTGTGCAGAATTTTGTTCATTAAGCACATAAATACAGCAAGTGCATTTGTTAGTCCAAACGGCATGACAACAAATTCATAGTGTCCATAACAAGTTCTAAAGGCTGTTTTGAAAATGTCTTCATCCTTCACACAGACCTGGTGATCGTAAATCGATCTTCAAAAACACTGTTGCTCCGTGTAGCTGGTCAAAGAGATCGTCAATGCGGGGCAGCGGGTACCTATTCTTGATCGTCATTTCATTCAGTTGACGATAATCTATACAAAGCCTTAGGTTACCATCCTTCTTCTTGACAAAAATGACTGGTGCTCCCCAAGGGGACATGCTGGGGCTTATATATTTCTTATTGATGAGCTCCTTCAACTGAGATTTTAACTCATTTAGCTCTAGTATGTTCATCCGGTATGGGGCTTTAGAACTTGGTACAGTGCCAGGTATTAATTTAATAGTAAAATCTAGGTCCCTTTTGGGAGGTAAGTCTGGTATCTCTTTAGGAAAAATATCTTGGAAATCCTGCAAGACGGCTATGTCTTTCATTTTTAGTTTGTCCTCCTTAGTACTTATCTCATCATGCACCACATTCATAGAAAACATCTGACACCCTTTTCTAATTTCCCTTTTTACTTGTGTGGCTGAAATCTGCCGAACGGATGTTTTTCTGGGGATGCCTTTTACCTCTGTTGTTTTTCCTTCATCATCCAGGCAATTGAAGCTTTTTTCATAACAATTCAGAATGACCCTATGGGTTTCTAACCAATCCATACCGATTAGGATGTCATATGACCCTAATGGCAGAATATTTAGCTTAACCTGCATTGTTAGTTGATTCATAGATAAAGCACAATTTTCCACAAAGTCAGAAACTTTCCTTTTGTTCCTGTTGCTAATCTAACTAACCAGAATTTATCGAATTTCTTTGTTTTCAAATTAAGTCTATCTACCACAACTGGTGATATATAACTTAGACTAGCACTGGGGTTAATTAAAATAGAAACGGGGTGGTTTTGCAGCATACCTTCGACCTCCACCATTGAGACTTGGTGTTCTGCTTGCCGGTTGTCTAATGCTGCACTAATTCTGGGTACTTCTCTTGCCACATCTCCTACAGTAGATTCAGACTATATGGAGTGAATATGATTGGCCGCATGTTTCCTGAGGGGGCATTCTGAGGCATAATGGGGCCCTTGGCACTCAAATCATTTTATAGGTGGCTTCTGTTCATTGTTCCTGGCAACATTGGGGACATTTCTGGGTGCTGTAAATTTCTGCTGCTGATTATTTCTGTTCTCCTGAAATTTTTTATTCTAAAAATTTTTCTTTTGAAAACTGGAATTTCCGCCATATCTAAAATTCTTCTTTTTCTGTTTAAAGTTACTGGGTTTTGAGTTTTTCCAGCTAGGTACCCCTTCTCTTCTCTTATTCTGGTCAAAGCAAAAAGTGACTTTCCTCATGGCTTCCTCTAGGGTCTTAGGGTTATCGTACTCTATCATGTCCTTGATGTGGAAAGGTAGAAAACTTAGGTACCTCTGGACCTTCGGTTTTTCTTCCACCATATACGGCACATATCTTAGCAGACTTAAAAACTTGTTGTTCAGTTCTTTCATATTCATTGTCCCCAGTTTCAGATCATAAAATTCTTTGGATTTTTCTTCATAATATTGCTCAGATAAGAACTTCTTCTTGAAGTGTCTTTTAAAAGTACTCCAACTCACATCTAGGTCTTTTATACCTTTTACCCTTTTAAGATCTTGCCACCAAATATCTGCCTTCCTAGTCAGATTATAAATTGCCATCTTTGCCTTCAAGGATTCTGAGTAGTCGTAGATCTAAAAATACTTTTTCATGCCGGACAGCCATGCTTCTGCTGTCTCTCCTTTTTCCGTCTCGCCATTGAAAGTTGGGGGTTTGATTTTCTTGAATTCACCAGATATCTGTTTGTACGGTCTATTCCTTTTTCTTTTTGGCTTACAGTCTCCTTCACTATTGTCACTAGAGTAGTTATGCTTCTTTTTACGTGGTTGTTTGGCAGCTCTTGATGATGTTGAGTTGCTGTTTTCTTTAGATGTTTCTGTTTGTTTGTTCTTGCCTTCCTGGGATAGCTCTTTAGCTTCAGAAGTATGTTCCAAGTTCTGTTCATATTTTGGATACTGGTCAAACAGTGCTTGCTTCAATTCTTCCCGTGTCTACAGGATCCTTTCATTGTCCTGTTTTACTGACTGGATCTCTGCTTTTAATTCATGAAAAAGCACGCAATAATTCTGATGAATCATTACCCCGATTGCCCTGGAATTGTTGTTCCATACTTGGGATGTTTGGCGGAAATCTGCCCCGTATGTGTTCAGCTGATCCTTCCATATCTGTAATCAAAGAAATTTTTCTGTATAAAATAATTTCAACTTGAGTTAGTGAAAATTTTCACAGTCATAAATTTTCTATTTGCGTGTTTCTTGGACCGTCTTTAGGCCTAGAGTTTGAACATGAGCTCTGATACCACATGTAACATCCCGATATTTTCATAAATTTTAAATTTTTTTAAAGCGCCATAAAAAGAGCTAATATTGTAAAATGCGGAAATAATAATAATCAATATTCAGCAATTAATAAAAGTGTCGCTTGGTAGTAACAATTTAATGCTTGTGTCTTTTGTCTTTTAATGATGTCATGAAAATCAATTAATGATTATGTACTTTATTCGTATGCTGGAATGATTGAAAATTTATGATGCATTGGAAAACATAATTCTTTTGACAAGTGCTGATAGTTTAACTTTTCTGGATGATGATGAAAGGGGTCCCACGAGGTGCCCTGAGGCTTACTTAGCTATTCCGATAAAGCACTGCACTCGTCCTCCATGCGCAGGTTCACAGGTAAGAGATAGCGATAACATTCATAGTGTTTAATAATCGCGATATAAATCGAAACTGCTTATGAATTTCAATGCTACAGGTATGGTCTCCTTCCAATTATAGAAGATGAACCTGTCTCTCTCAAGACTGCAGATAACATCTATTTCGGGGTGTGTTTGTTGTGAATGTTTCCAATAAGTGTTGATGAGTTTACGTAAGGTCATTCCATGAATGACTTGCGGTTGTTAAGTAATTCTTTTTATAATAATGACAGTGACAGGTTGATGACAAGGACGCATGGTCTTAAGTCATACTATGGAGAGATTGACAAAATGGTTCTAAACTCTATTGCTTGGAAAAATAAAATGGTGACGCTTGAAGTAATAATACCCAACCATGCAATGAATGCGATGGTTCCTTGGGTGGCACCATACCCTAAAGATGTGTTTATATAACTTATGGTGTGGACAAGCTTTATGAGCTCTACAATAATCCCTATATTGAACTTTATAGTAGACTTTATGTAATTGGCGGAGTCAAACCATGCCCTATGGTTGCTCACGACCTTAGTGGATATTCATAAGCTATGAATGTGGTTCGAAAATGATTATATGGGATCGTATGAGACCTTTGGTTATATGCTATCGGTGATCATTATACATTGATAATATTTACATGTTGAAACTTTTAACATTGGTTTGAATGGGTTGGCAGGTGGAATGATGGCCCTGCAAAAGCCTGCATACGAATCGAGGGTGTATTAAATGATTAGGTTTGTAATTATTGTGCCCGGCCACCGTGTTAGGGATCGTGTTACGTTCACGTCTATGCGGATGTTTCGGCGTGTGATAAGGTTTGGTAATTGTTGAGTTGTAACGACCTCCTTCCCTGCTATCAACCGATATGGAAACTCCATGGCTTGGGAGGTAGATGAGCCATTTATTGCTACTCCTGCCACCTTCCAACATGGTTTGATGAGGATGGATCTCCATCGTTGATCGTTGTGTATTGGGATGAGCTGAACCCTTGCGTAACTTATGGATTCTTTGTAACGTTTCTTGGTCTTTTGTTCGGTGGTAGGGTTTGGGAGGTGAGGCCAACCGACCGAGAGGCACTTAGGGTTTGCTAGTTTTTTTAGCCTCCCTCGGGCTCCATCTTGAGACCGGTAGCAACCCCGGGTCTGCGAGTAAAGGTTATCTGTGGAATCCAAGTCTGGAACGATGGTGTGGTAATCTACAGGTGGAATGAGTGTATTTGTGCCGGTAGAGTGCAAATGCAGCCATCTGTCCCAATCCTTCCAGTAGCTTCCATTCCTCCTAGTGGGCCAGTGGATACTCTTGTAACAGTTTTCTTGAGTGTTTGTCTCCCATTTTCATTTATTAAATAATAATAAGGAGTCATCACATTCAATTTTGACCTACTTGGTGATAATTACAACTTGTAATTATAATTTAACACAAGGTAATTTTTTGCAAAAAGAATAATAATAGAAAGTAATTATTCTCAAAAATTGGGTAGGTGACAGAGGATGATGAGGATGAGGATGAGGATGAGGGTGAGGATGATGAGGATGATGAGGATGAGGATGAGGATGAGCATGAGCATGAGGATGAGGATGAGGATGGTGAGGATGAGGATGAGGATGAGGGTGAGGATGATGAGGATGATGAGGATGAGGATGAGGATGAGGGTGAGGATGATGAGTATGATGAGGATGATGATGAGGATGAGGATGAGGGTGAGGATGAGGGTGAGGATGATGAGGATGATGTTGGTGATGATGACGATGATGGTGGTGGTGGTGTTGAAGATGATGATGATGATGATGGTGGTGGTGATGAAGATGATGTTCATGATGAAGATGATGATGATGGCGATGATGAAGATGATGATGAGGGTGAGGATGATGAGGATGAGGATGAGGGTGATGATGATGATTACGAAACTTGTGCAATTTATCAAAACAAACATAGGACCATGAACATCTTATTTTCGTTCATCAATACAACATTATCATGGACTATCATTAAACTAGTTAGGTATTTCATTTTCCATGGATTTTGGATGATTACTTTTGCATTATGACAGGTGGAAAATGGACATATGAAAGAGGTAAAGCACAAACTAGGGTCTTACATACTAGGGTTTTGTAAGGATAGGGTTTATATCTTCAACGATATTATGAGAGTGAATTCATGACCAGCTATTAGTTAGCATATTTTAACAAACTAGGTTATATTTGTTACATATATTTGACCATATGTACATGAAGGCCCAATGAATTTTATTACACTTTAGTTATGCATTCCTTGCCATTCAATCGAACTGCATAGATGCTCATGTACGTATAGTTTGATGAAATACAGTAGCATTGATGAAATGTGTAGCATCTATTGGACTTCCTCTTACTGTCTGAAAATGTCATAGGATTACATTGATGGTATGCGTAGCATGTTACTATTATGACATAGGTTTTTTCCTTGCAACATATTTTCCTTGCAACCATAATCATGATCAATGGGTATGAACCCTTGGAGTTGACAAAAAGCACAATTTTAAATTAGATATCAAATTAGCATGCATGTGCTAAGTTCATTGAACTGTTGAAAGATATTATTTGTTTTTTCCATTAAGATAATGTTTTCATAACACAATGGTGAGATGTTACTTGATTAATGCAATAAATGTAAGAGAATAAATATTGCTTGAAATGTAATTTTATAATTTCAATTTATCAATTTGTGGAAGAGATGAATCATCACAAGCACAAGTTGAAAATCAAGAGAAAATATGGAATATATTGATAGTCGAATGTTTTTAATACAAAATATGGGAAAGTAGCCGGCCCTCAAATGGCCTGTTAATGTACATGTATCCCTAAGTACAACAATGTGTACATGTATGTCAAAATACGTCTATCCAAGACTATGCAACATCAAAATCAATCTTTCTCTTGTTTTTCCCCGACTTTCCTCTATCGACCATCTCCCTGGGATCGCTCGGAATCTCAGAATTCTGCAAAAAAATCATTATTTTTATCAAATAACTGCACTAATACCGTACCATCAACAAACTTAAAAAATTAACTTATGGCCAAATTATTTATGACAAACACTCACCAAGTCCTCATGGGGTATAGATGTGAGCGGTGTGCTCATGGAAGGCATCTCTATAGTTGTGCTCTGCAAATAAAAGATCATATCTCAATTAATTCAACAATTCAACATTGATCAACGTGTTTGAGTAAATTGAATAAAAAAACTTGGTCATTAATGAACATCTCACCACAAGAGGAGACTCTGTCAGAACCATGGATTGAGCGAGGGGCCGGGCACTTCTGCTGCTAATGGCTACAATCACCATATGGAGAAATAGTTAGACATGCATGAATAAACAATATAGTAACATGGTTAAATACTATGCATTGCGATTGTCCAAATAGTTACCTCCATATGACTCATGGCTATTGTAGATGCGGCACTGACTGCAACATCAATGACCTTTGTTAGGCCATAGGTAGATGGATCTCTCGTGTGTCTGCTATAGAGGACATCCACATTCTTTCCAGGAGTGGAGCCTCTCTTGTACACTTGTCCCTTTTGCACGTTGGGACTACAGGGAGATCGAACTACTGACAGTCTCGAACGTATATTTGCTGGTTGCTACAATCACCAATACCAACGTAGTTAGAAATGCATTGGTCAATGGAATAACATGTATTAACAAACTGAAAATGATGAAATACATACCAATGTACTGTATACGTCAATCAATTCTAAGAAATGGTCTGCCTCCCATTGTGTCTCCGTGGGCACGCTATCGATTGTATTCCCATTGGGGGGGAGCTCACTAGATGAAATCACTTCCATCTGATGGGGATCTACAACCTGCAATTTAGAAAATTGTAAATATTAGATCATGTAGCATTGATTAAGTAACATGTGATAAAAGAAAAACATGTGTTGAAATAATGTCATGTTGAAATAGTTACCTTGGCATGAGATGTTGTCGCTGAAGGTATGACAACATCTTGTAACTCAGAAGGTTCTACTGCATGAGCCTCTTGGCCCTCATGCCCTTCTTGTGGCAACTACAAGTTTGAAAATCATTAAAAATATTAGCAATCTATATATGTGTATAGTAAGGAAAAATAATTTACAAATGACACTAAATTGTTAACTGGATCTACTCATGTATTAAAATAATGTCATGTTGAAATAGTTACCTCATTGTGAGTTGTTGTCACTGAAAGTATGGCAACATCATCATCATCATCATGCGGTGCTGGTGCATGGGCCTACGGACTATGCTCAACATCATCAGTGCAAAGGTCTTCAACCCCGTGCCCTTCTTGCAGTAACTACAAGTTTTAAAACCATTAAAAATATTAGCAATCTATATATATGTGTATAGTAAGGAAAAATAATTTAAAAATGACACTAAATTGTTAACCACTTACTTACCTGTGTGAAATACCCAGTAAAGGTATCATCTGTTTGGACAGGACCAAAGCAAGGATGGCCACATACTGTGCATGGGTGGGGCTGATGGTTTGCTGTGTAGGTGCAGTGCCACTACTAGATGCTCCCCAGCCACTGGAAGGTGGTGGCTCTACCCCATCGGGAGGTGGTGGATCTACCCCACCGACAGGTGGCGGCACTACTCCACCCATGGATGGTGGCTCTGATGGCCCTACCTGGTTCGTACCATGAAGATACGTGCTATGGAGAACAACCGCCTGTGCCAACAGTAGGAATGACTCTTGTGCCTTTGGCACTAACTGATGTGCAAGAGGCACATCTGGCTTGGGTAGCTTCCTACGAGGTGGAGCTACTGGGCAATTGGGATCTATGTGCCTCGCATTGGGAAGTTGGTGAGGCATCCCCATCCCAACACCCTGGTACTCCAAGATATCAAAATAGTTAACATGCTTCCCCAGCACAAACTCTACGTACATCTTTCTCAAAAAATACAAAGGCATTTCCCTATTGTTGTGTGGTGGTGCATCAAACACCATGTACCATCGGTCCATCCAGTTATCTATGAATGGTTGATATGTACACCACTCGATAGAAATGTGCCTTTTGTTTGCATTAGGGACTTCACCATCCTGTGGATTTCTAAACAGGGAAAATATTTGTTCTTTTGAGATTTTCAACTTCTTGACTTCTCTATAGCTAAGTCCATCCGCATATTGTTGCTTCTTTCTTTCTCTGAAAGTGGCAATATCTTGCAAAGCACTATTAGACCTACTAAAGGTCTCTATCATTGCATACAAATTGGATGCAAGCATAACATGCCTCTCATCAAAAGTAGTAATTGAGGCTCGAATTTCTCTGAGCCTTTGAATCTCTCTTTGGATGTCAGTGTGGGCATCCATGGTCATCACTGCAAAAAAAAAAAAAAAAAAAAATCATTAGAAACGTATACATGTGCTATAATGACATCTCTCAAAAATGAAAAATGTACAAACTTTTTGCAAGAACGAATACATTGCAAACATAAATATCATCTCAGGCATACATTACAAACATAAATATCATTTCATATGACCATTGCAGGCATACATTATGCGTCATTGAGGGCATAAGGGTGGAGACCATGTGGGCATAAATACCATGATGATGTGGCAAAGATATGTATTTTTATTAGTTAAACTAAGGCAGCCTATTGATGGACAAAATGAAGACATGCTGGTAGAATGATGAAGAGATGACTAATGATATGTGCATAATGTTGTGATGTGCATATGGACAGTGTAAAGTGTATGAATGGAGATATGGCAGCAGATTGATATGACATGAATAATGATGACATAATGAAGATGTACAATATGCTGATGTGCTGCTGGTGTACAAACTAAGATGCTGATGATATGTATGGACAGAATGAATTCATGATTATTGGGGCTACATACAATGAACAAAATGTTGATCTAGGGAAGCATGAAATAGGGACATAATGATTGCTTGGGTTATGAAAATTAATGATAATCAGAATGATGTTATAGGCATATATGTTGGGTGACAATGATGATTGATGTGATCAGTGAGCCATTATGTCTAACAAGGTGGATGTAAAATTCATTAAAATTTTAAAATTTTAAGTTTTGGAATTTGATTTACAAATATTTTTAGGTGACAATGATGATTGATGTTATTAGTGAGCCATTGTGTCTAACGGGGTGTATGTAAAATTCATTAAAATTTTAAAATTTTAAGTTTTGGCATTGCATTTACAAATATTTTTAGATTAGGGCAACATAACAATTTATAAACTTAATGATGAGATGAGGCAACGATTTAGATGCTTACCTTTCCAATCATTCTTGCAAGAAGAATTTGGGATTGTTGAGCCTCCAAATCTCCTCAGTTGAGGTTCTCCAATGCGTTTTGGGAAGGCAAGATCGCTCGAGCATTCGCATTTGGGTAGCACAATGGATAAAACAGTGTCGCGGCCCGTGGCACTATTTTTTTTTGTTATATTAACCATAACGATCGAGCGTTATGGTGGTCTATGCTTAATATAACAAAAAAAAAAAACAGTGCCATGGTTAATACCGCAACACTGTTTATTTTTTTTGTTATATTAACCATAACGCTCGAGCGTTATGGTGATCACAATAACGATTGAGCGTTATGGTGATCACAATAATGCTCGCGCGTTATGGTGATCACAATAACGCTTGAGCGTTTTCTGATCCTATCCTACATGTTAAATAACATGGAAGGTTCGGATCCCGCCATACCTAGTTTTACATAACGCGCGAGCGTTGTTCATTTACACAGTTCTCGCGCGTTTCGCATTTACCCATTGCATCTAAAAGGTCCCTCAACTTCGTGCACACTCCCATATTTCATTCTCACTCCACTAAGCGAAGAAAGCCGTTAAAAAATAAACCACAACAACTTAATCCAACCAACATAATTTCTCCACATGAGGGCACAAAATATTTTGTTAGTATAAGGTAGGATTGTTGGGCTAGGAATCCAAATAATGCCCATCAATCATTTCTCATATGAAACATAGTTGTTGTCTATAAGGAACCTTTAAAAACCCTTCATCATCAAGTGGGCAAGAATTCTCGGGGAAAGAGGTAACGTGTTTCCTTTCTGTCAGGGGGGATACCGACCACCTGTTTAAAAGAAGCGAGACAATACCATTCGAGGGATAACTTATTTCCCCCAACTTGACGAAGGTTCTTAGTGGCCAAAACATAGGATATATACCCTATAGATTACTATCATGGGATCCTGACAATACCTGGGTTGGAGTTTGTTGGTTGTTGGTATCGCTCCCAGTGCCCATTGTTATAACCAATCATTTGTTACCTTTGTAGGCTGACGTCTTCGACGAGTTCACACTCGTCGGCATGAGAGCCTTTAGAAGGCCCAATTACAATTTGTGTGGAAGGATGCTAGGTCATAGGGAATGTTTTACATTTTATTTTGCAGATACATTACACGATAAATTTTTGAATTGTAAGTATATACATATGGACATAAATCCAATTCCGACATGGCAAGAGATATGGACAAAAAATTAAAGGACATAAGATATTATATAGTGATATCTAAAATGGAACTTTGAAGAGATTGAACACAAGTGAAAAATTGTATTTGACTTCAAATGGCATGGCTATCAAAAGAGAGTAAAATTTGAAACATGAATGGATTTCATTGCAGCACTGAGAGTTATAGGAAGTCCACGTAAAGTTACTTTTGGGGAAATATTGACTAAGGGAAGTAAACAATATAAGAGAACATGGATATTATTACTGTATGAATTACAATTACGAACCACATATTTGGACTTGGCTAGAATTGCTCAAGGTAAGTGGAGTAAAAATACTATGGAGCAATATATATGTGCACATGAAACTCAAATTTAGGAAAATGTTGTTACATATTGTCAAATTGGCCTTGAGGATAGCTAAATACAACGGTGTTACCCAATTGATCAGGTAATATGAAAGATGTTTATGGAATCCATGTAGTAGTAAGAACCCCGTCAACCATATTTAAATACCCTAATTTTCATGTATATTTTCTTGTGATGTTTGAATGCATTTGAAATAGTCATGGGTGAGACCATATTATTTGGATGCTTCTTACTTTGATTCTTTTTTTGTTAATTCGAACAAAAGTCCCTTATTTGGTCATATTTGAACCTTGAAAAATTCAATTGGACTATATGCAGAGATAGATCCCAATCAACCATCATTGGACCTTGTTCCCTCTCACGTAGCTTCAAGAGTAATTGGGATATGTAGTGGGTTTGTAAGACGTGGAGATATTTTAGAAGACCTTATGGATGTTTTCATAGGAGAAGAGTTCAAGAACCTGCGTCATGTTCAGATAGTTAGAGAGTATGTTAGAAACATTATAAAGTTGCATTTAGAACAACAGTCAATTATCACACAAGCTCAAATCCTACATGGACCATAAAATATAAAAGAATGAAAAATGCCACAAACCTGTTGGGTTTTAAAGAAGCTAAAGGTAAAATGGCACATCACACTGTAGCAGAAAACGTCTCAAAATCATTATCTTCAATCAGAAAATCAAGAAAATCCAATATCTCGGTAGCTCGAAAGGCAATTACAACTATTATTGTGGCACCAACAAACTCAAGAAATTGAATATTGGTGGAAACAATGGTAAAATTGCTCCATGTTTCAAGAAAAACATTGCACAAATATATAATATTCAGGTTCCGGATAGATGAAAACAATGATGCTGCTTGTTGTGCTCTTATTTGCAAGCAACCCTTTCGAGACAAGATTTCTAAAGGAATTAGAGAGAAGGTGGTATAGTTTTGGGACAACCATTCTCGTGTTATACTAGATCAAAAGCATGTCCTGTGGCAACATTTATCCAAAGGAATTTATGTTGATCATTGTAAGCATGTTATGGAGATGATAGGAGTTGCATTGTTTGAGAAATTTCAAGAGGCCAATCCAAGTGTCGATATCTCAACCAACATGCTTGACAAGCTAAAACCATGGCATATTAGGCCAAACACAATTCGCGACAGTTTTTGTTTTCGATACCATGTTGAATTTCAAATCTATTATGACACATTTATAGACTTTTACAAAAGGCCCTGGCAGGGTGAATTAGCTCCTCCCATGGTGTGAGATTTTGTTTCTACTATATTGTGCAAAAGGAATCATGAGGATCTATTTTTCAACAAAATATGTGTAGGTGGTAGAAGATGCATTGATTGTGGTAATCTAGCATTGTTCCATAGACATTTCACATTCGATCTGGCACAATCTGTTGACATGATATCACAATTATATAGAAAATATATAAATATCTAACCATGGATGCATCGTCTTCTTAATCTATGCCATCTAAAATTATCAACTTGCTTGAGGACAAAATTCCTATTCCAAAGTTCATAGAGAAGTTCAAAAATCAGATTTATAAATACATCAAACACTCTCACGGGTCTAGGTGGTAAGTTGTTGAATTCAAGCATTCTCATGAGGTATTTGATCCGGGCACAATCTTATTAGTGGTAAAATTCGCTGAGAACTACACATTTGCTCCCCAAACTGAGATACAGAGTGATTACTATCATTATGACCAGGTGTCAATATTTGTACATGTTTTGTACAAACATTCTCAGGAGAGCATTGATTGAAAGGATAACACTCCTCAGTCATGCAATGTGATTAAAGAATATCATTTTTATGTGAGTGATGATCGCGACCATGACACATTGTTCATTCAACACTGCTTTGGGTTGATTTATGACTCATTCAGAAAGAATGGGGTGTCATTTATATAACAACGTATTTGGTTACATGGGTTCGCAAGTTAGTTCACATTGGCATGCTCATTTTACTGTTTGGGTCACCTACATAAAGAGACAAGAGTTTGACATACTTGGATTTTTTTTAAAATAAGGCATGGAAATGACGAGCATGATGGTGTAGGTTCTTGTGTGAAACGAGCACTTAAAAGGTGCCATATGAGTCATGGTGAAACCCTACTCAAATCATCCGCAGAAGTAGTTGATTGATGCACATTGCATTTGGGACATGAAGATCACAAATAGGCGAGGCTGGTGCATAGGTAAGACACTACGATGTGTAGCTGAAGCTCACACTTTGAATGTTCTTTGAAACATCATCTTAGTTGAAAAATTATATATTTGATACATTTATTTTGATGTGGGTTCTTTTGGAATGTTGCCATTGGTGATGTGACTAGATCCATTCCTTGGTATTTTGAGACAATACCTGGGATGAGGGGAATACACTCTATTTGGTGTAAGGACATGGGCAACATATTTTCCATAGAAATGAGAAAATATGCATGCTTTTGCGAGTTTTGTATCTATGCAAATGGATGTGAGCTTGATAAATGCCAAAATGTTGGACATGTGAAATAATGGATTTATATGTCCCTGTGACGTCCCCCTCACCCAATCTGACCATTGGGAGGGAACATTGGCCAAACTGGGGCTCTAATAATCCATCCCAAATGCATAATACGATTTTGCATCAAACAGAATGTGTGCCGAACATAAATAAACATGCACAGTGGAATTTAAAATCTTTCCACACACATCTAGCAAGCAAATGCAGGCATAAACATTACAGGCATCAAATAAAACAGTTCAGATTCAAATACATGAGAGTACTTATCTTTATTCAATGCAGATCCAAGCAATTGGCTGTGTAAGAGCGCTTTTCCACCCAACCATAGGCACTCTGTCCAACACATAATCTTTCTGCTGGGAGGCCACCCCCAAGCTGGGCTATGAGTCCACCAGGGCGAAGGGGACACCTACAGGTTTCTATCTTCCCTTCCAGGAGTGCAACTCTGTATTCTAATTCGAATTTCTGGGTTTGATACACCATCTGGTCAATGGACATCCACAACAATGGAATAACTCTACATGGAGTAGCATCTTGCATGAGGGAATGAGAATGGAATCATGATCAAAAGAGTGTTGACTCTAAGGATATGAGGCAAGGGTGAAAATACAACTGACATGGATCCTGACCATAGAAGAAATAGGACTGCTGACAACTGACATAACTGTCACAACCCCCATGCTTCAATAACTACAAGAAGTGACTTTTCCCACCAACCTCACATGTGCAATCAATGGTTGGAAAATGGTCAAAAGGATATAATTGACTTATTCCCATCACATGATAGAATTTAGGGTGAGTTCTAAGGTCAACACATGGCAACATAGGATTGGGTTTCCCATAAGCCCCATTCCTCTTCCCCTCTGGTGGAATCATATCCCATTTGGTGCTCTTTACACAGCCATTGTTGGACAATTTTATTATATATGCACATAATATTTACATATACTCTAAATCGGCATAAAATCCAACCAAACAGTCCAAATAAAATCATACATGCATATCCATTCACTAGTCGGGCCTTGGCCTTGAGCTCCACACTAGAAATTCACACTAGCATATTTACATCATTTACATTTTTAATGCAATGGGGTCAAAATCGGGATATAATAGTCCCTCTTAACTTGAAGGGTCCTCATCCAATTCCTACACGGCAAGATATGCACACCGAAGATGTTGTGGTATCATTAGATCATGATTGGGATTTGACGTGGTTAGGGAAAGTACGCAACTGAATATTAACCATATTTTACTCATTATATACATCATATGCTTTTATTTGGAATCTTCGATTGAATGTTCAAACTTCCAAATTTGTACTTGAATGTATATACATTTGATTAACAAATGTAATTTTTGTGGCAGGTGATGTATTTGTTGTCACTGCACCCCCAGGAAATGAAGAGAACGCCATGTATTATTTAATGCTATGTACACGAATTAAAATAAGGTTGGTGTGACCCTACTGAGATGGTGATTTCACGTACCAAATTGGCGACCTAGTCCTCATGGGCAATTTTTTTGAAAAAGTGAAAAAACAAGACAATTATATTATTTACCGAGACTATATGCCTGAGTGTACAGTCATTTGGTGGTGGCATATCAGATGAAGAGCAGTGAAACAAATAGATGGAAGATAGTGGAAGCTGACCATGACCGTATTGTGGAGACTTGCATTCCTATAACCCATTGGTCAGAAGAATGATTTTCAAACTATGATTTGTATGATTTTCGGACTATATGATTTTGTATCAATATTTCACATGTATCAATGGCCCTACTATCTATTTCATTTTAATTGTAAATGAGATGGTAAGTTGTAATTTGTACAGTCTAATTAATTATTTCATAAATATTAATTGTACGATTGTAATGTGTGTGCATGCCTAATTAGTAATTGTGAAATTTTGTGATTTGTAATTGTAATTACAATGGTAGATTGTATATTGTAAAATGCAACTCTAATTGTGACTTGTAGATCTTTTAATTTGTAATTTATAATTTGCAATTGTATCTATAATTGTAGATTGTAAATCGTAAATTGTAACTCTAATTGTTATTGTTAATTGAAACTAGCATCATGAATTGTAATTTCTTATCGTAAGCAGTAATCCGTAAATCTAGTCATTGTTATTAGATTGCTATTGCTAATTGAAACTAGCATCATGTATTGTGATTTCTTATTGTAATTAAAATTTGTAAATTCAATCAATGTTATTAGACTGTTATTGTTAATTGAAACTAGCATCATGAATATGTTTTCTTGTAATTTGTAAATCTAATTAGATTGTAACTTGTAATCCTAACTGTGAATTATAAATTGTATTAGACATCATGAATTGTAAATGACAAATAAGCATAAGATAAATAACATATACACATTGTATACCCATGAAGAAAAAATATGATATGAAATAGTCCTTCACATTTATAAAAAAATACACTTGTATATATGTATACATAAAAAAACAAGTATATATATAGTGCAACTTGAACAAGTCTAGTCAAATATGTGCACCGGGCCCCTGGTGGGATATGTGGCCACCCCACCGCCAGTACCACTTGCACTATGCCCCTGGTGATAGGGCGACGTATGATCGAGAATGGTGTCTAAAGATGGGGACTGCAAAAATTAAAAATTTGAACTATGTAATTTAGTTATATTTTAGTACTTGAAATTAGGTAGATGATTGATTTTTAAAATTTGAAGTGTATGGATCAAATTACTTGAATCGAGTCCATGGAGAGATTGTCCAAATCCTACTAGGTGGCAGCTCCAGGACGATGTTGAGTCGATGGATCCTCACTAGGATGATGCAGATTCAACCTTTCCCACTCCTCTATGAGCATTAATGCAATATCGACTCCCATATGTACTTCAGCCTGTGTATGGTGACATCATGCATGTACTTAGTAAAAGAATAATAAATACACATTATAAATGAAACATCAACTTGAATTTTATATTGCATTGCAACATAAGCTACAATACCTCATCATCTAGTGGCTGATGGTTAGAAATCGAGGGAGAATGCGTCTCCTACTCCTGTACAATCCCCTTACCTCTACCCTATACAATTTGAGAAAGGGACAAGAAGTAAGTTACGATAAAATAATTGCAATAGATGCATGTATGTAATTTACAAATTTAATATGAGGGAACTATAGCATATGTACCATGGAGACATCACCAAGGGAAATGGTTGGACACTCAAATGATGGAGAATTTGCATTGAGCAAATCCATAGAGGGTGTCCTTTGCATGGAGCATCAAAAATCAAATCAATGCTGCTCAATTAACTCTTTTTTATGTACAAGTATTAAAGATGATTATTTAATGACATATAATGAAAAAAACCTAAGTACATAAATATACCTGCTTTGTCAATGATGACATACATCACTTGTACAGATGATAGTATGCATCTTGAGCAATCATAGAATATGTAAGTAGAGTCTCATGGTCAAGCACCCGTATAATCGATTCATCCATCCATGGTAACTCAGGATTTGTATGTCTAAGGAGTGGTCTAGACCTGTCCTCGTGGATGGAAATTGTAACACTACCCAATGCAATGCACATGGCGCATGCCATCAAATATCATGTCTCAAGTCCAAGCTGTGATGGCTCAACTACATCATCCAATCAAATAACACTCCAACTAGGAATGATAACTAGTCGAGGAGGTGGTGGTGCTATAGCCGGGTCTTTGTGAGCCCTAGGATGCTCATAAATATGTTCCCATCCAACGCCATGAAATATGATGGCATACTCATGTCTTTAGGATGCATATGTAGCGCAAAATCTACATACACATGTTTGGTGAAGTACAATGAGACCTAGACATGGTGAGGGAATATGCCCCATGCTCCAATAAACCTATCATAAATGTGAGATGCAATAGCCTCAATCCTAAACTCATGCAATCGGAATGGTTGTCCAGGAGAGTGCTCAAGAGGGATGTCAAACAAAGTTACCTTGACATCCTTTACTCTTGTTGTGGCTTTCATGGCCTCCCATTTTTCAAGACCCAATACTTTGTCCCTCCTCCTCTACAAAGCAGTTTTCCAGATGTCACTAAGAGGCCCTGCCCTTTGGTGGACCTCCAACAAGCCATCGATCGCATCAATCATCATGATTATTGACTGTATGGATTGGAAATCAAGGCACATGGACCCTAATTGGGTCCACAACCAATCACTTTGCCATGTGATATACTCGATTTTGATCCTTGTGATATCATCCTCCCAAGGAGGTGGAGAAGCAGGATCAACACCTAATAGACAAATAAAAAATATATTAGTCAAAGTACAAAACACCAATATACAAAATAATATTGTTGGTTGAAAAATATATAAATATGAATTTAATGCACCTTCATGATGAAGAACCTCCTCGTCGAGATTTGAGGAGGTCAATGTGTCACATCCATTGTAGGAGACATTGTCCATGATACTCCTAGATGCACAATCACTAGACAGACTAGTTGGCGGGTGCCTATGAAAGTAGAAACAAACAACAATTAATAATTCCATGTACATGTATACAATAATTTACTTCTATATGTAACTCAATAAAAACAAAAATATATGTAAATAGTTCACATACAACTACACTCGTGATGTGGGGGGGTGCTGCAACACCAAATCCTCCTGATGAACGTGATTTGTGGAGGGAAGAACCTCGCTCTGGATAATGATCTACATGAAACAATGGAGATAAATCATATATTTGTTATCCTTTGAATACAATAAAGGTTCTAAGAAAAGTCTACCTATATATGGATTTTCCCACCAATATATGTTCTTAATTATATACTTAACATCGAAACACCTAGATCCCTAGCCTTATGACTAGATAGACATACTTTTCATGACGGAAATTGTGTAATCTCATTGAACTATATATTTGAAATTTAGTTGAGCTATATCTAGGACCTATTTGTTGCATCCACTAACAACTAATATTATCATGCCCATTGTGGTTGTACATTCAATAAAGAGATGGTTGTGCATCTCTAAGCTAATGTACATCTCTAAAATTTTTTGGAAGATATACCTATAAACATATATGATTAAGATATTTTTGGAGTTACACATTGCTCATATTAATGCTTTTTGTACTTCTGAAATATGAAGTTACGATAGCCCAAATTGAGTTCCATCTATAGAGTTGGAAAGAAGAAAAATTGCATTGCCTCAAATACAAAAACCACACCTATAGATATAAAATTGGATGCATCATGTACCATACAAGTTCACTCTAAACAACAATCTCCTTACTCTCAAAAGAGATAATTTATTTCAAATGAACTAAAGTTTGGATTACATGTACAATAAAAATAACTAATTTTACAACAAAAATTGTTAAAATTACTAAAAAATAAAAAACAATATCAATTAATGCATGTAACTGATTTTTTGTTTCTAGGGATTTTGAACAAATTTCACAAAATTTTCATTAAAATTACTAAAAAACAACAACAACACTTTCAATCAATGCATAGAAGAATTGATTTTTGTTTTCTAGGGGTTTTGAACAAATTTCACAAAATTGTCATTAAAATTATTAAAAAGAACAAAACTTTCAATCAATGCATAGAAGAACTAATTTTTGGTTTATGGGGGTTTTGAACAAATTTCACAATTTTTTCATTAAAATTACTAAAAAAACAACACTTTCAATCAATGCATAGAAGAACTAGTTTGGGGGGGGGTTTAGTTGCCTACCTCTCGGTGTGGAGGCTATGGTAGCAAGAGGTATTGGTAGGTGGCAAGTTGCAGTCCTCAGTCAATTTGGCACAATCGGTGGTGGTGGAAAGTCCCAGATCTCTTCGCCTCTCGTTCGAGCTCCTATGAAACATACATAGTGAAATAAGTTGACGTCTATTTTTTTTTTTTTTTATACCTGTTGCATGAGCTTAGTCAAGAGATTGACTGAGATTTATAGATATCGATCGAGCTACGACGCTTGATCAATCTCTTAAATTCAATGGGAATGAAATTTTCCATGGCTGCGGCCTTATTTTTTATGATTTCTTGATCGACCTTAATGCTCGATCGAGCACATACCCTCAATCAAGCTCTGGATCTCAATCGAGGGTTTATATAACCCTCGATCAAGCCTGATAGCTAGATCGAGGATTTAACAAACCCTCGAACGAGCTTATTAATAAATCTTGATCGAGCACTTTATTAAGCCCTCGATCCATATTTTTAAAGCTTGATCGAGTGCTTAACAATATCTTGATCGAGGTCATTTTTTACCATTCTCACGCCATCTGCTTGCCAAAAAGTGTTACCCATATTCATGGGAACGTCCCCAGTCATTGAATACATGTGTGGGGTTTGTGGGGAAAGTCCTCTCATGTAGTTATGGAAGCATGGGATGAATATCCTTCTATGACAATTGTAAGGGTCCTTATCTTGTATGGTCATAAATTATGTCAGAGTTCTTGTTACCTTTCCCTCCTATATTTTGCATTCATTCACTCATTTTCCTATTATCATGTAGATTTCTACACTACTTAAAGTCTCCCCTTCATGATGTTCATATCATTACCAATTACCAGACTACGTGTAACCCATAAATTCGAATTTGGAACCAAAGATATGGATTTGAAGGGAAAAGACATGGTTGTAGGTGAGCATTGAGGTTGGGTAGGCTAGGAACCTTTACCCATTGATTTTTTCTACTTTAGATATGCTTGACAAGACATGCATTAAAGCTATAGATGGTTCTCCAATAGCATATAATAGGCTGGACTCCTTCTGTGCACACACTAGTAAGCACCCAACAAGATGGATCGCCTGAGAGAGTTGTGGATCGGTGATGGGGATTCCTGAGCCTAGTAGGGTGTTGTGTGGGATAAGTATTGTTGGAACCAAGGTTGTGATGGCTGAGTGAGAATCCTGTAGATATTGTATGAGCATTGGCTAAGCATAAAGAGCATAATAGGATGTGGGGTCAGAGAGAGAAGCGTATAGGTGTTTCCACCCTGGTGGACTCATAGCCCAATTGTGGGGCATCCTCTTAGTAGAAACAATATATGTTGGAAAAAGTTCCTAAGGTTCGGTTGAAAATTGCTCTTACATAGCCAATTGCTTAGATCTTCTTTATTTGAGATAAGTATTCTCTTTGTATTTGACATGCAATGATTTTATTAATATGCCTGTGATAATTATGCATGTAATTGCATGTGTTGTTATGTGGTTAGAATTATTTCTGATGTGTTTTTATTTTTGCATCTGCACACGCATTTGAAATGTTTATAAATTCATAAATATTGCCATTGGGCGAAATTTAGAAGCCCGCCATTGGGATAAGTTTAGAATCCCATAATTCTATCACGCTCCCCTCTGTTGGCAGGAATGATGGATGGGGACATGACAGAATGGTATCCGAGCTCTAGGTTGCAACATTAGAGTTGTATGCGCCAAAATCCACATTTACAGGAGGAATACAAGTTTGCAAGTGAAGACTGAAGTGTTTGACGAAATGCTTCTGTGAAAACACATGATTTTAATTGCTAGATGGCATTCTAATTGAGACGTGGGATAGATCTATGGTTTACGAGTAGGAGAGATAGATTGGTTGAGGGAAAATTCAAATTTGTAGAGTTATTAGTGGAATTTTTTAATTTTTTCCCATGACAGAGAAATCCCAGAATCAGGAAGGGCTAGTAGTAATTTAGAAATAATCCCCTATTGCCAAAATTAAAATTTCACATAAATTTGAAATGAAAAAAAGAATGGGAAAAATTTGATGTAGGCCCCACCTGTGGCACGTGGACAAGGTGTGACATGGAGGAGTCACATGGATAAGGAGGCGTGATGTGGGCCAACCACGTCATAAAAGGTGAAAAGATGGCATGGACGAATGGATTCTAGATGGATGAGGCAAATCATGGCCTACAGTGAATGGTTGTGATTGCTTCATGCAACTCTAATCAGTTGATCATGACCATCGACACAAAAAGGATTTATTTGTGCCTTAATATGAGGGGTATGTCATGAACAACCAAGATCGAGTGGGCATGTTTTGCTAGAAATATTTGACCATTTGTGCAAGATCAAGTGCACGAGAGTTAACGGAGTTTCCCTTGTCACAAACGGCTAATATGTGATCACGCAAGTTCCAAGGGAAGATCATGGCCATTTGCACAAGTAAAGGTGTGTGGGAGATGACAAGGGTACCCCCGCTACAAATGGCTAAGATTGAGTCGTGCACCTTTGATTTCCAGATCCTAATTGTTCAAAAAAAAGGAGATGAGAGGCTTATCCCGAGGGTTGTAGCATGAATGACTAATATCTAATACGGGCCCGCGAGGAAAGTAAATTCGTATCATTCACGGGAATACTTTTCCATGGTTTTGAAGGCATTAGAAAAAGGAAGAATGCAGTAATAGAATCTACTTATCGGTAACCAGAAACCATTTATAGTTAATTAGAAACCATTTATGGTAAGCGTAAATCAGAAAATGGTTTTCAAGTACCGAAAATGAAAAATGGCACTTATCTTATGTGCCGGATTGCACAAAATTCAGGATAATTACAAAAAAAATGTAGGGGACAAGCCCCCTTGACCCCCGTCGTTCCCCCTAATAGATTTGAGAATTTAGTAAATTTCCTGGTGGTGATACCATGGCTAATGATAATGATAAATTGTTGCATTATGCTATCAAAGTAGGGATAAGTGTGTTACTGGGGCTATAGAAATTATTATTTCTAAGTCTAGAGAAAGTGGAAAAAGATGAAAGTAGTCAATTTCAAAATCTTATAAAATGTGACTAGAGCATCTGACCAAAGAAATGAAAATTGCTAAATAATCCTTGTCATATGTATTATCAGGGCCAATACAAATGGATTTCTAGTTAAACCTAAATTTTATTTTACAAGTGTTTGAAGTTGTCCTATGGAGTTAAATGGACCTACATGATCAAAAGTGCATAATTAGGAAAATTTGACAATTTTGAAGGATTGTAACTCTTTGCTCATGAATTAGAATTGGGCATACTTATAGTCACTAGAAAGCTTATCCCTAAGGGAATAGTTTTGAGAGTCAAATTTTGAAGGGATGATTAAGATGTTTCTATAGTTTGATCATAAAAGTACTTGTATCCATAGTTTGACAAAAAATGTCAATATGGGTAGTTTCTAGAATGCATGAAAACTATTTTTTTGTATTTTCTCATAATGTAATGGAGCTAACAAATGTGCTTATATGAACACTTTTGCATATTCAATATCCTATCAGGTACAATTAAGGGTCATCATCCAATATAGTGCAATTTGGAAATCTTGGGTCTTATTTGGGCCCAAGAAGATCATCATCATGGATGGTGCACATGATCCTTATGTAGATGAGATAGATTCCAAGGGATAAATATACAGGTAGTGAATTTAGAGACAAATTCTAATGGTCGAATAAGTCAAGTAACTCACCCAAACATTGCAGAAACCATGAGGAATTTGAGAGTGGAGCTACAAAGTTGGAAAGAAGATAATGAGAGGATGATGAGAGATCAGGAATAACATAACCAATTTAACGGGTCCATGCTCCAAAACTTAATAGACATTCATAGGAACATTAATCCTGGTCAGTACTCAGGAAATGAGAAAAGAGTGGGAATAACTCAAGGAGGAATTCTCACAAGAGGTCCCATAGCTCAAGAATAGTTTTTAGACATAGGAAATATACTCCATGTTGGTTTTTTAATGTATTGAAAAAATAATTAATGGCAAGTTCATGACTTTCACTTTATAGTGAATGAAGTGAAAGGACGCATCTCTTTATTGCATGCCGAAATGTATTTTCAAAATAAATATTATTAATAATATTATTAATGTATTTAAATATATTTAAATATTATTTCTTTTTGTTGGTCCCACTTGGGAGGATGCCTTCTAATGCTACCAACACCATCACTCCCTCTTAGCTAGGGAGGTATCATCATGCTGGAACATATCTAGATCATGGCTTGTCTTGAACATCTCGTCATCATAAGGAAGGTCTTAAACACAACTCAGTCCATTGAGAAGTGTTAATGTCCCTCTCTCCCTCTCAAGAGAGAGTCGCATCAAAGTCTCATCGATGTTGCAATCATCAGCACTCCCTCTTAATGAGGGAGGCATTCTCATGAATACATCTAAAGCATCAATGTATTATTCTTGAAGTGGAGATGTATTTCATAATCTTGCATAAGTGATGAGTCAACATCTAGGGACTAATATCCCCATCCTATCATAGGATGGCTGGGAGAAGGAACTACCCCATTCTGAGTCATGAGTTGATGAGTGAGAAACTAGGGACTTGTTAGAAAAAATAGGATCACAGAGCAATAACAATAAACAAGATGCAAATACAAATTACACAAACGCATTACAAGAGAGACACCAATATATCATGGTTCACCCAAGGTGGGCTACGTCCACACTGAAATTGTCATTCCTTATTATTATACCATCCAGTAAAGTGAAGGGATACAACCTACAGCACAGCCGCTGCACTTCCTCTTCACACTCTCTCACAGTCTCTCTCTTACAATCTCAGAGATATTTACAATGCATAATACATAATACATCAACCCTATCCATGTTACAATGTCTTTCTTTTATAAGGGAAATACAATGGGAAAATACCACGGGATACCCAAAACCATGGGCCCGTAAACTGTTGGTGAAAATTTTGGGGAATGAGTGTACAGTAAGCCTGGGGTACAAACACGACTGAATAACATCTCTCAATCTGGAAGATCGGGCTCCACAACCAACAGGACTAATCTCCCCATCCCATCACAGGATGGATGGGAGAAGGAACTGCCTCGCTCTAAGCATTCTTAAGGACTAATCTCTCCATCCTGTAACAGGATGTTCGAGAGAAGACACTACCCCGTTCTGAGTCTTCTTAGGGACTAATCTCTCCACCCTGTCACAGGGTGTCCAAGAGAAGGTACTGTCCCACTTGACCCACCCATAACCAAGTCGCATGGCCAACACTGGGGAAATTCTCGATGCTCTACCTCTATGAGGATAGTGTGTACAACCAAGGGATAATATTCCCACCTCGTCATAGGATATCTGGAAGAGCGTATTTCCCCACTCTTAGCCATTCACCCAAACCAAGTCACATGGCTAATACTAGGGGGGACACCTTCTCGATGCATCAACACTACTCATCAAGGGCTAGTCTCCCCACCCCATCACAGGGTGGCTGGGAGATGATACTGCCCTACCTATGGGCCATTCACCGCTAGCCAAGTCATATGGATAATACTGTGGGAATGTCTGCCTGATGTTGCAAACATCTGTCTTCAAGCTTATCACATCTCCCTCTGCGTTGGATTTCCCTACTCCCTCTGCATCTGAGCATTCTGCTTTCTTTGTATCTGAGCATCTTGCTTTCTCTACATCCGATAATATTGCTCCCTTTACATCTGAGAAACCTACTTGCTCTGCATTTGAGCATCTTGTTCCCTCTACATCTGAGCATCTTTCTTGCTTTGTATCTGAGAATCCTGCTCTCTCTACATCCTAGCATACTTCTCCCTCTACATCTAAGTATCATGCTTGCTATGCATATGAGTATCTTGCTCCCTTTGTATCTGAGCATCTTGATCCCTCTACATCTAAGCATCCGTGCGGTTTGAGTTATTCCTGTCATCACTTTGAGTTGATATCCAGCTCATCCTTCATTCCATGCTTGAGATTCCACACTGGATCTCCATGACAGGAGTATACCAAAATTAATTAACCATTTATGCTAATCATCAACAAAACATCATCTTTAATAAGGCTTATTACTCAAGACATTAAATACTTATCTTTATTTTTGAATTCCTTTATTTGTAATCATTGTTTTAACTGTGGTAAAATAATTTTTTTAACATGTGCATACAAATCACCTAACCAATTGGTAAAACCATGGAATGGATTACCATGGGCCAATACCCTCACAACTCCAAACCACTAACGAAACCATCAACTCTGATACCATGTTGGTTTTTTAATGTATTGAAAAATTGTTTTAATGGCAAGTTCGTGACTTTCACTTTATAGTGAATGAAGTGAAACGATGCATCTATTCATTGCTTTCCGAAATGTCATTTCATAAAAAATATTAATAATAATATTATTAATGTATTTAAATACATTTAAATATTATCTATTTTTGTTGGACCGACTTGGGAGGATGCCTCTCGATGCTACCAACACCAACACTCCATATTCCTCTTCTATTGAGTCATCTACCTTTAAAGATTTCATTGAAAGTTCAATCTCTTCATCTCATAGGAATAAGAGGAAGAGTCCTTTCAAAATAAACTCACATGGATAATTTAGGAAGGCCAAACCTCCTACTTTTGATGGTGAAGTAAAATCTGGTCAAGAAGTCGAGGTTTGGCTTCTTGGTATGAGCCAATATTTCCAAGTCCAAGACTACTCTAGAAAGATGAAGGCAAGAGTATCCATATTCAATCTTAATGGAAGAGAATCTATATGGTGGGATTGCCTTAGGCAAGTAAAGAGAATCAATGAAAGGAATATTTTATGGAAACAATTCAATAAATACTTCAATCAAAAGTACCTCTCAGATAGGTACTATGATGACAAAATCAAAGAGTTCCATGAATTGAAATTGGGACAAATGATCATAGAGGAATATGCCAATAAATTATTGGAGCTTCTAAGGTATGTCAAGTATATTAGGGATGATAAGGTCAGAATTCAACATTTTCTAAGTGGATTACCTCAATCCTATAAGGAAGCAATTGAGTTTGATAAACCTCAAACTCTAGATGAAACCATAAGAAAGGCTAAGTACTGCTATGATCAAAGCAAAAGCAAGCCATAATTCCAAAGGCATGGAAGGACAAGAAACATGAGAAGTTTGACCAAAGAAAGAAAGAAGGGGTTCAAGCCTCCTCATTTTAGAAATTAGTAAAGGAATCCACCACGGGGTGTGACTAAGCTAGATAGGATGATGGGAAACAAGCCAAGATAGCCAAGAGAGCCACTTCAATGTTGGGGATGTGGAGAGACCATATGCTTAGAAACTGTCCACATTGAAATGAAGATGCCAAGCAAGTTCACTACATCCAAGAGGATGAAATTGTGGATTAAGTGGAAAGGACCGTCCCTAGAATCTATGATGCATTAGAGGACTGCCAAGCAGGACATCAATCAGTCATGGTTGAGGTTGAAGGTAATATTGCTAAGAAATCTATTTCCATTTTGATTGACCCTAGATCTACTCACATTTATATCACTCCTAATATTGTTAAGATATGTGATTTTAACAAAACAAAGCATAGTAAATCATGGTTGGTCCAACTAGCCACTGGAACCAAGAGGAAAGTTAGTGAAATGGTGGAGAAATGTCCATTGGAAATGGATGGAATCTTCACATGTGAAAACCTAAATATTTTGTCACTTGGTCCCTATGATATTCTCACTGGAATGGATTGGTTGGAATCATGCAAAGTTAAACCTAGTTGCTACATCAAAACCTTTGAATGCATTGATGAAGAAGAAAACCCAAGGGTAGTGAAGGGCGATCCAAAGGTAGTTTCAATTAGGTAGATTTTATCCATGCAACTTTAGAAATTCTTTAGAAAGGGTTGTTAAATGTATGCCGCCCATGTTTTGGATAAAATTGTAAATGAAATTCTCAAGTTAGAGGACTATCATGTGTTACAAGAATTCAAGGATGTGTTTCTTGATGAAGTGCCAGGACTTCCTACAAAGAGGAACATTGATTTCACAATTGATCTTGTTCCAAGAGCTACAACAATATCTAAGACACCATACAAAATTAGTACAACAAAATTATTAGAGATTAAAATGCAATTGCAAGAATTGTTGGAAAATAAGTACATCAGGCCAAGTGTGTCTCCATGGGGAGCACCACTGTTATTTTTGAAAAAGAAAGAAGGGACATTTAGGTTATGTATTTATTATAGGAATCTAAACAAAGTTATAGTAAAAAAAGTACCCATTACCTTGAATTTATGATTTTTTTTTTATCGAATGAGAGGGGAAAATGTATTTTCAAATATTGACTTGAGGTATGGATACCATCAAGTAAGAATCAAGGAAGAAGAAATCCATAATACGACCTTTACAACAAGGTATGAACAATATAAGTTTGTGGTGGTGCCATTTGGTCTCACTAATGCATCGGCTACAATCATGTGTCTCATTAATAATAATTTTAACAAGTATTTGGACAAGTTTGTTCTTGTTTTTCTAGATGACATTCTTATTTATTCTAAGAATGAAGAAGGGCATGAAGAACACTTGAGAATGGATTTGCAAGTGCAAGGGAGCATAACTTGTATGGAAACCTGAGAAAATGTGATTTATATAAGAAGCAAATTCATTATTTGGCTCACATTATTTCAAAGGAAGGAATACTAGTGGATCCATAAAATATTGAGACCACTATGAATTGGCCAACTCCAAGAAATGTGACAAATGTGAGATCCTTTATGGGTCTTGCTAGTTATTACAAGAGGTTCATTGAAGGATTATTCAAGGTTGCACACCCCATCACTTCTTTGCAAAATAAGGGAATAAAATTTGAAAGGATGCAAAAAAGTGAAGAAAATTTTCAATTGTTGAAAAAACTTTTACAAGTGCTCTAAGTTTGAAAATTGCAAACCCGAAAAAAGGATTTTGTGGTGTGTATAGATGCATGTAAACATGGAATTGGAGGAGTTTTGATGCAAGACAATCACCTGGTGTGTTATGAGTATAGAAATATGAAAGAGCATGAAAAAAAATACGCTACTCGTGACTTAGAGCTTATTGCCATAATGCATGCTTTGAAGATGTGGAGGCACTATTTGATGGGTAGAAAATTTGAGCTAAGGACAGACCACTATGGTATGAAATATTTACTTGAGTAGCCAACACCAAATGTAAGGCAAGCTAGATGGCTAGAATTTTTATGTGAATTTGATTTTAAAATCAAACACGTGAAGGGGAAAGAAAATAAAGTGGTTGATACATAGTACAAAAATTGCATGTAATGCATGTGACAACCATTAGAATTTGCCAATCAAATTTGAGGAAGCATATTGTTAATTCTCTTGTTGAAGATGAACAATATTTGGAAATAAAAGATAAATTTCAGCAATAGAATTTGGAAAAGAGGTATAAAGGTTATTATTTGGAGGATGATGGACTTCTTACATATAAAAACAGAATGTATATTAAAAATGTGGGTGACTTAAGAAGAATGATTATGGATGAAAATCTATAAAATGCATACTTTGGTCACCCAAGATACCAGAAAATAATTGCTATAGCCAGGAAACAATATTTTTGGCCGAGAATGAAGAAAGATGTTGTTGAGTACATTTCAAAGTGTATGAAATGTCAACAAGTGAAAGTTGAGCATCAACACCCAACAAATTTATTGCGACCTTTATGGAAATGGGAAGTTATAACTATGGATTTTATTACAGGGTTTTCAATGACAGTGAGGCAACATGATTCCATCATGGTTGTGGTGGATAAATTATCTAAGGAAACACATTTTAGTCTAGTTAAATCTAACAATGCCGATGATATAGCAATAATATTTATGAAATAAATATTCAGATTGCATGGGTTACCCAAAGCAATTGTATCTAACCATGATAGAAAGTTTACGTCAAATTTCTAGAAAAAGTATTTTGCAGATTTGGGCAAACAGTTGAACCTTAGCACTACCTACCATCCCCAAACAACTGGACAAACAGAAAGAGTAAATTACGTGCTTAAAGACATGCTATGCATTTATGTGATGGACAAACCATCCAAGTGGAAATATTATCTACACTCGGTAGAGTTTTCATATAACAATTGGTAGCAAGCATTGTTGGGAATGAGTCCATTTGAATCTTTATATTGCAGAAGTTGTAGGACACGAGTGACTTGGGATAATTTAGTTAACATAATTGTACCTGGGTCAGAATTACTTAAGGAAATGGAACAAGAGTTTACAAAGATTAGGAAAAATTTAAAGGCAACCCAAGATAGGTAGAAAAGCTATGCAGATAAGAATAGAGTGCATAGGGCATTCAATGTTGGGATCATGTCTACCTTAGAGTGAGGCCAAGGAAAGGTTCCTTGAAGCATGGAAGTTGTGCCAATCTATCACCGAGATTTTTTCGGCCATTTGAAGTGCTTGAGAGAATAGGGACAGTTGCAGATAAAATTGCATTTCCTGCTAACACTAGAGCTCATAATTTTTTTTCATGTTTCTTTGCTTAAGAAATATGTACACGATGCTAACATTGTGATTGATTGGGATGTGATCCAGATGGAACCTGAGGGAGAGTTCCAAACCAAGCCACTATGCCTCCTCGACAGGAAGGTAACATTGCTTTGGAACCAGGCCATCGGATAGGTAAAGGTGCAATGAAAACACTTTGGTCCCAATGAGGCTACATGGGAGTTAGAGGATGCCATGATAAAGACATATCCATTTTTGTTCTAATTTTGAGAAAACACTAAGGATGGTGTTATTCCAAGGGGGAGGTGATTGTAATACCCCTAGTTTTGACTTGGAATGTATTTAATCAAAATTATGTAAATTATGTAAATATGCTAGTATGGATTTCTAGTGCAAAGCTCAAAGCTAAGGCCCAACTAGTGAATGCCTAGGCATGTATGATGCAAATATTTTAATCGGACTGTATGGTTGGCTTGTGATGCTAACTAAAATATATGTAAATAATATGTTGGAAAATAATAAAATAGTCCAAGATGGTTGTGTAAAGAGCACTAGAGGGGCTATGATTCCACTAAAATACTAGAGGAAAGGGGGCCTATGGAAGATTAAATCCACTATTTCCAAGTGTCAACCTTGGAACTCATCTAATTATTTCCATGTGCATTAAATGCGTCACTTACTTCAATTTGACTATTAAATCCAATCATTGAATGAATTTGTGAGGTTGGTGGGGAAAGTCCTCTCATGTAGTTATGGAAGAATGGGATAAATATCCTTCTATGACATTTGTAAGGATCCTTTTCTTCTATGATCAGAATTTATGTTAGTTGTCTTGTCACCATTCCCTCCTATATTTTGGAGTCATTCACTCATTTTCCTATTATCATACATATTTTTACACTACGTAGAGTCTCTCCTTCATGTTGTTCATACCATTACCAATTACCATACTAAGTGTAACCCATAAATTTGAATTTGGAAAAAGGGTTGTGGATTTGAAGGGAAAATAGATGGTTGTAGCTGAGCATTGCAGTTGACCAATATAGGAACCTTTACCCATTGAGTTATGCTACCTTGAGAAGCCATGAATTAAGGCTACAAATGGATCTCCAATAGCATATAATAGGTTGGACTCCTTCTATGCACACACTAGTAAGCACCTGGAAAGATGGATCGCCTGAGAGAGTCATGGATCGATGACGGGGATGCCTAAGCTTAGTAGGGTGTTGTGCGGGACAAGTGTTGTTGGAGCCAAGGATGTAATGGTTGGGTGATGTTAACACCTAAATTTTGAACACATGCGATATTTCAACGATTCTTCAAGTGAGGCGTCATCAACATAAAGAATGCAACTCGCCACAGGCATCCTCAACAAATCAAAAAGACAGCATGAGTCCAAAAGTGCCAAAAACCAGTCAGAAGAAGGGGTCACACAGCTAAAACACCGCTAACCCACACTATAGCACAGGTTATCATAACAATGCCCGTGCAACACCCACGCACCTATTTCTTTGATAGTCATACTACTGTCAAAATGATGAAACCGCCTACTTCCTGCGATACATTGAAGGCTCCATCATCTCCAAGGATCCAAATTTGGCTCCTCACACACTTGGTGGCATTAACTACCCCCTTAGTGTACCTTGGAACTAGTTCATGGAGAAGATGAGTTCACATTTGGATCTAGTGGTTTGTTGGCCACCTCTTGGCCTATAAAAGGAAGACATTCGCATGCATTTTGTAAAGAGAAATCAAGAGAAAGGTTATGCTATTGGATTTGTGTTGGAGCTTCCTCATATCCCACCTCTTACCATCATTGTAATCATTCCCAAGTTCCCTTGCCACCTTCCTTCAAGGGGAAAGAGTCCCTCTCCATTGTTCCACCATTGACTTAACATTTAGTTTGGACAAAAAAGGCCTCCCTAAGGGAGATTGTTGGCTTTCCTTGAATCCCACACCTCCTAGGTGTTGTATAGCTTGATCATTGGGAAATACAAAAGTGGTTTGTCATATCTTGGATTGTTATTGGAGTTTGCATTCTCCCCCCATCTCTTTTATTTCGCATTTTATCCATATTTATTTGTTTTATGTGAATTGCACTAAAAATATATTGAAATATCACTTGGAGGACATCCACTCACACACAGAGGGGATCCAAGGACTAAGGCCTTGTTGCAGCCTACAAGGCCTAGACCCTTACCAAGTGGAAGAGTGCACACTTGTGCATTTTTTCCACAATAGTTCTAATGGAGACTCCATTGGTTTTTTGTTCATTTCTTATTTAACTAGGTTGTTTTAAGCTAAGTACTTAATTTTGGGTGTTTATAAATATTTGTAGGAGATCAAGTATTCCAACTCTTGCTCTAGAATTTGACCCAAGTTGGCCTCAATTAATTTTTACAAAGTAGCGCGGATCCCAGCCTCTCAGTCGTGCTACCGATGCAGAAACCCCTTCAATAGATGCGCTACCCACGCAGATAATCAGTTCAAGACCCGTGCGACCTCCCATAGGTTGACCCGTGCAACTGGTCTGTGTTATACCCACACTACCAGCGCACCTCTTTTGTATTTCTCTGTGTTACCCACGTGGAAGAGTATTGTTTGTCCGCGCTATAGTCTTTTATTTTCTTTTTATCTGCATAATACAATATGGAAACCCAATTGCTACTTACTAATGAACTTAAATTAAGATAATTCACATAATTACTTAGTTTTCTAGTAATTAGTTCACCTAGACCAACATTAGGAAGTAAAGAGTTCATATCTCTTTAAACTTATCTATTTAACCAATCTTGAGGCTTTCAATGGGCCTCATTGTTGTCACTAGTATTCAAGACCATTATTGTTTATGCACAATTGACATGTTTTTAGTATAAATGCTAGTGTAGATTCCACTTTGTGCACACAAACAAGGACCTAAAGACTCTTGTCCCCCTAAGTATGGTCTTCACCTCACACTTCATGTGAGATTGGTGAATCAGAAAAGGGTGAGAAATGTGAAATACCTCCATTGCACACTTTTCTATTAGTTAGCATTTTGATTTGCAAAGCACCATAAGCATATTTTAGATTTAAAAGTACATTTGAATTTACTTTATATACTCTTCTAGTTAATTTTCTGATAATCGATTTGCTTTCATCACACGTGTTTTCACCACTAGCACACACTATGAGACCTAAAGACTCTTCCAATCCAAGTATGCTCTTCACTCCCCACTTCTTGTGAGCTTGGTGAATCAGAAAGGTAGGAATTGTGAAATATCTCTCTTACACTTCCTAAGTGAAAATTCAAACCCCTTAAAATCAACTTTGTAATTTTCCAACCAACTAAAATCCTCCACAGGATCACAAAATAGCATTTTAGCTAGGTAGGATTGATTGGGATAGGCATCCATCAATTCCCACCAATCTAATTTCATTAGAGATATTTTTAAACATAGCATTGTTGACTCATAGGGTACTTACAAAATCCTGCTATAAGCAAGTGTTAAAAGAAAACCCAGATCAAAAGTGCGTCGTGGTCAAGGAGGTGAAAGCCGAGATGTAGTTTCCCTGCTCTCCCCTACAATCCACTCAAGTTGTTTTAAGGAGACAACACTATACCGTGAAGGATTAACCACTGATCCACACTTTAATTAAGGTATTGTTACACCAAAATCTCGTCATCGTGAGTAATGTGTCAACTCTATGCCTTAAGCCCTAAGATTTCCCTGACCAAAAACATCCAGAGTAAGTTGTTGTTCCTTGTGTCCACAATTACTAGTTGCAATAGCGCATCTTGTCTTCCAGCAAGAGGCGCCAGATCATGCCTGGTGCACGGTGCTATCTGGAAGAGTGCGCTAATGGCTTAGGTTGCCTTCATACAGCTTGCGTTGACCCCTTCTTGGCACCAATTGTCTTCATGCAAGGTGCACCAGGGTTGGTTAAATTGGATAAACAAGAGCTTCGAGTGACTTTTCGAAGCATGGTGAGGTGGAATTCTATCCCTAATTGATAGGTGAGTTGTCCTTTGGTTCCCTAACCTCAAGGGAAGATCCGTTAGACTTCTCCCCTTAATCCTCAACCTACTCTACCCATTTGGACTTATAAATATGAAGTCTCTTCCCATTGGAATGGGAGGAAGATCTATAGTACTCTCATGTTGGTAGAATTACTCTAGGTGACCCCTATTCATCTTTGGGAGGCTTACTTCATCCTTGGAGGCTTGGCTTGGCTTGTTGGAAGGAAGGTTGCAATGTTAAGGCATAGGTTGTAACATTCTCTCTCTATGTACTCTCTTTTATTATAGTTAATACAATATCTTTCCATATACATTATTGTGTTAGTAGTGTTTAGAGATTTCTTCCTTAACTATTAGCTTAGATCAATCATATGCAATATATGATTCTATTGTTTGTATATTTCTACTTGTTCAACAGGGCTTTGCAAGTGGAGATCTGAAGGTTCTGGAGCATTGGATCAAGAAAAGGGTGAAAGGATTTGCAAACTTCAGGTAAGAGATATACTTGTTAGTTTACACTTCTATTGATCTAGGGAAGTTGATTATATTATGTACTTTATTTCTTCTAGATCCAGTTAGACTAGGGAGATCTAGCCTTATGTTTGCTTAGGTAGATTGTCTGAAAACAAATCCGGTGACCATACTGGGGAGTACCATAGCTTTGATTTCAGTTTAGTTTGATTTCACTGATTTTTTATTGATCCATTTTCTAGCCTCCTAAGCCCTTCCCATCATCGGATATTGTCATTAGAGAGTCTGTTGGCTTGCCCTGACTCTGTCTGGGATCAGTATTGGACCTCTTACTTTTTATTCTTTGGAGATTTTTTTATTTTTCCACTTGTTATTCTCTTGACATACCTGGGTTGTGTCCTCCCTACGCCATTGTGATTCTGGCGCACATACCTAGTGAGCAACCTGCGCCATTGGCGCCATCTTCTTGTTTTCAGAGTGTGCCACTAGCGCCATTTTCCTGTGTGCATAGTGTGCCTGGCGCTCTAGTGTATGACAACAGAGTGCGCCAGCCTTTAGTGCTCAGTGTTTAGTGTAACATATTCTCCATTTTTTGTTTTTGGTTTGATTGATGAGATCTGTGTGCTGCATATTATAGTCACAGAACCTCTAGGACCAACCTGTTTATGTTTGGATTTTTTTTTTATTGATTGTTGGGTTCTACATTAGTCAAGTGAGAGACTTTCTAGTGGCGGAAAATTTCAATCCCCCATCTATCCACTCGATCTTGTAATCCCTGATCACATCATTGGAACTATTTAGTTTGTTAGATCTGACTTCCAAACCCTTCCCGCACTTAATCATTGATTTTTGGTTGCGTTTGATTGATTTTGAGTTATTTTTTGGTATCTTTGAGTTTATTAGGTGCTCATCATATTTCTTTGAGAGTTTCTAATTTATTAGAGTGTTGTAGCTATTCTCTTATTTATGCCGTTAGATCTGAAAAGCATTATAATTATTAGATTTTGTTTTGATATATGCATTGGAAAATCGAAGAGATTCATTATTTTGTTTTCAAGCTTATTACTTGGAAATAATTGTAGAAATTTTCATGCTTTGGAAGTGTCATTTTGCAAATCTTTGGAAAGTTTGAAAAGGAAATCATTTGATCGTAATTTTCTCAGTTGTGAAAGATAATTCAATCGCTTCTTTGAAAAATCAAGTGGATTCAAACTTTTATGAAGTATTCAAAAAATTGAAAGGTTCTTTGCATCTTTGATCTTTGTAGTGCTTTTTAGGTCATTGTAGTGGAAAGTTAGGGTTATTGCATTCTCGGAAGGAATTCTTTCTTTTCATTATTACTTAGATTCATTCTAGTTTGAAAAGACAAAGAAAAAAAAAATATTGGATTTCGTGTGTTGACTTTTTGTTTTTTTGAAAAAACGAAAAAAGAGTACTTCATTCATCTTTTGGTAACTTGAAGGGTGTTAGTTTTGTTACTCTCAGAAGCAAAATAAAATTTCTCCTTACCTTAGATAGTTTTCATCGAAATGAAAAGAAAATGTGCATCTTCATGTAGTTAAGATTTGCATGATTTTTAAATTCTTGTCTACACCTCATGCATTCACCTAACTGCTCAAATAAAATTTACCAGAAGCATTAGGTTAAAACTTTCTAGTAACTTGTGTGATAATTTAGTGACATGTTCTGGCGTCGTTAAGCATGGCATTTGTCGTTATTTTCCTGCACTGCATCCCGGGGGCCTGTAGTTCTTCCACGTACCAACCGGTATATCGAACGGCCTTTCACGTACCCTTGGGTATATAGAAAGGTATTTCATGTACTCAGTAGTATATCGGAAGGCTCTTGTCGTATGGTTTTGCATTATATAACACCACTACGGATTTGAGCTCCCACGTACCTTGTGTATATCGGGAGACCCTTCTAGGATTCCTATACCAACTGATTTGACCTATTGGTTGTCTTGGAAGAGCAATACATCGAGAACAACACTCGGGGAGCTACTACACATGTACTTCTAGGTATTCGAGTTATACAATCAGGGGTACGGTCCTAATCCTCTTTGGTTAGTGCTCTGAAAAATTGGGCCGAGTATAAATGTTGGACCCTGTGGTATATCGCGAGTTGCGAAGCCTTGACAATCCTATGAGGTTCCATACTTTTGAATCTCCACCTATCACATAAGTTTTGCTTGCGGCTTTAGCCTGTGTAGATTTTGGAATTTTTTCTTTTCTTTTTGCATAGAGAACACTTGGAGAAATTTTTCCTCGGTCATTATGGATGAGAGACCTTTGAGATGATCTCGTGGGATCTTAAATTTACCACCTGAATATTCCCTTATTTCGGAGGATAAATCAGGCATAAACATGGATCAACCTACTATTTCAATGTAATATGAAGAAGAGAACTCCACCATGGATTTGGGAATGAACTATTCACCTCCTATGTGCTCACCATCCACTGATCCTCCCGGTTCAATGACCATAGAACCATCTATCTCATCTGAAACTACCTTCCATCATTCGTTGGAAGATAATACGGGGGCTACGAATTGGATTTTCAACCAACCCCAGGATGACCCTATATCAATAATCTTTGCTCCAACTGCGTCCTTTTGGGACACCTCTCTAGGTCGTCATGCTTTCGAGTTTGGGTTGCTTCCACATATAACACCTCGCCCGTGGGTTGGTCCATAATGACGAGATACTTCCTCCAGTCTATGAACATATGGCTCAATTACAACTCGCTGGCAAACAACTTAGGTGCCAGAGTCTTTCCCGCGGGAGAATCATTTCGGAAACTCCCATCTTTCGACACACCCATGTTCGTTCTTCATCTTTTACTTCACCAGAAACATCTGTATCCAACGTGACCACTTATGAACCAAGACAACCCTCGTTTCCTACGAGTACACCTTCTAATCAAGTGGTCGGTTCTACACCCCTTTTGACTTCAACAATTAGAGGGAAACATTCCAACATTGCTAACTCTACTCCTAGAACGCTTCCACCACCTCCCCCACCTCAAAATTCAAGGGGAGAATATAGTTTACCTGTTAACTATATTACTAGCACTGCTCCTCCTGTAGTTAGTAGTTCTCAATTAAACGTGAGTCAACCATCAATTAGTGGTCAACACATAGTTATTGGGCACACCCCTGTTTGTGGGAAATTATCGACTGGGGGGAAACCCGTAGCTAGTGGCCACAGTGTAAGTGGAGGACATCCAACTTATAACACATGGGAACACATCATGGGAACAAACCATGGGAACACATCATGTTGGGGGACCACCTATTTTTACCCAATCACCATGGAGTTACATATATCCAGGTAATGTTAACCCTGTGCTAAGACAAATCTATCCAGGGAATATTTTCCCTGGAATACCTTATCTCGGAAACACAAATACTCCATGGGGACACCATAATGTTCCACCAATTGGACCTCCAACTGGAAGACCTCCCCCACCCCCCCACCACATGTTCCACCACCTCCACCAACATCTAACCCACCACCACCTCCCTTTGGTGGAGGTGGACCCCCACCTTATTCCGGAGGGGCGTCCCTCCACCATATGGCGGAGGACCACCCCATTCCGACGGAGGAGGACCCCCCCCCATTTCAGAGGAGTCAGACCACCCTTTGGCGGAGGCCCACCTCATTCTGGAGGAGGCGGACTACCCTTTGACAGCGGCCCACCTCATTCCGCTGGAGGAGGACCCCCAACCTTTAGCAGAGGCCCACCCCATTCCAGCAGTGGCGAACTCCCTTTCTTCGGTGGAGGACCACCCCATTCCGGTGGCAGAGGATTCCCTCCTCCGGGCGGAGGCCCACCCTATTACGGAGGAGTACCCCCATTAGGTCCACCCCCATATGGCCAATTTCCTATAGGAGGACCATACGATTAGTCCCTCCATGGTCCTACTGGTATGCAAATGCCTTATAAATACTACCAGTATCCGCAGCCAAAGCAACAATTTCCATTTCTGGCTACATTAGATCTGCCAGACCTGTCTCGTTTGACCAACGATCCTATCCTTCATGGTTATAATTGGCCCGCCATTCCAGTGAAGTTACCAAGCGATATTCTGAAGTTCAACGGTAAACCCGATGAAGACACGAAGAACCACGTGATGACATACCGTTTATGGTGTTCATCCAATTCCTTAATGGATGACTCTATCCATTTGAGGTTATTTCAGAAGACCCTCATCGTCACAACCGCCAAGTGATACATTGAATTACCACCCCACTCATTTTTTTATTTTCATTCTTTAGCTATGTCATTTTCGACTCATTTCCAGCTACCAATTCGCTACGAAACTGGTACGGATCTGCTGACTTCTCTCTGCCAAACCACCACCACTCACATTTCTGATCACATCCATGAGTGGAGGAGGAGACGATGTCTCACTAAAGCTCCAATTCCAAACCAAATTTTGGTTGACTGGTTTAAGAAGTCCCTTTTTCCCACCATAGCTAGAGATGTAGCCATGGGTGGGGCCATCACTAAAGAACAAGCTATAGCTCGTGCCCAGTACATAGACCTTGTCTATGCTCAATCTGGTACATTATAAGATATTTTTCTTGATGCCCCCCGCCCTACCTATGACCCTGCAAAACCACCCAAGGGACCTCATTCCGATGGAATTATTAGTTTCGTTCATTCCTAGCCTTCTACTCAAACTAGTGGATCATCAAACCATCATGGTCCTTCTCCACCCTCATCACAGGTTAGAAACAACACCACCAATCCAGCTACTCCTACGGCCACTGACAAAGTGAATTCAGTGCAATTTGCTTCACCTCAAAAAAGTAGTGGAAAAATGAAGACCAAAGGAAAATACAATAATTCTTCCAACCAACAGGATCCAGAAAACCCTCCTGAGGAAACCAAACAGAAGCGGAAGTTCAAGTATCCTTGTTTACTGTGTGGTGGTGACCATTTCACCAAAGAGTGCCCACACAGGGAAGAAGTGTAGAAGTTTCTCAAGGGAAACTCCACACCCGCAGTTCTCAATGATCCATTCCCCACCCAAAACCAACAAATGATTTCCCAACCCCCTCCTTATCAAGTAGAAACATCCTCCTCCGCGCATGTTCTCGTGATGCGTAGTGAAATGGTTAACCTAAATACTCGATCACGATCATACGACTCAGTTCCTAATAAGGAATCCCCCGGAAGTAATACTGAAAAATATTCCGCCTGTACATCGGATATTCCTGCACCGCAAGGTCCTCTCACCATTGAGAAACCTTCATTAGTTTCATTGTTGTGTCCACCTAAGAGAAAGATTAGAAAAGCAGTTTTCAATCCTAATTCTTGGGAAGCTCAGAACTACAACATTGTAGAGGACTTGGCACAAGCTCCTTGTGCCATGTCAACGCTAGAAGTCTTACGAAACTGTCCCAATCAACATAAGACTCTTCTCGCTGCCATTGATGTTGTAGACCCGGATTCCTCAAATACAATCATGTTTAAACTTGAGTATTTTAAACCGAGGCTTTCCCACCAGCTGGATTTCCAAATTTCCACAAAGGTTGTTGGGAAGACAATCTATCATACTGTGTTAGACGAAGGATCCTCCACCTCAGTCATGTCGTTATCTTGTTGGAGAGCCATTGGCTCTCTTGATTTAAACTGTTCTCCTACTACCCTGAAAGCATTCAATGTTACAAGCCTTTGCGGTAGAGTTGGGGGGAAATACCGTGACCAGTAACGTGGATGTATTCACCGACCCATTGGATTATAATCTCTTGCTTGGTCATAACTGGTTTTATGTCATGACTGCAGTTGCATCATTTGTCTTCTGCATTGTACAATTACCCCATCAAGGATGAATTGTGCGGGTGTAAAGGCTGATATTCAAAAGATGTTGAAGGTTGGCTTCATCTATCATGTTCCTTTAACGGATTGGGTCTCCAATGTCATCCCTGTTAACAAAAGGAAAGGCACCATTAGGGTTTGTGTCAATTACAGGGACCTGAATAAGGCTTGTCCTAAGGAAAACTACCCCACCCCATTCATTGACCAAATCATCAACAAATTCGTTGGAAGCGTCATCTTCTCTTTAATGGATGGTTTTTCCGGTTATAATCAGATCGAGATCCACCCAACCGATCAACATAAACTACTTATATCTACCCCTGGGGCACGTTTGCTTATTGCAAACTCCACTTTGGCCTAAAAAATGCTGGTGCTACATTCCAGCAGGCCATGTCATATGCTTTTCATGATGTGAAGGACTTTGTGGAGCCATATCTCGACGATCTTCCTACTCATTCAACTCATCGTGAGTTCCACATAGATCATATGATGGTCATTTTCCTCAGATGTAGACGGTATAACATCCGTCTAAACCATCTCAAGTGCATATTCTGCATTGAGTTAGGATGCCTCCTAGGTTTCATCGTTTCCAAAGATGGGATCCGCATTGATCCCCTGAAGGTGGAAGCTATCGCTGCTCTCCCACCTTCCACTGACATCCCAGAACTTTAAAGTTTGCAAGGGAAGGAAAACTACCTTCGACGTTTTGTATGTAATTTCGCTGAGAAGACATAGGGATACATGCAGTTGTTGAAGAAGGATGTCCCCTTCATTTGGGATGATCATGCCTAACAATCCTTCGACAACCTAAAACACGCCATCACACATGCCCTTGTACTCCAACCGCCCAATTACCACAAGGATTACATCCTTTATCTCACTGCTTCCACTACCACGATGGCCATGGTCTTGGTCCAGGAAGACAACAACGCCCAGGAACATGTGATATACTACGTGAGTAAGGGTCTCCTTGACCCCGAAACCCGTTACTCACATGTCGAGAAACTCACTCTCGCAATAGTCATTTCTGTCCAGAAGTTCCGTCGTTATATATTTCTCCGCACCACTACTATCATAGCCAACTCTAACCCCATGTACCACGTTCTTACATGTAATGTGATCGGGGGAAAATATTCACGCTGGATCGTCATCCTTCAGGAATTCGATCTCCAGTTTGAGAAGGAGAAATCAAAGAAATCTTTGGTTTTTGTAGAGCTCATATGTGATCTTCCCATACTGATAAGGGAACTGAGCCCATCGACTCCCTCCTCGACGAGTTGTTGTTTCTCATTAGTACGTCTAACCCCTGGTATGGAGACATCATGCTATATATCCAAACCCAGCGGTTCAATCCTCAACTGTCTCGTGACGACCGTCGTCGCATACTCCACCACACCAAGTACTACTTGATCATTGGTGATACCTTGTATCGTCGTGGTTTCGATTCCATCCTCTGACGTTGCCTAACTCATGACAAGGATGAACACGTTCTGAATGGCTGTCACTCTGGGGCAAGTGGCGGTCATGTTTCTAGGATGGATACAACCCAGAAAATACTACGCGTTGGATACTACTGGCCTTCTATATTCAAAGGTTGTATTGATGCCATCAATAAGTGTCCTCCCTGCCAGTTGTTTCATCAAAAATCGCGTTCTCACCCAACCCCTTTACATCACATTATTGTCGCCGTCCCCTTGACTAAGTGGGGAATAGATTTCATGCATTGTAATCCTACCTTGGCCAGGGGGCATGGTTACATCATCGTTGTTGTTGACTATTTTACCAAGTGGGTCGTGGCTATTCCTACGTACAATGAAGATGGAAAAACAACCGCACTCTTTATGTTTAATCACGTCATTGCAAGATTCAGAGTCCCGCAAGCCATCATTATGGATCATGGATATCATTTCCAGAAAAATATGGTAGACGAATTGAGCGCCATATTGGTTTTTCGCCATGAGAACTCAACTCCATATTGGCCACAATCTAATGGACAAGTAGGGGCCATCAATAAGCTCTTGAAAACCATGATCCAACGCATGGTGGGTACACACAGGTCTAACTGGCACAACATTCTCTTTTCCTCCTTATGGGCATACCGGACCTCCGTTAAAACTGCCACTGGATTCACTCCTTTCCAATTGGTTTACGGACTAAAGGTAGTCTTACCTATTGAGTGTGAGATTCCATTTTTCAAACTTGTTGTCGAACTTCTTCCAAACACTATTGCTGAGGAAGAATGCTTTCTACACTTGGCTAAACTCGACGAAACCCGCCGTGATGCTGCTCTTTCTAATGAAGCACATAAAAAGCGTATCAAATCCCAGTATGACAAGTCAGTCAAGCCTCGTATCTTTAATGAGGGATATTTGGTCCTCACCCATGACCAAAAATATGATAAGCTGGGGGAAGGCAAGTTTGAGTCCATGTGGCATAGGCCATATGTCGTTAAATGTGTGCTGGAGACGGGAGCATATGAACTCAAAGACTATGATGGAATATCTTTGGGAGAGCCTCGCAATGGGATCTACCTAAAGCAGTACTATGCCTAATTTTGTATGCATTAGTACTCTGTACATGGTGTGTGTTTTGTGTGGTGTGACACTTTGATTGAGTGTGGTAGGATCTTGACTTTACTCTTATACCATGTTCTATCTGCATGTGCAGATGGAAACCTGGTTTGGATTCACGAACGGCGCCATCCGGCATACCCGTAACCTTGCTTCGGCAGCCTGGGTACTTTATTCCCCTACCAGAGAGCTTATTAGTTCAAGAGGAAGTTGTCTAGGGTATGCAGCCAATAATGCGGCTGAGTATCATGTGGTGATTGGAGTCTTAACCAACGGTCTTTCCCTGGGTATGGACCACATTGTCATCTATCTTGACTCGCAATTGGTGGTCTCCCATCTTAACTGTGTTTCGCTATCTGTGACCCCACGCTACTCTGTCTTTTCCAACGAGTACGTCTCTTGGAGAGATCCTTTGAATCTGTTCAATACCTGCACAGTCCAAGGGACTTGAACACTGTTACTGACTCCATGGCCAATTTTATATTAGATTGGTACATTGCACATACATAAAACATTCGAAATGTAAAAACAACACGACATGTAAATAATTGTCTAAGCAAACATAGACAAGATCCCATAAGTCATCAATAGAACATCGTATATAAGTCGCAAATAGTGTTTTATATATCATATCAGTATAAATAAAAAAATGTGGTACTGATACAAAATATGAAGCATATGAGATTTCAATAAGAGTCTCATCTACAAAATCCTGAAGCCCGTGGATTTTAGTACATACATATACACATGATCCTAAACCCTAGGACTCTCATGATAGAAGACAATGGCTCTGGCTACTTTATGAAAGCAGCGAACCAAAGCACTCGGATACCCCCACAGTATGTCGCTAATAGCGGCGAGGTAGCTCATGTATGCACGGATCCAAGATATCGAGAGTCAACTGCTGGAGGTTCTCCTCCAGCTCATCTATCTCCTCCATGGCGTCTCGATCTGTAGCCTCCATCTCCCGTACCGCTCCTCTCCGCGCGATCAGAGAAGCACCTGCTGGACGGGATGGACCAACATTTGCATAAGCATGTATCGATCATCAGTACTACTCCAAAAAAAAATTTAAAATCATAAAATGGAAAAACAAATAACTGAGTTGTCATTCTTACATATGTCTCCTCACTGGGCGTCCTCGGGAAGAACTAATTCTGGGTCTCCTTTGAAATCCGTGCCCTCGTAAGGGTATTCCTCCACCATGAGGAGTTTCCCCTCAACCACTGAAAAAAGGAGGACCATAGCTAATGATGGGACCCCCACCTCCGTGGAGGGCCATCGCCTCATACCATTGTACCATGTGTGGATCCCTCATATCGAACCCATCCAACTTGACCTGCGGGCTTAGGTGTGGAACCCACTCTAGGAAGAATGAGACCACAACTTATCCATATCCGAACTGTTTCAGCTCACCATGCCTAAATTTGGTGAGCTTCTCTCTAAGAGACCCAAGGAGTTTCTCGCACCATTTGAAAAATGTAGGAGCCATACACTCCTCCGCATGTAGCATGTGGGCCTTGCTATCCAGGTGAGGAGCCCTACTCCCTACCACCCTCTCAATAGTAAATAAGACCGTGCCAAGAGGACGGTCCCTCACATCTTTGATGGGAATCTTCCCACCAACCATCTGTTTGTCAGGAGTGCACCATTGTGCTACTACCTCCTCAATAGTTCAATCACTCCCTCGTGATCCTATCAAAGACCTGGGATCCCCCCGTCAGGACAGCCCTGTCAGAAAATAGATATCCTCGATATCCATGGTCATTATATGTACACCAACCCAGAAGTGTTGTTGTTCCAGATCCTAGCATTTGATCAAGTATTCCAGTAGCGGTACTTGGGCCCTCATGCCCTAGATGTGAAATTATTTCAGCAGTCCCCAATTCCGCAATGCATTCATGCATTAGGGGTTATTGGCTGCTTGAGTATCATCCATTTCGTGCTCTCTTTCCTTCCATTGGACCATCTTTACCACCCAAACTTGTCCAAACATCAACAAAATATCCATTAGAAGTACACCCAAACTTCCAACTTATCAATTTTTGGTAGATTCTTGAGTTCGTGGGGCCAATTGATTCCGAGGCACCCCATCCATACAGATAGGGCGCCATCGGTGCAAGACACCCTTATAGGAATGGCACCGTCGAGCCCTCGGCACACATCCCGTAAGGGGGAATTGTGCCAGCCTGAAGGTGCATTTCCCCCATTTATACAAGCCAAAAACTCATAAATTGGGAATGAAAAAAATTTCTACTCCACTGAAAATGAAGAGGACAAATTTTAGGATTACCTGATGCTGATGGCATTGCAAATGGTTAACCGGAGCTCCCGCAATCGGAAGATGAAAATCAAGCTCCAAAGGGTAATTTTCACTTCCCAATTTGGTAAATTTGTAAATGGTTAATAATTTTTATTATTTTCCCATTTTATAATGAAAATGGAATATTCTCTTTTCAATTTATTTCTTAATGGGTCATTTTTTCTATAGTTGGGGATATTTTTCATGTATAAATGTCTAATTGATCGTTTTGACCTAGTTTTTGGAGTCTGCAGGTAAAGTAAGCTGCCATATTAAAACATTTGGTTGTGATTGTGGTATTTTCACGCCCATTATCAGGTGTGAACAACTCTCCGAGCGTTCTTGTGTTATTATTCCACTCGTTAAAACCGGACATTAATGACACTGAGCATACTCTTTGTTCCTTCTCGTGCTTGTAAAACGATGAGAATAAGTCATCGAGTTGTATTTTATCACTTTTTCGAGCTCGTTAAAATCCCACAAAAATGGAACCCCTAGGAGTCTTCCTTTAAGCTCTTTTTAGGCTTCCTAAACATAAAACGATCGCCAAGCGAACTTGATGCATTCACTCTTGTCAAAGTATTTGAATGATCGTCTTTCTGGTGATAGTTTACCCCTTTTTCAGACTAGGAGGCACTATTTATGAAAAATGAGCAATCCATCCAATCATGACTGGAAGAGTTCTCTTTCACATTGTTTTATCCTTTTTCGGGTGAAGAGACTAACTTTTACAAAAAAGAAACTTTGGAGCCTTCTCTAGTTCTTTTCAGACTCTCTAAACATGAAATGACGCCGAGTTTTCCTTCTTTGGACTCATTAAAATATAACATCGAAGGGCCCATTTTGGTTTGGGATGAACCCATCCTATCCTAGGTTCATAAAAAAATTGGGATTGGACTTGTCCATGGGATGAGCTATACCGAGCATTTGTTACCCTCCTCAATCTCGCTAAAAAACAAAAGAGGTACTCGTCAATGATGATGGGGTTAAGGGAATAGTTTGTGTTTTATTGTAGTTACGGCAGTACATAGTCACTCTTGAACATGGCATTCATCTGCATTTGCATTTAGTACTTGGGTAATCTATTTGTATTTGAGTCACACTGGTTCTGTGAGTCTTGTTACCCCTTTAGGTCATCCAAAGAATGCTTCTAGAATCAGTTGCATTAGGGTTCGGTATCATTCTCTTCATATCAATACTAGCAAGTCATGCCATGCCCGTGTTCAAGAGACATTCTTCATTCATTATCACAGTCACCTTCTATCATGTCAGTCGTCTCTGTGTCAGTCTCGAACATTACTGTCTGATTCATTCCAAACATCTGTGATCGCGTTTTGTGTCGAGGGTGGGGGATACATCATGGCCCTCCTTCGATGGATTCATCCTTGTCGAATTCAACACACCATCTGGGTATTGAATCTAGAAACCAATCAAGTAGCTTGGGCCCGCATGCCTCAATGCATGTTACCTCGTTTTCAACATGATTTTACATCATTGAATCTTGATTGAAATATCCCATCAATTGTTTGACCTCAACTCATTGATTCACATTCGATGGTATGTACTGTGATACCTTGGGGATCATTAACATCATTGGTGATTTCCCTCGCGCTTGTTAACGGTATACATTAATGACCAGTAATCAAGTGTTTTCTACCATGTTCAACTCCAAAACATTGTAATCACATGGTTAGATTTGTATCATTGCGGGTTCAGCTTGAAGACCTTGGGTTAACTCATATTTTTCCCAGGTTGCGATGGAGATTGTTTGAGTTGTTGGAATATTCTCACCATCATTTTTTATATTTGCATGCATCCAGTCATCAGTATGGTAGTCTCCCTAGCACCTGGAGCCCATGTTCAGCCCCCTAGAGCCTGTTTTTATCCCTCTGGAGCCTTCCTACCTACCTAGTGCGCCTTGGTTTCCTCACCTGGATGACATATGCACCCTACTACACTACTTGGATCACTAACAGTCAATTGCAGCATTTATTGACCAGTTCTTACATTTATTGCTCAATTTAACTAGCTATAGCTTCCAGTTGTCTGTATCGGAGTGCCACTTGACCTACTGACAGCCTCATGCACCCTCCTTGGAGTCTCCATCCCTTGATTTGTGCTCACATGACTCAGTTAGACTCAGTTAGACTCATTTAACTGACTCTTGACTATTTGTGACTACTACCACTGATTGGATGATGTCTCCCATGCTATCCAAGCCACACATTGAGGAGAATTTGAATAACCTTAGGAGGCATTCGCATCCATTTGATTGTATTCAGTTATTATTCTACTTTCCCAGTGTCAACTTACAGCTGATGTATGATACAACAATTTTTGTCATTTCTTGTGTTAATAAGTGATTATTGATTCAAGAATTCTTCTTCTCTTCTCTGCTATTCTTGAGTGAGCTTTAGTGAGGTTTTCTCCAGCTATGTGATCTCTCCTATAAAATATCACATGGTATCAGAGCTGGAGTCAGTTATTCGAATTGTAGTAGCAGCAGTTGCAACAATTCTTTGAGTAGCTGTCTTTCATTGAGCACCAGAAGCCTCTAGATTTCCACAGCAATTACTGGTGAAATTGTCTTGAATTCTTTGGAGCAATTCAATGAGGTCTGTCCAGGTGTGAAGGATCCAATCACATGTGCTCATTGTCCTAAGCCATTGTTCAATTCGAATTGCAGCAGATCTCCATTTACAATTCTCATTTGTTATGCAGGTTGTCTCCTTGTTCAATTCGACTTCATCACGATCAATGGATCTAAAACTGAATTCATTCAATTATTTCTAATGGAAGGCCAAGATGGACATCTTCATGAAGTACGTGAGCATCTCTAGAGTATTGAATGGGACTGCAGTAGAGAAATCCAAGTACTTAGATAAACTTGATGAAGCAGTAGGACTGTTGCTCCTCAGCACTTCCGAAGACCTTCATTTTCATTTCATAGATCTAGCAACTCCAAAAGAGGTTTGGGACAAGCTCAAATCTCTTCTTGGACATAAATATGAATTAAAAGGTCATAAGTTGAAAAATGAGCTCATCTCCTTGATCCCAAGTAGTTTGGAAACTATAACTGAGTTTCTCAACAAGTTCAAAAACTTGATTTCACAATTGAAGAGATATGGGATAGAGAATGAAGAGAAGCAACTCATCCTTTCCATACTACAAAAATTACTTAGTATTTGTCTCTACCTTTCAGTCAGTGAAGCTATCCATCCCAAAATGGAAGCTTCCCACTCTTGAAGATTTCATCTAGTCTCTCACACTTGATGAGGAGAAGTTAGTTCATATGGGAATGATAAAACCCAAATTGGATTGAGCTCTTGCAGCCATTGAGATGAAGAGAGCGAATGGCAAGGGTAAGAAAAAAGCATTTGATAGAAAGTCGAATGACTAGAAGCAAAAGGAGGCTCCAAATCAGTCAGATGGAGTTTCAAATTCAAAAAAAGACAAGCAAACTCAGAAGGGGAAATCCAAATGCACATACTACAATAGAGGATTCCATTGTGAGAGTTCATGTATGAAGAAGACCATATATCTCATGGCTTCACTTCTTGAAAAGAATAACCTTCCAGTACCTGCATGTGATAGGAAGAAATAAGGTGAACCATCAAGATCAGAGGACAAAGAGAGATTCCATGCTCTCATGGAAGGTGCATCAACACAATCCTCCTTCATCATAGATCTGAGAGCATCAAGACACATGTCTTCATGCAAATATCTCTTTATTGGTTTCGAACCCATTGTTGGACCATCCATCATGTTGGGGAATGATTATGAGGTCTCCTCTGAGGGGATTGGAAGAATCAAACTTGATCATGGGTACTTCTCATATGTGCTCTATGTCCCTACACTCACTGCTAATCTACATTCAGTCTACCATATGACCCACACTAGAGAGCCCAAGATGGTTATATTCTCTCCAAATGAGGTCGAAATCAAATACATGGTATCAAGATCTACCATTGCAAAAGGTGTCGCAAACCACAAGTTGAAACTCTATGAGTTCTCCCACTTTCTACCTCTCTCAAAACAGTCCGCTCTTCACACTCATGCAAATGAAGAGAGTAGGCTATGGCATGAAATATTTGGGCACCTCAACTACAAGTACCTGTAAGATATGCATACTCAAGATATGGTTGAAGGACTACCCAAAGTCAAGTTTTCCAAGGGAAACTCTAATGGTTGTTTAATGGGAAAGCATACAGAAAAATAATTTTGAGAAGGGGAAGGCAAGGAGAGCTTCTCAACCTCTAGATCTGATTCATAGTGATGTTGCAGGGCCATTTCCAGATATATCTTTGAACAAGGCAAGGTATATTCTTACTTTTATTGATGATTATTCAAGATTTACATGGGTATACTTTCTCATATTAAAGTCAGAAGTATTTGGATACTTTAAGTTTTCAAGTCTTCTGCAGAAAATTTTTCAAATAGAAAGATCAAGGCCATTCGCACTGATAATGGAGGAGAGTACATCAAAGGTGATTTTCAAACCTTTTGTGTTGAATAAGGAATTGAGATGCAACATACTATTCCCTACACACCATAGCAGAATGGTGTTGTGGAGAGAAAAAACAGAACATTAAAAGAGATGGAAACCTGCATGCTAAATTCGAAAGGGTTGCACCCTAGTCTTTGGGCAGAAGCCATCAACTATGTTGCCTACCTTCAAAACATAGTTCCTCACAAAGGACTCAAAGATATGACTCCTTTCGAAGCATGGATGGGATACAAACCTGATGTGTCTCATCTCAGAGTGTTTGGATCCAGAGCATGGGAAATGATTCCAATAGAGAAAAGGAGATCCCTAAATCCACAAAGCAGAGAGTGTATTATGGTGGGTTATGCATTGAATGCAAAGGACTACAAGATTCTTGATCCCTCTACTATGACAAAATTCCTTGATAGGAGTGTACAGTTTGAGGAATGGCCTCTACATGATGCTCATCCTATTGAGAAAGAGAGCTTGCCTACCACACCTCCACTGCTTGATGAGCAAGAGAGCAAATCTTAATCCCATGAGAGTTCAGATTCAGAGTATGAGAGTGAAGATGATGAAGAGCGAATGCTAGATCCAGATCCACAAGAACCTGAAGATCTAGCACCTATTAGTGACTATGAGAAAATGGAAAGCCAAGATCCAGATCTACAGCTTTTAGATCCTCCTCTTCCTAGATGGGAAACCACTACTCTTAGATCTGTTGGAGATCTTGTGGGAGATCCACACGATCAAAGGAGAACCAGATATGATTATCAGAATGGAAGGTTTGATCCTTCTCACATTACTGATCCATTTCTTGCCGACAGATCCTTCTTCGGTGGAGAAGTGCACTTACCATTATGGGGGAGTGACGTACATGATTGATCATCCTACCACAGTCTATCTTGAAGGGGGGATTTCTTCCCACTGGGTTTTCCCTCTTTCCTCACTTTATTTATTTAGATTGTTGTATGGGGTGACCTTTGGTCTCAGTTACCATGGCCCTACTAGTTTTCAATTACTTCCTGATAGTTTGGCTTGCAGGGGGGTGTTGGAATATTCTCACCATCATTTTTTATATTTGCATGCATGCATCCAGTCATCATGCATGCATCTGCATGCATCCAGTCATCATTATGGTAGTATCCCCAATACCTGGAGCCTATGTTCAGCCCCCTAGAGCCTATTTTTAGCCCTCGAAAGCCCTCCTACCTACCTAGTGTGCCTTGTTTTCCTCACCTGGATGACATATGTGCCCTACTACACTACTTGGATCACTAATAGTCAGTTGCATCATTTATTGAATAGTTCTTGCATTTATTGCTCAATTTAACTGCATGTAGCTTCCAATTGTCTGTATCGGAGTGCCACTTGACCTACTTACAGCCTCATCAGCCTCATGTGCCCTCCTTGGAGTCTCCATCCCTTGATTTGTGCTCACATGACTCAGTTAGACTCATTTGACTGACTTTTGACTATTTGTGATTAATACCACTGATTGGATGATGTCTCCAATGCTATCCAAGCCACACATTGAGGAGAATTCGAATGACCTTAGGAGGAATTTGAATCCATTTGATTTTATTCAGTTATTATTCTACTTTCACATTTCCAGCTTACAGTTGATGTATGATACAACAATTTTTGTCATTTCTTGTGTTAATGAGTGATTATTGATTCAACAATTCTTCTTCTCTTCTCTACTATTCTTGAGTGAGTTTTAGTGAGGTTTGCTCCAATTGTGTGATCTCTCTTGTAAAATATCACATGAGTCATATCACATGGATCCACTTTGTATTGGTCGTGGTTGTGTCATCATATCATCATGGATCTATGCTTGTGGTCAGTAGCCATGATTGTGTTCATTCGGTCTATACTACCATGGATTTGCAGTGTATTGGTCGGAAACCATGTTATGAGTCATATGGGACCTATATCTCAGATTCATTTGTACTACAGCAGCACCTTCCGACCAACAAGTCCTTTCCATCAATCTTTCACATTACAAAGCATTTCACCTATCTTATTTTACTAGCTTCATGCTTTGGGGGGCATTCTGTTACACCAAAATCTCATCATCATGATTCATGTGTCAACTCTGTGCCTTAATCCCTAAAATTTTCCTAACCAAAAACATCCAAAGCAAGTTGTTGTTCCTTGTGTCCACAATTCCTAGTTGCACTGGCGCATCTTGTCTTCCAACAAGAGGCTACAGATCATGCCTGGCGCACAGTGCTATCTGGCAGAGTGTGCCAGTGGCTCATATTTCCTTCATACAACCTACGCTGACCCCTTCCTGGTGCCAATTTTCTTTATGCAAGGTGCGCTGGGGTTGGTTAAATTGGATAAACAAGAGCTTCGAGCGACTTTTCGAAGCATGGTGAGGTGGAAGTCTATCCCTAATTGATAGGTGAGATGTCCTTCAGTTCCCTAACCTCAAGGGAATATCCCTTAGACATATCTCCTTAATCCTCAACCTACTCTACCCATTTGGTCTTATAAATATGAAGCCTCTCCCCATTGGAATGGGAGGAAGGTCTATAGTACTCTCATGTGGTGGAATTACTCTAGGTGACGCCTATTCATCTTTGGGAGGCTTACTTCATCCTTGGAGGCTTGGATTGGCTTGTTAGAAGGAAGGTTGCAACGTTAAGGCATAGGTTGTAACATTGTCTCTCTATGTACTCTCTTTTATTACAGTTAATACAATCTCTCCCCATATACATTATTGTGTTATTAGTGTTTAGATATTTATTCCTTAACTGTTAGCTTAGATCAATCATATGCAATATATGCTTCTACTGTTTGTCTGTTTCTACTTGTTCAACAGGGATTTGCAGCTGGAGATATGAAGGTTCTGGATCATTGGATCAAGCAAAGGGTGAGAGGATTTGCGAACTTTAGGTAAGAGATATACTTGTTAGTTTACACTCCTATTGATCTAGGGAAGTTGATTATATTATATACTTTATTTGTTCTAGATCCAGTTGGACTAGGGAGATCTAGCCTTAAGTCCACTTAGGTATATTATCCAAAAACAGGTATATTAGTGGCCCAACTTAGGACTTCACCAAGGATCAATTGTGAGTGAAATTGACTCTTGAAGTTAGCTATTTCCATTGGGAGGTGTTTCCAAGTCGTCTTGATTGGAACATTGGCCCCATTTCCAATAGAACTAGCTCTTTGTTACCTCCACTAGTAAATTGGTGTGTGGATCCCATTGTCACCATCATTTGCACTTTTGGGAGGCCCAGTTACATTTGAGAGGAAGGGAGTTAAGTATTTTTAGGGAATTTACAATTTTTTTTATAAATACAAGTTCACTTAACTCGCAATTAAAAATAAAATACATGTGGGAACTCATGCACTAAAACCGAATTTGCACATATCACTGAATTATTGCACCATTTTGCATCTGTTGTGGTTGGCATATTTTTGCATTTGTTCAATTGTGTTTAAATCCACCATCACTCTCATTTTAACACAAATCCTTTACCATTGAGGAACAAAACAACATCCTAAGGCAGTATCGATGATTGCAAGGCCTATCCCCTCTCTCGAGGGTTTTTTACACCTTCTCCATGTGGTTCACATGGAAGGTAGTTTAGTCGGGCCCACTCATAGGCCACTTTGATAGGATCATCCGGGAGAGGTCGAGCCTTGCTAGGTGCGTTTTATCCTCGCGGAGAAACCATATATCCCCCACATCCTCCACCACCGAAAGAGGCACCCCTTGGGCTTCTCCTCTCAAAGATCCTTTGGACCCCTTTGATCCATCCTCTCACGTAGGAGGCCACTCATTGTTTTCAACACCACCTAGGTCTCCCCTAAGTGGAACCAACACCCATCACTCAACAACAAGACCAATTACCCCATTGCACATGATCCAACTTGATCAGCTATGCCTGATAAGCTTCCCTCAAATATTCCCAAATTTGAGGGAAAACAAAGGGACGATCCCACCAACCATGTCATGTATTTCCACTTATGGTGTTCATCTAGTAGCATAGTGGATGATCTTGTGAGGCTTCACCGCTTCTAGTGTACTCTCACCGACATGGCAGCCAAATGGTATGTAAACCTAGCAAGATAAAACCATGCTACATTTGCAACATTGGCCACTGCATTTCTCTCTTACTTCCAGCTTCATATACGACTTGACCTAGGCCTTGAAATTCTCACATAGTTTTGACAAAATACTTCCACCCACATCATAGACCACATCCACGAGTAGAATAGATGCCGCACTCTGTGGAAAATCGAAATACAACCACCCTTTTTGTTGGATTGGTTTATCAAATCTCTCCAATTTGCTATAGCTAAAGATGTCACCACTTCCATGCCACAAAGCGAGGAAGAGGCTATTCTGAAAGCTCGGCATTTCGACCTCATATATGCACAATCTGGATACCTTTACACTATAACTCGTGATTCCCTTCGGCATCGGTCTTTGGATCCTACACCTTCGGGATCGTCACATTCGGTGGATGGGATTATTGGGTCCGTTTCCCATTTAGTAAAGTTTCCTCCTAGCATGTCGTTTCCATTTAATATGGTTCCACAATATAACCCATCCTCGCCACTTGCATTGGTACCCATACCAACCCCACAATTTTTTCAATTACAGTATGGAGCTTATAGTCCAACATACCCAAATGTTAGCCAAGCAATGACGGTACCCTCACCACCAATACCCCAAGTTGTTCCTACATCCACATATTATGGAGTACAAATCGCATTTATCCCACCCTCGGGGTATAACCCCTATTATCCTTTCCCATGCCCAATTGGTCATCAACCTTCCCCCGACATGGGGGTACACCTAGTTCAACCTTCTTATGTTCAATAATCTCAACAATTTGAGCAATTGAACACCGCAAACCCCAAAATCCGTAGACTCGGGGGAAGAAGAAAGGGAAGAACAAGCAAAACTAGTAGTCGAGCAAAGGGGGAAACCCCCCTCCCCAGCAAAATGAAAATACAGGTAACCAAACCAAGAGGACAAACAATCCCACCAAACAAAGAAAAAACGCCAACCCAAGGACCCATTATTGTTCCTCCATTTGCGGCAATTATGGTCATTACCTGCATCATTGTCCTCTTATCCCCTACTGCCAATAGTTGGTGGAATCCAAAAAAGAAGACGGTGATGAATCCCCCTCAGGTTTCGACCCTACCCAACCACAAACCATCATGTTACAACAACCATTTGCAAATCAAGGGGTAGTTACACAGTAGCAATATCCTTCCCACCCAACGATGACTCTTTTAAAAATATCTATACATTGGATATAAACTTCCAGAATTTAGACAAGGGTTATGATAGGCCTAAAAACCCCCAATTGGAAGACATTCATATCCCCTCAGGGGTCCCTCTACAAATACCATGCCCGAATCCCAAACAAATCTCATGGATTCCCAAGGTTCCACTTCGGCATACACCTCAAACCCTCACATGAAAGCTTCCCACAATTACAATATTGTGGATGACTTGGCATACAACCATGTCCATGTTAGAAGTACTATAGTCATGCCCAAACCCAATGAAAGGCATTACTCAATGCACTTGGTTTCATCAATCCTTCTGACTCGTGCCTCATGGCCTTTGATCTCAACAAAGGTGAGCCATGATTACCATCGTTAGTCTCCTTTCAAGTTTCAGTCACCGTAAAGAACGTCATGATTCATCGTTGTATCATCAATGAACGCTCATCCACCTGCGTAATGTCCTCGAAAGTCTGGAAATGATTAGGGTTACTGGAGATGGTCCCCTTATCTATTTGTCTTCCTGCATATGATGGGGGACCATCCCAACCAAGAGGATTGTACCAAAATGTCCCCATAGAGCTGGGGGGAAATATTGTTATGATCAATATCGAAGTAGTCAACTGTGAGGAACCTGCAACAATTAATTGATAAAATGCACGATATATTAGATCACAGAATATATCTATTGATCACTGGCCACTTCAAGGGGGAAACATCCTTTGATCAAGCTTAATACAAATAACTTCACGGTGCCTTCATTGGCCTCAACATAAACTTATTTACTAAGTCTAAGTGCCAATACTATGGATCAATACCATGGAATATATAATACTACAAGACGACTTACAAAGCATATGCATCCAACAACAATATACTAACAAAGTAAAGAGAAGGGTTGACATGGGTTCCTAACATCCCCTCCCCCTTAGAAAAAGCTTTGTCCTCAAAGCTTTAGATGTGGAAATTGTTATTGAATCTGAAGGAGTGGTTCCCATGTAGCATCCTCTGGTTGCATTCTGTGCCACTGAATTAAGACCTCTATGATAGAGAGAGATTGAAGCTGATGAGTGTGCCTATTGAGGACGACCTCCGACTCCAAAAGGATGGATCCTTCATTATCCAGTTTTGGTAAAATAATTTGTCCTCTGATGTTGGTGCCAAGAACTTTCATCAGACAAGAGACATGAAGTACTGGATGAATGCAGGAAGAAGGAGGAAGTTCCAATTTATGAGCAATGGACCCAATATTCTGAAGAAACTTATAGGGCCCATAGAAAATTTGAGCGAGCTTACAAGGCCGTTTGAGTTTCAGGGAGGATTGCTGAAGAAAAACCATATCACTTGCTTGAAAAGTGCACTCAGAACGGTGTTGATCGGTTTGTTGTTGTAGTTGAATTCTTTCCATGTGAATATTGTCCTGCAAAATGCGAAGAATCTGATCGCGGTTTCGAAGAACCGGGTCAATTTCCTGAAATGGTGAACTGGTGAGGGTGTAGGGAAGAAGAACTGGAGGTGCTTGACCATAGATTGCTTCATATGGAGTCATTTTAGATGCAGTATTGTACCACTCGAGCCCTTCAAGGAAATCCATAGAAATATTTGTCCAAATCCGTGTAGGGATGGGAAAGGGTTCAAGCAATCCTGGAAGGAGTGTCATGTCACCCTTGTTGACCTGGAAAGTATCACATACAACCACCATCTATTGAATTGTCCTTTTCATTCCCTTCCAAGAAGTTACATTGTGCCCGCTCATACGTTTTGAGGAACCCAGAGTGCCCTGCTGATGGAGAAGCATGGAGTTCATAGAAGACATAGCCCTATTGAACAGATTGGAACCAAATAGGCATAGAAATAGCTGAAAGAGAAACTTGGTCATCAAATGTGCGAGAAAGAGCATCCGCCACCAGATTGTCCTTACCCTTCTTGTAAGTGATCTCATAGGCATAACCCATGAGTTTGCGAACCCATTTCATTTGTGTTAGAGAGGAGACCCATTGTTCCAGGAAATTTTTTCAGACTCTGGTGATCAGTACCACATAGGTATGGTTTCCACTTCTGTACCGCATGCAAAATAGCCATAATTTCCTTATCAAATGTAGAGGTGGATAAATTCTTACCGTAAGGGTCGCTGGAAGGTGGCAATCCCACCGGTTCAACAAAGAAACCTGCATAGCTATCCAAAATGTGTGCTAGATACAAGGGAGTAGTGGAGACCATTGATGGGTTCATCTAAATGGAATGGAGCTGAGCGATGACACCATGTGAATTATTCTTAAGGATAGTTTCCAGGCGATGTGAATTGATGATGCAGAGATACCCTGGTTGTAATCCTGTTAATGTGTGTTTTTTCCCATTGATTGAAAACTGCATCCAAAGTTCGGAAAAATCCCATAAGATGGGAACAAGTGTGCGTAACCATTGAGCGCCCAAAACCAAATCACATCCGCCTAAGGACAAGGAAAACATGTCAGAGCGCAGGTTATAGTCTTCAATAGAGATACGCATATTGCGACACTTCCCCTTGCAAGGTAAGGTGCCCCCATTGGAAATCATGACTTCAAAGTTGGAGCAAGGATGGACAAAACAATCATTTTGTTTGGCGATCCAAGGGTCAATAAAGTTATGAGTGCTACCAGAATCAATGAGTATTGTAAGAGGGAGCTTCTTGAAGTAACCCTTGACCCGCATTGTTTGTGGGGTGGTGACTCCGGCTAAAGCATGGCGAGATATCTCTGGGTGGTCTTCCAGAGATGGAGGTTCAACAGGCGGTTGTTGAATATCAACCTGATCATCTGTGGTATCTGGAGATTCTTCACCAAGTTCAGAGGCAGGAGAAGAATCCAAATCCGAGAGATAGAGCTGTTTCTCAACACATATATGTCCCCGAGTGAATTTCTCATCACAATTATAAAAAAGCCTTTTTTCTCTACGTCTCCCATCTCTGCTTCAGATAAATGCTTGATAGGAGTTGGTCGAGGAGCTGGCATGATGGGAGGTCGTTGGGAAACCATATTTCTGAATGGAACAAAAGTGGATTTGGAGCACTGTTGGGCTGTGATCTTGTCCTCCGCCAACTTAGCCAACCCTAGTACTTCCATCACTGTTGGGATAGAAAATTTTAACCTCTGAGCGGATTTCATCCTTGAGACCGCTAATAAAAAAACTCCTGTAGAATTCATCAAACAATCTTTCTGTGTGATTGGTCAGTTTCTCAAATTATGTCTGATACTCTCTCACAGTGCCAATTTGGCGAAGTTTAGTGAGTGCTCCTGTGAAGTCATCAAAAGCACTAGGACCAAATCGTTCCAAAAGGAGTTGGAAAAAATCTATCTAGTTTGGCTCGTCATGAGCTTTGATGTACCAACGGTACCATTGAAGGGCTTCTTGTTCCAACTGAAAGGATGCAAGTGGAACCTTGTGGGCATCAAAAGTATTATACACACTGAAATATTGTTCTTCCCAGTATATCCATCCAATCGGATCAGTACCATTGAAGTGAGGAAAATAAAGCTTTGGCCCATGAAAATTGTTGGGAGAATATTACCCAGTGGCTGCAAAAGATTCTGGTTGTCATTTATTGTTCATGGCTGAATGCTAAAGATGGAGGATGGAAAATTTTTCATCTAGATCTTGGAGTTTGGTTTTGAGGGCTGCAAGTTCTTCATCCATGATTTGTGCTTCTACGCGGGTGACAACCATAACAAGGAGTTTTTTTTTTGTGAAAGGGTAGAAAAATAAAAATAGAATCTTCTTTAGTAAAGGAAAATTTGGATTTGGGAAAAACTCTGATGGGTAATTGGGGTTTGACTTGGTTTTGGACACTTTCTAATGGACATGGAAGCAAAAAATGGGGATTTCAAAAGCGGGGTGAAAGAATGAGAAAAATTTTCAGAGAGCGACAAAGAAGTAGAAATAGGAAATGAACATTGTGGAAAAATTTGAAGGCGATTGGGTGAAAATTGAAGAAGTTATGGAAAACCCTAAAAATAGGCAAATGTTGGATTTCGGGCTTCGTGAAGTGGAATTTGGGGTGGGGTCCTTAGGAATGAAATATGCAGAATGGGATTGCAAAGGTGTCAGTGAATTTCTAATGGAAACGAAGTTAAACAAAGGAAGATATGGAGAAAAGATAAGAAACGGATCTAAAACGGATGGCGAAAAGATCAGAAATAGTTTTTTTTTCAAAATGGATCTGAAACGGCTTTCGGAATGGATTTGAAACGACTCGGAATGGATTTGAAATGATAGGATCTAAAAAAAATTTTGGAATGGATATGAAATGGCTCGAAATTGATCTACAACAGCTCTGGACAGATGTAATCTGTGATTTATTAGCTGGCAATAGATATGGACCCCATGTATGTTCGGTTTCCTAACGGTTCAGGTGATTCACTCGGAAATCAATGTTGTCTTACGACTTGTGTATTGGGGTAGTACCCCTCACTTCACAGCTCAGGTAAAACTGATAATCACTTTTCCACAAACAAAATCTCTTGGTTTACCTCACAGGTGGTAACTAGTCAATCAGGTAGGGGTCGTTTCCCTTTTCGCTGGCAGGTCCTCTCAACGGGATAGCTACTTCGGGGTTCCTGTGGTACTCCTCACAATGAGTTTTAGGGCTTATGCCCAAGTACTTCCCACATTTAAGCGGATAGGGATTATTCCCGGATCCAAACCTGCAATTGATAGGAACAAATACAGATGTGAAAAATAAACAATTGGTAGAAATTCCTCCCAACGAGCCCAAGAAAGTGCTCTGATACCAGATGTGAGGAACTTGCAATAATTAATTGATAAAATGAACGATATATTAGATCACAAAATATTTTTATTGATCATGGGCCACTTCGAGGGGGAAACCTCCTTTGAGAAAGCTTAGTACTTATATACTAAGTCTAAATGCCAATACTATGGATCAATACCATGGAACATATAATACTACGGGACGACTTACAAAGCATATGCATGCAACAACAATATACTAAAAAATTAAAGAGATGGGTTGACCTGGGTTCCTAACATCAACGTTGAACTCGACTACAACATCCTCTTATGGCATAGTTATATGTACACCATGAAAGAGGTCGCCTCCTAGGTCTTCTGTATCATGAAGTTTTCCTTAAATGGGAAGGTCATCACCCTTGACAAGCTTAACTACTATGATACCAACACCGCAAGAAATCCCGACAATGTCCTGCCAACTGTACTTGAATATTATCAACAATATGTTGACATTTCCCTTGGCATGTACAAGGACTCCAATTTATTAGGAGTGTATTTAGGACCACCACCAAAGATCCCTACATTGACCAATGGCTTAATGTGCACAATTTTCACCGCTGATCTATGTTATGGGGAAGCACCAGATGACCCTTGTATCTAAGGGAAGCACCATCCCAAGAGTAATGCAGAGCAACATAAGGGTTGTTGGCCAACTGTTGGATGATTTGAGATAATGATGAGTCATTGACATAGCCCTGTTGAACAGATTGCAACCAGTTTGGAACAGGCATAGAAATAGCTGAAAAAGAAACTTGGTCATCAAATCTGCCACGAGATTGTCCTTACCCTTCTTGTAAGTGATCTCATAATCATAACCCATGAGTTTGCTAACCCATTTCTGTTTTGTTGGGGAGGAGACCCGTTGTACCAGGAAATATTTTAGACTCTGGTGATCAGTCTTGATGCATAAATGATTTCCTAATAGGTATGGCTGCCACTTCTGTACTACATGCAAAATAGACATCATTTCCTTCTCATATGTAGAGGTGGCTAAATTCTTACCAAAAAGGGATTTGCTGGTGAATGCAATGGGATGTTCATATTGAAGGAGAACAACACCATGTCCATTGTTGCAAGCGTCACCCTCAATAGTGAAGGGCTTGGAAAAATTGGGCATAGCTAGAACAGGGATAGTACACATAGCTTGTTTCATTTTTTCAAATGCACAATCAGTAGCATGTGTCCATGTAAAAGCATCATTTTTAAATAGAGCAGTTAATGGAGCTGCAATCTTCCCATAATCCTTGACAAATGTTCGATAGTAGCCAGTCAATCCCAAAAAAACACGAAGGCTCTTGAGTGTCTGAGGATGAGGCCAATTTTTCATGGCATCTATTTTGGAAGGATCCACGTGAACCCCTTGTGCTTAAATAATATGCCCAGGATACTCTACTTCCTCCTGTCCAAAAACACATTTAGACTGTTTGGCATGGAGATGATGACCAAGAAAAATTTGCAGTACAAGATCTAGATGTTGGAGATGCATATCCCATGTTTTACTATAGATGAGGATATCATCAAAGAAGATCAAAATGAATTTCTGCAAGTAGGGCCGAAATATTGTATTCACCAATGCCTGGAATGTGGAAGGAGCATTAGTGAGGCTAAAGGGCATGACCAAAAACTCATAGTGGCCATCATGTGTAGGGAAAGCTATTTTAGGGATATCATCCTCATGAACCCGGATTTGATGATACCCAGAACAAAGATCCAACTTGGAGAAAAATTGAGCACCATGAAGCTCGTCAAGAAGCTCATCAACAACAAGAATTGGAAACTTATCCTTGATTGTGAGGTGATTAAGTGCTAGGAATTCAATGCAAAGGCACCATGACCCATCTTTTTTGCAGACAAGAAGAACTGGTACTAAGGTGAATAATACCTTGCTTCAGTAAGTCCTGAATGAGCATCTCAATCTTTGTTTTTTGGTGAAATGGGTAGCGATAGGGCTTGATGTTGGGAGGAACGATTCTAGGAAGGATCTGAATACGATGGTCATCTGGTCTTGAAGTTGGAAATCCTACTGGTTCATCAAAGACACCTGCATATCTATCCAAAATTTGTTGTATATCCAAAGGAGTAGTGGAGACCATGGACGGGTGCATCTGAATGGAATGGAGCTGAGCAATGACACCACGTGAACTCTTCTTAAGGAGATTTTCCATGCGATGTGAACTGATGATGTTGAGAGACCCTGGTTGTAAGACCGTCAATGTGTATTTTTTCCCATTGACTGAAAACTGCATCCAAAGTTCAGCAAAATCCCATAAGATGGGGCCAAGTGTGCATAACCATTGAGCGCCCAAAGCCACATCACATCCTCCTAACGCCAAAGAGAACATGTCAGAGTGTAGGTTATAATATCCCATAGATATTCGCACATTGCGACACTTCCCCTTGCAAGGTAAGGTTCCCATTGGAAATCATGGCTTCAAAGTTGAAGCAAGGATGTACAAAATAATCATCCTGTTTGGTGATCCAAGGGTCAATGAAGTTATGAGTGCTACCAGAATCAATAAGTATTGTAAGAGGGAGCTTCTTGAAGTAACCCCTGACCTTCATTGTTTGGGGGGTGGTGACTCCGGCTAAAGCATGGAGAGATATATCTGGGTGGTCGTCCTGAGATGGAGGTTCAACAGGCGACTTTTGAATGTCGACCTGATCATATATTGTATCTGGAGCTTCTTCACCAATTTTAGAGGCAGGAGGAGAATCCACATCCAAGAGATAGAGCTTTGGCTCAACACATCTATGTCCCTGAGTGAATTTATCATCAAATTTATAACAAAGCCTTTTTTCTCTATGTGCCCGCATCTCAGCTTCAGACAAATGCTTGATAGGAGTTGGTCGAGGAGCTGGAATGATGGGAGGTTGTTGGGAACCCACATTTCTAAAGGGATTACAAGTGGGTTTGGAGCATTGTTGGGAAGCAATATTGTCCTCTTCCAACTTAGCTAACCCCAGGGCTTCCATAATTGTGTTTGGATAGAACATTTTGACCTCAGATCGGATTGCATCCTTTAGACCACTAATAAAACAACTCCTGTAGAATTCATCAGGAAATCCTTATGTGTGATTGGTGAGTTTCTTAAATTCTGTCTGATACTCTCTCACAGTGCCAGTTTGGCGAAGTTTAGTGAGTGCTCATGTGAATTCATCAAAATCACTAGGACCAAATCGTTGCAAAAAGAGCTGGCAAAAATCTGTCCATTTTGTCTCTTCATGAGCCTTGATATACCAACGGTACCATTGAAGGGATTCCTATTCCAAATGAAAGGATGCTAGTGGAACTTTGTTGACTTCAAAAGTATTATGCAAACTGAAATATTGTTGTTCCCAGTATATCCATCCAGTCAGATCATTACCATTGAAGCGAGGAAAATCAAGCTTCGACCCACGAAAATTGTTGAAAGAAGAGAACCCAATGTCAACATAAGACTCTGAGTGTCGCTTATTGTTCATGGATGAATGCTCAAGATGGAGGCCGAGAAATTTTTCATCTAGATCTTGGAGTTTGGTTTTGAGGGTTGCAAGTTCTTCCTCCATGCTTTTTTATCTTGCGCGGGTGACAACATAACCAAGAGTTTTTTTTTTTGAATGGGTAGAAAAACAAAAACAAAAATTGTTTTAGTAAAGGAGAATTTGGATTTGCGAAAAACTCTAAGGGGTAATGGGGGTTTGACTAGGTTTTGGACACTTTCGAATGGAAAGGGGAGCAGAAAATGAGGATTTCAGAAGTGGGGTGAAAGAATGGAGAAATTTTTCAGAGAGGGACAAAGAAGCAGAAATAGGAAATGAACACTGTGGCAAAATTTGAAGGCAATTGGGTGAAAATTGAAGAAGTTATGGAAAACCCTAAAAATAGAAAAATGTTGGATTTCAGAATTCGGGAAGTGGAATTGGGATAGGGTCCTTAGGAATTAAATATGCAGAATGGGCTTGCAGAGGTGTCAGTGAAGTTTCAAGGGAAACGAAGTTAAAACAAGGAATATTTGGTGTAAAAAAAAAATTTATACTCGTTTTTCTTTTTTTCTTTTTCTTTTTACTAAAGGGAGTTGAAACTACTTTTGGAATGGATCTGAAATGGCTCATAATGGAGCTAAAACAGATGGATCTGGAACGACTTTCAGAATGGATCAGAAACAACGTTGGACAGATGTGATCTACGATTTATTAGCTGGCAATAGATATGGACCCCATGTATGCTCGGCTTCCTAACGGTTCAGGGGATTCACTCGACCACCAATGCTATTTGACAACTTGCGTATTGGAGTAGTACCCCTCACTCCACAGCTTAGGTAAAAATCATAACCATTTTTCCACAAATGACAACTCTTGATTTACCTCACGGGTGGGAATTAGTCAATCAAGTAGGGGTCATTGCCATTTTCTCTAGCATGTCCTCTCAATGGTCTAGCTACTTCGGGGTTCCTGTGGTACTCCTCACAATGAGTTTTAGGGATTTTGCCCAAGTACATCCCACAGTTAAGCAGATAGGGATTATTCTCGGATCCAAACCTGTAATTGATAGGAACAAATAAATATGCGAATTTTGTTTTTGGCATAAATTCCACCCAACGATCCCAAGAAAGTGCTTTGATATCATATGTGATGAACCTGAAACAAATAAATGATGAAAATGCACAATATAGTAGAACACAAAAGATATTTATTGACCGCATGCCACTTCGAGGGGGCAACCTCCTTTGAGCAAGCTCAATACAAAATAACTCATGAATGCCTTCACTGGCTTCAACACGTATTTATATACTAAGTCTAAGCTAAACAAATATTACTCCCCATGAATGTGGGATAACACAATATACTCACGTGACGACTTACAAAGCATATGCGTCCAACAACAATATACTAACAATGTGGGATAACACAATATACTCACGTGACGACTTACAAAGCATATGTGTCCAACAACAATATACTAGCAATGTGGGATAACACAATATACTCATGGGACGACTTACAAAGCATATACATCCAACAACAATATACTAACAAAGTAAAGAGAAGGGTTAACACGGGTTCCTAACATGGTGTGTTAGAACAGTTTGTCAGAATAGGTCAAGTCAGCAGAGCTTCAACGATTAGAACAGTGTGAATGGTATACATATATCATTTTCTTCCTAAAAACCCTCACATGCCCAAGCCACCTAGTGGGACATAAGAGACGAGCGTTGAGGTTGAGGGCCACTAAGTATTGCATCACTCAAGATGGATTGGGCTGGATAAACATCCCAACCTATAGGCTCTTTGAGGAATTAATCATTACATTTTTATTATGGCCAGTAGTATTTAGATTTAACATACATTTAACCACTGCTTTTTAGGCCTTATGACCCTTTGGATTTTGCATGTGCTTAGAATCACAAGTAATTGCAGCTTTTATCCAGGGTACTTTACATTTCATTTCATAACTCTCTTTAATTGTGCTTAAAAGCATAGTTTTATTTTATAACCGTGGGATTGCATAGAAGATATAACAAGTAGTCACATATGCATGTAATGATGGTAGTACAATTTGCTTCAAGTCTATCTGACTGTGAAGAACCTGCAACAACTAATTAATGAAAATACACGAGATAGCAGAAATAACAGAACTCAGAATCACTTTTATTGATCCCAGGCCACTTCGAGGGGGTAACCTCCTTTGAGAAATCTCAATACAAATAACTTCACGGTACCTTCATTGGTCTCAACACAAACTTATATACTAAGTCTAGGCACCAATACCATGGGTCAATACCATTTGTCAATACAAACCATGGCCCAATACAAACTATGGATCAACAATTACTACGGGGTGACTTACAAATCATATGCGTCCAACAACAATAATACAAACTATGGATCAACAAATACTATGGGACAACTTACAAAGCATATGCATCCAACAACAATATACTAACAAAGTAAATAGAAGGGTTGACATGGGTTCCTAACATCTCCTCTCCCTTAGAAAAAGCTTTGTCCTCAAAGCTTTGGATGTGGAAATTGATGTAGAATCTGAAGGAGTGGTTCCCCTGTAGCATCCTTGGGTTGCATTTCGGGCCACTGATGCCTTTTGAGTTTCAGGGATGCTTGGAAGGTTGTAGATGAAGAAGAACCATATCAGCTGCATGAAAAGTGCGCTCAAAACGGTTCTAATCGGCTTGTTGTTTCAGTCGAATTCTTTCCATGTGAAGATTGTCCTGCAAAATGAGAAGAATCTGATCGCGGTTTTGAAGAACCGAGTCAATTTCCTGAACTGGGGAGCTGCTAAGGGTGTATGGAAGAAGAACTGGCGGTGCCTATCCATAGACTACTTCATATGGTGTCCTTTTAGATGTGTTATTGTACCACTGGAGCACGTCTAGGAAATCCATAGAAACAGGTGTCCAAATCTCTGTAGGGGTGGGCAAGGGTTCGAGTAGTCCCGAAAGGAGTGTCATTTCACCCTTGTTGACCTGGAAAGTATCAAATTCAACCACCATCTGTTGAATTGTCATTTTCAGTCCCTGCCAAAAGAAGTTACATTGTTCCTGGTCATACATTTTGAGGAACCCAAAGTGCCCTGCTGACGAAGAAGCATGGAGTTCGTAGAAGAGATAGCCCTGTTGAACATATTGCAACCAATTTGGAATAAGCAGAGAAATAGCTATAAGAGAAACTGGGTCATCAAATGTGCGAGAAGGAGCATCTGCCACCATATTGTCCTTACCCTTCTTGTAAGTGATTGCATAGGCATAACCCATGAGTTGGATAACCCATTTCAGGTGTGTTGGGGAGGAGACCCATTTTTCTAGGGAATTTTCCAGACTCTGGAGATCAGTCTTGATGTAGAAATAATTCCCTAATAGGTATGGTTGCCACTTCTGTACTACATGCAAAATAGCCATCATTTCCTGCTGATATGTAGATGCGGCTAAATTCTTACCAGAAAGGTCTCTTGAAGGTGACAAGACCACTAGTTCAGCAAAGACACCTGCATATCTATCTAAGGAAGTAGGGGAGACCATTGATGGGTGCATCCGAATGGAATGGAGTTGAGCGATGACACCATGTGAATTCTTCTTAAATATAATTTCTAGGCGATGTGAACTGATGATGCGGAGAGACCCTTGTTGTAAGCCCTTAAATTTGTGTTGTTTCCCATTGACTGAAAATTGCATCCAAAGTTTAACAAAATCCCATAAGATGGGGCCAAGTGTGCGTAACCATAGAATGCCCAAAACCACATCACATCCTCCTAGGGACAAGGCAAACATGTCAGAGCACAGGTTATAATCTTCCAGAGAGATACGCACATTGTGACACTTCCCCTTGCAAGGTAAGGTACCCCCATTGGAAACCATGACTTCAAAGTTGGAGCAAGGATGGAAAAAACAATCAGCCTATTTGGTGATCTGAGGGTCAATGAAGTTATGAGTGCTACCAGGATCAATGAGTATTGTAAGAGGAAGCTTCTTGAAGTAACTCCTGACCTGCATTGTCTGGGGGGTGGTGATGCTGAATAAAGCATGGAGAGATATCTCTGGTTGTTCATCCTAATATGGGGATCAATAGGCGGCTCCTGAATGTCGATATGATCATCCATTGTATTTGGAGCTTCTTCACCAATTTTAGAGGCAGGCGGAGAATCCATATCTAAGAGATAGAGATTTTGTTGAACACATCTATGTCCCCGAGTGAAATTCTCATCACAATTATAACAAAGCCCTTTTTCTCTGCGTGCTTGCATCTTTGTTTCAGACAAATGCTTGATGGGAGTTGGTCGAGGAGCTGGCAGGATGGGAGTTCGTTGAGAACCCATATTTCGGAAGGGTACAAAAGTGGGTTTGGAGCATTGTTGGGTTGCAATCTTGTATTCTGCCAACTTAGCCAACCCTAAGACTTCCATCATTGTGTTGGGACAGAACATTTTAACCTCTGACCGGATTTCATCCTTAAGACCACTGATAAAACAACTCTTGTAGAATTCATCAGACAATCCTTCTCTGTGATTGGCTAGTTTCTCAAATTCTGTCTGATACTCTCTCATAGTGCCAATTTGACGAAGTTTAGTGAGTGCTCCGATGAAGTCATCAAAAGCACTAGCACCAGCACCAAATCGTTGCAAAAGGAGTTGGCAAAAATCTGTCCATTTTGGCTCGTCATGAGCCTTGATGTACCAACGGTACCATTGAAGGGCTTCCTATTCCAAATGAAAGGATGCAAGTGGAACTTTTTGGACATCAAAAGTATTATGCAGACTGAAATAATGTTCTGCACGATAGATCCATCCAGTCGGATCAATACCATTGAAGCGAGAAAATTCATGCTTCGGACCACGAAAATTGCTGGAAGAAGAGAACCCATTGGCTGCAGATTCTGATTCTTGCAGTCGGTTATTGTTCATGGCTGAATGATGAAGATGGAGGTTGAGAAAATTTTCATCCATATCTTGGAGTTTGGTTTGGATGGTTGCAAGTGCTTCCTCCATGGTTTTTGTTCTTGCGCGGGTGACAACCATAACTAGGAGTTTTTTTTGTTTTTTTTTTGGAAATGGATAGAAAATCACAAACAAAAGATTATTTAGTAAAGGGAAATTTAGATTTGGGAAAAACTTGGATGGGTAATTAGAGTTTGACTAGGTTTTGGACACTTTCTGATGGACAGGGAAAAAATGGGGATTTCAGAAGCGGGGTGAAAGAATGAGAAAATTTGTCAAAGAGGGACAAAGAAGAAGAAATAGGGAATGAACACAGTGGAAAAATTTGGAGGCAAGTGGGTGAAAATTAAAGAAGTTATGGCAAACCCTAAAATAGACAAATGTGAGATTTCTGGCTTTGGGAAGTAGAATTTGGGATAGGGTCCTCGAGAATGAAATATGCAAAATGGGATTGCAGGGGTGTTCGGGAAGTTTCAAGGGAAACCTAGTTAAAACAAGGGAGATATGGTGAAAAAATAGAATTTTATACTCTTTTTTTTTCAAAAATGGATCTGCAACGACGCGGAAGAGATCAGAACAATTGGATCTGAAACGGCGTGGAAGGGATCGGCAACAGACGAATCTGAAACGACGTTGAATGGATTGAAAACGACTGGATTTGAAACGATGTGGAAGTGATCGGCAACAATTCAACTGAAAAATAGATATGGACCCCATGTATGTTTGGCTTCCTGACAGTTCAGGGGTTTCACTCGACCACCAATGCTGTCTGACGGCTTGCGTATTGGGGCAGTACCCCTCACTCCACGGCTCAAGTAAAACTGATAACTGCTTTGCCACAAACGACAACTCTTGGTTTACCTCATGGGTGGGAACTAGTCAATCAAGTAGGGGTCGTTGCCCTTTTCGCTGGCAAGTCCTCTCAATGGGCCAGCTACTTTGGGGTTCTTGTGGTACTCCTCACAATGAGTTTTAGAGCTTATTCCCAAGTACTTCCCACAGTTAAGCAGATAGGGATTATTCCCAGATCTGAACTTGCAACAGATGCAGAAAAAAGATTGGCAAAAATTTCACCCAACGAGCCCAAGAAAGTGCTCTGATACCAGATGTGAAGAACTTGCAACAACTAATTAATGAAAATACACGAGATAGTAGAAATAACATAACTCATAATCACTTTTATTAATTGCAGGCCACTTCGAGGTGGCAACCTCCTTTGGGCAAGCTCAATACAAATAACTTCACGGTACCTTCATTGGTCTCAACACAAACTTATATACTAAGTCTAGGCGCCAATACCATGGGTCAATACAAACCATGGGCTAATACAAACTATGGATCAACAAATACTATGGGACGAATTACAAAGCATATGCGTCCAACAACAATAATACAAACTATGGATCAACAAATACTACAGGACGACTTACAAAGCATATGCGTCCAACAAAAATATACTAACAAAGTAAATAGAAGGGTTGACATGGGTTCCTAACACTGACACAACTCAGGAAACTAGGGGGATCATCCACAATCAGGACCAAACATCAGGGGAAACCGAACAGATAGGTCAAGGATTCAAATCCAACTCACCTAAGCTCAGGAACCAACACCAACGGGTTCTCTTGGCCTGGAAGGATCAAGGATTCGGTAAGTTCTATTGCACAACTCAAATCCGAGATGCAAAACAATAGGGAGTCTATCCAACATAGAGGCACAAGTGGGGAAGTCCTCCATATCACGGGTTGAAGTGTAAGTCAGGGTAAAACCAAATACAGAAGAGAATGGATGGATGGGTAAAGGTGACAGGTGATGCCATAACTAGAAATCCATAAATGGTGGGAATGACCATGTCCATGCTACTTAAGAGGGTGAGACCAACGAATATACACAAAAAATTCTGATTCTAAGTAATTAGACCACTTTAATTCCAAACAGTGAACCAAAAACCATATCTATATATATAATATCGCCAGATCATGACTACTAGATACCTAGTCAAGCTACTAAGATAAGTGAAAGAGCACAATAAAAGTATCCAATTCACAACCATATACCTGCAGGGTCATATACCTGTACCCATCATCTAAACCATCCACTGTCACTGGAACATTGCTGTTGAATAACTCTCGATACTATCACATTGCTCTGTATGGAAGGAAATGGCCACCTCAGTCATCAAATTTGAGTTCATGAGGCTCAATTATGGCATAAGGATGTAATGTCTGCTCTCAGGCTGCTGAAAACATGAGTGATCATAGAATAATTGTTCATCAACTGCCGATCTCAGGCATCTCATGGTAAAGGAATGGCTCAGAAAAGTATTGGAATCTGGTCTGAAGATTTGGTATCCCTGGCTACTATAAATGTTATAACAGGTATCGTACAGATGTAGATGCAGTACTTAAGGACATTCTCACCAAGTATGCAGTTTGGTGTGATGTTGAATGTCTCCTTCGTTGAGAGGGAGTGTTGATGTTCTCCATGGTTCTAGCATCGAGAAAAAATTATGTAGATCATTCTCCCAGATGGGTTCACAACCTAGGTAGAGGATGGCCCTATCTTAGCCCTATTGACTATGTGTCATGAGGCTTGTATGCTTAGCCTTTGTTTAGCCATGTGGATTGACTGGAGTGTTAGAAGGCTAGAGGTCACATTGCATACCCTATGTGGGATTGCTCCATAGCGAGAGTGATCTATTCTTATAGAGTGAGATGACTTGTCTATGCTACAAGGGGATCTCATCTCCTTGTATATTAGACAAAGTATAATCTAATGTTGAATTTGAAATTGGCTCTAAGAAGTGTCTAAGACTTCTTAGAGTATGGTCAAATCAAATTAGAGCTCTATGGAATAATTTGATCTGCATGTGAGGAGATATCAACAAGGACAACTTTTCTATGATGAATAAATAACCAAAAAGTCAAGACAATCCATTGAAGAAGTCCTAGATAGCATTGAAGAGGTCCCAGAGAAAGCTGAAGGCAAGAAAGAGAAATAATACCCTAGTGAAAGGGGTAAATTGATCCTAGAAGAAAAAAGTACAAGTCAGCCTCTCAAGATTGAAAATCAAGTCAACTGAAGAATATAAATAGAAGTGTTCTCACACTTCATTTGACACATTCACAACACACATCTTCTCTCCACAAGTGCGGACGTCGAAGGAAGGCCTAGAAAAGGAAAACAACATAATTTTGGGTTTCTCTTATTGTCTTGGAAGATTATCTATTCTCGCTAGGGTTTATTGTGAAGGAATGTGAGCCTCTCTTATGTTAGGGATTAATATTCATGATTGGTATTGTTCTTTTATTGGATTAATTTCTTCTGAGAAAAGTTTGTTGGGTTTTCTCCCATTTTGGGTTTCCCAGGATAAATCTCTGTGTCTCTTGTGCATGGTTGTCTTTCAATGATTCTTGTTTTATTTTCCATTGCAAATGAATGATGCTATAATTGTGGGATGAAAATGAATTATGAAATTAAAAGTTGAAAGAGATGAAAATTATACTGCTAAGTTAAAATTCAACAACTTCATATGTCAGCCTATGCAGTGAATCCAAAATGGTATAATCCCACAATAGGAAGGAGGCCTCCTTTCTAAGATAGAGAGGCGGTGTCTTTGGTTCGCATGGTTCTTTGACTAATAGGTGGAAGAAGGATCCAATTGATTGGTGGTGGCTTCATGGTTTGGATGCCCTTGAGTTGCAGCAGTTTTCCATATGACTACTTGGGCAGGTATCTATCTCCTCATATTGTTTTTAATTTTGACATTTGTATTAAATTTTAATAAATTAATTATGAATTTATTTATTTTACATACTTGTAAGTTTGTAACATACAATTTTTTATATGATTACTTAGGCAGATAGCTATTTCCTCACCTTCAGAGAGGAATTAGAGCACTTGTTCCTTCATCCATTAAGTGAAAAGAAATAGGTTGGGATTGAAGAAGGTAGAGGATTTAGTTTACATTCATAGCACACTTCGTCTCATATCTCGAAAAGAACCAGGGTACAAGGAAGTTCCTTTCAAGAGATGGGAACAAAACACAGATGATGCTATATATGTGGATGAGGAGTTACAACCAAATGGTCTTGTTGAGCTTCCTCCAATTGCTATGGATGAGGAGGATCCTACACTTGAGAGTGACACCTAGCTAGAGAGCCTATTGACAGAGGACCTTAGTGATGCTGATGATGATCCTGAGGATGTTGATGACATGGATTGAGGAATCCAAATAATTTATCTTGTCACTTTGTCCATTGTTCATTGTTTAGTGTTTTGAGTTTTCTGAATTTTGTATTTTGTATTTAGTATTTCATGTTTGGAAATGACATTGGCCCATTAGGAAAATTTTGAATGTAGTATGACAATGGAATCATAATATAACTTAGGACTTCCACCTGATATCAAATTTTTAATTTAATGTTCCAATGTGAATGCGAATGTTGAATGAATGATCAATGATCATTGATGAATCATTGAATTTCGAAGAAATCGAAAATATGCATGTGCCATGTTTTTAACTTTTTAACTTTATAATATATATATATAGTACCCCGATGTACCCAAGTACCCTATTTCAAAAAGCGGCATCCTCGTCTCCGTATCGACACTCATGTTTCCTGAAAATTTAGATGAAAACATATCGTCACATAAAAAAAACATTCCTAGTGTGAATGAAAATTTCCTCTCCCTCAAAACTGTATGACCAAAATGTCACTAGCTTTCGATCCCAAACGATAACCGAATTCAATGTGTTATAAAATTGGAAAACCTTATTTCGTCCATCTCAGTTGTACATTGGGAACACACATGAAGTAACGCTACATCAAACAATGATGAGTTTCTCATTGAAGTTACATTATCACCCGAACTCGATGAAAAGATAACAATGCACCCACCTAAAGGGTCGGGTCACCTGGCCCGAGTATGCACCCAAAATTTGCCATACAAGTAGTAGAACTGAACAATTGGTATATATATACTTCGGAGAAATATCGTATGTTGAATTTATTTAGTGGAAAATTATCATACAACATTGAATTGCACTCAATGGACAATATTATAAAGATTGGAAATCATGCTGATGTCGTTGCCGATGGGATAGCTAAGGCATCGAAATCACAGAGATATCTAATGGCCGTACTTGGGGATAAGGTCAAAGGAAGACTAAAATATTGAAGAATGTAGCATAATATATAAGACAAAAGTCGTAATCAAGTCATTTTAGAAGGAAGATTGACGAAAATTGTGTCGACAAAAAAAAAAAACAATGGAGACCACTAGTGGAAATAATGGAAGATTTCCTCAAACTTATAAAAAATATGTGGATGCCATATTCAAAGTTTATGTGATTGTTCAAGGAAAGGATGTCTGCATCGCTATTTATCCGACCACCCATAGGAATCACATAAACTTTGAGCTAGCGAACAAATTAAAGGTTTAAGAACTAGATGTAATTGAAAATGGCACGATTTTTTTATGACAAATATGAAATTAAGAACCTACAACTATCTATTAATGATTACAAGGTCATAGCTCATAGCTCAATTCAATGTCGTATCAATGCATCAAGACCAAGCTGATATAATTCTTGGGTCACCCTGGATGGATACATTGGGTACCTTCAAGTTCAACACAAGGAAAAAGTTTTTGACATTTCCTTATAAAAAGAAGAAAATCACATTTCAGGATGTTACAATAAAGTCAGATTCAAAATTTGTGTCGTCTCAAGACTACAAAGATATCTCGAAGGTAATTTCGCAAGATGTTAAAAAATCAATACAGAAGATGCAGAAGGAATTCAACAAATTTATCGTGGATAAAGAAGAAGAGATCTCTTGTCTAAGAGATCATGGTCAAAAATTACTTGTTCAAATCAAGAAGACAAAGATAAAGCACAATGCAATCAAAAGTTACAAGAGGATAATCGAGATCTTCAAAAAGAATTATGAGGAAAAGACGAAGAAAGCACCTCCTTAAAAAGGGTTAATCCGGAATTGCTAGAGCAAATGAAAAGCTTAAGAGAAAGAGAGCACAAAAATCAAGACAATCAAAATGAAGTCGACGTGTCAAACTATGGGGAATAACTCTTACACTTAAGAATACATAATCATGACTTACTTACACAAATTAAGAAGCTAAAGGTTGATAAGAAGTCGTTACAAGAAATGGTAGAGAAACTTACTAACAAAGAATCAAAGGTCGACAAAGAAACAATGACCAAAACTATTGAAGTAGCGACATCATCCGAGATACAAGTCTGGAACTCGGAAAAAGGAACCGTTACAGATCCAATCAATGTTCAAATTCCAGAAAATGCTTACATTGAAAATGTATCGAACAATAAATAGCCAGTAGCACCAAAAGTTGAAGTTTTTGCAAACACACCACAAGCGACTCGAGTACCTTATTTCCATCCTAATCGCAAGATTCGTTATGATCGACGACAAAGTCAAGAGGAAAATAAACAGTATTATTCTTATAGATAAACTAACTACCACCTTAAAAGAGAGAAAAGACAAAATCGACAACTTGTATGGAAGCAGAAAATGAGAAGTTCTATCTGAACAATCGATCAACAAATATTGAAGGTAGATCTCGGATGGATCACTTCACAAATGACAGAACATTTCCACTCAATGTTTAAAATAATGTATCATCTCGTTTCGTCAAGTGTCGTAGCTACCAACACTGAAGATTATGAGAAAGCGTTACAATAAAAAACAAGGGATAAAAGTTTTCAATAATCATGCTTTGAGGACAAAGCATCTATAAGAGGAAGGCAATGTTATTAATATAAAATAAAATAAATAATAATTAATTGATAATTAATAGTAAATAAAAATAATAATAATTCCTAAAAGTTGCAACTCTTTACGAAGAGTTGTACTTGTGCCCTTTAAAAGACTATATATATGGGCTCTCCTATTTGTAATTTATCATCAATTCAATTCTTCATTATTCAATTTCTATTATCCTTTATGGATTATTGTGGGTTGTTGTATTTAGATTGGAAGTTTCATATATGAACCATCTTGGTTTATACCATCCTCACAAATTTTACCCTATATCATAATAGAAGAAGAAGTTTGATTTAGCTTTTAGGATAAAGTTATTTCTTAAGAGTATGGAAATGTAACAAACATAAATACACAACCTAGAATATAATTAATAAGAAAAGGTGCCTATGTAAAGAGTATGGCAATGTTATGTATAATTAATAATAAGCTTAGAATATAATTATTAAGAAAAGGTGCCTATGTAAAGACACAACCTATTACTAAAGGTCACCTTAATACCCTATAAAGACCAAAGACATTTTCTCATTGTAATCATATCATTCGTCTTTTATTCAATACAAATATTTTATATACACTATTTCGTATATTTTAACTATTAAGCATTCAATCTACACATTTTTTTGCTTCATCCAAGTAAGGAATCAACTAGAGGAAGACCAAAAGACCATCCAAATATTAAAAGAAAATTTAACAAATGCTCGAAATCGAATGAAGAAACAAGCAGAATTACAAAGATAAGAAAGAGAGTTTGAAGTGCGTGACTGGGTATTCGTATGATTTCATCCCTACAAACAACTATCGCTCAAGCAGCAAGGCAAGAACAAGTTGGCTTCAAATTTCTATGGGCCATATCAGATTAACTGAAAAATCAGTTCGGTAGCCTATGGGTTAACATTACTTGATAACTACCGCATTCATAACGTGTTTCATGTGTCAAGTCTCAAGAAGGTGATAGGACAACACCAAGTAGCACAATCTAAGCTGCCTATTTTGGATGAGGAAGGTCAAATTATTTTAGAACCTAAAGGCATACAATATGTTAAAGAAAGAAAAATCCGTTTCAGGAACATTAAAGAATATCTTATTAAGTGAAAGAACTTGCCAGAGGAAGATTCATCATGGGAACCCGAAAGTTTCATTCAACATCCTTCCTTACCATTGCTTTGAGGACAAAGCAAATTTTAAGAAGTGGGCAATGCAATAGAACAAATAAATAATAAAAGTTAATAGCTACGATATAAATAATAAATAAAACATTTAAAAAGGTACAAACATACATTTAATAAATTATTGACTATTAGAAATTTGAAAGGTCGATTATTAAGGAAGGGGCGCAGCCTTTGCTTTGAAAAGGCACAAATGGCCATATTAAAAGGGCTAATATACTATATTGTACATATAGGGGGATGAATTGCCTCATTGAGACCATAAGTTACAACTTAATGCCAAGTTATTTTCCTTGGATACATGGGGGGGATCATAAGGGGTCCCCCTTACATCTCTTTTCAAGTTATTACAATGTTTACATGCATTTTCATAAGCTTCAATTCCTAAATTTGCCCCTAGGAGAAACAATGTGTTGGAAGCATGTCGGGCCCACATACTTTGTTGGATGAAGATTTTGAGACTTGGGTATTGCTTAATTGCTTTGATAAGGACCTGGTATCGTGCAACTTGTAGTTTCCCCAAAAGATTATCATATTCAAGACAGTAGAGGAGATAGGAAACTAAAGAGGTGACCTAAGAGGCCCTCGATCCCCATATGAATTGGTTGTCATGCCAATCTAGGCACTCTTCGCTTTATGCTATCCAAGCCCTAGATAGCAATGGGGGTTACCCATATCTACTCCCGATAGGAGAGATCTAACCAAAACACCAATCAAACCAGAAAGCTAGAGTACGTAAGGTGTAAGGTATGATAAACCCTATATCTATGGATGAAGTCACAAGGTGGACTAAGTTTGGATCAAGAGGCTTAAAGGATGTAAATATTGACCCGGTGTGAAAGTACACGTAACTTATGAATATGAAGACTAGATCCAGAATCAAGACACTAGAAAATTAGAAAGATTTCTTCTTCCTTGGGAAACGTGTCCAAGGTAGAAGGGTTAAGATCACAATGAGGCTTCCTAGTGCCTTTGGATGAGACTTGATGTAGTATTCGATAGTATCTAAGCTCATAAGCCAAAATGGTGCTCAACCAACCGGAAAACAAGGAAAAATCAAGGAGGGTGCAAGGGTGAATGACCATTTCCTATGGAATTGGGCTAGAAGGAGTCCACTAAGTGTGACGCCCTAGTGAACCCACTTTGGGCTAGGCCTAAAGAGAAAAACCCATAAATATTTCGCCAATATTCCAAATTAAATGAGTTAGGGGATTTTTAGAAATAGTAGCAGTTAGGGTTTCATTAGTATATTCCAATAACCAATGGTTTAGAACTTCAAACAAAAATATTAAGTGTAGATCTTACTAGGAAAATCTTGCAGATTCCTTGAGAGTGATGATATATCCCTTCTCGATAAATTTGAGATGATTTTACTGAGTATCCAAGTGAAATCGATTTTCCCACGGAAGCAAGTGCACCTCCTCTCTTGCACAAACAAACTACCTAAAGTTAGATTCAATGCTCAGAAGAAAATGACTGTAAAATCATGATACATATCAAAGATCAAAGATACTATTGAAAAAACCCCTGATATTAGTCGAATTCAAAAGAATGAGTTGAGGAAACCCTTCAAAAACATCCAAGATGAAATCGCCCTCCTGCAATTAAACACTGTTTCGACACAAATATTTTGGATCCACAACAATATCTCAAATGATAAGAGAAATAGACTTTCCAATCACAATCTAAGAACATCCCACAAAGAAAATCCAAGAGTCTCTGCAAATATTTTATTTATTATGAAAATTCCAAGAGCCAAAGTCCCTTTACAATGAGGGGGGTCTTTTATTTAAAAAGGAGTGAGAGACCAAAATGCTAACCACTTTCTAAATGAGTGGTTGAGATTATAAGATACAACAATAATAATCAATGGCTTAGATAATCTGGAACAAGGACTCCGTAGGGGGGACCTATGACATAAAGTGACTAGGAAACACAATATAACAACTTGTTGGGGGGGTCTAAGAGATAATATATTCACTAGACTAATGCCCCAACTACATCAAATATAATATACATCATGAAGTGATAAAAATCACTGGGACGTTTTGTCCCAATAACACAATATAAACCCCAAAATAATGACCTAGAGGGCATGTGGACCCCATTGAAGCTGTAGACTGTGTCATAAGGTGTGGGATGCATCATAATACATCTCTGATCAAACCTCATGCCATTTCCTTGCCTCATTTTCCCAAATCAATTTCCTTAGTATCCAATTCTTCTATTTTTTAATGTCAGAATATCACCTATAAAAGATAATAATAAAAAAATGCATGTAACTCTCATCCAAGTGCTCTAGGAACCAAACCGGCTGCACCAAAATGTCTGGGAGCATGGTAATATGGTAATAACGAGTGGCTGGACCCCATACTACCTCTATAGTGCCCTAGGAGAACCAAAATAATCTCAAAAGTGTTGAACAAGCCATTTTATATGGCAAATATGCAATAAAGTGATAAACTGACCATATCCTCATTTGTAAGTGACTGAAATTGATAACTGAGTGTCCCAATTAACTTAGAAGGTCTGAATCAAGTAAGGATGAGTACTCATACATCATGTAACCATCAGGATAATCATTTGTAAGCTCAACCATGCCCGGACAATAAAAATAATGGTCTGTAAATAATAATAATAATAAAATCCATCAAACCATCACATGAAACCTATGTTTAATGCATGGAACCATCTAATAGGCACCATAGGGCCACAAATAATCAATCTTGGACATCATTGGTCCAACTCATCCCGGATCCTACAGTTGACTTGTTCAAATTGGATTGACCAGGTAAAAAATGATCAAAGTAATGGCCCAGGCCAAAACTTACTGAATCTACAAGTGAAAATGGATAAGATATTCTCCTTTAAATATTTCAATAGAAAAACTAAAGTACAAAGTGGCATTCTACTGGCGATTAAGCAATAAAACATCAAATTAAAGCAACCAATTACTTTAAAAAAGACCCTCAAGTGTATACTCATTTAATGGACGTGGCCATTTTGATAGAAATGGGTTAAGGTGAAAAAAACAACACTAAGTTAAGGGAATGAATTTACAACTTCAACACTATGACACTTTGGATAAAAGAAAAAGGGAAAACCACCTAAGCATATGTTGGACACATAGGGAATAAATGGAATAAGTTGTTTAGAGGAATGCCCATTCAACTTTAACAAATATCTACAACTCACATCCAAGCTTGAGTCAAGCTCCGTGAGGATCTTTTCCTGAACCACCATGATTGGGTGCACAGTAAACCGTAACTTGAGGTTCTAGGGGACACTTATAATTAGTTGTCCCTTACTCCATCTCACATCCCAACCCATAGACTTTGTGAGGAAATAATCATTACATTTCAATCATGGCCAATAGTCTTTAGATTTGGCATTTGTTTACCCACTGCTTTTTAGGCTTTTGACCCTTCGGATTTTGCATGTGCTTAAAAGCACAACTAATTGCAGCTTTCATCCATGGTGTTTTACATTTCATTTTATAGCCCTCTTTATTTGTGCTTAAAGCACAGTTTATTTTCATTATACCATGGGATTGCATTTCCAAAAGATATAACAATGAATCACATAATGCATGTAATGATGGTAGAACAATTTGCTTTAAGTTTTAGCTGACACAACTCAGGAAACTAGGGGGAATCATCTACAATCAGGACCAAACATCGGGGGAAACAGACCAGATAGGTCAAGGATTCAAAAACAAACTCACCTAAGCTTAGGAACCAACACCAACAAGTTCTCCTGGCCCAGAAGGATCAAGGCTTCAGCAAGTTCTATCGCACAACTCAGAGCCAAGACACAAAACAACAAGGAGTCTGTCCAACATAGAGGAATAGGTGGGGAAGTCCTCAATATCACAAACTAAAGTGTAAGTCAGGGTACAACCAAGAATGAATGATAACAGATGGATGGGGAGAGTGGTAGATGATGCCATGACTAGCAAACCATAAAGGGGGGAAATGACCAATTCCATACTACTAAGAGGGCATGACCAATGAGTATACACAAGAAATTATAATCTCAAGCAACTGAATTACTTTCACTTCTAGAAAATCAATCAACAACCACATAAAGATATTGCCAGATCATAACCACTAAATACCTAGTCAAGCTACCAAGATAAGTAAAAGAGCATACATAGATATCCATTATACAACCATATACCTACTAGTTCATATACTTGTATAAACCATCAACTGTCACTGGTGTTGACCACCAAACCAACTAGGTGGACAAATATGTACCATGCACATGTACCATGTGCCTTGAAGATGAGAAAGAAGTACCTAATGATTTTTTTCAAGTGAGGCGGCTCTTCTTCTTATCTTTTCTCCAAGAAATTTCTGCACCCCTATAGGGGATTTTGTAATGATATGTCAGCATGAGGGTCAATTTTTGTATAACGTAGTTTCCTATGACTTAATCATTAGGGAAGTCCTTTCATTGAGTGTTTTTTTCTCTTGGATAATTAAAATTCATTTTTAGTGATTTTAATTATTTGAGTTTTTCACTCAAAAATACCTCCATAGTGGTGAAAGGCATTCTAATGATCGATTCCATGGGGTGATTTGGGCCTATGAATGTTCTATATTACCATGCTAGACGTTATCTAGAGTCTTGCGGAATTTCATTAAGTTTTACTTATGATTTTTTAATTTTTGGTAATTAAAAAATGTCTCTCATCATAAAATGTTGTAATGTAAAAGAGGGATAAGTGGCACTTAATGCCCATAAATAGGGGTATTGGTACTCAAAATAAATGGAATGAAACCCCCTACACCCTTGGGCAAAGTTTGAAGTCATTCAGACAAGTCTTGCTAAGATTTTGGACACATTTGCCTAAGTCAGTCAATGAAATCGGGGAAATTGGCAAATAATTAGTAAGACAAATTTGGAAAAGTGCCTAAAGTCACTTGGGGAGGCCAAGTTAAGTTTCTAAATATTATGTTATGTCCCTAAGGTAAAATTAAAGGCCAAAGGGTGGGGGCCAAGCAAGTGTTTTTCAAGTTTGAAGTTTCTCCCTAAGGGGGAAACCCTCTCTCACCATGAGAAATGAGATAAATTGAAATAAACCAAAAGGGGGGGTCCCACCTTCATGATTCCCTCCCCTTGGCCTAATAATGAAATATAAAACATGAGTGAGGGGGTTCCCTCCCCCATTGTTTGTTATTTTTAACCCATGGAAATGCACCCCCTCCATGGGCCCTCTTTCTCTCCAAGTGACAAATTTCATTCATGCAAAGGAACTCTCCCCTCTCTCTTTTCCTACTTAAGGAGGCTCTTCCTCATCATTTTGGTTACAATATCTCATGCTCTTGCTCTCTTGATATTTTCTCACTCTCTCTTTCTTCCATTTTGCTCCCATTTGGGCAATTGTAATTTTCAGCCATTTGGCTTAATTAATAAAATTCTTTGGAGGAGACCTTGTGTTGGTATTGCTCTATGGTGATTTGCTTCTACACTTCATAGCTACTCAAGCTTGGGGAGGCCAAACAAACAAACAAAAAATTCTTTGGTAAGATTTGTGGTATATTGCCATAAATTTTATGATTTTTCTGTTTTGTAATTAAGAACTTCATACATTTCTTGGTCGAAGTTTATGATTTCTTAGCTCATCATTAGGATCTCACCTTTTCTTTTAGTTGTGTAGCAAATATCTTACAAGTTGCAAGTTACTTGGATTGAAGAGTGGACTTCCTTGGTTGGATATCCCACTACTTCAAGCATTGGAAGAGCAAAGAGCACAATCTCTTCCCTTCTCTTTTAATTTTCTGCATTTTATTTCTTCATATTTTCCATATAAAAATCAGATTTCAAATCTCATTTATCTTATGCAAATTTACTCATAAAATTTCAGAATGTTTTGTAATATTTTGTATCATATATAACTAACATTGCCCAAGAGTGATTTTGGACATTTTCTATGACATTTTGCTTGTTGGTTTTTAGTAGGTTTGTACATTTTAAAGGTGTTATGTTACCCAAATTTGGCCATCATCAAGCATAAGGGGCATCCACAAGCTACTATTTTAGCCACTTGCAAGAAAACGGTCAAAATTACTCTCTTCCCTCTCATTTTTTCTCAAATACTAAGTGTTGAAATCTATATCATTGTAACAAGTCCAAGAGAGTCTCTTGGGCTTGATTTATTGTATTCTATTTTAAGTTCAAGTTCTTAGTTTTCTTTGCTATCCATTGCATGCAAGTGAGGAGGAATTGCCACCCTTGCATTGTAATTGTTGAGTGGCTTTGGTTTAGCATACTTCATTTTGTTTTAATTTACTTTGCCCGCACCTTACAAGTGAGAAGGATTTGCCTCCCTTGTAAAATCGCGTTGGCTTGCATTTTAATTTGCCCACACCTTGCATGAGAAGACGCTTTACCCACCCATGCAAAATCGTGCTGGCTAGTAGTTTTATTTTCTAACTCTTTTTTGCTTTAAGTTAATTTGCCCACACCTTACAAGTGAGAAGGATTTGCCTCCCTTGTAAAATCGTGTTGGCTTGTGTTTTATTTTGTCTGTGTGAGAAGGCTTTTACTCTGTTATGATGGTACTAGCACTAGTGTACCTGCAGAGGTGCCCCAGGGAGAGGGTGTATTTTTTCTGATCAGGAGGGGTGTTTAGCCAGCTTATCCTGAGGTAGGGGTATGGACAGACCCTCTGGTTTCTCCTTTGGAAGAACTATGGCTTAGTGGCATCGCTGACTGCCTCACGAAAGGGTTTGAAACCCTGAGGTTGGTGTCTAGGGCTTCCAAGGGTGGGTCACTGGGTCACATGACCCCGACCTTGTTTTATCACTCCATTGACAGTTTCTTCAGCACCAAGGTGCATACATATCCTTCATAGCACCTTGAGCACCCTCCTGGCCCTCCAGTTCACCAGCGACCTCTCTCTAGGCCCTCCTCCAGAGGATGACGTCATCCTCCCTGGAAGACTTTGATTCTTGATGGGGGGGGGGGGGCGTTGAGGGATTTTCATCACTGTTGTGGTTAGTTGGGGCATGACAACCCCCCCTACATAGTATGGCCTTCAATTCAGTCTGATGTGGCCTTTTTCAGCCATTTTGCTCATGTTTGGGTCAAATATGGGGAAAACACCCCAATTTACCCACTCTTATCATTATTTTATATTATTTTGTTTTAATTTTAAGTTGACATTTATAATTTTAAATTGACATTTTAAAAAGGCATGTCAGCTTGGATTTTAATTATTTTTGTAAAAGTGAGTGTGAAAAGTATAAATAACTTTTCCTCACTTCATTTTTACACATCAACTTTATGGAATTACACTTTTATTTCTGATTTTTTCCCTAACTAGGGCTCTTTGAGTGATGTGCACCTCTTGAGGATGATCATGCTTGCTAATTTGGGGACAAATATTTGAAGTCTTTGCTCTTGTTTCTTTTCCAAGGTGATCCTAAGAGTTGTTTGCTTGACACATGCTCAAAAATGTATCTAAGTCTTTCTCTTAATGTCTTTTTGTTAAATGTTGGATGTATGCTTGTTTAAGGTTGAATGGTAGCCATTGGAGTTGCATTTTGCCCTTGAATAAGTCATTTTATAACCTTTAGTTACTCTAGCATTGTAAACTTGAGTTTTAAGTCTCCAAAGTTTGTATTGGCTAGGGCATCATCAACCAACTCTTGAAGTTGTTGAAGAAGCCCTAGCTTTCCAAACTTGGCAAACACCATCTCAAGAGGAGGGCTATCCTCTTTAATTCCCTAGGGTTAGGTGAATGTCATTAATGAAACCCTAAGTTGTTTCATCTACTCTTCCAAAAGTAATTTCTGAATATTGTACATTTTGTTAACATTATCTTAGTTTAAATTTCAATCATTTTTATGTTATTTGCATGTATTTCTGAGTTAGTTTTCATTTTTAAATATTAAAAAAAAACCTTGAAAGTCTGATTTTTTCTATGCAAAAACCCTAGCCGCAAACCCTTAAAACCCTATTGCAGAACTGCAGACCTAAGCTACCCCGGTGACTTCTTTGCTAGGCCTCTCTCTCCTTCACCGTCTTCACCATCTAGCTCGCATTTTCCTTCCCCTTCTTCAGAAACCCTCGGCCTCCACTTCAAGCTCTTCGTTGCCCACTGTCCAATTTCAGAACTGTTGCAACCCTCCTCTACTGCTCCCACAGTCTGAACCTGCTCATTTACCTGTTGCTTTATTCCTTCCCTCTATCCGCATCTCCCTTATTCTCCTTCTTATCTCCACTTCCTCTTTCCTTCATCCCACTCCTCCATGCTTCCCTTTTTCCATTCTTTATCCCCCACCAAGTATTCCACTTCAGAGAACATAGTTCTGCAATTAAAATTATAGACCCTGTGCACTTAATCCCTTCCTTCTCTGCACACACAGGACATAAAAATCAATTTAGCATTTAGTTGTGATTAAATTCCTTTCCATATCTATTTTTACATAGAATTTTTGAGTAATTTTCCGTGTTTATATAACTCTGAATTTACCTAGATCAGATCTAGAAAGTCCCCTTATACACATACGGAAAACATAAAAAGAGTTAGATTTAAATATTGAAGTTAGTGGTAAGGAGTATTCATGAATGAAAATCGTCACAACTAAACTTATTATCTTATTGACTTACTGTTGTTATACTTTATTTACATATACTTCTGACAGTAACATTTGAGTTAAATTAAATTGGCATTCACTTGATATTCTATGGTTAATAGTAATTATTGATGAGGCTACTATTGCTACAACCTGTCAAGTGTGGATTACATTCAGATCTCGAAATTGCATTTATTATATTGAAATACCTATTACTGTTGAATGCTAAGATGCCACTAAATATATACTAAGAATATATACAACCTGTCAAGTGTGGATTATATTTAATATCGAAATTGCTGTTGAATGCTAAGATGCCACTGAATATATACTGAGATTTGGTTACCTAATGGTTAATGAATGATATCCGATGCATTAGTTTTCTTTTTGTTCTTTATAATAATATTCTTTATACTTCCTTATTGGATAGAATTACATGTGGTTGACTGTTGGTTATTGACATGAATCCATTATGAGTGATATTAACCTGCATACATTTGCTGGTCTTTTGATGAACCCAGTTAGTGAAGCCCTAATGTACTTGTTATATCTGATTGGTTAATTTTGAATGGTAAATGGTTCTAGCACATTATTGGTTTATGGTTGTTGACAATACAGTCTTTTGATCCTACATTGATTATCATATTACAAGTGGTGCATGCAACAAGTGATCCTCCATGCATATTGATCTTGGATTAACCCTATAGGCTCATTGACTAATCTACGTTGGTTAACCACCCTTGACCATAGATTTTATCCATCTCTTGCACTTTATTGGATGACTAATTGTCAGATTATCTTCATCGTTCATTTGACTCCATTTAGGCACTCGTCTAACTATAAAATTGTATAAAATATAGTCTTGTTGGTTGTTCTAGTGTCATACAGGGTTTCATAAGGATACTTCTCCTTGGAGGTTTTGCTTTCGAAGAAGTTAGAACGGCGAATGAGGTGACATTGGGTCACTGTTCTTATTTTTGCTTACTGGGAATCAGCCCTGCTAATTTTCCCGGTAAGAATTTTTGCGCCGTTGCCGGGGACGTTTCATAAATCGAAGTGGTTTTTCCGGAAGCATTGACATCCTTGGTAAGAAGATTGAGGTGAGTCTTTGATTGGTATTTCGAAAATATTATTGAGGAATAATCTTGCAGATCTTACTTGGCGACTCCACTCATTTAAAGCGACTCCAATGGTTGATTCAGAACTCAATCATGATCATCTCAAGTATGCCCTTGTTTTTGGTATTTTGGTGAGATTTGTTAAGCTAACTTGGTAGGTCTCTCCTAGCGACTCTGACTGAAGAAAAATAACAGAAGTAATCTGAAAGACAAGGAAACCCGACGACATGGATTCTTCTTGCAAAGAAGATGTTCCTTTTGAATTTAAGGATCTTGATTATCCTATAGATGTAGAAAATGAGATAGCTTTTGCTCCTCTTGATTTGTCAAAGTTTCCTGGGCATTCGGATGTGCTACCAAATATTTTTTGGAACCCATTCAATTGCATTTGTGGTAAGGCTTGGAACCATATTAAATGGTTCATGACGATGGTTGTAGAAAATAGCATTAAAAGGGAAGAAAGCGTTTACATGAGATCATTTGTTCATCACTTGGGAGGAAACCCTCTTGCTTGGTTCGTGGGCCTAGAAAGAGCAACAATATCATCGATTGTTGAATTGATAGAAACCCTCTATAACTACTGGGATCTCGAGCACCGTGATATATGGATTCCTTGTGTTGAAGATGCAAGGAATTTGTTTAGTGAATAAATCCATGAAGATCAATTCGCAGAAGATTTACTTGAAGAAAACATTGAAGTGATTCCTGAAGATGAAGAACAAAAGTCCCCAGTTGAAGAAACTGAAGAAGGTACAGAAATGGCGAGTGCTCCATATCCTCAAGTTACGATTTCTTATGATATGTTGGCTCTCTTGGAAGAAAGTTACAGGTGTGTGGAAAACGATGATTATTGTAATTTCATTGGCCCACCAATGTACGATTCTTCAAGGCCTTGTAGCATTATAATAGACCGTCCCCCGAGCATATATATGGGTGAATAAGCTTTCTCTACCTCCGATGAAGAATGGATCAACCATTTTTCTTTGCTCGACGATGTAGTGATGCAAGATGTGGTTCATGTTGACAATGCCCATATGGAAAGTTTCTCCATTATCTCCTAGTTCATGCTATGACCTAATCAACTACATTCTACAAGAAGTGTTCAGCCCTTTTTGTCCAGTATCGGTAAGTGGTCAACAATGTTTTCCAATAAAGGAAATCAAGGTATGTGGACAGGTATGACTTTATTTTCACATTGTCATGATTTATATTGTTTATCTTTTCGTTTGAAATGTGAAGGATTGAATTATGTAGTTGGAAAATTAAAAGTGATAAAGATCATTAGGAGTACTAGCACGATAATTATAAAGAAGAACAATATGCATGTGTTTCCGAAGGATTGTCCAAACAGGTTGCAGTTGATATGTGAATATTTGCAAGGTCTCCTTCACAAATGCTTTCTCAAGGGGACAATCAAGCAATTTTCGAGCAAAATTTTTTCTCAACGTCAGTATATCATGAAGATGGTCCATCTGTTAGTCCAATGGAATCTTGGATAAATGGAGCTTGTAAAGGTGATTCTTCTCCATGGCAGCAATATTACAGCTCCCAAATCCCCATATCCATCCAACCCTCATCTAATATCATGAAGGAGATTTTGGTACATATCTGCTTCGTGATTGATCAAGTTTTTATCGTGGGTTCTATCTAAAGGAAAAGGTAAATCTATAGGGATAAATTGCTTAATTGAGTGGTTACATTGGTGGTATGATTTTACTTATCCATTTTCCACTTCTTATGATTAACATAGGTAGTTAGGTTAGTCATATATTTTTATCCATGCATTGCATTTGATGTTCTTCATATTGACATAGGTTAGTCACTTGTTTATGCATTTGTTTTATTATGATGAGCATGGTAGGACGGAAGTGTCTTCCTCTGGGTATTTTGATGTCCTTGGTTATTTGATATGAGTGTAGGTCTACAGGTACCCAAATGATTCTTGGATTCTCGAGCACCCTCAGGAGGATTTCTCTCCCACAGTTGGAGCCAGTGTTACGATGGTACTATCACCAGCGTACCTGTAGAGGTGCCCCAGGGAGAGGGTGTCTTTTTTCTTATCAAGAGGGGTGTTTAGACATCTTATTCTGAGGTAGGGGTATGGACAGGCCCTCTAGTTTCTCCTTTGGAAGTACTATGTCTTAGTGGCATCGCCGACTGCCTCATGAAAGGGTTTGAAACCTTGAGGTTGGTGTCTGGGGCTTCCAAGGGTGGGTCACCGTGGGTCAAGATCCGTGTGCTCAAAAATTATTTCTTCTATTCTGGTATCCAAGAACCAAAAATATCTAGATCCATTTACAAATGGGGGGTCTCTTCCTTAAATATGAGGAGAGAGACCAAAACCCTAAACCACTTTTGAAAACTAGTGGTTGACATCAAAAGATACAATAATATAATCAACGACTAAGATGATCCAGTACAAATATGACATGGATAACTCACTAAAAGGAGGGTGCACATGAATAAGATGCCCTAGGGGGGATGGCACAAAACATAAGGATAACTAAAATACATGTGTGCCACATAAGATGACTTGGACAAGTGGCTAGGAGCACATGGTGGGGATAGGAGGTATTATTCGCCTTCACTAGCATCACCACATGGCACAATAATATAACATGAAACTCAATGACATGTCCAAGTACAAAAATGATCAAATCTTGGCCCCCTCAACTGAGAGAAAAATACATCAAATCACATCCTAATGACTATTTGGACCCCACTGACTGCTGCAAATTGATTTGGAAGGAGTGGAATACACCATAGATGACCTCAGAGCAGACCTCATGCCAAAAACTTGCCTCAATTTCCCAAATCAAATTTGTTTATGACCTTTTTATTCCATTTTTAATCCTCCTGAAAAAACATCAAATTGCCCATAGCTCATTGTCTAGTGTGTGCGCTGTGAAACTGATTGTGCCATCATGTCCGGAAGGGGGGTAATATGGAAAAAAAAAAGTTTCTAGACCACCCCCTCCCTCTGTAGCACCCTAGGAAACGACTAACCTACAATGCTCTAGCTGGACATGCCACATCAGCATGGCCAAACTGGTCAACATGTGGAAGACTGCTCAAATCATGCCCGAGAGTGCCTGAAACTGCAAGATAAGTGTCTCAATGGATGCATAAGACCCAAATCCACTATAGATGAGTACTCATACACTTCATGCTAACTTGTAAGATCATCTGTAGGGTCCTACCATACCCAGACAAGTAGAAATATAATGATCTGGAAATACTAATAATCATGAAAAACTGCATCAATCATCATCTGAAGTATGTGCACATCATATGGAATCATCAAGAGGTATACAAAGGACCATAGATAAACATCACATAATAAAACTGATCCATCTCATCACATATCCGAAGGTTGACCTTGGTCAAACTAAGTTTGACTGATCAAAATATGACCCTGGCCAAAGAATCCATGTTGCTGCAATTGCAAATGGTTAAGACATGCTCTCTAAATCATTTTCATAGAAAGAGTCTAAATTATTAAGCATCATTTCATTGGCAGTTATTAAATAATAATTGGTTAGTTAAATAACTTACTTTCAAGAAGAATCTCAAGAATATACTCGTTTGTAAAAATGATCAAATTGCTAGGAAATGGTGAAGGCTAAGGATACAAGGCTAGGCTGAAGGGGGATGACTTGACTGACTTGAAACTACGATACTTCGGATGAGGGACATGGTGTTACACACTTAAGCATGTGTTGGACAAAGAATACACAAGGAATGGCGATGTCTCAAAAATGGGTAAGTTGTTCAAAGAAGTGTTTATTCAACCATGGAAAAATGTCTACTACTAGAACCTCAACCATGAACAAGGTTTCAGGATAACCGTAACTTGAGGTTCTATGGGCCACTTAGAATTAGCTTTCCCTTGCTCCATCTCATATCATAACCTGCAGGCTCAATGAGGAAAGTTTCACATAAGGTCAACAGTCTTTAGATTTGGCATACATTTAACCACTGCTTTTTATGACCTTTCATTTCATTTCACAAATTTTCATGGCCAACAATCTTTAGATTTAGCATACATTTATCCATTTCTTTTTAGGCCTAATATGACCCCTCTGGGATTTTGCATGTGCTTATAAGCACAACTAATCGCAGCTTCCATCCGGGGTGCATTTACATTTCACAACATTGAATTTTATTTCCATTTCATAGCCCTTTTAATTGGGCTTTACAAGATATAACAATAATGTCCAAATGTAGTACAATTTGCTTCAGGTTTTAGTCAACATAACTCAAGCAACTAGGGGGACTTCCGCAAATCAAAACCACACATCAAGGCAACTGACTAGAGTGATAAAGGCATAAAATCCAACTTACCAAAAGCAAGTTTTGTTGCCAACTCAGAGCCGAGACACAAAATAAACATGGATGCATGTCCAACACAGAGGTAGAAGCGGGGAGGTCCTCCATATCACAAGTCAAGGTGTAAGTCAGGGTGAAGATCAACAAATGAGGAAGGGTGAATGGATGGATGGAGACAAGTGGAAATGGTGCCTAGGCTAGCAATTCAAGGAGAGAATATATGATCATGTTCACATTCATAGGAGGTAAAGACCAACAAGTATAAAGCAAGAGTTTCCAATTATTAGTAATACAATCATGCATATAATCCATAACAACCAATTTCATTTGAATATTAATACATTGCCAGATCATAATTACTATATACCAAGTCCATGCTATCAAAATGACCTAAACAACAAAGTAATAACATCAATGCACATCATATATATACTGGGTCATATATCAACATATGTAATCTGAACCAACTACAACCACTGAGAATATTGTATCTGAAACACTGAACACTGCCCTGTATCTGTATGGAACAAAAGGTCATATCGGTCATCAAATCTGAGGTCTCAAGGCTCAGGCTTGGCATAAGGTCTACTAAATGTCTGATATGAAGATGCTCTGGTGTGTGAGTGATCATAAATAATGCTGCTCATCATAGCTTATCTCACTGAAAACATGCAAACGAAAAGCTCGAGAAAGTGCAGATATCTGCTTTGCTGACATGGTATCCCAGCTACTATGTATGTGATAACATCTGGCTCTAGCTGGGACAAGTGCTCTAAGGGAGAGAGTGCCTTAGAACCTCAGAATCTCTGGTCCCCAACTCTAACTGCATCAATATTCAATCCAACACTCGACTTCTTTTGATTTCATCTTTATTTGCAGTTGTTTCTGCACACATCGAAAGAAAAATACCACGTGACGCATGTATGGAATAAAAATCAACCAAAGTAAACTGCATAAATGAAATTCTATTCTAGAGAAAAAATAAAGTGCATATAAAATAAAAGTACTAACTCATGGAAATTTTTGACATTTTCATTTTTTTATTAATGTGAATGTAGGATATGAGGAGGGATTAGGGAGGAGCATGACTCAACTCACTCAAGAAAATTAGGAAAAAACACTCAAAAGAAAAACAAAAGGCTCATCAGAAAGGAAAATCACTTAAAAGAAACTCAACAGACTCGTAGTACTCAACACTCAGAAAGGGAAAAAGGCACTCAAATCCTATTACTCAAGCGAGCTTATTCGAAGACCTACCTACTCTAAACAGGAAATATGGGTCCTAGCTCAAGTCAATTTAGGGATATAATCCCTTAACTCTCTCTGATTGATAGATAGCATGATATGCTTCCTAGTCCCAATATTGAGGAAACACATATCATCAATGCAATGCTCAACTGTGAGCGGTCCAACCCAAATAACGCCAGATCCCCTAGATCATATGTAAAATAAATCACTAGGAATAACGACCGTATCACCGCATGAAAACCTATGGTGATTCATTGACTCATGGATGGATTCAACATTACGAATAGGAATGGGATGGATATCAGAGTTGCACTGAGGCTGGGGTGTGACTATCCTCAAGTTCTTATTCGGAGGAACTGCATCAAACATGGGAGATCCACCTTCTAAAGGAATGGCTACCCTACCAATAAGGACTTCCTGAATCACTCTTCTCCTTGGATGCTCATCTCTTGGTTCTTCACTCTGTGGGTGAATGATATACTTCGGAGTTTCTCCATAGTCCAAAATTCTCTGATGACAACCTCATCTTCCTCATATTCCAACAGAGATGGCATGTTTTGGTTTTCAATACTCCTACTACTACCTTCTCCAGTTGGGATGGGAACAACCATATCTTCTAAAATTGCTAGGTGGCTGGTGGAAAGTGATGAATGACTTGAAACGACACTAGAAGCATTCTGTGCTCCCGTGTTCAAAGATGTTGGTGAAAGAGTAGGAATGTGAGATGCATCAATAGAGTGCATACTCTCTTCACCAACAGGTAACCCACGGGGAAGAAGAAAACTATGGATGTCCCTAAGTAATGGATAACATAAAGACAACTCATCCTCATTGGTTTAAATGTTGGCTTGAGGCTCTTCCTGAAAAATAGCCAGATTGTTCAATGAAAAATTTTCTTCAGGAGCATCATGTATTAAGGCATGTTATTTCCAACTCATAGAGTTGTCATCCACTTTCCTTAAAACACCATCTTCCAAGGACATATGAGACAAATGATCAGGGACATTAGAAAAATGAAATTCATTAGGTTCTTCATCACCTCCCAGACTAGGGGAAGGATGTGTTCCTTCAATTTTGTTTTCCCAAGGAATAATGTGATCAAGCCCTTGTCTTTGTCATTCCATATTATGATCAACCAAGGCAATCCATTCATTAACCGTCCTAAGTATATGCTCACCCCTTCTTATTTGATCTAAATCCGTCTCAGAGTTGTTTGTTTCAGTGATGGGTTCAAGTTGATCAATTTGTGGCTCCACATCACTAAGTTGGTCCAAATCTCTAATTTCTTCCAACACTTCACCACGATGTAATTCCAAATTAATTTCTCTAGCAAAAATAGCTCTATCCCTCTCTTCCTCAGAAGAACTATCATCTCCAAAATATCTCCAAATCTCTTCTCTTCATGTACTATGATCCTCACTATGGATACCCATGACCATAAAGATACCCTCAGGTAATAATTCACCCTCACCATAAGTTTTCCTTACACCATCCTCATAACTTTCAAGGTGACCATCGTAAAATGGCTCCCAATATATCCTGACTAAAGACCCATCAGAGTTAGGAATAGTAGCGTATGACAAGTCCATTTGAAGATGACCCCCTAATCCAGCAAACCACTTTCTACACAAAAGCATTATGTAGACTGGGGATATATCTATGACTACTATGTCCATTATCATGGATATATCAGGGCATGAAAATAGGTCATCTCTTAAGTTCTTGATTAATCCAAAGACTTGAACTGGTCTCAATTCAATTCCACACACATTCCCGTAAGGCCTAGTTATTTTTAACCACATGGCTTACATGACTTGCAAATGCCGTACATTCATGGAAGCTCCAGAATCTAGCATACAGTTATGAAGACGGGTGTCACCTATGTGAAGTGTAAGATAAAAGGGTTGATGACCACCATTCTTCCTCGCATACAGTGTTGTTTGGATATTGATGGGAGGATCTTCTTCCTCTTCAACATTAACACTAGGTGCAAAGTCTAGAAGAGGTTGATCCCCACCATGACTAGTGGTAGGTTCAGGGATACTCTCAAAAACTTATACCACTTGTTCTTTAATGGATGGGATTTTCATAAGTTCAGTGAGTGGGATGTTGTACATAATGTTATCCAATTCCTTCTCAATGTTAATATCTAAATCATACTCTAGGAGAGGAATTGGCTCACTCACTGGGCTAGGAAGATCACAATTCTTTCTTTCAATGAAATGGGTAGGCTTTTGGCCATCCTTTCTTCTTTGATAGACTCTAACAGGAGCTTAGCCACTACTTTCAGGTTGCTCAGTGGCATAAACGGGGAAACTAGAACTAGGATTCTCTTCAAACTCTTCTTCTTGGTTGAGCAAAATTCTTCCAAAGTCTTTATAAAAATCCAATTTATCGACCCAATTAATGTTTTTAGGAGAATCTTGAGTATCCTCACTGTGAGTGGGATAGTCAAGATCTTCCTCTTTATGTTCTTCTGACCAGTTAATTCCATAAGGTTTAGGAGACGTCTGGTTCACAGGGTTTCTTCTATAATTCTCATTATTAGGCCTCTTTTGTGGGTTCCAGTAAGCTTTTGATCCATAAGGTTTCCTATACCTTTCTGCCTCTTTGTTTTTAGCTAGATCCCTAGTAAGGAGAGTCAAGTTTTTCATCATTTATTGCATACTCTCCATCATATCATTGGGATCTTTCACTGGTTCTTTTCACTTCTTGTATTTGGGCTCGTATCTAGAGGATGAAGCACTAATTGAATCAAAGAAGTTTTGCTTCCCCATAGAGGCAACATTTTCTTCATCCCTTCTAGCATTCTCTTGAGCAGCTTTTAAGTCTTTAGGGTCTTTGTCTTTGAGATGGTATCCTAGGTAACCTTCAAATGAATTGAGGTAATGAATCAACATAGCTTGTTCTTTAGGCTTGATATCATTAGGTATGGCCACTATCTTGTCAAAATGGATGTTGAATTCATGGAAAAATTCATTTTCTTTCTTCTTAACTTCGAAAAGTTGATTCAAAATAAAGTGCCCATCCAACTTAACTGACCATTCATACTTAAGTTTTTCAGTGAAGTCATCATATCCTATGACCGATGATGCAGGAAAACGGTCAAACCATTTGCGTGCATCACCTTCCAAGGATGCAAATAGACCCCTCATGTAAACATCTTCTTCTTTTGCCCCATAAGATTCCATGTGTGCCCATACATTTTCAATGTGGTCCTCAATGGAGGTCGCACAGTTCCCATTAAACTTAGGGATATTTTCAAAATATTTTTCTGGCATATCATGGGGTGAACCAGGGATTTGGGAAAAGTCTAAAGGAGAAGCTTTGGCCTTGTTCCCAAATCTACGAACGACGAACGGATTGGTTTGAGGAGGATTTCTTGGAGGGGTTTGAGTTGTTCCATCCATTTGATTTGTTGGACTTAAGTTATGATTTGGAGATGAAGGAGGAACCGAATTGGTTGAAGGGGATCCCAAGAAACAATTTGGAGAATCAGATTAACGATTTTCCAAAAGAAATTAGATGATTGGGATTTGGGATCTCTTTTATGATAAACAAGTGAGGTTCCTTCTGATTTATTTAAATTAGCCCTACTTTTGAGATCGTAAGGATGCCTATGAGGTCGTTCCTCAGCGGAGTCACGATTAGGAGTCGCCAGGTAGACTTAGGTTCTCTTATACCGAAAGATATGTTATGAATAAGCAAGTAGATATGAGTGAAAATGGATGGTTATGAATGATTTAGGAAAATAAATTATAAGCATCTATTTTACAAGTCCAGTTGCGATAAGATATAAGTTACGCATGAATACTCGCAGACACCTGAGGTAAGCCTCTACCTCCCCGGGAGCGGTGCCAAAAATTTTATCACACAACTTGTAGTTGACTCTAAAGGTATCTTATCTAGGGCGGTAGAGGTGTAGACAACTAAAGAGGTGACCCAAGAGATGCCATGGTTCCCAATGCAAGATGGGTGTCATGCTAACCGAGGCACTCTTCAATTTGGATCAAACCTAAGCAAGACCAAGGGGGTGACCATAGCTTAGCCAATGAAGGCTAACAAATCAAATCAAGACCTCCTAGGGATATGTGATGATGCCAAAGTGTAAGATCAAGATGGGATTAGATCTAGATCTAGGATGGATAAGTGGGCCCAATGAGTTAGGGCTTGGTTGAAGAGGCGTAAGGAAGGACAAATATTCAACCAAGGAGGGATAAAGGCCACTTATGACGTTAAATTAATAGATCTAGATAGATCTAGTGACAAAATAATAGATCCAAGTGGGGTCCACCCTTAAAATATGGAAATTGGTCCAAATGGGGCCCACAAGGTGAAAATCAATGAAGAAAGGCACTAAGGGGTTTGAAAATGAGTGGATCTAATGAAATGACGAGGAATTAGAAATACCCAAGTTGGGATCTAGCAAAATTCCCACCTACCCAAGGAGTGTGACTTCCTCAAGAGAGGACTAGTGCCTTAGATTGAGGGGAAAATGGATTCAGATGTCCACCAAATTATCGGGAATGTTATGACTAATGTAGAGGTGGGTTTTAATTATTAAGCCCCAATAATTGCTAGATATCCATAGATATGAAAAATAAAAAAATAAGGGTTTTGAAGTTTAGGGTTTTGAGATCTAAAAATAATGGGTAAGCTAGGGAAGTAGAATACGTACCTTTCAAGCATACCTGGATAATGATATGGATTCCTATTATGACGAGGATTACTTCCCCACAGATCAAATGAAGAATTTTTTTGTTTTCCTTGCTTGTGCGTTTTTCCCTAGTTCACACGCGTGCCCCTCTCTTCCTGCAAAACCAAGGAGACAAATCTCAATTAGCCAACAAAATGAGGGCAGATACAAGCTAGAGGTAAAAGATAGAAAATGATTGGTACAAAGACAAAATCACTCTCTGTTTGAACCCAAAATTTGACAGAAAATTGCAGGGAAAGCCTCCTAGCCCCACCAATGCACACTCCTCCAAGTCGTCCTCTTCACCTGTAAATAAAAAATGTGGAAAAAGATACAAGATAACTACAAAATATCCTTCAGTGCAATGGAAGAAGCATTTAAAATCATCAAAATCAAACACCCAAATCAAGATCCATGTGCTAAAAAATTATTTCTTCTATTCCGGTAGCCAAGAGCCAAAAATATCTAGATCCCTTTACAAGAGGGGGGTCTCTTCCTTAAATAGGAGGAGAGAGACCAAAAGTACCCTAAACCACTTTTTAAAACTAGTGGTTGAGATCAAAAGATACAATAATATAATCAATGGCTAAGATGAGCCGGTACAAATATGACATGGATCACTCAGTAAAAGGAGGGCACACATGACTAAGACACCCTAGGGGGGGTGGCTCACAACATAAGGATGACTAAAATACATGTGTGCCACATAATATGACTAGGACAAGTGACTAGGAGCACATGGTGGGGCTAGGAGGTATTATTACCCTTCACTAGAATCACCCCAAGTACACAAATGATCAAATCCTAGCCCCCTCAACTAAGAGAAAAATACATCAAATCACATCCTGATGACTGTGTGGACCCCACTTACTACTACAAACTGATCTGGAAGGAGTGGGATACACCATGGTTAACCTCAGAGTAGAACTAATGCCAAAACCTTGCCTCAATTTCCCAAATCGAATTCCTTTATGACCTTTTTACTCCATTTTTAATCCTCCTGAAAAACCATCAAACTTCCCATAGCTCACTGTATGGTTCATGCACTGTGAAACTGACTATGTCATCATGTCCGGAAGGGGGGTAATATGGAAAAAAACAAGTGGTTGGACCAACCCCTCCCTTTGTAACGCCCTAGGAAATGACTAGCCTCCAATGCTCTAGCTGGATAGGCCACATCATCATGGCCAAACTAGTCAACAGGTGGAAGACTGCTCAAATCATGTTTGGGAGTGCCTGAAACTGAAAGATAAGTGTCTCAATGGATCCAGAAAACCCGAATCCACTAGAGAAGAGTACCATACACCTCATGGTAACCTGTAAGATCATCTGTAGGGTCCTACCATACCCAGACAAGTAGAAATATGATGATATGGAAATAATAATAATCATGAAAAATTGCATCAATCATCATCTGAAGTCTGTGCCCATCATATGGAATCATCAAGAGGTATACAAAGGACAATATATCAACATCACATAATAAAACTGGTCCATCTCATCACGGATCCCAAGGTTGACCTTGGTCAAACTAAGTTTGACCAATCAAACTGATCAAAATATGACCCTGGCCAAAGAAGCCATGCTACTGCAAGTGCAAATGGTTAAGACATGCTCTCTAAATCATTTTCATGGAAAGAATATAAAGCATTAAGCATCATTTCACTGGCAGTTAATAAATAATAATAGGTTTGTTAAATAACTTACTTTCAAGAAGAATATCAAGAATATACTCGTTTGTAAACATGATCAAATTGCTAGCAAAGGGTGAAGGCTAAGGACACAAGGCTAGGATGAATGGGGGTGACTTGAATGACTTGACACTGTGATACTTTGGATGAGGGACATGGTGTTACACACTTACGCATGTGTTGGACAAAGAATACAAAAGGAATGGCGGTGTCTCACAAATGGGTAAGTTATTCAGAGAAGTGTTTATTCAACCTTGGAAAAATGTCTACTACTAGAACCGCCATGAACTAGATGTCAGGATAACTGTAACTTGAGGTTCTAGGGGACACTTAGAATTAGATTTCCCTTGCTCCATCTCATATCATAACCTGCCGGCTCAATGAGTAAAGTTTCACATAATGTCAACAGTCTTTAGATTGGCATACATTTAACCACTGCTTTTTATGACCTTTCATTTCATTTCACAAAATTTCATGGCCAACAATCTTTATATTTAGCATACATTTATACATTGCTTTTTAGGCCTAATATGACCCCTCTGGGATTTTGCATGTGCTTATAAGCACAACTAATCACAACTTTCATCAGGGGTGCATTTACATTTCACAGCATTGAATTTCATTTCCATTTCATATCCCTTTTCATTGGGCTTTACAAGACAATAAAAATACTTTCCAAATGTAGTGCAATTTGCTTAAGGTTTTAGTCAACACAACTGAAGCAACTAGGGGGACTTCCGCAAATCAAAAACACACATTGAGGAAACCGACTAGAGTGATAAAGGCATAAAATCCAACTTACCAAAAGCATGTTTTGTTTCCAACTCACAGCCGAGACACAAAATAAACATGGATGCATGTCCAACACAGAGGTAGAAGCGGGGAGGTCCTCCATATCACAAGTCAAGGTGTAAGTCAGGGTGAAGATCAACAAATGAGGAAGGGTGAATGGATGGATGGAGACAAGTGGAAATGGTTCCTAGGCTAGCAAGTCAAGGAGACAATAAACGATCATGTTCACATTCACAGGAAGGTAAAGACCAACAAGTATAAAGCAAGAGCTTCCAATTGCCAGTAATACAATCATGCATATAATCCATAACAACCAATTTCATTTCAATATTAATACATTGTGAGATCATAATTACTATATACCAAGTACATGCTATAAAAATTACCTAAGCAACAAGGTAATAACATCAATGCCCATCATATATATACTGGGTCATATATCAACATATGTAATCTGAACCAACTACAACCACTGAGAATACTGTATCTGAAACACTAAACACTGCACTGTATCTGTATGGAACAAAAGGTCATATCGGTCATCAAATCTAAGGTCTCAAGGCTAAGACTTGTCATAAGGTCTACTAAATGTCTGATATGAAGATGCTCTGATGTGTGATTGATCATAAATAATGTTGCTGATAATAGTTGATCTCACTGAAAACATGCAAAGGAAAAGCTTGAGAAAGTGCAGATATCTGCTCTGCTTACATGGTAGCCCAGCTACTATGTATGTGATAACACCTCCCTGGTAGGTTTTGATGCTTCATAAGGGGGGCTTTGAGGTATTTTCATCACTATTAGGGTTAGTTGTAATATGACGACCCCCCCTACACATTCTGGCCTTTAATTCAATCTGATGTGGCCTTTTTCATCCATTTTGCTCATGCTTGGGTCAAATATGGGGAAAACACCCCAATTTACCCACTCTTATCATTATTTTATATTATTTTTGTTTTAATGTTAAGTTGACATTTATAATTTCAAATTGACATTTTAAAAAGGCATGTCAACCTGGATTTTAATTATTTTTGTAAAAGTGAGTGTGAAAAGTCTAAATAACTTTTCCTCACTTCATTTTTACACATCAACTTTATGGGATTACACTTTTATTTCTAATTTTTTCCCTAACTAGGGCTCTTTGATTGATGTGCACCTATTGAGGATGATCATGCTTGCTAATTTGGTGACAAATCTTTGAAGTCTTTGCTCTTGTTTCTTTGCCAAGGTGATGCTAAGAGTTGTTTGCTTGACACATGCACAAAAAGGTATCTAAGTATTTCTCTTGATGTCTTTTTGTTAAATGTTGGATGTATGCTTGTTTAAGGTTGAATGGTAGCCATTGGAGTTGCATTTTTCCCTAGAATAAGTCATTTTCTAACCTTTAGTTACCCTAGCATTGTAAACTTGAGTTTTAGGTCTCCAAAGTTTGTCTTGGCTAGGGCATCATCAACCAACTCTTGAAGTTGTTGAAGAAGCCCTAGCTTTCCAAACTTGGCAAGCACCATCTCAAGAGGAGGGCTATCCTCTTTGATGCCCTAGGGTTAGTTGAATGTCATTAATGAAACCCTAAGTTGATTCATCTACGCTTTCAAAAATAATTTGTGAGTATTGTACATTTTGTTAACATTATCTTAGTTTAAATTTCAATCCTTTTTATGTTATTTGCATGTATTTCTGAGTTAGTTTTCATTTTTAAATATTAAAAAAAACCCTTAAAAGTTCGAGTTTTTTTGTGCAAAAACCATAGTTGCAGACCATGAAACCCTACTGCAGAACTGCATACCTAAGCTACCACAACGACTTCTTTGGAATGCCTCTCTCTCCTTCGCCCTCTTCACCATCTAGCTCACCTTTTCCTTCCCCTTCTTCACAAACCCTCAGCCTCCACTTCAAGCTCTTTGCTGCCCACTATCCAATTTCGGACCTGCTACAACCCTCCTCTAATTCTCCCATAGTCTGAACCTGCTCCTTTACATGATTCCTTATTCCTTCCCTCCATCCGCAGCTCCCTTCTTCTCCTTCTTATCTCCACTTCCCCTTTCCTTCATCCCACTCCTCCACACTGCTCTTTTTCCATTCTTTATCCCCCACCAAGCCATCCACTTCAGAGAACACAGGTCTGCAATTAAAATTGCAGACCCTTTGCACTGCATCCCTTCCTTCTTTGCACACACAGGACATAAAAATCAAGTTAGGATTTAGTTGTGATTAAATTCCTTGCCATTATCTATTTTTACATAGCATTTTGGAATAATTTTCTGTGTTTATATAACTCTGAATTTACCTAGATCAGATCTGGAAAGTCCTCTTTTACACACACAGAAAACATAAAAAGAGTTAGATTTAAATATTGAAGTTAGTGGTAAGGCGTATTCATGAATGCAAATCGTCACAACTAAACTTATTATCTTATTGACGTACTGTTGTTATACTTTATTTACATACAATTCTGACAGTGACATTTGAGTTAAATTAAATTGGCATTCGCTTAATCTTTTATGGTTAATAGTAATTATTGGTGAGGCTACTATTGCTACAACATGTCAAGTGTGGATTACATTCAGATCTCGAAATTGCATTTATTATATTGAAATAGATATTTTCCTACTGAATGCTAAGATGTCACTGAATATATACTGAGATTTGGCTACCTAATGGTTAATGAATGATATCCCATGCAACAGTTTTCTTTTTGTTCTTTATAATAATCTCCTTTATACTTCCTTATTGGATAAAATTACATGTGGTTGATTGTTGGTTATTGACAAGAATCCATTGTGAGTGATATTAACCTGCATACATTTGCTAGTCTTTTGATGAACCCATTTAGTGAAGCCCTAATGTACTTGTTATATCTGATTGGTTAATTTTGAATGGTAAATGGTTCTAGCAAATTATTGGTTGATGGTTGTTGACAATACAGTCTTTTGATCCTGCATTGATTATCATATTACAAGTGGTGCATGCAACAAGTGATCCTCCATGCATATTGATCTTGGATTAACCCTATAGGCTCATTGACCAATCTACGTTGGTTAACCACCCTTAACCATAGATTTTATCCATCTCTTGCACTTAATTGGATTACTAATTGTCAGATTATCTTCATCGTTCATTTTGACTCCATTTAGGCACTGGTCTAACTATAAATTTGTATAGAATATAGTCTTGTTGGTTGTTCTAGTGTCTTACAGGGTTTCACAAGGATACTTCTCCTTGGAGGTTTTGCTTCCGAAGAAGTTAGAACGGCGACCTAGGTGACATTGGGTCACTGTTCTTATTTTTTATTACTGGGAATCAGCCTTGCTAATTTGCTCGGTAATAGCCTCCATTGTAAAATCGCGTTGGCTTGCACTGTACTTTGGTTTTTGCTTATTCATTAAAGGTTAAAAGATAATTTGTGCCTCGATTCTTGCCCCGTATTCACTCCCCTTTCTGGTTCGACCGATCCTTGGTGACAAGAAAGGGAAAGAATTTTTGTTGGCTAGAATAATAGGCACTCGGAAATTCATCTTAACTAGATACTGAGAAAAAATAACTTGACCTGTGGAGCTAGTGGGGTAGAGGTTGTTGGGAGCCTCATGGCACTTTGTGTCCTCCAATTGAACACCCAACAAGTTTTGGGATTGACCCGTGGAGCTAGTTGAGAACGTTGTGTTCTCTTGTTGAGCACTCAACAATCTCTCTCAAATTGAAAGAGATAATTTCCTAGGGTAGACACATAGAGTAGCATCAGTTTTCTTGCACAAACCATAATCCCTCAAGTTAAAGTGAGACTTAAAACGAACTAAAACTTACAGGACCATTTGAAAAAAATATTATTGTTATTTTGATTACAATACTTTACTTTGAAATCATTTGGATTATTGGTTCAGTCTTGTTATGTGCATCTTTGTTCATTAAATTGTTCACCTTTTACAAATTGGTGCTTAATGTGATATTTCGATGGTTAGTGAATGATTTGGTGTTATTAGAGAATATTTGGTATCTTGTTTTATTTTGTGACTTCATAGCCCAAGTAAAGAAGGCACTGGTTCTGTTAATTAACAGTTTATTTTCTCTCTTGCATTTACATTTGGTTTATTGTATAAGAAAGGTTTGCTTGTCATTGAAACTATTGCATATTTGCAAGTTTGCTTGTCATTGAATAATTTACAACTCTTAAAAGAAACACTATTATTGTTATTTTGATTACAATACTTTGCTTTGAAAGCATTTGGATTATTGGTTCAGTCTTGTTACGTGCATCTTTATCCATTAAATTGTTCACCTTCTACAAATTGGTGCTTAATGTGATATTTCGATGGTTATTGAATGATTTGGTGTTATTGAGAATCTTTGGTAATCTTGTTTTATTTGTGACTTCATAGCCCAAGTAAAGAAGGCACTGGTTTTGTTAATTAACAGTTTATTTTCTCTCTTGCATTCACATTTGGTTTATTGTATAAGAAAGGTTTGCTTGTCATTGAAACGATTTCATCTCTGCACGTTTGCTTGTCATCGAATAATTTACAACTCTTAAAACAAACTCTTAAAAGAAACTTAGTAAGTAGGGACAACCTCCCTTGACCTTTAGGAGTTGTGGTCTAAACAGAGGAGTTTGGGATTGAGGTGACATTGGGTTCTACACTCATAGTTTCCCTCAAGAACACACGTAGCGGTTGGGAGACTTACCCGTGGTCAAGTGTGTTTTAGGCGGAAACAACTGGCACATTGCTGCTAAATAAATCTGGGCACTATCATCATGTAAGCTCTGTATGGAAGAGAATAGCTACCTCAGTCATAAAATATGGTGTCATAAGGTTCAGTCATGGCATAAGGCTGAAAATATCTGCTCTGGGTCCACTGAAAATATGAGTGATCATAAAAGAGTTGCTCATCAACTGTCGATCTCAAGCATCTCAAAGCAAAAGGACTAGCTCAGAAAAGTATTGGAATCTGGTCTAAAGGTATGGTAGCCCTGTCAACTATGGATGTGATAACAGGACCCATGTTGCCATTTTTTCCAAAATGTCAATATTTCTTCATTTGATTAATTGCCGGCTAGACTTAGGGATTTTTAATTCAAGACTTAGAAAAATCTTGTTAATCATTTTAATTAATCCCAAAGTAGGAAAATTAATACTCAAACCACCTCCAAAATGCCTCAAAATGGATCCTTGATGATGTGAAATGATGTGCAAACCAAATGCATGACCAAAACTAATATGAAATCTTCAATTGATGGCTTCTCCAAGTAATTGATTTCCAACCTTGGTCGTTTTAATAAAATACTTGATAAAAATTCCACAATAAAAGCCAATAATCCAAAATAGGCTGAATATAACACTTGGAGGGGTCCAATTGGCCAATGGTTGTATCATGATGAAATATTAATCATGAAGCACTCATACTGATGACTAGTCTTGATGACCAAGTCAATGTTAGGTTTGACCAAGTCAAAACGTCAACTCTTGGTCAAACTGCAGTAGTGAAGTCCAATGGTGCAATGACTCGTCCAAATCCTTAAGGAGGATGAAAAACACTTACAATAATAAGTAATGATAACTTACAAATTATATTTCACACAAGTAATCATACTAAATCCTTGCATAGTCTCCTCATAATATAAGTGCATAACAAAACATAAAGCATGCAGTGAATGTCTTATACACATACCAACATCTACTTAACCATCATAAAGCATCGCATAGATCAACCTTCTCTTGGGTGGAGTGGATGGTAAAAAATTCAAAGGTTATTCAAGTGAGAGATTGGTGATGAAAGATTTGAGTTACTCGGGAGAAAAGGGGAATGTAGGGGCCTCTGTGGCATTCATTAGTCAGGTAAACAATAGGGAAAGAGTGTCTCACAATTGGATGATGTGCTAAATGGATGGTACCCTCTAGACCTTAACACTAAGACTCACCCTCCTTTACTCTTTGACTTTAGCTCTAAGCTACCTCTTGGACTTGTCTTCATTAACTTTCTTGGACATATTGTACTTTTCTTAGATTTTTTCTTTTTCTTTTTCATGAGACCTTGGCATTTTATTTTCTTGTTTTTTAGCCCACTGCAAGTTTAGACTTAATTCTTTTCTTTCTTTGCTTGATTCTTCAATTTTAACTTAGTCTTTATTTATTTATTCATGCAGGTAAAGGAGTCTGGACTAAGAGCTTCTTCATGTGCCCTTTTAGGCACTGAAGAGGGGAAGAACCTTTCATACTTCAGTACTTAGACACCACACCATCTAGTGACTAGCCAACCTTAGCTCATCGCCCAACATCGGTGGCAATCAGATAGAAAATGGACATGTTGTTAGAAGGCATTAATCCTAGGCACAAAGTCATTCATCAATGGCGATCCGATAGGAATCACACAAGGCTTCGCAAAACCAACTCTCCTAGGTTCAGAGTCTAGCATTAGTGGCGATCCAATAGGAAACACTAAGACTTTGGAGATTTTTTTGCACATATTAGAGCCGAGACACCAAGGGATAACATGGATTCCATCCTAACAAAGAGGTCATAGAGGGGAAGGTCCTTGATTTTCTTAGTCATATCTAGATCAATGGGATTTTTCATAAGAAAAGGTGAAATGGATGGAAGGTGGATAAGGCTAACATATGGAACCAAGGGAGAGGTTATGGTTCATGCAATGCTCCAGAGACTATTCAAGATGATGATATGTATATAAAAAAATACTACTTCTAAATGCCATGTTATACAAAAATCCTACTCACCATGCTCATCAAAAGTTTACAAGTGTAAAATAAAATTTACAATTAGTCAATCAATCAATAAAAATCATATATTCCATAAATAACATCATGTAGGCATGCATTTGATACAAAACTGAAGTATAAGGATCCGTCATAGGCAATATCAATAAGTGGCAACCAATACCTAGGCTCAAAATAATCATGGCATCACTGCTTTGCAACACTGTGATGCTCAACAAAACTTATCCAACTATGATCTACTCTGGAAAAAATGAGGTATAGCACCCCATACAATTGGTGGTACAATATCTGGCTCCATGGGGGACAAGTGCTCTGATGGAGAGAGTGCTTGAGAACCATAGAATATCTAGTCAACAGAATCATCAGCAACCAAAACACCCGCAAAAATCCAAATACCATACCCTTCTCATAGACCAGTCGTCAGTACTTGATATATACAAAATAAACATAAGCATAATTGAAAGAAAGAAAATAAACTGTTTAGAATTTTCTAACTAATAATAGAAATTAAATCAAAACTAGGCAAACTAAAATAAAACATGCTAAAAACTATGTAAACAAAAGCTATTCTACTATTCAGAAGTGAACTTATTTAGTCTACCTACTATAATCTAACTAGTGAAGACACATGCTAAGTAAAATAAAAAATCCAATGTAACCTTTGACTCAATGGGTCAATCTTTCTTCCCGAGTATTTGATGATAGACCAAGTCAATGACAAATTGATGAAGTGATTAAATGATGGGGTTTTAATCAATCCTTGATTGGTATTTCAAAAGGGATTATGATGCCAAAGGGTGAACTCAAGACAAGGTTGAGACTCACCTTTACATCCTTGCTCCACCCAAAGGTCGATGGGATGGACACTTTGAAAAACAACATTCACCAGACCATGATGTATGAGAGATGGTCAGAGAGAGTCAAGAGACACTTCGCAAGATATTTGTTGGCACGTGTCAATTTCTCCACCTAGAAATTTGACCATATAAGTGCAATTTAACATGGCGATAGATACCAAGAAAGGGGCCGGGAGGGTGGAGTGAGAAAATGTATTTTCCCCATATGTTTTATAATTATTGACCTTAGAATCTGATGAAAGAAAAGGATTTTCAAATTATTGATGTTATTGATTCCATGAATAATTTCAATATTAGGAATGAGGTCAATGTTTAGCTTTGAAAGATGGGGTTTTAATTGATTATGATCGATCACTTCATCATCTTGAAAATCCTTATGAGATCAATTATAATTGGGATTTTTCAAGGATCCATGACCATTATTACCCAAACATTGATCAAAATCTAGGGAGTGCTCTTGGAAATTTAATTTTTGACAACTCGCACCATGTTGATTCGGAGCTACACAATAATTTAATGAATTCAAGCACATAGAGGCTTCAATACCAAAAGATTTCATCAAAGGGAAAAGATTATATGATGAGGGATAAATATAATATCCGCTTGATGGCTACATCAAGGTGAAGTATTGAGAGGTATCTTGTCCCATATTCAAGATAGTTGACTCCAAATTTTTATGAGTCGAATATTTTAGGGTTTGTAAATTATTGGAGTTATCAATAACACCCATAAACCCTAGTTTAATAGAAAGGTCAACATTAGCTTTACAAGGAGGCTGATTAACATGACTGCCTTCACCCATGCATTTAACCAAACCATCCTGATCAAGGATCGAGTAAGGAAAATTATCAACATTAAATGAATTAGTCTCAAAATTCTTTGAGAATTCCCCCAAACTATTCATACATTGATTCCATGTTGAAAAATGTTCTAAAGAAGATTGCTCTTGATTAGGTTGATCAACAACCATACCATCATTATGTGATTGATCTTCACTGGATTTTTATTAATCTCATTTGAGGATGGTTTAGACTCTTCTTCCAAAGTTTCCTCATTATGACTTTCACAAGAGTTGGTTATATCCAAGTCATCATTTATACCTTGTTCAGGAAGTGAAGATAAAGAATTTAGAATGATCCTTTGCAAATCTCTTTCGATTTATGCTTGGGGTTTGAAAGAATTATTTTTCAAGATATTTTGTAACTTCCTTGTTTATTGAAGGTTCACTCATTAGTCAACTTGCAGAGACTTGAACAACTACTTGGGAAGATATTGCTTCCATTTGACTAGGGAAAACATCAAAATTGTTATCATTAACCCCCTGATTATCCTCACATAATTGATTTTCAACCACATAATGATCACATGATTGTTGTCCTGAGGATGGATAATTATTTCCCCCATTTATCTAAGAACTTTGATTCAAAACAACTATACCCTGTGATACTTCTAGTTCTTAGATTTAAATACTAGCCACAGGATTTCCCATCTAAAGTAGCAACGAATAATTTAATACAATAAACAAATTGATAGTACATGAGTATGGAAAGAAAACCTATATATAATATGTATAATACATCTAGTGATACATCACACATAAAAAATGAATCGTGTCCTGGATCTTGCGTCCTCGACTCGTGAATCACCAAAAAAACCTAGTCAATGTATCTCATGTACAATGAAATAAAGTAAATAAAATAAACTATGGATTCCCTCTACCCCATTTATGGGAAAAGGTAATTGCTATGGTAATTGATTTGCCTCTAGAGCTATAAATCCCAGGAAGTTGTGGGGGTCGTTGTGGACTATGCCATCCTACAGAAGTTCCTAGAAACTTATGTTCTCTAGAAGAACTAGAAGAATGATGAGGTAGTAGACCCTCATCAAGTCCTCTTTCCTACTACTATTACTGCCCATATATCTTGCTCCCTCTAATTGAGACTGTGGCTATGAAACCGGTGGTTCCTGTGGTGGCACACTCTCAAAGTCCTCATCCTCCCATGTCTCACTCTCCATGTTCTGTGTATCATCCTCTAACCAATTAGGGGTTGCATCCCTAACGGGTTCCTTAGTCTCCACTCTCCACGCAGTAGTAGTGTCAATCTCATCCAATGAAATGGCCTCTACATCATGTTTTTTCTTAATATGCTTCATCCACAACCTAAGATTGTAGGAGATGTAGACTAGATCATTCAGGCATTGGGTATCCAACTTGTATGAGGATCATAAATTTATTAAATTTGAATACATAAGTTACTCAAGGGACATAAATAACAAGTTATAATGAATTTAGAATTTAATTTGAAATTCTCTAACCTATTGCGCTTCTTGGTGTGTATTTTTTCAAATACACTCCATTTGCGCTCACAACCAGAAGAGCTACATGTCTGGATAAGCACAGGAATGACAACCTTTTGGAGATGAGGTACTCGTGAACCATAGTTTTCCCATCAAGTATATACAATCAATTGGGGAAACATTAGAGAAGACATTGAAAATTTGAAATTTAAAGCAAAGAAAGTAAAGAAATTGAACTTTGAAACAAGGTGAAGCTTACCTAGCATTATGTTCTTCCTATCACTAATAGGAATTTCAAACCCAAATGTTCCCATGGCTCTCCGATAGACTTCCAACTCTTTGGGAATCTTTGAACAGTCAACTGCACTTGGCACCATCCCGTGGACACACTCCAAGAACCCATCCTTCACCTCTGCATCAAACTTGAAGCCATAGGAGAAAGAGAATGAGGGGTTGAGGTATATCCCTGCAGCATGAATGAGGCGATGAGTGCATTGTTTCATCGCTGATCAATCATCCCACATATCAAGTTTTGTTTCGCATGCCCATCATCCCTCTTGTCCTCATAATAGGCATGAATGACTATTTTGGCCCTATCCAAGGGGTCATATAGGTAGCCCATTGTGGTATTTTCTCGATCAACCAAGCAAAGAACCTTTACCAAAGTTTCATTGATGGTACACACCTCCTTCACCCCATCCCAAAAAATCTCTTGGTATGACACTAGCCTGAATACGGCCTGTCCCTCTATTTTAGTCCTAGTTGATAAAGCATGCCACTCAACTGAAAGGAACATAATCTACAAGTCCCACATAAAAGTAAGTAGAGACAAAAGAGAGATGAAACTAGTGGCAAAACAAGTGATGGCAGGATGCACCAACTCCTTGTCACCAACGAACTGCCTCATCAAGCTAAGCACATAAGCATGATTGTATATAAATTTAGTGATGCTTCCTTCTAAATCAATGGCATCCATGATAAATTCAATCTTTCCCATATCTTCTAAAATTAAGTCAATACAATGTGTTGCACAAGGAGTCCAAAACAATGTAGGATACTTGTCCATAAGCATCCTGCTAGCTGCCACATAATTCACAACATTGTTCATTATGACTTGGACAACATGATGCGGACCTATCTCTCGAATGAACCCATCCAACAGCTGACATAGTAATGCTTCATCTTTGGTTTTTGCAAATGCATCCACGGATTTTATAAACATTGTTCCCCTGGGACAATGAACCAAGAAATTGATAAGGGTCCTACCCTTCGTATCAATTCAACCATCTGACATCACAGTGCATACTATGACCTCCCATGAAGCTTGAAGGTCCTGTAACCTAGAAGTGCAATCGAGCATTTCATTATCAAGGATGTGCCCTCTCAACTCCTCATAAGTGAGGGACTTATACCCCGACCCGCCAATAGCAGTAGCCTCAAATAGAGGCACATAGAATGGGTTCCTCACAAAGTGGAATGGAATATGACTTCTTAAAAGGCATTGACTCACAAGTTTGTATGCTTCATTTTTCTCCTTTGTATTGACCATTGACCTTATACCTGGTTGTCCACTAGGCACAAATCTTAGAGCAAAGAAATGAGATGTAGTTGAAGGCATTGTGGAAGGTAAGGATAAGGTCTCACTTCCCCCTCCACCTAAAGTGTGTTCGGCTATCCCAGATCCTACTGTCATTCTCATTCAAAGTTCCTGCCTCAAATATTTCCTTTCATCTTTCCTCTTGCCAATACCTTCAATTGCGAGTTTGTCCCTATGAATAATTTTAGGAGTGGAGTTTTTACAAATATCCACCTCATGCCTTGTAAGTTGTGCGAGGTGGTATTCGAGCCTACTTATACCCCCGTCATCTCCTTCCCACACAAATTGCATTTAATCTTTTGTTGATTATGTGGATCAACAAACTCTGCATACTCCCAAAATGGATCCAAAGTCTTCGACATGTTTATAATATGGAAACTAGTTTGAAATTTTGAACCTAAAAAAAGCATTTTTTTAGCATACTTCATTGCAAAAAAATGCAAATCAAACAAACAGGGACAAATGAATGAGATTTAATCCATAAAAATATTAATTTGTAGTTTAGTTTTGAAAAGGGAAAAGGAATGGGAAAAGGAATGGCCCTAGGGAATAATAAAAACGTTTTTTGAGCAAATGCACTGTTGTAAATTGGAAAAACAACGGATAGTCAAGGTAAATGATCCACTAAATTGTGTTTTTAAGAGGTATAACTTATTTACATTTTTAGCCTATCAATATTTTCCTTGGAATAATTAAAATTGATAGCTAAGATGATCTACATACCTTGGAATGAGGTTGACTGTGATTGCACTCTAATTTTCAATCTCCACTCCATGAATTTGATGCTCAATGGAAAATGGAATGAGGTGATAAATCCTCCTTGGGCCAATGCAAATCAATGTTCTCCTCCTTGGCTCTCCTCCAACAAAGAAAATGACCAAAATGAGGCCAAACCCCCCAAAAAATCGGCTTTATGCTTAACCACCGTTGGCGGTCGATATTTTCCTGTCAACTCGCAATTTTTTGGAAAAAGTCGTGCTAAAAAATCACCAAAATATCGGGGCGATATTTTCCCGATATATCAATTTGGGGTTCGCCTCACGATATATCGTGATGTTGCTGATATATCGATGATATTTGTAACATTGGTAGGATGGTCTCCTCAATCAATTTGATAAAATGATAGCAAACAACCCTAACTTTGTCAAAAGCACTTCAAGAGCAACGTTAAACTAGGGTTAGGACATAAACTTACCAACATTAACCATGAATGAGCAACATAGTGTGTCTTAGGTCACCCTTGAGCATGAGTTATTACAACTAGTATAGCATCAACTTAGCATGTGCAAAATCAAACCCTGGAACATCATCAATTGATCCTTCAAGCAAAAGAGGCATCCAAGAGAGAGGTGTGCATAGCTTCAAGTGCTCCAATATACCAAGAGAAAAATAAAAGAATACATAATTTGAACCCTTTTCCATGATTTACAAATGAGGTGATGTTGTCTTATTTATATGAGACAAACCTAAACCTTTTACAAATTTGAGACTACAAAGTTAATGACAAATTATAAATTTAAGGTTAGTGTGCCCACAAACTAGGGACTAAACCATACCATGACATAAAATAAGGTTATAAATGTGCAATTAGGCTCCACCAAGTGTAAGGTGAGCCAAAAGAAGGGAGTCACACCCCAACTAACACCAAAAAATTCTTGTCCCTCAATGCCCTCCTTTCTTAACAATGTAGGCTTCTTCTTTAAGGAGATGTCATGGGTCTAAAGACTAGGAGGAGGGGTTATGCATCAAAACAATAGGTCCAAGTGGGAAAAATGAGGTGTGCTAAACCGGGTATGACAATTCTTACACCCGCAATCACCTCTACAAAGCAAAATATGAGTGTGGCCATGTGTCCCAATGATTTTCCTCAAGGGAACTAGGCACCCACCCAAAGGGTAGTCAATAGAGACACAAGGTCAACACCTCCTTGAGGTGGAAACCAAGGGGACCTACCATGACTTGATTAGGGGTATTTAGCCCCAAAATCAACACTTTACATAATATAGCCTGAAAAACTTGGCTTTTACAAAAGAAAAAGAAACCCCCCACTCTGTTGCATCTGGAAGGAACGCTTCAGACACTCTGAGGCATAATAGTTGGCTCCAACTGTAGTACATGCGCTCTTCTCGGGAGTGTACGAGAACATCCTATAATCTGCTGGGTACTTTGAAACTGACACACACATCTAGCTGTTAGAGATAGTGGTATCTCGGGATGTCCTCCATGATTCAGATGCTTTGCATGGAGGTACATTTGTTGTATACGCATCAGGATAGAGTAGAGGGTGAGATGCACTCTACTCAATGGCATGAATCCAGCAGTGGATGCATGCAGACCATTCTAGGTGACTAGCCTCATGCATGAAAATTTTTGCATGCACAACAATTAATTAAAAAGCATGCAAAACTGATATTTTTGCATGCACCCACTTTAGGGTTTTGGAAACCCTAATTGGACAGTGATTTATTATAAGGAGGAAAGAGGTCACCAGATGAGGTTACTCACCAGACTAGTCAGAGAGAGATCAATTAGAGTGGGGAGGGTGCATAGTGCAAGCAGAGGGCAAATTTCTAAGAGAGAGCGGAGCTTCTGCAGTAGGGAGAGTGAGGGGATCTGACTTGGATCAGACCTCATTTGATCAAAGGCACTTGGCTTCCAGTTACTGTGATCTGAGAAATCTCAATAGTGAGGTTTCTATATTGTTTAGAGAGAGGATGACTTGCAGCTATGGGGGGATGCGCTTCCTGAGCAGAGGAGGATTTTTTCTACCCAGATTGAGGCTAGAGCAGGTAATATCGGCAGAGAAGGTCTTCTTCATTATGTGAATAATATCTGTGACGATTAGAGCTCAAATTGGCTAAGATCTGAGCTAGGACGTGTTTTCGGTAGTTGGAGAGGGGGCGCACTTCTGCATGAAATATGCAGGGGAGCGTCAGACTTTGAACAGAGCAGGATACCATTCTAGATAGATCAGATCAGGGCAGTGGATTATAGGGGGGGATAGTACATCCTGAGACGGGAAAAGTCAGATCTTCAAAAGGTTCAGATCCAAACTAACAGCAGGGGGGTGCATTACTCAAGAGTAGCAGTTGCAGATCTGGGGTTATTCTAACCCATCAGGTTTGGTTATTTGTTACTGAATACCTGTATGTACTAAATCTATTCTTACTTTTCTCTAGGATTGAGAAAGAAGAAAGCCTCACTGAAAGTTGGTTTTCCCCATTTGGGGTTTCCAGGGTATATCTTGAGTTATCGTGTGATTGTTGTGTATTTCATTGATGGAAGTGTTAAGAGATCTATAGTATTTGTATCTTAAGTCTTTATTGTATTTCTGACTTATAGAGACTCAAATTGCTTGAGATCTCAGGGCATCCAGAGGGAGTAGTGAGCTTTGGATTTTTAACACTAACAACAAAGACATTAAATGCATCATAGGTAGACACTTTCGTCCTGCCTTGTTCAAAATGAAATGCAATGAAAATCAAATGACACAACAAATGCAATGTAGGGGTCAAAATAAATGCTGAAATCAAATGAAACTATACCTACCTACCCTAATTATGATAATAGAGAAGGGTCAAAATAAATGCTGAAATCATACCACTAGTGCAACCACGTGAGCATATTATTCATGCGAAGTTTTCTTCCTTTGTCTTTGGAAACAATACAAGACAAAACCACATCAATGACGAGCTGAATAGATGGTACTACCTCCATCGGAATGGATATGGAATGATGAACAAGATTGAGAACCTACAAGCTCAAGCTCTTGCCTCGAGGAAGGATCACCTTTACAAGATTTTTCTATCCATGCCTGAACCGGGCTAAAGTAGAAATTTTCTCGATCATATATATGTTTTTTAAAATATGTTTGTTGCCCCAAATGTCCCTCAAAACTATCAAGGAACCCTACATAATGAGGTTGAAATAATTCTACCATGTTGTTTATAAATCTGTGCATCTGCTTGTCGTCATAAAAAAATCTATTGATCCTCAAAGTTACTAGGAACTGAAGGTATGAAAACTACTTGCACTATTCTTGACTCTAGAATTACCTTACAAGGGTAAAGAATGGAAGCAGATTCATATAGGGAATTAGTTGGATGATTCCGAGCTCTAGGAATCACTTGTAAATATAAGGTATTAATTAAATTTTTTATGGCCAATCACACTACATCCCTATACCTTTTTAACCTTTCATTTTCACATCCTAATTTTCTTTTGACTACACCCATATCTGATCAAGACTTGGGCCCCATCGAAGTTCATCCTCCAAAACTCATCAGCAATATTGATGGTGAAGGTTGTATATGATCCTATATCAGTTCAAGAGCAAAAAATTTCATTCCCTAGATCTTCGGGCTATCCAAAACTTGCATCAATTTATGACAAGCATAGCTGAGAGTGTTGGTTGAGATCTACCCTAGGAAAGGGTAGACTTGGATGATCAAGATCTACAATAGAATTCTCCATATGCAACCTTATATCGTCCTCAATGGTGAATAAGCGTGGACAAACCAGATCATGAGGGATCTCAAAGGCAGGTTTTCTGAGGTCTTTGAAATTTAGACTTCCCTTATTGGAGGAATCATGTATGGGTTCTGTTATCACATCCATAGTAGTCGGGCTACCATGATTGCAGAGTAGTTTAGTATATATTCTTGAGATTTTCCTTTACATAGTTTTAGTGAGATCAGTTATGATGAGCAGTATTACTTATGATCACTCACACATCAGAGCAGCCCCATATCAAACATGCAATAGACCTTATGCCATGACTGAGCCTCTTGACCTCAGATTTGATGACCGAGATGACCTTTTATTCCATACAGAGTAGTGCAGTTCCCAAAGTATCAGCAACAGTGTTTCAGTGGTTACAATTCATCCAGATAGCAGATTCGGGTATATGGCCCAACAGGTATATGATGTGCATTGGTTTTATTATCTTGCTCTTTTTGTCATTTTGATAGCTTGACTTAGTATATAGTAATCATGATCTGGCAGTATATCTATATAAAATGAATATGGTTGTTGATGATTATCTAAATGGTTGTATTACATACACTTAGAAGCTCTTGTTTTATACTTGTTGGTTTAACCCTCTTAGGAGTGTGGACATGATCATTCCCACATTTTATGGCTTGCTAGCTTAGGAATCACCTTCACTTTCCCCGTCCATCCGTTGTCTTTCCCACTTTTGGTTTTTACCCTGACTTACACCTCAGCCTGTGATATGGAGGACTTCCCCATGTTTTCCTCTGTGTTGGATAACATCCCTGTTAGTTTGTGTCTCGGCTCTGAGTTGGAAACAAAAATTACCCTTTGGTGAGTTGGATTTGACACCCTGATCACTCGAGTTGGTTGCCCCGATGTTTGGTCTTGATTGTAGAGAATCCCCCTAGTTTCCTGAGTTTTGTTGGATAAAACCTGAAGCAAATTATACTACCATCATTTATGGAAACTTAAATGAATAAACACCTTGGATGAAAGCTTGAGTAGTTGTGTTGCTAAACACATGCAAGATCCCCAAAAGGGTTGTGAAATTGAATGAATTGGAAACTTAAAGCACCCTGGATGAAAGCTTTAGTAGTTGTGCTTCTAAGCACATGCAAATCCCCAAAAGGGTTTTCAAATGAAATGATGTGGAAACTAAAAGCACCCTGGATGAAAGCTTTAGTAGTTGTGCTTCTAAGCACATGCAAAATCCCCAAAAGGGTCACGTAGAGCCTAATGAAAGCAGTGGTTAAATATATGCTAAATCGAAAGACTGTTGGCCAAGGAAATGAAATAAAATGATGTGATTTGTAGACATTTGCCAAGGTTGAATAAGCACTCCTCTAAACAACTTATTCCATTTGTGAGACACTGCCATCCCCTATGTATATTTTTATCCGACACATGCTTAAGTGTGTATTCCCTTTCCCTAATCCAAAGTGACATAGTGTTGAGTTAATTGAGTCATCCCCTTTGTCCTAGCCTTGTATTTTTCACCTTCACCCTTTGCTAGCAAATTGATCATGTCTACGGAATGAGTATATCCTTGAGGCTCTTTTGTAAAGTAAATAATTATTTGAACTTATGCTATTATTTATTAGCTTCTAGTGAAATGATTCTTAATACTTTAATTCTTGATATGAAAATGATTAAAAGAGAATGTCTTAACCATTTTCACTTGCAGCAGTAGGCTCTTTCATCCTGGGTCATATTTTGATCAGTCTTGACCTGGTCAAACCTAGTTTGACCTAGTCAAGCTTGGCATCCGTGATGAGTTGGACCAATGATGATGTATGATGATGATATATGGTCCTTTGATACACCTTTGATGGCTCCATATAGTGGACACAGGTTTCGGATGATGGTTGATGCACTTTTTTATTGATTATTATTATTTCCAGACCATTATATTATTAGTGTACGAGTATGGTTGAGGCTACAAATGATCTTACAGGTTTCCACAGTGTATGGGTACTCATCTATAGTATATTTGGACCTTCTGATCCTATTGAGACACTCAATTATCAATTTCAGGAACTCTCAGAGATTATATTGGCATATTTCCAGTTTTGGCCAATTTTGCCATGCAAAAATGGCCTATCCAACAATTTCCTTGAGCTTGCATGTTTTCCTATGGAGCTACAGAGGAGAGGGGTGGTCCATCCACTTGTTATTACCATATTATCCCCTCTACATACACGATGGTGCATTCATATTTTGTGCTCAGGCATCCAACAGTGGGTTTCAGGCATTTTGATGGTTTTTTCATGTAAAAAATAAGGAATAAAAAGGTCATTAGGGAAATCGATTTGGGCTATTGAGGCAAGGTTTTGGAATGAGGTCTATTCAGAGGTCACCTATGATGTATCCCACTCCTACCAGGTCAGCTTGAAACATTCAGTGGGGTCCACACAGTCTCCGAGTTGTCATTTGATGCATTCTTCTCTCAGTTGAGGGGGGCAGGATTTGATCATGTATTCACTTGGACATGTTATTGAGTCATATGTTATATTATTGTGCCATGGGGTGATTCTAGTGAAGGATAATAAATCATTCTAGCCCCACCATGTGCTCATAGTCACTTGTCCTTGTCATCTTATGCGGCACACTTGTGTTTTAGTCACTTTTATGTGGTGCGCACCCCCCTAGGGCTTTTGTTAGTGAGTGTGCACCCCCCTCATGTGAGTGGATCCATGTTATATTATACCGGCTCATATTAGCTGTTGATTGTATTGATTTTATATTTTGATCTCAACCACTCATTCATAAAGTGGTTAGGGTTTTGGTCTCTCTCCTCCTATTTAAGGAAGAGGCCCCCCTATTGTAAAGGCACCTTGGGGGCTCTGGAAATACTGGAATAAAATATTATTTTTGTGGATCTGCTTCTCTTGTTTTGATGGGATGCTATTGTACATGATTATACATCTTTTTCTTTAGACATATTTGCTTTTCACAGGTGATTTTGACAGTTACAGAGGGAGGCCGAATTGAACTGTTGCAGGGGTGCGAATTGCTTGGAGGGAAGATTGTTGGGGTTTCTCACATCTCCCTTGGGAAAGACGTTTTCATCTTGAAGGGAGTTTTTCAATTGTGCTTTTTCCATTGATTTAGTTCTTTTGATATGCCATGCTTATATCTTGCTCATTTGTGAATCAAATCTCAATTTATGTAGTTTGTTTAGCAGGTGAAGTAGGACGTTTTTCCTCCTTGGGCTTGGACATTTAGCATGGAATCACTTGGATATAGCTTGTAATTGTAACTACATGCAAGGATCATTAGTGTACAAGGTAGCCACAAGCATTTGAGGTAAGATATACAAGGTACGCATCCATTTTCATGTATTTCACCCATTGGTCATCTCCAACCCTCATATCTCAAAAACCTCATTTTTTATTATTTTTTAGATCCGGTGAGATCTACCAATTTATTGGGCTTAATAATTAAAAACCACCTAGATAATAATTAATAAATCTTGGATCTAAAGTTTGGTGGGCATCTGACTCCATTTACCCCTTCATCTAAGGCACTAGGCCTCTCCAAGGGAGGTTGCACTTGTTGGGTAGGTGGGATTTTTCTAGATCTACATCATGGGTATTGCTTGTTCCTTCTCAAATCCATAGATCCATTGAGTAGCAAACCCCCTATTTCCATTTCACTTTGATCTTTACCTTGTGGGCCCCATTTTGACCATTTTCCATATTTTAAGGGTGGGCCCCACTTGGGTTTTTCTACTTGGAATTAGATCTATTTAGATATACTAATCTTAACCCCTAAGTGGCCTAATATTTCATTGGTTGAACATTTTTCCATATCATAAGCCTCTTCAACCAAGCCCTAACTCCTTGGGTCCACTTATCAATTCTAGATCTAGATCTATCCACTCTTGATCTCTTCCTATTTCATCTTTCATATTTCCCTAGGAGGTCTTGAGTAGGTTCGCGAGCCTTCATAGGTTAGCTAGTGTCTCCCCCATGGTATTGCTTAGGTTATATCTAAAGCAAAGAGTGCCTTGGTTAGCGGGAAAATCAATTGCATTAGGAACCGTGGCATCTCTTGGGTCACCTCTTTAGTTGTCCAACACCTCTACATCCTGGATAGGATCACCTTTTGGGACAACTACAAGTTGTGTGATAACAGGTTCTTCAACCAATTTCCAACAATCCATACCCACACCATCATCTTCATAAGAGAAATGTGCATCGTTATATCCGTGGAAACCATCTTCTTTAACTGAAATATCCTCAAACATCTCATCTTCAAAAGATCTATTTATATACGAAAAAGAGAAAGGAAGGATCACCAAACCATCATCATCAAAAGGACAAGGAGAAGCAGATCTATCAGTTGGGTGTTGCTTGATTGACTCCAAAACCTCAGATCTATCATCAAGTAACCATTCTAGTTCCCTTTCATCCCTTAATCTCCTCAAGTGGGCCCACCTCACATTTATTTGTCTAACCTTAGGTGGATCTCATTTGGGTATTTCATATTGACATTAGATCTATCTAGTTCTATCATCCTAAACTCATTCTGGTATATTTTCTCTATGTTTGAGATTTTAATCATTGCCTAAGCCTCCTCAACCAGTCCCTAACTCCTTCAAACCACATACTTTTCCTAGATCTAGATTTGTCTACTTGCGATCTAACTCTTGCTTCCATCTCATACCCATTAAAGTGCCTTGAGTAGGTTCTCTAGCCCTCATAGGCTAGCTAGGGTCTCCCCCTTGATCTTGCATTTAGCTTGATCTAAAGCGACAAGAGCCCGTTCAGTGTGACAACCCTTGAATCAAGCGGTGAACGAGGCCCTTGTAAGTGTCATTGGTTTAGCCGCTCCCCTCTACCATCCTGTATATTTTTTGTGGCAACTACTAATTGTGTGATAACAAGGCGTTTGAGTGCTCTTTTGCTGAATAGATTCCGTATCCTTAGCAAAAACGTGGACAAAGACATAGGTCTAATTTGGCTAGATGGGGGCATGGGGGCCTTTTGGCTCTTCATTCATTGGCCTTTTTCATTGGTTCTAGTTGTAAGCAATTTTTCATGGATATGTTCCCCCATGCCTATCTTGGTTTCTAGCTAGTCTAGCTACTTCTTGATGGTTAAATTTTTCATCATTTCATTCATAGGATCAGGAAGGGAAGTGGTTTTTTCTTGAATTGGCTCTTTGCCCCATGTCCCTTTTGCCTTTGTTTCAAACTTAGATGAGGAAGCCCTAGAGGACTCAAGAAAATCAACTTTTCTTGTTGATGAAACATTTATTCCATGAGCTTAGCTTTTGCTTGTGCATCCCTAAGGTTAGGTGGAGCCTTCTCCTTCAACTTAAAACCAAAGGTGCCCTCAAAAGCATTTAGATATTGGATTAAGATGGATTGGTCCCTAGGTTTGATGTTATCGAGGATTCTTCCTAAAATATTTTCAAATATTTGATTAAACTCTTGAACTGTTTAATTTTCTTTCTTTTGAATTTTGTACAATTGGTTCAATAGAAATTTTACCTCATATTTAGTTCCCCATTCATTGACAAATTTATGTTCTTACATATCATACCTCATGACAAAATTTGATTCTAAGTTCCTAAACCATATATGAGCATCACCATCCAAAGCAACTTCATGCACACGTCTTCGTGCTCAACATTCAATCTTGAATAGCCTTCCAAAAGAGATTTAGGTGCTCCTTAGTAGATATAGCATTGTTACCACTAAAGTATGGCATCCTTTCATGAGATTTGTCAGGGAGATCCTAAGGAGCTCCCACTATGGCATTGAAATCGAAAGGCGATCTTAGGTTTCTAACAAATGCTTTGGGTTGGGCCTGATAAGCATTAGCATTAGCAACAACCATCAGGACTGGCTAAGGGTTAGATTGATTGGACTTCTTTGGGGTTCTTGAATAAACAATTATGTTCTTGGATGAACTCCTTAGGTTATAGTTATTGTCACACAATTTCACAGCCTAGTGATTGCAAGGAATAATTGGTTGCTAGGTCAGTGGAAACCTCAAGACACTGCCCCAAAGTGTCACACGAACAAGGTCCCCTCTCTTTAGGTTTCCTGAATCCACCAAAGGTAGTCTTAGACTAACCACGGGAGGTGTCCCTAGTCGATCGTTTCTGGGTACTTTCCAGTGAACCAACTTTCCCACAGTACTCACAAGACTGATTTGTTTAAGGCAGGGTGCCTTGCAATTTATGAAGGGGATAAATGTGGCACCCTAGGGGAAATAGGCTAAGGACAAGATTTATTAGTTGAACTTTAAATGAAAAGATACTCAATGTGTTTACTGGTGAATGTTTTCCACATTTTTTCACAGTGATTCAATATGTATTACTTCATTGTACATGATCTTGAAATTGATCTCTTATGGTTTCTTTGATGCATGTATAAATAATTGTCATATTGTAATATCGGGTTGACGTTCATAATATTTTCCTGTAAAGTCCTTGATGCCTTGGAATTCCCTCCTCCACTATCTTTGCAACTTTATTTGTTCTGTTTCAGATATTACTTGCTAGTTTTTGAAATAGCTCCTTTATTTATGCCATCTCTTTAAAATCTAAAATTTGGAATACTGGGTTAAGGATCCCTCTTAAATTTGATAAGTTGTCTGGTGGTTTATTTTATCCTTGATTTATCTTTTGCATGTCACTTCTTTTTTTATTTCTTTTTTTATCCTTGTTACACAAGGAAGCAAAATTGAGTATTTTACACATGAGGGTTACCCCCTCTAGCTTCTGGATTTTTTATGTTAAGTCTATAGGTTCTGGATGCCTTCGCACTATTCCCTAGTTAGGAACACCTTGAGGAACAACACATATTTTCTAGATATTGAAGAGATGAAATAAAGTAATCAGAAGATCAGGAAAATAAATTGGAACCATAGAGCCATAACAAAGATGACTAAATAAATAAAAAAACAAAGATGACTAAATTATTTTTTAGGTTAAAATGGATCATAGGAAATAAAACAAGAACTGAGATAAACATTAAAGATTTGGAAACATGAATAAATTATGTAGTTTTCATCATTGTTGAAAACATCGGCAACGGAAAAAAATTGGCAGGGGTTCCGAATACAATTTCTCGGCAACATCGGAGAAACAATCGACAAAAATCGGCAAACTACAGCAGTAATTGAAAAATACAAAATAAATTCATTTTTTTCAAATTTTTAAACATATAAACCAACAACAACATCAAATAACCACATTGCCATAGAAATATAGGAAAAAAACTAATATATATGATGCAGTAGATGCCAAATCAAAATGATACATCAAAGTCAATACTAAATCCTGAAACCTGATAGTTGTCCAATAAAGGACTCAAAAGTGGATAGTATTACAAAATGACATCAAATATATAAATGTATCTCATCATCATGAGTCATCTAGAATGATAAATCTAGTCTATATAGCAGCTAGATATCAATGGCCTCTCCCCCTTTTACGGGAAAAAGATAATGGCTCGTTTGCCACTAGAAGGCCCTACATCGGCATCAACTGTCTGACACCAACTAGATGGTGTAGATGTATCATCATGTGTAGAAGTTGGCACTAGTGCTGATGTTGGCACATCAGCCTTGGTGATGTCAAGGTAGTCATCACCCGACTCTACTTGCACCTCCCCTTCCCCCTCTTCCTGTTGCTGCTCCTCCTCCAACTATGTAGGTGCCTTAGGCATAATAGGGGCCTCATACTCGACCATCCACTCAGACAGTATGTTAATATTGTCCAATGAAATGGCTTCCACAATAGGCACCTTATCCAATTGATTCATCCACAGTCGAATATTGTAGTGGACATATACCAAATCATTGTGTCGTGGAAACTCCAACCTATAAGAGGGCCATAAATAAATTTAATGAGTCTTGATTCTTGAGGGTCATAAACATATCAAAGGGAAATATGAAATTATGAATAAATTATAATACTTGTAATCAATTAGTTGAAGTTCCAAGCCTAACCTATTGCGCTTTTTTTATTGTATCTTTTCAAACACACTCCAATTGTGCTCACATCCTGAAGCGCTACATGTTAGGCAAAAGACATGAATGGAAAAATTCCGTAAATTTGGTGCTCTTGCACCATAAGTTCGCCACCAAACATCTATAACAATTACAAATAAGAAACAAATACGTAAATTTATTTTCATCAAAACATAATCCATCTTTCAAATAAATTATAAAACACATAATTAACAATTCAACTTTAAAGTTTAAATTACAGTGGCATCAAAGTGGTCTTGTTGGCAACAGCATCAGCGAAGCCAAATAGTCCACTAGCATCTCGATACATCTCCATCTCCACTCTAATAGTCCTGCGAGTATCAGCATCAGGTACCATCCTCTCAAGACATGTCAAGAGCCCTTCCATCACCTCACCATCAAAATCAAAGTTGGATGAGTAAGCATAGGCGGGGTTGAGAAAAAGGGTTGCTGCATGAATGGGCCGATGGAGCATCCCTGTCCATCGACTATCAATAAAATCCCAAATCATCATGTATCTAGTATGTCTGGGGGTTCCCTTTCCCACATATTAAGATAGTCTCTTTGGCCCTATCCATGGCCTCATACAAGTAGCCTATTGTAGGCTTATCTCCATCTGCCAAGCGAAGAACCTTTACCAAAGGTTCACTAATTGTGCACACTTTTAGCATGCCATCCCAAAAGGAATCGGTGTACACTAGTTTATCAATGGTTGTCCCATCTTGTCTTCTGTTGAATGTATAGTCATGCCACTCATCACAAACAAACATCTGCTTCAACTCAAACTTACATTGGAGAATAGATTGAAGAGAGATGAAGCTGCTGGAAAAACGTGTGATTGTAGGACGCAAAAACTCCCTGTTTTTTGTGAATCTCCTCATGAGGCTAAGGAAAAATGCATGGTTATATATGAATTTCGTGATGCTCCTAGCCTGATCAACAACCTCCTTGATGAAGGGTATTTTTCCCATACCCTCAAGCATCAAATCGATGCAATGGGCCGCACATGGAGTCCAAAACAAGGAGGGATGCCTCTCCATTAGCATCCTGCAGATAGCCACATAATTAGCTACATTATCTGTTATGATTTGGACAACATGTTCCAAACCAATCTCTCTGATGAAGGCATCCAACAACTCACACAATAATGATGCATCTTTAACATGGGTTGAGGCATCAATTGATTTAATAAACATGGTGCCCCTAGGGAAATGTACCAATAAGTTTATAAGAGTCCTACCCTTTGTATATGTCCAACCATCAGACATCACCATGCATCCAATAGATTCCCATGAATTCTTTAACTCTTCCAACCTAGCATTGATGTCATTCTTTTCTGCTTGCAAAATTAGCCCCCGCAACTCCTCATAGGTAGGGGCCCTATAACCTGCGCCAACAACAATGATAGCATCAAACATAGGCTGGAAAAATGGATTGGTCTTTGTGATGCTCAAAGGTAAATCGCTCCAAAATATCATCCTCCCCATAAGCTTGTCCACTTCTTCCTTCTCATTTTTTTAAGCATTGATCGGATGAAAGGTTGAGCCCCATCTCCGGTCCTTGGAACAAAGAAAGGTGAGGCCCTCATGGAAGGTGAATCAATATTTGTGGAGTCCCTCTCACTACCCTACGTCCCACTGACAAATATGCTAGTGCCGGTGGATCTATCCACTCCACCAGAAGCAATTTCGGCTCTATTAGCAGCTGCCACCTACTTCTTTCTATCCTTCTCATAAATGGCATCATGGGCCATTCGCATAATTTTCGTGGTTGATTCAGTACCTCATCACATGCTTTGTATCTACCAGGTGAAAATGTCTAGGCTCAGCTAGATACTGACTCAGGGTGTTCATAGCAAAGCATATATCTGGCCTGGTATTCGTCAAATACATCAATGAACCAATCATCTGTCTGTAAACTGTAGAAACCACTGTCCATCATCCCAGATCCCTACTTCACATTTTCCTTGGCTAAGGAGAAATCTCATCTGATCTCAGCCACATATCTACTCACAAGAATCATGCCAAGATTCTTTACATTTGATATCTACTCCCTCTGAAGTGGATTCTTCTACATCTGAGTATTGTCCCCCCTCTGTGACTAAACATCATGCACACTCTACATTGAGTGATCTTCTACATATCTATCTGTGTCATCTCCCGTCAGATGGGTCTACTGATATGAGCCTCAAGATCACTCGAACTCTATGGTAAGTTCCTTCTTGCATCCATCTGAGAGAAGCATGTCATCTGTATATATAAACCATCTTCAACCTTGTAGTAAAGGTTGAAATCCGCATCACCCGTGGTGATCATCAAGCTTGTCAAATGACTATCAATCCTGGGTACCTGTTGAACCCGTACAAATCCTTCTTCAATCATGTAATTTTCTTTCAAATCTTGGGAGTTTGCTCGATATGCACTTCTTCTTCAATTACACCATTCAAGAGAATGGCCTTGTCATCCATGGGTGTAATCTATCTGTGGAAGTGTGTCTAGCCATTGGAGCAAACATCTCATCATGATCCTCTCCTTCTTTCTAAGAGAATCCTCTAGCCACGAGCCTTGCTTTGTACTTCTATAGTATGTTTGATTTGTAAGTCTTATTGTTGAACAGTCATCACTTTTTCTTCGGAACAAGTGTTCATCATCCTTCTTTTGTAGATCATAGCACACGATCTTTCCTACAAATCAAATTCAGTTACATGATTAGTAACACTTCATAATCATCAAATCATGTTGACATTTTAATGATAACCTATTATGCATACTGATATGATTCACATAGTTATGCAACTATCTTGACCAATACTTTGGCACAACACTTTTCCATATCCTGTATGCATACAGTGGCTATCTAGATTCCTTCCATCTCTACCAAAACATACTATCAAGAGCGTGCACAACTCCCAGCATGTTAGCAAACAAGTTTCATTCTAGACAAGCAACAATGGAATGTTTGTCCAACTTACCCATCATATGCATATTAGCAGTATACTGTTCAATGCTATATGAATGCTTACATTATGCATGATATATTTCCTAATTCTAGGAATACAAATATGCATACAACTATTACGAGCAATATCATTAACTATTCAGAGATTCAAGAAGTAATTCAAATAACAACTCAAATACTTATCTTTTATGTTTGTGTGGTTTCCTCCCTCTTGATCTCTATTTTCCCTTTATGATAGCATCATGATTATATGTCCTTGAACTTCTATCCATCCTGTACCATTATGCATGCTTAGGTGTGAACTAGTTTCATCATTGTGTCATCCTCAATATCTCACATATTCATTAGTATAATCTTAATACTATCAAAACATTATAATCCTAAATAAGCTTAAACATGTATGGTCATGTTCATTTCATACACAGGCAATTTATCACAAGCGTTAGTATTCAAGGTTTCATGGAGTACTTCTTTTACTCATGCATATTCTTATTTGACCATAGGACTCTTCTAGTTTGTCATATCATTAATCAACCTAAGAAACAAAATATGCATAAACCCTTGATTACTTAAACTTCTAACTTCAAGAATAATCATTATCAATCACACAAAAGTATAATTATCTAAGATCCTAACACAAAGTAGGATTCTTACTTGATATAGGAAAACGTACCTGGATTAGTATGCTTGATAGCTATGCCTAACATACCTAAACAATATCTTCTTTGTTCTCTTCAAAGATTTAGAGATCTTGTGCTAGTAACCTGCATCTCTTAAATCTCATATGTTAAGTGTATTAGAACCAAATCGTACATACCTTGTAAGTAGAGCTTCTATGTGATCAAAGACTATGGATGACTCTTTTGTCTTCATGTCATCATGGTTATATATTCTTGATGTAGAACTTGATTTGTCTTTCTTCATGTACCTTTTATGTTAGCAGAGAACATCATCCTCATACAACACCATAAGTGCATTAGTACAATCATAATATCATAAGTGTCATAACCTTAATCAATGAATGTCTTCTATAATTCGCATGCATTTAATAAGGTGATCATACAACCCTAAAATTGATTATGATTGTACTATCCTTAATCATATGCAGATAAACATATCATGAACTTAATCATCAGATAAATAAAAACTAATTTCAAAACATACCTGCATCTCCTCAAGTCATACCTGTCGAGATTGCTTGTAGTCTTCTCTATAAGGGTAAAACCCTAATATTCCAAGGTAGATCACTTGTAAACATATTATATAGATTCACGGTGATAAGATGATAGAATACCAATTCCATTTAAACCTCCTTCATTGATGCCCTATGAGTCTCCCAACTTTGTTAGGGTTTCTTCTTACTTGTAGAACCCATAAAGCCTAATTTTCAATCTCCTTCCTCCCGCAAGGATTAATATCTATGATGAAGGGATTCCAAATCCATTTCCAAAATTTCCAATGTTGCATCAGGTGTCTGCAACATTGTATCAGGTCCTTCCATACCTAAAAAAACTTAAAACCCTAAGTGAGAACTTCTTCCTCCTCTTCTTTGATTTCCTTCGTTGAGCTATTTCAGATGTGCCTTATTGTTTCTGGTGTATCTTTGAAATTTCGGATCCTCAAGGTCTGAAACTTCAGCCTGTGGTAGCCTGACCTGTCATTTTTCCAACCCCACAAATTTGAGCTTCATTGGATTCTCCATAAGAGATATATGATAATTTTCCCAACATGACCTGTTTATGGGATGAAACAGCATAGCAAACTTGTACAACATGCCACATGTCACTATTTCAACTTCGGCCTCTGAAATTCAGACCTGTAAAACTACAGTCTGTTCCCTAACTTGTAGGTTTTACGTAATTCCATTTGGAGCTTCCTAGCCCGAGATATGACCTTTTTTCCTAGGTCACCTTTTTAGGGTTGCATTTTGGAAGAGGTAGAAACCCTAACTTGCACAAATCATATCTCACAAAGTAAAACGAATCTGGGGCTGATTTTTCTACACCAGGTACATCTATGTCAGATCTTCGTCCTGTAGAAGTTTCAGATCCTGAACCCTTTCAAAAATAGATTTATAGAGAAAGTTCCACGATGACTAGTTTTTTCTATATGAAGCCCTAGCTTTCAAATTGTCGCAAGTGAAACAAGTGTCATAAATGCCATACATTTCCTTCTTTCAAGCTAGCTCTGATACCATGTTAAGATTCAATATGCTAATATAGATAACATCAGTATTCAATTCAATTTCACAACAATAGCACATACAGGATCACTGAAAGAATAACAAGCACATCATAAACACAAGAAACACAATTTTATCCTGGGAAACCCTCTAGGGGAAGAAAACCAACAAAACTTCCTCAATATAGATGATCAAAAGTACAAAGACAAAACCCCAAAAAAGAGCTCCTTCTCCTTGCAGATATCTCTCTCTCTCTTATGCAAATTACACAAGTGAGTGTGTGTGTGAATGAATGAATAAATGAGAGATCCTAGCTCTCTATTTATACATTCACTTCTACTTTAATTTTACAACTTGACATGTCGGCCTCAACTAACTTTACCACTCAACTAATGCTAACTGGGCCGACTACTCTAGGAGACTTAAAAACCCCATTACATTTGACTCTAGGGGATCTAATGCCCCGACTTACAAGGGAGGATTTACCTCATGACTCTATGATGACCAAATACAATAATAACATCCCGACGGAGGAATAAAACATCTCCGAATAAATTATAATAATAAAATACAATAGAATATTCTTTGAAGTTACAATATTTCAACATTTTAAAATCTACAACTCGATTGAGTGAAGCATGAGAGAGATCATGTAATTTTAACTTGAATAGATTTTCTTTATATAATCATGATTTTATCTTTGCAACACAAATGAATTCTAAATAGCGTAGATCCATCGTAACTCTGAATCAAATCCATGGAGGTGCAAACCTTTTTTAGAGTGCAAAAACATAGGAAAGGTTTGCACCTCAAGGGATTTTATCCCTATCGGTGCATCATAGATTCGAAGTTAAGATGGATGCACGCTAGTAATAAAACTATGTTAGGTGAAATAAAAAAACATCAAATGTCACCACAATTATAAAAAAAAAACATGAAAACTGCAAAGAGGTAAAGATAGACAAATTTATTCATATCCATATCAAGTAATTAATTGGACATAGCCAAACTTGCACCGGCTGAATGCCATATTAATTAGTAAATTATAAAATATAAGATCTCTATTTGAAAACTAGAACTTCATAGCAAGACAACTAGTCTCCCTCATACTCGGTTATAGAATTTTTAATATAATTTTTCAAATAAGATCTATTTTAAAAGCACTTAACTAAGAAGATAATATATTCTAGTGAAAACAACAAAGACTCAAATAACCATCCCACCCTAGTGACCATTAAATGATTTTGTTAAATTTTATTGTGGTATATATTATCCTAATACATTTTAGGCTTAACAATTGAAAACATTATTCAACATTATTCATTAGGATGCTTATAACACAATTTGATATGAAGTTATATACATATTAATTTTAATGCAGATTTAAAATAATTTTCGATTAACCAAATCAATCATTAGTAGATTGAACTGATAATCAATATTCAAAGAAGAGAGCCTATATATATTAAAGAGATATGCCTTTCCATGCCTCCGATGAAATGTTAAGCAAACTAAAATAAACCAACGGTAAACTTGTCTTAAATTAGAAACAAAAGCAAAAGCAGGGTAAACTTCACATATGGCAATCTACAAGTTTGAATAACAAACAAACTAGGAAAAATGATGAAGCGCAATAATGAATTTAACACTAGAGCCATCCTAAACAAATGTATTTACACGGTATAGTAGAAAAATAGATGGAATTATGGTTTACCTTGTATGATATTTGTCCTTAGAGTTCACAAGGAAAATATATTTTGCAATTGCCATTCAACGAGGACATATTTTAGTTAAAGATATCGAAGTGATTTTTTACATAATTTCCATGGTGCAATTTGTCAACAAATCTTTAGACATATAACAATTTTTCACCAAAAAGAAAAACATTGTTTGCATGATATTTTTGAAGAGTTCAAGAAATATATATTTTTAAAACTAATTCTTGTATACAATTACAATCTAATTACAATAATTTGTAAAATGCTTCTTTGGAATTGTTATCACGCAAATTGTAGTTGTCTCTAAAGGTATCGTATCCAGGACAGTAGAGGTGTAGACAACTAAATAGGTGACCCAAGAGATGCCACGGTTCCCAATGCAAGTTGGGTGTCACGTTAACTGAGGCACTATTCACTTTAGATCAAGCCTAAGCAAGACCAAGGGGGAGACCCTAGCTTAGCCAATGAAGGGTAGTGAATTCAATCTAGACCTCCTAAGGAAATGTGATGATGAAAGAGTAGGAGACCAGATGAAACAAGATCTAGATCTAGGATAGATAAGTGGGCCCTAATGGGTTAGGGCTTGGTTGAAGAGGCTGAAGGCAAGATCAATGTTCAACCAAGGATATATGAAGGCCACTTATGGGTTAAAGTGATAGATCTAGATAGATCTAGTGCCCAAATAATAGATCCAAGTGGGGTCCACCCTTAAAATATGGAAATTGGTCCAAATGGGTCCCACAAGGTGAAAATCAAAGAAGGAAGGAACTAGGGGGTTTGCAAATGAGTGGATCTAAGGATTTGAGAAGGAAAGAGCAATACCCACGTGTGGGATCTAGCAAAAGACCACTTACCCAAGGAGTGCGACTTGCCTCAAGGAGGGCGACTAGTGCCTTAGATGGAGGGGCAAATGGAGTCGAATGTCCACCTAATTATAGATCGGGATAGTTGAGATGATTACTAAGGTGGGTTTTAATTATTAAGCCCAAGTGATTGCTAGATCTCCATAGATCTGAAAAATAAAAAATGCAAGGGTTTTGATTTTAGGGTTTATGTGACCAATGGAGATAAGATGGATGGATCTAGATACATACCTTGTAGAACATACCTCAAAAGCTTGTTGCCACTTTGCAAATTGATAACCTTCCCCCTGTGTGTATATTCAAGAGTGAGATCCAAAGCTCCATGCCAAATCGTCCTCCTTCCAAGGTGACCAGTTCACTCTCCTCCTGCAAGACAAGATCAAAATGAGAAACAAGCCTAGCAAAAGAATGACAATAATGATGAAGAGATGAAAGAGAAAGCATCAACTATGTCACTAAGCTACAATAATGATACTCCTTGAGACAAAAGGCCAATCCAAGGCAAGATATTGGGTTTCCCCACAATAGCCTCCCTCCAAATCATCCTCCTCTTCACCAAATCGGCCTCCCTGTAGAAAAACGTTTGAAGCCGCACCACAAATGATACACAGAGAAAAGATTGTATATTCAACTTGCAAAAGAATCCATAAATACAAGAGAAGTAGATCCACAAAATAGTATTTTTAATTCCAAGTTTGAAGAGCTCCAAAGGTGCCTTTACAATAGGGGGTCTCTTCCTTAAATAGGATGAGGGAGACCAAACCCCTAAACCACTTTTGAAATGAGTGATTGAGATCAAAAGATACAACAATATAATCAATGGCTAAGATGAACCAATACAACATATGACATGGATCACTCACTAAAGGGATGACGTCATGACTAAAAATACCCTAGGGGGATGGCGTCATGACTAAAGGGAGGCTAATACATGTAAGTGCCACATAGGATGACTAGGACAAGTGACTAGGGGCACATGGTGGGGCTAGGAGGTATTATTCCCCTTCACTAGCATCACTCCATGGAACAATAATATAACATGAGACTCAATGACATGTCCAAGTACACAAATGATCAAATCCTGTCCTCCCAATCTAAGAGAAAAATACATCAAAAGACATCCTGTTGACTATGTGGACCCCACTGACTACTACAAACTGATCTGAAAGGAGTGGGATACACCATAGATGACCTCAAAGCAAATCTCATGCCAAAACCTTGCCTCAATTTCCCAAATCGAATTCCTTTATGACCTTTTTATTCCATTTTTTATCCTCCTAAAAAACCCTGAAACTACCCATAACCAATTGTCTGGTGCCTAGCCTGTCAAATTGACTATGCCATCATGTTCGAAAGGGGGTTAATATGGTAAAAACAAGTGGTTGGAACACCCCCTTCCCCTATAGCGCCCTAGGAAACGACTAGCCTCCAAGGCTCTGGTTGGATAGGCCACATCAACATGGCCAAACTCGTCAACAGGTGGAAAACTGCTCATATCCTGCCTGAGAGTGGCTAAAATTGAAATACAAGTGTCTCAATGGATCCAAAAGACTCAAATCCACTAGAGATGAGTACTCATACACCTCATGATAACTTGTAGGATAATCTTATAGGGTCCACCATACCCTAGACAAGTAAAAATATGACGATCTAGAAATAATAATAATCATGAATAATTGCATCAATCATCATCTGAAGCCTGTGACCATCATATGGAATCATCAAAAGGTATATAGAGGACCATAGATCAACATCACACAATAAAAGTGGTCCATCTCATCACGGATCCCAAGGTTGACCTTGGTCAAACTAATCAAAATATAACCCTAGCTAAGAGTGGCTGAAATTGAAAGACAAGTGTCTCAATGGATCCAGAGACTCAAATCCACTAGAGATGAGTACTCATACACCTCATGATAACTTGTAGGATCATCTTATAGGGTCCACCATACCCTGGACAAGTAAAAATATGATGATCTGGAAATAATAATAATCATGAATAATTGCATCAATCATCATCTAAAGCCTGTGACCATCATATGGAATCATCAAAATGTATATAGAGGACCATAGATCAACATCATACAATAAAAGTGGTCCATCTCATCACGGATCCCAAGGTTGACCTTGGTCAAACTAGGTTTGACCAGTCAAACTAATCAAAATATAACCCTGGCTGAAGAAGCCATGCTGCTGCAAGTGCAAATAGTTAAGACATGCTCTCTAGATCATTTTCATAGCGAGACTCTAAAGTATTATGCATCATTTCAATAGCAGTTAATAAGTAGTAATAGGTTAGTTAAATAATCTACTTCCAAGAAGAATCTCAAGAATATACTTTTTTGTAAACATGATCAAATTGCTAGCAAAGGGTGAAGGCTAAAGACACAGGGCTAGGCTGAGAGGGATGACTTAACTGACTTGACACTGTGATACTTTTAATGAGGGACATGGTGTTATACACTTAAGCATGTGTTGGACAAGGAGTACACAAGGAATGGCGGTGTCGCACAAACGGATGAGTTGTTCAGAGAAGTGCTTATTCAAACTTGGCAGAAATTGTCTACTGCTAGAACCGCCATGAACTAGGTGTCAGGCTAACCATAACTTGAGGTTCTAGGGGACACTTAGAATTAGTTGTCCCTTGCTCCATCTCATATCATTGTCCGCAGGCTCAATCAGGAAATTTTCACATAAGGTCAGCAGTCTTTAGAGTTGGCATACATTTAACCATTTCTTTTTAGGACCTTTCATTTCATTGAATTTCATGGCTAGCAATCATTAGATTTAGCATACATTTATCCATTTCTTTTTAGGCCTGATATGACCCCTCTGGGATTTCACATGTGCTTATAAGCACAACTAATCGCAACTTTCATCCGAGGTGCATTTACATTACATAGCATTTGAATTTCATTTCAATTTCATAGCCCCTTTCATTGGGATGTACAAGATATAACACTAATTTCCATATGTAGTACAATTTTGCTTTAGGTTTTAGCCAACACAACTCAAGCAACTAGGGGGACTTCCGCAAATCTAAACCACACATCGGGGCAACCGACTAGAATGATAAAAGGCATAAAATCCAACTTACCAAGGGAAAGTTTTGTTGCCAACTCAGAGTCGAGACACAATATAAACATGGATGCAAGTCCAACACAAAGGCAGAAGCGGGAAATATCCTCCATCTCATAAGTCAAGGTGTAAGTCAGGGTGAAGATCAATATATGGGGAAATGTCAAATGGATGGATGGAGACAAGTGAAGATGGTTCCTAAGCTAGCAGGTCAGGCAGACACTAAATGATCATGTTCACATTCATACGAAGGTAAAGACCAACAAGTATAAAACAAGAGTTTCCAAATGTCGGTAATACAACCAATACATATAATCCATAACCAATTTCATTTCAATTTCAATACACTGCCAGATCATAATTACTTTATGAGGAACACAATGGCTCACTGAGAGGGGGGGCTGAATCAGTGAGAGAGAGCACTTAATACCAATTTCAACTTCTTTGAAAACTTAAACATATATCATTGAACAATTTCAATTCAACTTTAAGTAGAATTCATCATTCACAAAGAGCTATATATCAAATTAAACGAATCATCTCATCAATCATTGTAAACACATCACAAGAGACACAAGATAAGCTTTGTAATCTTTTTATATTTTGATTGGAGACTTCAATCTCCAAAATGGGCTACAACCCAAAGGTGGCACCACCCACCAGATGATTCTGTCAGTTGCAACTGACTGGGATGCACCAACACCCCAAATTACCAATTTACAAAAGATGTATCAGAATTTCCTTAAATCTGTAATCACAAAACAACCATATAAATCACACCAAATAAGTATCCCTTATTGAAGCTCAGGGCTCCAATCTTCTCCACTGATCTTTATTTGCTACACTTCTCCCTTCTTCAAACACACATCAAAATCCACATCACTTTTCATCAAACAACCATCACTGCTTCCAATATCTTTGTCATGCCACTGTAAACTGTCTAAACCACAGTCAGCTCAGTCAACTTCTAACATCCTCAAACAACTAGCTAATCTGCTCATACATATCATGACAAGTCATTTCAAATGTCTGCCCAAACATCCAAGGAATCTGCCCAACACACTTCACTGTCATATCACGTCTGTCACTGTCAAAGTGCTGCTACAGCTGCTATCACTTCCAACTAATGCTTTGTCATGTCAAGTCAACATCAATCTACTATTCATATCTGCCCTATAGTCTTAGTCAAACCAACTTTTGCTTGCTCAACATGCTAATCATCAATGGTCTGTACAGTACATCCAAGTCTTCATGCACTTCAACAAAACTGTGTAAACATCATATTACTGTATGTCATCAACTCACTGGGCATGATCATTGTGTACATCCAAGTCACTGTGTATCATGGTCATGTCACTATCAAGATGCCACTGTCAAATCACACTATCAAAACTGCTTTGTTCAATCATCAAAGGAGTATGCTTATACATTGTTCATGCTAGGATCAAATATGGTGTGGTCCTGCTGTAGATTGTCTTCACCAAACTTACTGTAGTCTGTGACTGAGTGTGGAACTAATCATTACACTAGTTATCCTAGCAGCCTGGATTTTATCTCAATTGTATCCCTAGTTTATCTTTGTTGTAGACAATCTGAAAATCTCAGTAAAAAGGGAATATCTCAAGGTTGTGTACCTCACTAGCTGCCTTAGTAAACCTGAAATTCAAAGATATAAATATGACTTCATCTATTGTTCTTGCTTCATCTACTACCCCGGAAATTCTCCTCATCCCACTGAAATCAGAGCTCCTTATGCACCCATGAAATCCTCACAAAAGTATGAGGGCGTTGGCTCTCATTTATACTAGTTTTCCTTCATAAATTAGCTGAGTCGACCTGTTAATCCTTAATTTTGCTGACTAGCCGACCTAGTAATGTTTTATTTTAATTTAAAAAAAAACTTCTGAGCCGACTTCACCATTTAAATTTATTTTACCCAATTTAAGGGCTTCTCCAAAGTTAAACTTTTATTAGCCTATTCTTGCATTTCTCCAAGAGAATTTCCACATCATAAGCACATCATAAAGTGGTAGCATGGACCTTCATTATCATCAAGAGCTTCATCCATCGAGATTCAAGAAGTGCACAACTATAACCATGTCATCGTCAAGGGCTTCATCAAACTCACAAGAGGGACCGTGCATCATCAACAAGCTTCCAAGTGCCATGTCCTTCATGGTCATGTACCATGTATGGGGGTGCCAAGCCTTTACATGCACCATGACTGTCTTCAAGGGTTCCAAGACCCCATCAATCACCCCATCAATCCACCAATAACCATGCAGACCACAAATGACCACAGAATAGTCTTTATCAACCCTTGTCACTCCTTCATGCCAATTCATCAATCTTTATTACTCTTTTGTCCATGTCATCAACCTTTGTCTTCCTTTGTCATTAATGGTTTGTCATCAATGACAACCTTGCTCAACAAACTCCCCATTTTTCATTGATGGAAACCTTCACCAAATTACTCTCCCCCTTTGACATTAATGACAAAGGACCAAAGACTTGTCCATCAAGGACTTCACAATGCCCAAATTGGATGCTTGAATACTCTCCCCCTTGCATGTAGTCTAATTGCTCCCCCTGAGATGATGATTCTCTATCTGTCCTGCTCTACCATCTGTGATACAGAGTACTCAGCTTGATTACAACTTTTCAACATTGGCTTTGTTTACACCACTCTATTTTCACGACTTTTACATGCTTCCAGCAAAACGGGGTTATCAACTATAAGGATGCTCAATTATTAACTTAGTCTTGGTCACTTTAGTCCATTCATACCATGACTTAAAACTGCACCAATGTCATTGAACTACAGGATTCTGGCAATTATCTGACCTGACTTATGTGACTTCACTTTAACCTTCACTCATGTACTGCTGGCATTTTCGCCAATCTGTGGGCATTTTTGTCTTAACTCAGTCAAATTAACTGATATTGCGAGCATTCATCAACTGGCTGCGAGCATTTTGGGTATGCCTGCGTGCATTTTTACATCATGTGTATGTAGGTTACCAAGTCTGGCGGGCATTCACACAGTAGTGTGGGGATTTCTTGACTGCCAGGCGGGCATATTCATCCAAATAAATGTGGACATGAACTGGTGCGCGCATATTCAATGTTTGCTAGCATTGACATTTTCACCATTTCTGAAGATTTCATTTTTCTTATGCTGCTGCGGACACTCCTCCAATGTTACAGGCATTTATTTAATTGCTTGCGGGCATCCTTTTAAGCCTGGTGAGCATTTGATTCACTCTGCATGCACTTTTACTCCACCTGTGGGCATGTTTCTACTGTCCTTCTGTAGGCATTTTAAATTCACAATTGCGGGCATTATCTCCTTGTTGCTCATCATACAATGATAAAAATCTTGACCACCAGTTAGATTACAGCCTACTACATTTCCAATATTATTCAAACAATCAGATATCAGCAACAACTGTTTCTTAAACACATTCCTTGCAGATCTGTGGGCATCTTTTCAAACCTTGCAGGCACATGCGGGCATTCTCTCAAAACTGAGCACATTATCTTTATTCCATAGCTTAGCTGCGAGCATTCTAGCTCTGCCTGCGAGCATTTTCTTTTTCTCCAACATCAGAGACATTCACATAAACTTCTGGAAGGATATCATGCGGGCATATTTATCCATGTGCGAACACTCTTGGTACAAGGTTCCAAATTTCTGTGTGGATAAGTGCGCCCACCAATTTCAAATAATCGTTGCTTGGATGAATAAGAGTGCATGCCTCAGCAAATTCACACTTGGTGCAACTTTCATTCTTAAGTTTACTTATGTCACCGCTCCATTAATCAACTTCACTCTTGAACAACTTCAATCACGACTATTGATTGTAAGGATTGAGCAAGATGGTCCACATTTTGTTGATTGTATTAGGATTTTCCTTAAATGGAAGACGCATTGCTACTGCAGCTAAAATGCATGCAGCTAGTGCATTTTATAACACAACTACCAGCACTGTTGAAATTTCTTAAAGACATTCTTCCCAATCATAACCAAAGTTCGAAGAAGTCATTTGTACACTTTATGGATGCTGTAGTTATCTAGTAAAAACTTAAAGAGGTAAACATGCATAAATGACAACATCACAGTGCTGCTTCACTTAATTTGCTTTTCTTTATCCAACCATACTGCTCCCCCTATCAACTTGCCAATGTAGCTATGATCCTTGGACCTGTTTCTTTGCTTGGAGTAACACATTTTCCCTTTGAGTTCATCCTCCAGCTCCATGAACTCAAGGTGTGCTAAGGTCCTTGAAAGACCTTAAGCTTGGCTTGCCATATGGCAGCCATCTTCTGTGCAATGATCAACTTAATTCATATTCAGCAAAACATTCTTCTTCATCCATACCTGTTTCTTGGCACTTGTCTTAGCATTTGCCCCTTCACCATTATTTGTATTCCTTGGTTCATTGGCTCTTCTAGCTGATGTGTATGAGGAACTCATCATGGGTTGTCTTCTTGAGCTTGCACAGTCTTGGGTTTTATGACCAAAGCCATTACAACTAAAACATCTCATAGTACGGCAATGTGCAGCAATGTGACCAACATGATTGCATGTCCAGCATCTTATCATGTTCTTGGCATTTCCATAATTTCTTCTTGCATAGAACTTGCACTCAAAGGCTTTATGACCATATTCTATGCATGAAAAACAATAACCATTGAATGAAACTGCATACCTGATTTCATGATTCCACTTTGGTGCTTCATCCTTTCTGAATGTGTTTTGGAGTGAGGTATCCATCCTTTGATAACGTTCTTGACCTGCTCTTCTGAAGTTTCTTTCTTTGGCCAAATTTTGAACATGACTTGGACTTCTTATTTCACTATCTCTGTTTAAGGAGACAGAGCCTACCTCGTTGCTGCTAGGACCACACTTGTCAATTTCAACTTGATAAGACTTGCCAACTTCATTGTTGTAGCCAAGACCAGATTTATCGTTTTGAGACTTTTGACTATTCAAAATATCATCAAGAATTGTTGAGTTGTTCATAAACTTGAGACTTGTCTCTGAGTTTTCAATCTTTCTCTTAAGATTTACCACTTTTGATTCTAACCTACAGCATGTGTCTTCCTTTTTCATCAGCTGGTCCCTTAACATTTCCTCAACCATTTTAGCTTCTTCAACCTGAGTTTTTAAGCTTACCAAAATCTCCTTTGTTTGATCTAGAGTCTCAGACTTCCTTTTTCCTTTGAGTGGCATATTCTTCCATATCTTTTGTAACGGAGATAACTTCAAATTTTAACTTGTTGATATCTTCTTCCTTTCCATTTAGAATTTCTTTATATTCAGCTACTAGAGTTTAACACATGCTTGACCTTGTTATTTCTTCTTTCAGGGAATCAATTTCAGCTTTTTGAGTATTACATACCTTTTCTTTGTCATTAATTGTCTTGACATGGATTCTTTAAGTAGCTGTGCTACTTTTCTTTCTTGACAGTTTTCTTCAGCTTGCTTTTTTATCATCTCTCTTAAGTCATCAATCTCTTCTAGGGCAGCTACAAGTTCAACCTCACAATCCACAATACCTTCATTAGCTTCTTCAACCGTATGAGAGCAATCGTCACATTCTGAGTTATTACAAACAAAGTGTTCAGGAGAGCCTTTACCTTCATGGTTGATTGAGTTTTGCATCAATTCTTTGATCGTACTGGCTTCAGTTTCATGTCCTTCGGCTGAATATAGATCCTTTAGTTTGTCCCAAATCTCTTTAGTTGAGACACATTGTCCTACCCTTTCTTTGACAGGATCAGGTAATCCGTCTAGTATGATTTCCTTGGCTTTTGAGTTGTAACTTCTAGCTTCTTTCTGAGTTGTTGATTTCATTTTCTTTGGAGGGACATAACCATTTACAATTGAACTCCATATATCATACCCAGCTGATTGCAAGTACCACTTCATCTTTACACTCCATATTGCATATTTGTTCTCATAAAAAAGAGGTGCTTCATTTTCTGAATAATCATCCATGATCTACCTTCCACTTGTGTCCATGGATCCCTTCAAGCTTTCTAGGCTTATGATGAAGTCCTGCTCTGATACCAATTGAAGAACACAATGGATCACTGAGAGGGGGTGGTGAATCAGTGAGAGAGAGCACTTAATACCAATTTCAACTTCTTTGAAAACTTAAACATATATCATTGAACAATTTCACTTCAACTTTAAGTAGAATTCATCATTCACAAAGAGCTATATATCAAATTAAATGAATCATCTCATCAATCATTATAAACACATCACAAGAGACACAAGATAAGCTTTGTAATCTTTTTATATTTTGATTGGAGACTTCAATCTCCAAAATGGGCTACAACCCAAAGGTGGCACCACCCACCAGATGATTCTGTCAGCTGCAACTGACTGGGATGCACCAACACCCCAAATTACCAATTTACAAAAGATGTATCATACTTTCCTTAAGTCTGTAATCACAAAACAACCATATACATCACACCAAATAAGTATACCTTATTGAAGCTCAGGGCTCCAATATTCTTCACTGATCTTTATTTGTTGCACTTCTTCCTTCTTCAGACACACATAAAAATGTATATCACTTTTCATCAAACAACCATCATTGTTGCCAATGTCTCTATCATGTCACTGTAAACTGTCTAAACCACAGTCAGCTCAGTCAACTTCTAACATCCTCAAACAACTAGCCAATCTGCTCATACATATCATGACAAGTCATTTAAAATGTCTGCCCAACCATCCAAGGAATTTGCCCAACACACTTCACTGTCATATCATGTTTGTCACTGTCAAAGTGCTGCTACAACTGCTATCACTTCAAACTAATGCTTTGTCATGTCAAGTCAACATCAATCTACTATTCATATATGCCCTGTAGTCTTAGTCAAACCAAATTTTGCTTGCTCAACATGATAATCATCAATGGTCTGTACAGTACATCCAAGTCTCCATGCACTTCAACAAAACTGTGTAAACATCATATTACTGTATGTCATCAACTCACTGGGCGTGATCATTGTATACATCCAAGTCACTATGTATCATGATCGTGTCACTATCAAGATGCCACTGTCAAATCACACTATCAAAACTGCTTTGTTCAGTCATCAAAGGAGTCTGCTTATACATTGTTCATGCTAGGATCAAATATGGTGTGGTCCTGCTGTAGATTGTCTTCAATAAACTTATTGTGATTGAGTGTGGAACTAATCATTTCACTGGTTATCCTAGCAGCCTGAATTTCATCTCAGTTGTAGCCCTAGTTTATCTCTGTTGTAGACAGTCCGAAAATCTGAGTAAAAAAGGAATCATCTCAAGGTCGTGTTCCTCACTGGCTGCCTTAGTAAACCCGAAATTCAAAGATAAAAATATTACTTCATCTGTTGTTCTTTCTTCATCTGCTGCCCCCGAAATTCTCCTCAGCCCACCGAAATTAGAGCTCCTTATGCACCCACGAAATCTTCACAAAAGTATGAGGGCGTTGGCTCTCATTTATACTAGTTTTCCTTCAAAAATTAGCTGAGCCGACCTGTTAATCCTTAGTTTTGTTGGCAAGCTGACCTAGCAATGTTTTATTTTAATTTAAAAAAAACTTCCGAGCCGACTTCACCATTTAAATTTATTTTACCCAATTTAAGGGCTTCTCCAAAGTTAAACTTTTATTAGCCTATTCTTGCATTTCTCCAAGAGAATTTCCACATCATAAAGTGGCAGCGTGGACCTTCATTATCATCAAGAGCTTCATCCATCGAGCTTCAAGAAGTGCACAACTATAAACTGTCATCGTCAAGGGCTTCATCAAACTCACGAGAGGGATCGTGCATCATCAACAAGCTTCCAAGTGCCATGTCTTTCATGGTCATGTACCATGTATGGGGGTGCCAAGCCTTTACATGCACCATGACTGTCTCAAGGGTTCCAAGGTCTTCAAGGGTTCCAAGACCCCATCAATCCACCAATAACCATGTAGACCACAAATGATCACAGAATGGTCTTTATCAACCCTTGTCACTCCTTCATGCCAATTCATCAATCTTTATTACTCTTTTGTCCATGTCATCAACCTTTGTCTTCCTTTGTCATTAATGGTTTTTCATCAATGAAAACCTTGCTCAACACTTTATACCAAGTCAATGCTATCAAAATGACCTAAACAACAAGGTCATAACATCAATGCACATCATATATATATTGGGTCATCAATCAACATCTGTAAACTGAACCAACTATAACCACTAAGAACACTGTATATGAAACACTGAAAACTGCACTGCAACTGTATGGAATAAAAGGTCATATCGGTCATCAAATCTGAGGTTTCAAGGCTCAGCCTTGGCATAAGGTCTACTAAATGTCTGATACAAAGATGCTCTGATGTGTGAGTGATCATAAATAATGCTGCTCATCATAGCTGATATCACTGAAAAAGTGTAAAGGCAAAGCTCAAAAAAGTGCAGAATCTGCTTTGTTGACATGGTAGCCCAGCTACTATGTATGTGATAACAGGAATATGTATAACTTTAGTCTTGACTAAAAATAGTCTTTTGAAGGTGTAGAACCAAAGGTATCCTTCTTACAATGTCTACTTTGCAAAGACAAGTAATGAGATTAATCCAAATCGAAAATTACTTATCATTTATTTATTTTGAATAACACAATAAAGAGAACATTGGCTCTTACTCAAGGCTCGAGGTAAAAAGTCTCATCCAACAATGCTCTGCCTAAACTCAAATAGTAGTAAAATGCTTCTAATTTACCGCATTTAACTTCCGATGGAATGCAAATTACAGGAAATAGGGCAAATGGCACTATAGTCCTTCCGTCAAACTGTGACTCTAAGATTTCCCTTAGCATTTTCATTCATGCCTTACCCATCTAATTTCTCATTGCAAGCCAAAGTGAATGCCTCTAAGTTAAAAATAACAATCAACAAACTTTAATTATTTAATCTTGGTACTCAAACTAAGATCCTAGTTGGTACATCATTTTCACATTGGAGGTAGGTTTATACTTTTGATCCTAGTTGGTACATCATTTTCACATTGGAGGTAGGTTTATGCTTTTTATATGCATAGCCGATAAATTATTTCACCTTTTAATGGAATTGAAATGAAACATCATTTTCACCTTTAAGTATTTATATGCTTGTTATATGCACAACCAATAAGTTATTTCACCTTCTAATGGATTTGAAATGAAAAATGTCCATTTATTTCCAAATATCCAACATGGAAAGGAGAATAAATAGAAATCCACATAGGATAGTAGATAATAAATAAATGAATAGATAAGATATAAGATAAAGATGATATACAATGACCACCATGACTATATATATAAACATTGAGTGGTCATGTGGTTGAATAGTCATGCCCCTTAATTAGGTCACATGTATCTTCATTAATTATTAGTATTATTATGTCCCTGACATATATGAATCGGTCGGGGATATTAATCGGAGGGTTGGTTTGTAATTTTTTATGCTGGATGAAGGTCTAGCTAAAGTCTGCAGCATTTTTCCATTTTGATGGTTTTTTTAAATAAGATTTATCTTTGCATTCATTCGCTCCGTCCACCATGACGTCGGCCTGGGGCTGTGTGCCCTAGGACCCGGCGGTGTGCTGACATCATGGGTGGTTTAAATGCATTTTGTCGGGGTTGCTGCGTATTAATGCGTATGGTGTCTCGATTTCTGAGATTGGGGTTGCCGTGTATCAGTTGGTGTCTTTTCGGGGTGATTTTACATAATTTTTTGTTGTGATGATACACGGAAACCTACTTTGCTGGATGATATATGCTCTCTCCGCCATGCATCATTACTACATACGTAATGAAAGACTCTCATTGTCTTTGTATATTATATAGAACAACGTCACTTATCCAAAAGAAATATTATAAAGACTAGGGCCACCATCTGTCGGGAGAAAGGCACTCCAATCAATTAATCATTAGTCATCCCAAGAATGATGTTGGCCATTTGATGTGTATATGTATATAAATGTCTATGTTTAGTGTATGACTTGCACGTCAAAGTACATTTTTTACGATGCTTTTAATTACTGGACATACATAGAATCCTGGCCCGAATATTATACTGACAGATAAACATCTCTCATGGCGTCACCCTAATTAATACAATCCTGGCCCGAAGATTATATTGATAGATAAATATCTCATGGCGTCACCCTAATTAATGGGAGGGCGCAATTAATTATCATCTCTAGAGTAGTCTAGGACATTGCATATCTCCATCATTGATATTTGGAACAAGTGTCCATGTAATGCCTGTAATGCTGACAAATATGGAAATGAGTAGCAAGATGAAAATGGCAGAAGATACAATGAAGAGATTAACGGAAGATTTGTTAGTTCAAATATTGGCAAGACTACCCATGAAAATCATCATGAGGTTTCGTGCATTTTGCAAAAGATGTAACCAGATGTTTGAAGAATTAGAATTTAGAAAGTTAACGTCTTCCATGGCGGTTTCTGCGACTCCGGCCTTTCTTCTTGGTTGGGGAATGCAACCTTATTGTTTCCTTAGAAAGCTGTGGATTAGCACAGAAAGCAGCTACAAATTTCACACTCTGTCTCCTAACCAATTATGGCAGAAATCGAGACACCGCGTTGTCGTGTATCAGTTGGTGTCTTAGTTGTTGCAGAATCATGCGAATAAGGTTGCCGTGTATCATGCTATAGCATAAGCTTGTCGCCACGGGCACGGCCAAACGATTCCTCTACATGCCGCTCGATGTTTTTGGCGGCCCCTACTACCCTTCTGCGCCAGGCTTACTAGGCTGCAACTTCAGGGTTAGTGCTGAAGCTACCGACAAACTTCAAAGTTTAAGGGTTAGTGTTGAAGCTACCGATAATAAAAATGATAAGATTAGAAGACTCATAGAAATCCTTCTAGAAGAATTTGGTTCTCTTAGGGGAGAAAGAGCCCGAAGCTGTAACAAAAAAACTTGTGCAGAGAATAGAAAAAGGTGAAACCCCAGCGCAGCGATCCTTCCTGTTGAAACAGATATATCCGTTTTCTGTTTTGGAAACAAAGATAAAGACCACATTGCTATGAAACTCAGGGAATTGGACCAAAAGGTGGAAGGGCGTTTGAATAAGGGTATAATTCTTAAAGTGGGTGATTTAAGTGGCTTGTATCTAGCATCCCAAGGCGGGAGGAGAATCGATAGGGTTGTCAGTGTCATCTTCTGTGCAAAGAGCCAATTATTAGCTCGATATTGAGGAACTGGTCGTCTATGGCTGATTGGGATTGCGACGTGTGAACCATAGCTGTCCAGAATGAGTTCGAAGTCGTGAATGCTCCCTTTCTTTTATTCGCATGATGGATTGGTCATGGCGTCGGGGTCTATTTCGGTTCAATTTCCATTGGCATACCCAGGTACTATCTCCTCCTTCATGCATAAAATTTATATAATGCATCGGGCATGATTGATTTTGCTATCAGTTGTTACTCTTATGCTAAATGAGCTTATAGAGATCACCAACCCCTTTTGTCTTCATAGATTATTTCGGTAAACCTTAGTCATTGTATTCGCTTTTACCCCCAACATTTTTTTGGATTCATACTACACCCATCTCTGGACATAATTATTTTCTTTAAATTTCTGTGTTAAATAATCGGTCTCTATTTGACTGCTAGTATGAATCCGTAAAAAATAATGAAACATACTGTGTATTTGACTGCTAGTGAAAAATAATGAAACATACTATGTATGTATATGATGTCGTTGCATTTTTTGTTATCGATTTCATTACTATAGCTAAATAATGTTGTAATTCCCATAGAATAATAATAAGCAATGCATAGAATAATAATAAGCAATGAATTGCTTTGGCTGTAGCTAAACACACATTATAATTCCAAAGAATAATAATAAGCAATGAATAATATAAGGGAAGAGTAAAAAAAATAATGAATATGCACATGTGACCAACCTCTGTCACAGCCTCCTCCAAAGAGAACCAGCGAAGGGACAACATTTAACCACTGAGAATCTCTCATAATACCTGGCCGCTTCCCCTTTTGTGTGAATTGATGGCAAAATACAGAGTCCAATACATGTATCTGATGGTTTCAACCTAATTTCTGTCAAGTGACAGCATCCACAACCCAGCGTCCTCATTCTTATCTGTAAATCCATGTCGAAACAACATTCGAATGTATCAACTCTCAGAATTTCCTACACGTCATGCCTAATGCCACCACAAATTTCACGGGAAAATAATGCAAAATCCCCATAACTTGACCTCCTCTCGGCATCTCAATATAACATGTTTCCATCATGCTTCCCTTGGCCAATTTCTCCTCTAGGTGGCCTCCAAGCTTTGAGCTCATAGCCAGTTACTTTATGACTGTCAAAACATACCAACCGAATTCAAGAGATGCCTCTTGGATTCAATGAATTTTCTCCTCGCAGCCTCTCTCCTCTGCAAATTTTTCAATGAATTTTCTCCTCGCAGCCTCTCCTCTGCAAATATTTTATTTAATGTGCGCTTCTATAAATGTTTTACTTAAAAGTTTGGGAGCTATGAAAATTATTGAAGAGATATAGTTTGGCTTTGGTGAAAATTAAATAGGTTACATAATTCAGTAGTGGCATTGCATACTGTTGTCCACGTTTCACATGTTCTTATGGCATTGCATGCGGTTGTCCACGTTTCACATGTTCTTATCACATTGCATGTGGTTGTCCATGTTTCACAGGTGGCATGCGATTGTCCACGTTGCAAATCGACATTTTGCTTACCATGTTGCAAGATGTTACTTTGAGAACTTCTTCAGCTGCCCTATGGATTTTGGAATGTTCGAGAGCAGAGGAGCATAAATCCTCAACTCCCACAACTCTATAGGTGCCTGTAAAATGTTCACGTGTTTCAACGATCAGAAAAATATAAATGTCTTATCATTCTTACGAAAATACTAACACTTAGAACTCATTGGAGACACTGTGGTACAATATCAATAGCCGGTAAACACAAACTTTAATTCAATAGCTAATAAACACAAACTTTAATTCAACCAACCAATCCTAATTTACCTACCAATTATTTGCCCACAATGTTAGGAAAACGGTCACTTTAATTTCTAGAAACCTTAAATTCTTCATTGAAATATTTTCCCACAATGAATTTAAGCCGGAGCAGTGAGCGTGCACTTGTAGAACCCTTAAATTCTTCATTGAAATTGAGGAAGGCAGGGAAGGGGAGTCGCATAACAACTGCAGCCATATGAGATGGGAAAAAATGATGGAAAGAAATAAAATTTTTAAAAAAATTGTGCAGTCAATTACATGCAAAATAAAAAAAGGCATACTATAAGATTGAGAATTGCAATAACTAGTTGAATGTGATGAAGAAATTGAATCATAAGAATGAGAATTACATGATTTTAAACGTGTACATAGCTTAGCTTCAATTTTAATGGACAAACAAATAAACTATTATTCATTGTTTACATTGATGTTTTCAATTTACTTAAGATGGTTTTTATGTTTCTTGGAACACCTTTGAAATGTAGAATTTGTTTCTTTTCTATAAAGATATATATATATTTAGTTATCCATTTTTAAAAAAAGTTATTTGTTTTCATTTTTCTTTAAAATCTTTTTAATATTTTTTGGAACACAATTGAAATATATTTTGTTTTCTTTTCTATAAGGATGTAAATATATTTAATTAACAATTAAAAAAAAAAAAAATCTTAATTGTTTTATCTTTTTCCCTAAAGATGTTTTTTGTTATTTTTTTGGAGCACTTTAGAAATATATATATATATTTCTTTTCTATAAAGATATAAATATATTTAATTGACAAATTTTTAAAATTCAAATTATTGAAAAAGACAAATTCAGTGTCATGGTGTTCATTATAAACTCTTTTTCCTATATTTTTTGTTTATTTAATCTTAAAAAACATTTTCATTCCTCTGAAAGCATACCGAGATTAGTGATTTGTTTTCATCTTCATACTATTATGTTAAAATTTGTTCTTTGAAAATAATGAACACATAGACATTTAAAAAAAATAACATTGTGCATATGGATGTAAACAAGGTCACAATATTTTTTATGTTTGGTTAAGGTGATGATCATGTTGAATTCTTTTATTTGAGTCCTTCAGGGAACTCTTTTGGGAAATGTTGGAAGGATTTGTAAGGATAGAACATTAAAAAAAGGTTGTGAAAAATATAAATAGTCCATATTAGTATAAGATAAAAGACTATTTAACATTTATAAAATTATAGAAAGTTTTGTTTTATTATCGTAAAATGTTTTATTTTATTAGGTTTTTAAATAAAATTTAAGTTTCTTTATTAACTACATCCAAGATTCTTGATGTCATTTCTAATAGTGCACGCTATTATCAATAATTATGTGCAACATTTTTGTTATTATCATTTCTAAACACTATTACATCTGGAAGGAAAAAATGCAAATGATTATCTCTGAGGTTTTTTTTTATCATTTCTAAGAGTGTACTATTACATATTGATCTAGTAAAAAAACAAAAGTATGAACCATTATGAACAAATATCATTACTCAAATTATTTATGCTGGCGTAGACTAGAGAATACTACTCTTAGACTTTCCAAATTCAAGCAAATAGAGCAGGTAGCAATGTCAGGGACATTGCCACCTCGTGGCTCTTGTTATTAATGTTCATTGCATTGGCTTCTCTGATATTGATAGCTCCTATCAATGTTGTTGATAAGTTGTAAATTTCATCCTGAATGCAGTTGATGGAGAAGAGAGGAATGGGCATGCACTAATCGCATGAGCCCCCATACTTGACTATGAAGGAAGGTCGTGTCATGATGACATCCTTAACCCCATACATGATGTCAACTAAAGTGAGAGTGATGGCTATTAGACGGGATCCTGGAAATCAGATAGACTGTGAGGAGATGGGACGGTATGGACTTGACGAAAGTATGAAGCTTAGCCCATGGAAAATAATGGCGAAGAGTGCGGGTGGATCGAGCGAAGGGGTGAAATCTAGATGGACTTGTGGGGAAATAATGGAAGTAGTTATGAGATTTAATGAAGGTGTGGGTTCTTATATAGGCAGAGGTTCAAGGTTTGAGTATGAGAGCTTCGAGCTGGAAAGTCCGAGCATTGGAAACTCTGAGCGTTTTCATTCCTGTAAGGAACTGTTGCTGGTATTTGGTAATTGATTTGCGTGAAGGGAAGGGGAAAGGGGTGGTCGCGGCACCTCGGGCCACCAAGGAACAGAGAAGGGCTAGTCAAGCCACCCAATTCTTCAAATCGAAGATTCCTGTCCCAATCCAGAAGGAGATAGAGGATTAAGGATTTTAGGTTTCCGTGGTTTGCAGAGTTCGAATGGGTTTCCGGATAATCCACGGTCGGAATTTTTGTTGTTGACATTTTGAATCCTAAGTTGGATTCATCTTCATGACAGAATATGTGTAGAAGAGTTGCTAACCTGGCGTATAAATAGTTAGGGATGCCTGGTCCTTTCCCATTCTGACCTAACCCTTCATCTTCTCAGAGAATTTTTAATAGAAACTTCCAAACTCATGAAACCCTAATTGATGATTATTACAAAATTTATTAATAATAAATTTTTAAGATGATTCATTGATAAATGTTATTCAAATGATATTATTAATCCTTTTTAAAAGGATATTAAAGATGTAAAATAATAATCATAATGGTGATAATTATTATAAATCATACTTAGTCAAATGATTATCATAATCATAAGTTATACATAGTGATAATAATATCATTAAATTAATAAACATTCAAGAGATAATCTTTGTTCAAATAATTACAAGTAATTATTAATAATTCCATAATCAATATTCATTCATAAATGTTAATGATTTTATTAATCCTTTTAATTTCAAAAAGATTAACCATAAATAATAATCAATGTAAATCATGATTATTACTCATAAAGCATCAATACTTCTAAATGTAATACTACTATCATTAATAAACAAGTATGATGGTGATAATCATTATAAATAACCAAATGATTATCATAATCATAAGTGTTTATTCATAGTGATAATAATATCATTAAATTACTAACATTCAAGGAATAAACTTTGTTTAAGTAATTTCAAAATAATTATTAATAATTCCATAATCAATTTTTTAAAAATAATTATTAATAATTCCATAATCAATTTTTTAAAAATAATTATTAATAATTCCATAATCAATTTTTTTTAAATAATTATTAATAATTCCATAATCAATTTTTTTAAAATAATTATTAATAATTAATAAAGGTAATAATCATTATAATTGGAAATCGAGGCACATTCATGATCATAATTCCTTTATCATTATCAATGAAGACAAAACTGAGGTTAGGTTAGTGATATTGACGAAAAATTGTGCTTGTAAAACATACATGGTTCTAACCATTACCTTTCTTATTGATTAGAGGCAGCCATCTCTCGCTTATTTCAAGCCTCCCGTCTCTATTCAGGTTTTTTGGGTGCTTCATGATTTCCAAGGCCTCTCTCACCCTTCGTTTGTAGTAGTGGTCCTCAACCGCGAGCAGCTCCGTGTTCTCCAGGAAAACATGGTGCTTTGTTTTTTGAGAATGCTTCGCGAGCGCGGAGGTATTCGCCCTTTCTTTCCTTATGTCAGCCCCATGTTCCTTCAAACTTATTTGAAAGGATCGACCTGTCTCCCCTATATAGCTCATTCCACAAGAACAATCTACCTTGTACACCCCCTTATATTGATGCCAGTCAATCTTGTCTTTCACCGACCTCATTTTCTGTCTAATGGTTTCCATTGGCCTGAAGGATGTCCAAACTTCTTTCCTCCCTAATACCCTTGCAATTTTGTCCATTACTCCTTGGATGTATGGGAGAAAGGCCTTACGTGTCTTTCTCTCCTTTGTAAGCTGAGTCCAGTTTTCTGCTTTTTTCCATGCCTTATATATGTCCTTATTCTTGTATCCCAGGCTTCTAAAGGCAGAAGTCAAATGGTCGTTCTCTTTTTCTAGTTGTTCCTTGTCAAATATGCGGAAAGCTCCATAATCAAGTCTGCGGGAGGACATTCATGAGATGTAGTCTTGGGAGGAGTTTGACGTCCTTGGGAAATGGGTACATGATCCCAGGTCGACACGTGGTCAACTGTCAACATATGGTCGTATTCTGGTGACCCTCTGGGTGACTAAAGGTATTCTTACATGATTTTTATGGAAAGAACTGCAAAGGAAGAAGGAGACATGAAGCCAATTCAGGCATGGAAATACCACAATTCAGACTGTCGTTTGATGCACTGCAAGGTTGACGTTATTATTAGCAAGATGGGGATAAGGTTCCTCCCTCACCCATCATCGTCTGGGGATTTTGATGCTATTCATCCTCAGTCGGCTCAGTGTGCTCCCGTGGTCGATGGAAATGTCATGGAAGTGCTTTATATGACTCAACATGCTCCAGGGTTCATGCTCAGAACCCTTTAGATCTCATATTTTCCTCATGTTTAGCGGTATAATGTTCGATCATGTTTTGGTAAGAAATTATGTTAGAATGGATAATATTGTCATCATTGATATAGATTGTTGATGGTCAAGTCCTTATATTGGGTTTATGGTTGAAAGTCTCCTCGATGTAGTAAGCTGGTCATTTCGTCGGTATAGTTGGTTGGTGGTCTGGCTCTTTTGCATATTGGGTGTATGTTGGCAAGTATCCTTTATGTGGTAAGATGGTCGTGGTTATGGGGGAAGGAGTCTAGGAAATTCTATAGAGCGGTTTTTTATGCCTGCTGCTATGTCTCTGAGATAGAATTGTAATGTTAGACATGTACTCCTTTTGGAAGTAATATAATACATACAGAAAAACTTGTAAATTTTAGACCAAATTTCAAAGTGATGTTATCCTAGTGACAATGTAGTTGAAACTCTCAACCTTATTATTACAGCAATTAACTCGAACGGGGTTGTCACAATATGTTGGAAATGTATATTTCTTATTTAAGATAGTGTTTTGTCATTTTTAATTGCTTTTGGAGAATTTTTCTTTGGTAACAATTATGAATGTTAAATGGCCAAAGGTCAAGTTGTGGTCAAGACCTAGAGATGGTTATCTTCTGTATGACTTTACAATGGAAAGTATGGGGCCAAAAACCTGTTAATCTAGAGAACCTTTGAATTATGTGGGTGGCCAAAAAATGGATTGTTGGACTCAAACAAGGTATAAAAAGAGTGTGGCAAAGGGTTGGATACAAAACAAAGCTTTGATACCAAATGAAAATAACAATGTCCATTTACTAAAAATATCAAACATATAAGGAAGGACAATAAACAAAAATCCATATAGGACAGTAAATAATAAATAAATGAATAGATAAGATATATGATGAGGATGATATACAATTACCATTGTGACGATATATATACACATTGACTGGTCACATGGTTGAATAGTCATGCCCCTTAATTATGATATGTGTCTTTTCAATAATTATTATTATTACAAGATTCAATGTCTCGTTAAGATCAATGAAGCATTTCATTTAGAATGACTTCAATTACAACTAACATAGACAAATCCACCTTGGGGGTGGCAGGTGAGGGTGGAGTTGTTTTCTCCCCAAAAGGTAATATCAAACTTCGGTTTTCTTGGAGCATTGGCTATACAACAAACAATTAGGAAGAGGCTTAAGCCTTTATTCAAGGATTACAATTAGATCGTCAGCAAGGGATAGTCTCCCTTATAATCTTGGGATTCAAAAATTGTGATTAGTCATGTGAGAGTGAAGACCTTACTCGTAGACATGAAAATAAGAGCAATTTTTCACAAAATTCTAAAGGGTTACAAGCTTATCATAAAATTTATCATATCCATCTCCTCCGGGCTAATAACTCAATTGTCGATGCTCGAGATAATTTGGCAACGAGAGACAATGCAGAAATTCTCATAATTAATGGGCAGGATTATCCTCGGTACATTCCATGATCCCAGTAAAGGTTCTAGACGTAGTGCACTATGGGGATCCCATGGGATTCTCTCGAATAGACCCTCCCCATGTTGATAGAAGGAAAGCCCTTCTCAAGACCAGCATTTGGCTAAAGTCCAAGTGGAAAAGTATTAGAAGCATGGCAGTTGTAAGGTACTCAACGAGTCAACCCCCACATGGGCTTCGTTCGTCTCTCTCCTTCTCGCCTCAGGGAATCTCTTCTTCTCGTACAAGCTTCACGTGTGCTCCTAATTAGATCGGGTCATTCCTTCGTGCCCAGTATTATGGAGCCTGTACTCCTGCAATGATTATGGAGTCCTCTCAGATCGCATTGGCTTCCCTCGTTCAAGGTATTAAATGTTCCTCCCCGCCTCGTCAATAGATGCACGTGTGAGCATTCATCGTCATTAATGGAAATGACAGATGAAGCTCTTTCACGCAGGCCTGGAATTTCAAATTTCCTGTGCCTGTCAAACTTTTTTTGATGACGGTTTCAAGTTTTTGGTGCCTATCATTTTACGGTTTAGGCAATTTCATTGAGTGTCAATTTTTTTCACTAAGTGCCAATATTTTTATTGAAATACAAATTATAAAAGAAATGTTACAAGTTAAGTCGGTCTCGAAGGAGCCGAAACCCTGTAGAGAGTTAACAATTTAACACATTCAAAATGAAAAACGAGAACCCTTACTATGCATTAGAAATTTAATCATTCAATAAAAACAATAGTCAAATTTACTTCTAGACACTGTATATGAATATAGATTCATCGGAAAAGATAAATATAACTTGTTAAAATCTTGATTGATAAGATATAAACTTCACCAGATGGTAATACATGAATGAAATTTCACAAACTACCTACCTGGAACATTTCTGCAACACATGAATGGAGGGTTACCCTGTTACCAACAACCTGCAAACATTTTGAAAACTATAAGTATCAATAAGTATTAATAGTAAACACGCGAATTAAAATACCAGTAGGCAGTAACTATTCAATATGGATACATTAACTATAAAATTTCATGGAGGGATTTTGGGAAGTATTTAAGCTTAATTGTCTTTCCACTATATATATTTATTTTCAAACTAATGATTTACATCCAACGGACGGTCAAGGGTGCAGTGAGAGCAGCACGCCTATTACAATAATTCAAGTTTAAAAAAACTTGTCGAAGCTTTCTTAGGCATGTAGTTACCTTGTATACAGGGCCAAATCCTCCTTCTCCGAGCTTGTTATCATCATGAAAATTTTCCGTAGCAGCTACCAATGTTTCCATCTTAAACGTCACTATTTGTCGATCTTCACTGACTGGTGTCTCTTCATCGATTTGTTCATGAGCTATACAATCAAAACATACACAGCTACATGAGAAGATATAGCAAGCTGGGAAAAAACTGAATAATATGTAAATTGGTGCCTATCTATTGTAACAGTATTGTATTAAATCTTCACTACGTGCTGGATATAGGCATAGCACACACCCATGGAAACCGGGATCTGAGGATTTGGATATGGTCAAAACCCCGTTTAGATGGGTATGTGTTACTCAAAAATTAAAATGTAATTTAAAGAACCGGCCCAGCAAATGACATGACATTTCCCAAAATGGAGTGCATGACAACCAGATCATATGATCATATATGCAATACCTTGGTATCCCTTCAATCTTTTCCGAGTGGTAAACAGTAAGAGCAATAGCGCTAGAAGCAAGCCGCCAACAACAGCGACTAAAATTATGACTATTTTGTAATTTGAAGACTTGTTGGTGTGGTCACCGGACTGTGTGACCACCGTCGTTTTAGCTGGAAGATAAGTGGAATTAAAGAAACTAAATACATCATAGCGGACTCTGCAACTTCCCACAAAAACTCAACTCCTCTACTTCCACGATAATACGTGACAATCTCGATTCTCATCGATTGTATTTGACAGACATGTCGTGCAGTCGACACTAGATATATCTCTCGTGCACTGGACCAGACCGTAAATCGTTCTGGACAAAGAGTCTTTAGTTGTACCGGAAGCATATAATTTAGATCCGGAAACTGCTTCAGCTGACAAATTATTGAATACAATCTGTAGCTACTAGCCGTAGGCCTGTGGTTGTAGGTACTAGTATTTATGACGTTTGATAGATATTGTTAAACGTCAAATCTACGGTCTGTATTTTATATCACACGTAGATGGTGACGTGTGGCAAAAATTCTTGCCCGTAAAATACGTTTCAGAATGCTCAATACGTCTTCCTCCACGTCAAATTCCAGGCCTGCTTTCACGGATATGGCTACCACTCCGCATGAAGGTGGAATATTGGGATGAAGGAAATTGGAAATGGTAAATAGGCAGAAAGCGTTCGAGAGGAGCATGTTGTAGTGCAAGATTAACCTTTCTTTAATATCCACCCACGTGACAGATAGCCTCCGCACATGGAGGGAAAAAACGCCCTCGAGCGCGCTCGAGGGCGCCCCTGAGCTCAATTTTCGCGCATTTCCAGTAGACCCACCTATAGCCTGGGCTTGCCTTCACGCACCGATGCTTTCTGACGAAATTTGACAGCTACAGTACAAAACTGACAGCTGAGGTTACGTTTTGAACCGTTTCGAACAGCGTTCTTAGCTTACAGGTTACGTTTTGAACCTGTTCGGACATCGTTCCCAGCTTACGTTTTGAACCAGCAGCGTTCTTAGCTTACGATTTAAATTTACCCGCCCCCGCCTCGGCCTCCGCTTTCCAATTGCATGTGCGCGAAGGAGAGGTTTTAGCCCAGCTGATGTCAGCTAAGGGCGCCCCCCAGGGCGCCCTTTTTACCTCCATGTGCGGAGGCTAAGAGTTAGACAAGTTAGGCACCATGGAAAATAAAAGCAGGGGAAGTGCGAGATGGAGAAGAGAGATACAGGAGGAGGAGCAAATTGAATTGGAAAACTTAGTCCAAGCACTTTAGAACCAAGTCAATGGCTTGCCAACATGGGTTCTTAACTCTCTTGAGATTTTAGTGGAGCAGAAGGAAGGGCAACAAAATCTACATGATGAATGTGCAACAATTCCTTCTGAGGTTGAAGAACTCCGTGCCAGGTCCACTCCTTGATCCCCAAGGCATGTTGTCTCAGAATTCTCAGCGGAAGATTCATCTCCCGGTTCCAATAGGTGCATACCAGACCTGAATCAGCTTCCAACTAATGGAGAGGAAGAATCGGCCAATGGAGAGGAAGAACCAGATGGGAACTATCGTATTGAAGGAATAGAGGAAGCGATTGACAGGAAAGCTCCAACAATGCAGTAAATTACAATGCTGTTTTTTTGCATTTTGATTTTAGGCATCTTTTATAGATAGTATTCGAAAAATAGTTGGGGAAGACTGTATAAACCCAATCTAGAACTGGAATTGAAAGATAATTTAGCTAGTATTCAGAACATTTTTCAAGCTCTGTTACAGTCTGAATTTTGGACATGATGCCCTTGCAAGTCTTCTTGCAGCCCTTTTTTTAATTAAATCTTTTACCAGTTCTCTTGAAAACAAAGTACATAAACAAATCCATCTCATAAAAAATGTTTCAATGCCAACTTAACACTTGCAAATCAATTCAAGATGAGTGGCTTCAATACCGAGTTAACATCAATGATTATATTTCATTAAGAATGGATTTCATGCTAAATCTATATCAACAAACTAATTTCATAAGAGATGACTTAAATTCCCAAATTAGCACAAGCAATTCGAGCTACTTAAAAATGAATACATGCTGAAGTTAAAATAGTAATTTTTTTCCCATGCATAGATTTGAACACAAATCAACATACATAATGTTTCCTCTTTAGCAAGTAAAATACTCATGGTTTCAAGCCACATTCAAAACTAGCAATGTGTTTTCTCATCGAAAAAAAGAAAACGTGTTGAAGCTAAAATAGTAATTTTTTTCCATGCATAGATTTGAACACAAATCAACATACATAATGTTTCCTCTTTAGCAAGTAAATTACGCATGGTTTCAAGCCACATTCAAAACTAGCAATGTGTTTTCTCATCGAAAAGATAAATTCAAACCCAACAAACCTCTATTCAAGAGGTCAACTCAAGCCAACAAATTGTCTTATGCACCTTTGCATAATAGAAAGATCTATTGTCCTCGTCCCACATGACGATAGACACAAGTTTGTGTGTTGTTGAAAGCCAATAGATTAAGTAGCTTGTACTTTCTGTGAAAGATTTCATGTGTCTAGTATAGACTCTGCAATATGAAAAATCTAAGTGAGCTTAATCTCTAGAAAACTTATTTAGATTCTCACTTCTCAATATTTTGCCTAGAAAATGGATCTCACTCCTTGATGAGCACACTTGTTTGTTTTTGCTTACAAAACTTAAAACTAAACTCCCTTGAAGCAATAACAAAAGCTCCTTGATTGCCCGCAGGGGTGTAGCTTGATTAGAAATTCGCTTGAAAATAAGATGATATATTGTAATAGAGATCATGAGTTCAAATCACCTCAACTTACCCGTGCCCCATGCTTGCGCATTGTGTGGGTGCACCTAGGGGTATAGTGGTCGCGGACAAGATTGGATCCCTAGACCCCATGTCACGCGAGTACCAGCCCCATCCCAGTTGCTGATTTCCCTTATACAAAAAAAAACTCCTTAATTTGGTGATTCTACTTCATAAGTCAGTTATCCTTGAAGTTAAAAATCCTTATTTAATATTGATAGTGAGAAGTTGGATTGAATTAACATAAATATCAAAAGGAGTCCCTTCTGCATAATAGAAATTTGATGGAAATTCGTTCATGATGTCTTGGTAGACTTTTGTATTTTCTTCTTATATGTGGTTGCAAAATGTTTGCAAATATTGTCCAATGTGTTGGATTTGATCCCATTGTGGTGGAATCATGAAGGCCGAATCCATCCATTTAGTGATGCCATCAACTAGAGTGTTTTTACCCATTCAACTTTTGAGATACACAAGAGAAAGAGGGGGTTGAATGGAATTGACCTAAATGCTTGAATCAACCTGCAACATAAACACTAGTATGTAGTTAGTTAAGTATATTACATTATCTATGTACATCTCCTTAACTACTATCCTTAGCTAATGAATCAAATAAAAATTGCCAAGGCATCTTCTATTTTTTTCTAATCCTGGAAGCCCTTATCATGTCCTAAAACTTTGTAGTAGTCAAGTAAGTCCGTGTTCCATCCTTATGAGGTTGGGATAATCAACCCTTCATCTTACGTAAGGCTAAGACCTTTTAGCACCTTAACTTATAGCTAGCTCAATAAAAGGTAATTTGTTGTTAGATAAGTCTCCCTTTTCTTCCTCTATTCAATAAGGATCCATTAGGGCCCATTGGGTAGTAATGTTCTTGTTCTCCTCAAAATTTGACTCTAAATAGATACTTACTTTATCATAGTGAAGGTAAGTCATGATCAACTTGAGTAGAGTTCATAGAAGTGAGAATAGCCCCCAATTCCCTACCCAATGGATTGATAGGGATATGGAGAGTTGACTTCATTTGATATGGGTTATTCAAGTCAAAGTCAACCCTCCATAAGGTCTCCCCTCACCTTCTAGAAGTATTTGTCTTTAGAAGCAACATTCTTCAGTAGACTTGGGTCAATCAAGAAGGGGGGTTGTTTGAAGTATTGCCCTTCAAGAAAAATCCTGTTGAAAATTAGAGAGGTTGATTTGGCCTTTATTAGTAAGTACATTATGCTACTATATCAATCTCAGGGAAGTGATACTATGACTTGAGTTATTATTTAGGGATAACCTTCCCTTTAATGAAACTAATAAGGTGGCGAATGTATCTTGTTTGTGCGTAGGCATACAAATATGTGCATTAATGAGCTTACCAATGCATCTTGTTCATGTTACTAGGACTTTGAACTTACCCCTCAAGGAAACACCATATATTTATCCACTAAACTTCATCAAGAACCATTTTTTAGATATATTGAAAGGGAAATCATCATGCATTCCCATTTATTAGACCACCTTCTCTAGCATTTTATTTGACCAAAATTAATAAAGCACATATTATCTAGAGTTTGGATTTGTTGCCACACATTCCATATAAGTGGAGGTGAATCACATTCAATAACAAATTAAATACCATGTATAATGATGGCCCAAACACACTAAACAAGTTGTATCATATGACTTGGGAGTTAATACAATGTCATTTATAGCAAATGTGAAATTCCATGAAATTGAACACCTAATCAATAGTTCATATTACACACTATGAAACCTAAGTTGAAATCCATAGTAAAATGGCATTGTTGCTACAATGAAATTTGACTCTATCACCTAGATATGAACGTTTTGTTATGATACCATTCCTATTTCCATCTCGAAAAATATGTTTATTTGTATCTAGAAGAAGATGCCTAGAAACTACACTCGCAGTTTAGTGATTCTTAGAATGTAAGAAAATGATAAATTGTTTTTCCCTTTCACAATTAACAAAGTTGGGGGTTTAATGGTAGCATTATGTTCCTTTACAACTAGGATTCATACTTGAAACATAATAATTCATAGGCCCAAACTATTTTATCATATATAAGACACTAAAAAATTCTACTCATTTCATGTTTCTTTATTGTAGTGGCTAGTGTTAGAAATTATGTGATGTTTCTCATCCCTTCAAAGCCCCAAAAATGTTTGACGTCTATTACAACTGCCTTCGAAAACATCACCTACAATAATAATTCAATTTGTCCCCTCAATACCATGCCACTAGCATCCTATGCAAAGGTGACCAAACTTCATTAGATCTTTATTAGATGGATGCTATCAATCTACATGCCAAATTGGACAAAGATTTACTAATTATTGTTAATCTTGAAGAATCAAAATAGGCTAATTTGCTGATAAAAATTTTACTTTTATGTATGTATGGTTGACAATTTATAAGCATTAGGGGGTGTATATTTCAAAACCTTGTCATATACTATGTGGACTACTAATAAAATGGCTTGTGATTTTGTTTTTTGGTGTCTCATGTGCAACCCATCACCCATCTTCATGGAAAATAGTACAAGTGTGTGAAAACATTAATCATTGCAGTGCAAAACAAAGCTACAAATACTTATAGTTGAGTGAACTTTTTAAGTGGTCCTTTGTATTGGAACCGAGGCCCAGTAAATCATAATAACTTGATATTTGAAGTGGGTACAAACATCACTACCATATTATAAATGGTGTTAACTCTAATAACATAGTGCCTAAATGAATTGGAAAATAAACTCACTTATGCATGTAATCTTAATGCCTAATATATAACTATGTGAAACACTAGGGTTATGTCTTGAGATACAAAAATATGAAGCATTTGAGATCAAAAGTAAACCCCAAGTTCATGGTGAATCTTTTGAGGGATAGTGTGTTGAGAAATTCTATATATTCTTTGAGCAAGTTAAGAAGTCAAATTGGTCAAACAAGTTTCATATATGCCACCCATGCCACCCATAGATTCTTAAACAAGAACAAATTATGATGTGATGATTTCTTTCAGAGTACCCCTCCCTCTAGTAAGACTTGGTTTGATTTAAAGATGTGAGGCTTCCTATTTGTTACATTCTTTAGTTAGTTTAAAGCTATGTAAATAGTCTCACGTGTTAACTTCTTGAGAAATTAAACACACATTATATCTCATCTAGTTGAAATAATAGGGATTTTTCAATCTTGTTTATGAGGTATTTTCTTACTATGGATCTTCTTTGCATTGAAAGTAGCAAACCAAAACAAAATAACATGGTTAATATGTTAGGGTTAAAACTTAATTTTGACTCAAGAATGAGTCAAATGGTTTAGGTCTTAGCATGTGTTTTTTGGGCTTATAGTATTGGCCCAAGGTATTGCATGTAATGAAGCCTATAAAAGTTTTGGCACACTCCATTGTAATGTGGCCTGTAGGTGAGCAGGTGAGCTTATTTGGCTTGGTTAGCCTATTTTGATCAAAAATGGTTGGCTGATTTTGGCAATGAAGCTTTGAACAATGTTGCTGATTTTTCCAAGATATATTATTATCTCTTAAATTATTACTTAATAATTTAATTATTATTGTTGTCTCTTAAATTGTTGCTTGATTATTATTGTTCTCTCATTATTCATTATTATGTGTAAGCTTGTCTAAAACCTAACAATTGTCTAAAACCTAACCACTGGTATTAGAGCTCAAGTGAGCTTGCGAAGTTAGGAAACTGCTCCAACCTGTGGAAGACCTATGAATAAACTACGCTCAGTTGAGCTTGTGTGAAGGAAGGAAACAGCTGCAGCCTGTAGAAAACCTATGAATAAACGACCGAGCTCTAGGGGGCCCGAGGGGTGGACCATCCCCGGGCCTGAAGGTTTACAGGGGTGCAGGGGTGGGAGCCCCCGAGAAAAAAAAATGGCCCGTGTTTCTTTGTGGCATGAAGACCGCGATTAAAAGAATTAAAATCCTGAGAGCTGAGGGGTTCCTGGGTATTTCGTGTGGAAGAAAATCATTGGTTAAGTCTCTATGTGGCCAGAAGAAGGAAACTCTAGAAGCCATGTAGAACGTGTTTGATCTGGTGGAGCTGTTTGCTATTGTTGGAGGCTGCGATTTGATAGAGGTCGCGTGTTGCTCGAAGCCTGAAGGTTTCGAACTAGACCAGATCTGATGATCGCGTTGTGAAAAAGGATTACCATCTGCAGAGTCAACATGACCCCAATGATTATTAAACAGAGATGCTCGAGAGCCATCCATCGTGCAGTCACGATCTGAGTTGATTTGGTAGCTGCCCCTGAAGGGGAAACTGTTACATGTCTAAGCTTTTTTTATTCCTCTCGAACCTTCCATACAGTCCGAAAGTCAAAACACACGCGGCACTAGCGTGATATTGCTAGTTGGGCTTGGTCATCAACTGTAAGTATCACCTGGATTAAGCCTTACCGAAACCAGTCTGACCAACCTGCGTCATACACCATCGAGTTGTGTGGAATGTAAGTGCTCGTTTTTAGTAGGCAATGCATTCAACAACATCGCCACCCAACCTTAGACCATGCGGTCTCGACACATGTTCACCCCGAAACCAACACTTACCTCTACTCGACTAGACTCACTAGTACACCATCCCTCCGACTGAGGCTCCAACCAACCGCTGGTCGCCAAGGCTACCAAACTTCTGGGTCGTGACATTCTCCCCTGCAATTGTTGTAAGGATAAGACCGTAAAGGCCGGAAGGTAGAAGAGGAACCCCAGAGGATTCATTATAGAAAAATGCTTGCATCGCCGAGCAGTGAACGGGCGTATGGATGAGTTGAAGAAAGTCCGAGTGAAGGATTCTGAAGAGAAAGACCTCGGTGCAGTGAAGTGACCTCGTGGGCATCCTCTTGCTGCTGGTTCCCTTTATGTTCTTGTGCGTGAAGGATCCTCGTGGATAAGAAGGGGGAGCAGCCGTGGAAGGAAGAAACCAAATCACTGGGAGAAGGTCGTCGTAGAATAATGCACGCGATCTGGAAGATTGTGGGCGTGAAAGAGGGCTGCGTTTTCCAGTTACGTTGAAAGGGACGGAGATCTGTAGAAGGACGCATTATTGCTGCGTGAGGAAGGCTGGTCCTAGGTGGAGCTCGTGAAAGAACCCTCTCAGAAACAACATTATGGAACGTCAAAGAAACTCGCCGAAATTGATAGGCTGAGATGTGTTGTTGTTATTTTCTCTGATGCTGAGAGGGCGTACATGACTGTTGCTTTAGTGTTGGTGAAGCTGTGGGATAGAGGCCCGAGAAGAGATACAAATGGGAGCCTATAAGATGATATAGAGCTTGGGAACAATACGTAGCCTGACCTATCAAAATCCCATAAGACTTGGAAAAAGATCCGCCCATCTGAAGAGAACCCCTACAGTGATGGAATTTGACGGTTGAATTGCCCGTCAGAGGCCAATTTGACCGTCAAATACGGTTAACATTTCAGCCAGGCCGTCACAAATTGGCTTGTAACATGGAAAACGTTCCAAAATTTAATTAAAATCGTACAATTTTGACGGGTGTCCGTCATTTGAATTTCCTACACTGCGGCCCTATCGTGAAGAGAAAAGCTTTTGCGTGAAAATCAGTTCGCGAAAGTCTGGCATCAGCGGAGAGGAGAACGTCTCGACGATAACTTTGCATGAAGATGAAGCCACAGATCTGTGAAGATTGACAGGCATCTATGTGCTTGAGGAGTTGCACATAGGTGGGCCTAGCAGTAGTCACGAGAAGCACGAAAGTGTGTGGTCCGTTGTGGTGTTGTATGGGCGGTAAAATGGCAGCAATTGCACCCGAGTTGCTTAGGTAAGTGAAAATGCATGCTTCATGGTTTCCTTGGAACTTTCTTACTCGGTTGCTTCGTATGTTTATGAACCATGATTTTCGTATGTTTATGAACCATGATTAAATAGAAGCCAGAAAGGCATTATGGCAAGTCATGAGATGAAGTATGGCAAGAATGTGGGGGCATGGTGAATGATGAGCAAGAAGACGAGCATGGAAAAATGAGAGGATGTGGCAATGGATATGGATGGTGATGGTGAAGTCACCTTGTGACACATGAAAAAAAAATATTTATTATTTTAATGGAGTTGAAAATTGTGTTGCATGTAAATGGCATACAGGGGTGGTTATGCATGCCTATCCCTAGCAAATCTAGGTAGACCTAAGTGACACTGGGCATGTGGAGTTGTTAGAGTTAACCTTGGCTTGGGAATATTTTTGGTCCCATGGTATTTGGTAGCCTATGGTATTTACTCAAGGTATTGCATGAAATGAATCCTTGGTAGATCCAAATTTAATATGGATCTATGTTGTTCTATCTCTTTTGTGGGTTCTCTTCAATCTCATCCTCAAAGTCCTCTTTTTCTCAAGTGTGAATTCTCTCTAATATAGGTCCTCTTTTTTTTTTTATCTCATCCTCTAATTGTGGATCCTCTTGTCTCCTTGACTCTGTGTTTAGGATATGATCAATAAAGGGTATAGGGACTAGTAGAGTTGGGATGTGTTTGTTTTTGAAAAAATATTTTCAAATTAATTTTATACTATAATGAAATTATGTACATGGGCTATAATCATTATAGTGGCTCGAGTTTTTATTTGTTGTAGTGCTTAGGTGTTAACCTAGTCAGTGGATGAGCGTATGAGAAAGATATAAAATAAAAAAATTGTTGTTTGAATTTATATTATAATTCCAATACCAATACTAATAGAAATATGATTTTCTCATATATTATTAAGGATCATAACCCCAACCCAAATCCAAACACCTTATGCTCCATAAAGGATTTACCCAAAACAATGATGTATTTTGGGGTTTTCAAACCTTAATGGAATAAGTGGAATCAAGCACTTGACATTTCCACTCTTAATCCTTTTTAGTAGATAAATGAGTCACGTAAGAGGATCTCATTGATCATGTGCACGAACAATAGCTTGTATTATTGTATTGATAACATTGGTGTTAGATTCAATGTTATGAGTGGAAGAAGAAGACAATTGACCGAGTATTGGATAAATATGGCTTCCATCAAAGTTTAGCCCATCAATGTGAAGACCTATTGATTGCATAACTTCCACAACAAGTTCAAAGTGTATTTGATCTTATGTACATGAAGGTGTTTCCATGGTATCTTCTCATCGTTCAATGATTTATAGGTCCAATAGAAATTACAAAAAAAAATCTTGTATTGATCTCATTAATCATGTTATTTAGATAGTTACAATTTTTATGGATATGGATATTTTAAACAACTAAGCCAAAGGATGGATATAAAGTCATAGTTAACTTTGAATATTAGATTGAATCTAATATTGTAAGATTTAGGTTTATTATCAGACTCACTATCATAACTATTTGTTAGCATCATCATCATTATCGCCATGGGCATCACCATTGTCAATGTCGTCATCATCATTATTATTATAAGTTTCATGCAAAAACTATTGGTCTTAGCATCATTTCCATCCTCATTGTCATTGTCATTGTCATCGTTATAGTTGTCATCGTCATCATTGTCATCTTCATCGTCATTGTTTTCATTATCATCACCACATAAAATAGGTAAAACATATTATGCAATGTGCCTTTCCTATGAACCCTAAAATTAAAAAACAATTGCAAAATGAACCTCTACTATGAACCCTAAAATTACCATACTAAACCATATTTACACCCATGTTGTCACCTATCACATTAGCAAACATCAACACTTACCCATGAGTGTACTCATGCCTTCATCTTTGATATTAGGGTACATTCACTATCATCTCATATCATCATCTTCGTCGTCATCAATGTCATCATCATCATAATGTCATCATCATCATCATCGTCATCAATTTCATCATCATCATCATCACCATTGTGAATGTCATCATTATCATTGGCATCGCCATTGTCAATGTCATTATTATCATCACCATCGCCATCATTGTCATCAATGTCATCATCATTATGATCATTATCATTATCATCATCATCATTATTGTCATCATGGTCATCGTCATTGTCAAATTGTGGCATCATCATCATCGTGATTGTCATAAGTTTCATTCAAAAACTATTGTCATTGTCGACATCATCATCATGATTGTCATCATCAATATCATCATCAATATCATCATCAATATCATCATCATTATCAATAACTACATCATCATCATCAATATCATCATCACCATTGCCAATATCATCACTACCATAAATATGAACCTCCCCAAATCCAAGTGTTGTGATTCCATGCTCTTATACATACAACAATACTTCCATTTCCCAAGCAATCCACAATGATTCCTCATGTATCTTATTTAACAATGCTTCCATTTCCCAATCAATCCACAATGATTCCTCATATATCCTATTGAACAATTGATGAAATTTCCTCTCCCCGTCATTTTTATTTTCCACATACGATGTTGATGTGTTCAATTGGTTTTCATCTAAATGTTAATTTTCCATTGAAATCCCCCTATTCTATTGCATAGTCACCTTCCTTGGGGCTTCTTTATTTTCCAACCTCTTATGTACTCACGTTTTGATTTTTGATTGTTTAAATGTTAGCTTCTACTTTATACTATCTCGAATGCTCTGCATATCTTTCACGTACTCTCTCTTGAATGGATGGCCTTTCTCAACTTATTTCTTTTGTCCTTTTCAACGACCTCTCCCATGGATATTTTGTGGTGCAAGTTTTTTTTTAATCGTGATTTCGATCCTATCTCTTCACTTTAGGGAAAGTACCCGCCCATCATCAAACCTAACCTACTTCAAGCATTTAACCATGGTTCTATACGTATATGCAATCATTTGTGTCGATATGGCTCTTCAAATCCCTGGTTTCCAACAATATGTAAACTAAGAAGGGTGTTGTGCACTTTGTAGTATGGATTTATCAATGAAATGGTGATTTTCATTGATATAGCTAACCTCTTTTTCTATCGAAAAATCGTGCAGGAATATTGAAAAATCTTGTAGTAATGTGGGTATTGTACAAAAGAACTATTTCTTTAGGTCTATGTAGAATTTATATTTTATGTTGTCTATTGAAACTCTTCCTTCTATTGTTTGATTTTTATTCACAAAAATCATCTGTACTTTCTCTAATCACTTGAATACAAACTTGCTCTTCCATAATTTATTAAGCATGGCAAAAATTTATCTTCATGATATGTTTTCATTCATTTCTAAAGTCTTCAATAAGTTCTTGGTTTATTTGGGGATTGATTCAAGAAATGTTGTGTCTTTATAAATAATCTTTCTCTAGGTTATGCAATCTCAGGTTAAGTTGTTTTTACATACATATTTTTTTTATATAATTTTCAAGCTTTTTGTTCACTCACCATCTATGTGTGTCTTTTTCATCATTCATTATTTCCATTTAAGTCATATTTTTTACAACCAAAAGTAATACTAGTACAGAGAAAATACATGAGACACATCAATGACTAGTTGCAATTACACATATAAAGAAACAACAACATTCAATATTCAATATATAAAAGAAAGAGAAGAGAGAAATGATTGCAAATCATAAGATACACCTTATTATCCCAAAAATATATTTGTTGTCTCTCAATATTCGACCATATGGTGTTGATAATAACTCTATATAATCAATGTGATACAGCAAAGGTAAGTTGCAATCAATTACATAGATAGTTACAAAAATGATCAACAACCAATGATTGTCGATGCGTAGTTCTCACGATTGTTCATAATGGTATTTGTTTGGTCAACCTCAATGGTTCATCACTAGGTTGATGTGTGGTGTTTCCAATGAAGTGGCATTGTGGTCAACATTAATAGAGCTTTACTTTCTAAGGTTAACAACATCAATGGATGCTTCTAGTCGATATTAACACTTAATTCCTCAAGGTCATTAATGTCGGTGAATGTTTTCTGTTGACATCGATGACATAATCACTCACCATTGATGGTAAAGTGTTGCAGGTGATGTTAATGATGAGATTCTATCAATGGATAAGGTATCATGGTCAAGGTTGACAACTTGCGATATGCCAACATTAGTGAGCCTTATTTGCTATTGCATGTCGATGATGACCACTATAACTCCATTGTTAAGGGTGATTGAGCATAAGTACAACCCTAGAAGGTTGTCTACTGTTATATCATTACAACTTTATTATCTAATTATCATTTAATTAGCAATATTACTTAAGCTTTATACTCTAGCAACCCCTCTTAAGGCTTATAGTACAATTGAAAACATTAGTGAAAATATTCTTGAAATGCTTCTCCTTGATATACAATTCTTGGGCTAGTAAGACTCCTTCAAGTTGCTCCCTACTCCTTTGAAATATAAGCCTTCTAGATATGATCCAAGTTTCCCAACATCATTAGACATCATTAGCACTTGCAATGTCTCATAACTCTAGTAAAGGTATGATGTCAAACCTCTAGATACACAAGCATTTCAGACTATTGAACAACTAGCTATCATTCATTGCATCCCTCTCTTCAAAGTGTGGGCCTCTAAAAACATGAAAACATCAAATGTTTGTTTTTATTGTTCTCTATTATGATCATGCACAGGGGTAAAGGGTAAAAGCATATATGCTACATGTATTGCATCTTGTCAGACCAGGAACATGTTTAAGAATAGACTACAAGAATTTGCACAGAAGAAGTATTTGCCATTGCCTGTCTACCATACTGTAAATGACGGCAAAGACCATCTTCCTCAATTCAAGTGCACTGTAACAATCAATGGAACAAAATATGAATCCCCTCCTGGTTTCCACCGCAAGAAGGCAGCACAGAATGCTGCAGCTAAGGAAGCTGTAGAAGATTTGCAGAGGAAGGGATTTAAGTTTAAAGTAAGTTTGACTTCTACCCAGATGCTCAAAATCATTTTCAAATGCTGTTTTTCTTTGTGTTTTACATTTTTTTTCCTTTCATATGTTATAGGATTTCAAATGCTGTTTTTCTCTGTGTTTCACATTTTTAGGGTTGTACTGGGTTTGTTAACAATTTTTGTGATTTTGATTGAATATGGTGGATGTTAATAATTTTTGTGTTTTTCATTGAATATGGTGGAGTGTTCTGTAATGTTCCTTATTTTATTTGCTGACAATGAAGCAGGAGAGAAAACGGCCTAAATGTGTCCTTGCTGAGCTTGTTTCAATGAAGGACAGGCCTCCTCCTACGTATCATTTTACAGAGTCTGTCACAGCGACTGTGGAGATTAATGGAGCTTCCTACACTGGAGCTCCTGCAAACAATCTGGAGGAGGCTGCAAATAAGGCTGCATTTGAAGCGATTTGGGCAATTGACCCCAATACTGTGAGTTATTATGCATATAAAACTATATATTTTCATTCACCTTTGTTATCCCTATATTACTTGTAAGATCCGTTGTGCTCTCAACAATGCTATTTGTTTTGGGCCATGCCACTGATCCATTGGAAATGTTTATCAAGATAAAGATCGTGGGTCCGATGATATTGAAGGGAAGCAGCAAAGCAGTGAGGAGATTGATCTAACTGAATCCATCAGCAAGAGGAGTAGAATTGAATCTGAGAATGCTGGACATATGCCTCGAAGAACGAAAAAGCACAAAGGGAAGAAGAGCACTGGCACAGCTTGACACAGCAGAGAGTTTCCAGATTTTGATTTTTGTCTCATTTCTTTTCTCTCTCATTTGATTGGTTTTAGCCTGTAAGGATATTTAGTCATACCTATTGTGGCTATAGGGCTCAGATTTATCCGAAACCTCCCCATTTTGAAAATGGAAGTCTTGTTGGAGTTTATCAAGCGATATCTAAGTGAATATCATATTTTTCCTTGTTCCGAAAGCACACAAAGAAAATGTGTGTAAAGAAGATGTTACAATTGCCAAGATAAATGTAGGTAGATAAATGATGAGGTATGTATATTAGGTAGATAATATTCAGATTTAATAAGGAGTATTTTCAATTGAATGCAAAAGGTACGGAGGTATGCATATTAGGTAGATAATAATCAGATTCAATAAGGAGTATTTTCATTTCAATGCAAAGGGGTACTGAATTGCCTTGCACTTGTATTAGTTGGGTTGGTGTGAAAAGTAATAAGAAGATACTTGTTACAGCTAGTGTGTCATGTTACAGCTAGTGTGTCATGAAGCTTAACAAATATTAGTTTTGAAGTATAGTATATGTTTTTGGAAGTTTATTACCTGTAATATAGTTTAACTTGTGCCTTAAGGTAATAATCAGAATTGTAACATTTCCAGTGTTTAAATTTCAAATTAATAACTACATTCTTGTTCATTTATATTTTTTTCTTGAATCTTGAAATAATAGATCCAATGCTTCCTACTATATTACCATTTCCAAGATTATTGCCTTCTCCACTAACTGGCATTTCATAGAAGTAGCTTTTGGATAGTCGCTCTGAAAAGTAAATGATATTAATATCATATTGAACTCTTGTTTCAATGAACCATCATAACTGCAAAGAAAAACGACATTGTCACTTGAAATTGGGAATTGTTAAAGAACCTTTTTTAAGCATTGTCATTTCATCACAAGGCAAACTGTTGCTAGCACTAACCATCATAACTGCAAAGAAAAACGACATTGTCACTTGAAATTTGGGAATTGTTAAAGAACCTTTTTTTAAGCATGGTCATTTCATCACAAGGCAAACTGTTCCTAGCACTATATAATCTGAAGTTCAACACCAAGAAATAAGAATTGCTTTTATGCCCTTTTGCATCTTCTTTTAATTTGCTTTTGAATATAATCTCCTTTATATCATCTGGGTAATATAATCCCTTGTGACTCTTACATCTTCCACTCTTATTGTAATTTTTTATTCAAATTGTTACCTCTGCTATAAAGCTTATAGTTTTCCCATTATTATATAAACTGGACCATACTTTGATATGGGTTTTTAGGATGGCTACACAACCTTCTAAATGAGAGAACCCACCACCTGGTTTATATGATTGGAATTTGAATTGATTTTTGAGTTGATCATATTTATTTTTGAGTTTTATCCCACAACTTTTCTACTTTGGGAGTTACTACTTTTGTATTTTTTATTTCCACAAGTATCAAATGCACCTTGATATCCCTATTTTGTTCTCAACTAAATCTCTTGAATCAAGGTTGATAATATTTGTTTTCTACCTAAGTTAGAAAGTACTCTAGATTTCTCCAGGGTTGATAATATTTGTTCTCTACCTAAGTTAGAAAGTACTCTAGATTTCTTCTATAACACATCTGATCCTGCAAAACTTCATAAGCGACATACAAATTGTTATATCCAAGGGTATACATAATGCAAAACGTTTTGGCCACATCTTCCTAACAATATTAAAGTATGTGGTGCTTGGCATTTCTTTTAATAGAGATTGCCCTTATGTTGTGCACAACTAAAGAGGCAAAAACTTGTATGACTTTTACATTCACCTAAATTCAACACACTTCCACCTTTGGTCTCAAGGTTTTGGTTCTTTTTAATTACACGTCTGGTTCTTGTGTAACCAATTTGTATTTTACACAACTTTGTTTTAATAACATGCAGTAGAAAAATGCATTACTTATAAGTTATAAGTAAAACTGCTATAATCAAACATTTGGTTGAAACTACTATCTAAAATTTGATATCCTACCTTTTGAAACATAACTTTTGGAGGACTTTGAAGGTGGACTCTTTGAAATGTAGCCAATCACAGTGGAGAAAAGAGACTTATACTACAAATGATAACTATGAACATTTATAATAACATTGAAGGGAGAAGTTTAACCTTCTAGTATGCCTCACGATTGCTTTTCTTCTTGGCAGTTTTCTTGCAAAAATGACACATTGTTTTCACAATGGCCTTTAAGACAAATAAATCATTGGAATTCAAAATTCACCTTATCAAAGAAAGGAGGTTCAGAACCTCCTTTTATGCCTTGGATATAAATTTGGTACTTGGTCTTGGTTTAGAATAGGGTGCAAATTCTATTTTCTCATATTTTCAAGTTTTATAACCCATTTCTTCAAAGTCTTGGAGACAAGCAACACATTAGGATCAAAATGAGCTCATGCAATCGTTGAGACTATATTCTATTTTCTCATATTTTCAAATTTTATAGCTCATTTCTTCAAAGTCTCGCAGACCAGCAACACCTTAAGCTCAAATTGAACTCGTGCAATTATTGAGACTATTTTTTCGCTCAAAGATTGGATTGATTGTATGTGTTTGATGTTTAGGGTATGGTAGTTTCTCATCCCTACTCTTGAGCTGTGTGTGGTAACCTAAACTCATTCACTTGTTAAATAGGTAAGCATAGATCTGTAAGCATAATCATATGTGAAGAGCATTAAAGCATATATCTTGACATGGTAGTGTATTGAGATTTGAGTGTAGGATGTTGACTGATCCATAAACAGCTATGGCCTTTCCTTTTCACCAACACGTATACCCCGTGGAATAAAATTAATTTAGTGTTTGCAATTAAGCAATTAACTGGCAATGCTGAGTGCAAACCTTCTTTGCTTCTAATCACCAACATGCATACAAGAAAGGTTATGTTTCTGAGATGGGCTTCGAGCTTGGTACTTTGATTGTGTGGCTAAACCAGTGCTGATTAAGTTCCGAGATTGTGTTTATGGAAAAAATCTAGGCTCAACACTCTACTCCAAGCCAAAAGTAACAAATATACTCTGCTCTTTGCAAATGCTTACACGCACTCGAACTCTGTACCAGTGACAATTACATACAACATTCTACAACTCTGTTAGAACTTAATGAACCAATCTCTGCCTATTCACAGAACCAGCAGTTACATACTAATTCCCAATATTCTTCCATCAAGGACTTAAATGCATGGCTTTAGGTTATGGTTTACAGGATACTGCTGTCAACCGTTTTCATGATCAACTATGATCAATACAAAGTTGCACTCTTCTGTGATAATGTGGGTGGCTGATGAGTTATTACAACTGACAGCTTGGAGGACAATCGCTGTAGCAGATGGTTAACGCACTAAAAATGCACACCAGTGCATTAATTAAAAGGGCGACCGAACTGTGGGTGTATGGGCGTTGTCATTCATTAAGCATGAGGTCAATATGTGCATCATTCCCAACACTTAATTAACACACACATAGATTATCCCAAGGATTAATTGGAGGTGAGACCAGACCGCAGGTGTCTACAGAATGGACTTCTAATGATTTCACAAGTAAAAGTGCACTGGAGAAAGCTGCCAAGGTGTATGGCTGTGTGGTATTCGAAGAGACCACATGATTCAAGTAACCATGTGACTCCCAAATTATTAATAAATACTGTAGCTTGTCAATGAATAACCCAACATTCATTTGAATGAAGTCTTGGGGCTATGATGAAACTCCCAAAGGAATAAGGTAGTTTTACTGGTTGTAGTAACAATTCCAGCATACAATATTAAACCATCGATCTAGCAACTCAAATCACATTGCTGTTCCATGGAAAACTCAATCACAGTGTTGTTAGATGTGATTATAATTAACATTGCAGAGAAAAACCAGTCATGACAATCTCCGATAAATTAAATGTACCAGTTGGAAATCCAATTGGAAAAACTAGCATTTAGGTGGAGGTTTTATTTTTGCTCAGGAAATGGTTACAATATAGTTCTTGTTGCTGCCTTTTCACACACATGGGGTTAACATGGCAGAAATCTTCAAGCCACTGGGTGTGTCCTTGGGGAAAAGCTTGGAGTCAAGTAGGTCACTTGATTCTTAACTCCTCCATTTAGGCAAACTCCAAACAAAGCCAATGGAAGTGGATCCTAAAAGTTGCTAAGGCTGATTAAGTTGTTTAGTGGTTTTTGTGGATGAGTAAGTTTTTTAGGAGTTTTATAAAAATAAAATTAAAACAAGAGATTGCAATATAAAATTCAGTCACAATAGCATAAAGATTATATAAATCACAAAGTCACTCAACACATGATAGATTTCAATAAAGATTGTAAAATAACAGTAAGGACCAGTGCTGAAAATGGAGTCAAATGTAGTGTTGTTGTAATGTTTGAAATGTATTGCGAGTGCTTTTGGTCAATTTTAATTTATTGTAAAAATGAGTGGATTATGAGGGAGGGGGATTCCCGATATACCACGAAGGTACAAGGAATATGTCCAGACTTGCTAAGTGTGGCTCCATGCGAGGAAATGTGGGCTAGATGGAGTCACGGGGTGATGTCCAACACTACACCAATTGAGGGTGTAGCGGCCCGCGGTCGCTCTCTAGTTGTTCCCACTTTCTCTATGAAATTTGCCCACACAAAAGCAAAAATGAGATGTTGGATATTCGTCTTGGGAGGTTAATTGAATGATGTGAAAACTAATTACTACTCACTAAGTCCCTTTCTAGATTGATCAACTGGTTGTCGAGGCTGCAGAGATCCAGAGCATATGGGGACAGAGCCTTGTTAATTTTAAGGATTTTAAAAAAATTCTTGTTTAACAAAAGAGTCTCTTTTCCGGCCAATACCCGAGAAAGCCCTTATCCCGTGACCCGTACTTCGGGAAAGCAAGGGGTTATTTTAACTAAAAAGAAAGATTGAAAAAGAACTGTTATCTAATTATTACACTACCAAAGTAGTGGGTTAGTATCCATTTACTTTGCAAAATAAAATTAAAAATTGTAATTGTCAAAGTATACGGTTTGCAAAACAAAAGTTAAAAAGTTCTTATCTCCTGAGTGAGTCAATGGCCCAATATTTGGATTGGACCACGACGGTAAATTTTAGTTAATCTAAGTTAATTTTAACCAAATAAAACTAAAGTAAAGACTAGAAAACTAAAGAAGCAAAAAACTATAAAAAATGACACCGATGCAAATCCCCCGTAGGGGATGGGAAGTAAACTCTGATGAGCTTACCTCAAAAGTGATTTTTATTATGAGATTACAATGCAAACTAAACTAAAAAGAACTCATATTTATCCTTATAGATCCTGGAGGAAAGAGGTTACAAATGCTTTAGAAAAAACTAGAAAGCATGAAGATGGTTCAAAGAAGTCTTGGTTTGCTTGATCTTGCCAAAATTGGTCTTCTAAAGCCTCTTTTTCTGGTGCAAATAAACAAAAACCAGCAAAAAATATTAATAGAAAAAGTGCCCAAAAACACTTTAAAGGTGACTTGGGCAAGCTAGAAAAAAACCTAAAAATTCCAAGTTTAAAAACTGGTTTAATAATTTAAGCAAATAACTAAGATGAATTGGCTAAAAAGTCAACCCTCTTAGGGTCTTGGATAGCCTTGAAAAGACACTCAATAAAGCACTTAGTTGCTTGATTTCAACTCTTTAAACTCAAAATAACTAATTGTTTAACAAGTTAAAAAAATTGGTTTAAAAAGACTTGCAAAAGCAACTAGTTTCTAAGCTAGATCTATCCTTTTAAGTGATAAATTTTATGAACTTTTAGATCTATGCAATCTGCTCTTATAAATTGGATCTAAAAAAAAATATTAACTTCTTAACAAAGTAGATCTAAAGCATAAGAGGAAGTAACAGAAAGTTTGTTTGAGAAATTGAGAGAAGAAGGTGAAGAAGTGCCCCCTTTGAGAAGTGGGCAATGGAATCACTTTGTATCTTCGAGAAGGACTATGCTTCTCATAAAGAGCTGGAGAGCAAGAGAAACAAGCACGATCTCTTGCAAAATCCAATGAAACACCTACAGATCCCTTCATGCTTGCACAAAACTTGTCAAATCTTATAGTAAAATTCCAGATTAAAAGCAAGGAGAGCATACCCATAAACAAACAAGCATGCAAAATCCTAAATCTTTAAAATAGAAATTTTAATTGAGCATTGAAACAACACTACTCAATCCTATTGATCAATACTAATCATATTAGGCTAAAGATTTACAAAGCAAGAACAAATGCAAAAATTGAATCCTACAGTTACCTCACTTAGCACATGAAGCAATGATCATCCAACTTGAAAGAAGACACAATGAGACCTCCAAAGCCTTTTTTCATTAACAATATTCAAAATTAAGTTTACAATGGGAGCAAAGGTTCCACACTTCATCCAATAGTGAGGAAAGACCCTGCTTATATAGCAAACTGAGAGGAGGGGGGGCACAACTCCCAAGAGAGGGTGTATCACCTTGATTGAGGAGCAAAATATGGAAGTGATCCTCTTGATTGATATGATTTGGATTGTATTCATGGAGGGTGTGCCACCTCTCTTGAGGTAGGCGCACTCCCTCTTTGGTTGTATCACCCTCTAACCACAAGTTGCCACCTTGCAAAAGTCGCCCACATGGTAGATATGTGCCCCCCTCATGAAGGAATTCGCCCATCTTTAGAGGAGGTTCGACCCTCAACCAAATCCTTGACAAGTTGCACAATATTCTCCCTGGATTTGATTTCCAATCACTGGAGATATGAATCCGACAAACTTCTTTGATTTGTGGGATCTCAAATTTCACTTTATTATGTCTTATTTGGTCTTTTTAGCTTTTTTCGAGTAAATAATATTTTTGGAGATAATTATTCACTTGAAACTTAGGATAACTGGGTGATATGGCTTAGAAAACGAACATCCACTTGACAAATTATGCCCACAGACCATACTTCTATTACATTTTTAATTTTTCCAATTAAACTATTAAAAAATAGCCCAATTTTACAAGAAAAATTATTTTTCTCATAATTTTAAAAAAATCCTAAGGGACCTAACACATGTCCATATGACTCAATTTTAGTGTGTAACATGTTAATATACATTGAAACATGAACTTTAATAACCTCCTAAGGCCTAACCACCAAGACGGACATTCAAGCTTTGGAGGAGCAGGTGAAAAACATGAAAATTATATACAACTTGTTCAACAGTGCATAATTAACAAGGGAAAAAACACCTTGGAATACTCAGCTTGATGTCTAAGTCCTAGGAAAACCAAGTTCTTTACAAAAAGTCCATGTTAGCACACTTTATTACAATTCCCCCAAGGGGGTATGAACATGTGGAAAAAATATAAAAAAAGGGGCCTAGAAGGCCTGAAGGACTTCTGAACTCTGATCATGAACAAGTATCCTTGTTCAAACTTTGTTGTCTCACTTGAAATCCAACTAAGTACAACTCAGTAGGAAACAGGTACAATGGTGAAATATGTTCTCTTAATTGAGATAATAATGCATTCTTACTCATTGGCACGTTTTTGCAAATTGTTTTGGCTCAAAAACAATATTTGATCTTCTTCTTCTGAATCCCTCATGCTTTGCTACTACATTGCTTGTGAGTCCCATGCTTTGTTAGTGCACTGCTTCATTCCCTATCAAGTCTCTTCTTATTTTCATCCCTTCTTCTCCAGAGATTTCATATTTAATTATTTATTTTCCATACCCTTCATATTTAATATGTTGTGGAAGGCTAATAATTCAATTCACGAAGAAAAAAAAAAATTGTGTTATTCACTCAATTTTGAAAATTTAATTTTTATTATTATAAAATTTAAAAATGTTATTTTTAAGAAAATATATTTCATGGATCAAATAGTAAAGAAATTGTGATACAATCCAAATTGATCGATCACTAAATTTTAAATTTTAGGGATCCAAAATAACCAACCATAGAAAGCATAAACTTGAAATGAAGTAACCATTATAGAGAATGATCAATGAACCTACTAATCTATGAGATAATAAATATATCTTCCTAGTATCCATGGGAGCTCTAATCCACTTCCCCATAGGTTACTACTATGCTGCTAATACAATGGAAAAAAGGGTAAGTTATAAATGTAATTCTCCATATTCTTGAAGAAGGGTTAGTGCCACTCATATAGTGAGCTGCAGTCTGCAGAATCTGATAGGTATGCCCTTGCACCCCTTCCCACTTCCATAGCTGAGAGGAAGGAGAAATAAGTTACCCTATTGGTTAAATCTTGTTAGAGTTGATTACTAAATTATTTACTTGTTTATAGAGCACAACTTATCCTAGTTGAGGTGAAGGCGTGGAATGAATGATTATTTGAAGTGAAGGTGTGGAATGAATGATATGACCAAAGTATATGTGAGATAGATTTGTTGGAGAAATTGTATTATATGAGCCTTAGTCTATGAAGTAACCAACCATAGAAAGCATAAACTTGAAATGAAGTAACCATTCCAAGAATGATCATCGACCTTGTTAGAATTGATTACTAAATTATTTACTTGTTTATAAAGCATAACCTAACCTATCCTAGTTGAGGTGAAGGCGTGGGATGAATATATGACCAAAGTATATGTGAGATGCAGAAATTGTATTATTTGAGCCTTAGTATATGAAGTGTGATGGTATTTTGTGATCCAAAGTATTGTTAGTGTGAAGGTGTCTTGTGATTTTGTTAATTGTTTTGTATTATTGTTTTAAGTTGTAAAATTTAATAAGTTTTTGAATTTTTATTTTTATATTATATATTTTTAATATTTTAATTAATAAAGTTCATTTTTCTATATTGTAATTGGAAATTTGTATTTCATGTGTTAATTTAGTTGATCTTTTATTATAAATTCATATAAAATTATATTAAGTTATTTATTACACTGAAAACTATTACATTGAGTTTTAAAGTGTAGTGTTTACATTCCTTGAGTGTGACTTGTTGCATATTTATAATATACATATCAATGTTTTTTCAAAAGGATCATGTTGTGTCATATTGATTGATTGATATCACTAAATTATAAGGTATTTTTTGAATGGTTAAACAAGCCTGAAAGTTGCAAGGGTATCATAGATGATAATGGTTGGGTATGTTTATAAGATCATACAATGCTTAATAAGTCTTGCCCAAATGTGGGTGCCTATAACATACTACTTACATAGTCCCACAAATTTTTCACAACTACCTTAGTTAGGAAATGGTAGCACTAAATTCCATGTTTTCATCATGGATAATATCTTCCAACATTACCAAGACATTATATGGATTCAACATCGTTGGAAGCTTTACCACAACATTGTAGAGCTATTATTTAAGGTATAGACCTTACGTTTTTTTAGCAATTTTGATAGTCGAAACCACTTAGGAATTCAAAAGGGGTGTTTGGAATGCACCCTTTTTCCTCTTCCCAAGAGGAGAGTCCTAAGAGGGGCAAATTGAATCCTTTTGAATAACCAAGTTTGAGGGTTTATTTTAAGTTGGCTCGAGTGGCCATGCTTTTAGACAAGCACCAGTCTTATTGTTCTTAATGTTCTTACAAATAACCTAGTATCATTCCTCCTTCAATATCATTATTGGCTTGGTGCACATTTGGAACTTGAGTGTAAGTGGCTTGAGAAACAAGGATAACTAATGTATACGCCTAGACCATTGAAGAATAATCCCACATTTTATGATCCAATCTAGGACACCTAAAGTGTATAAGGGAGATTAATAGATCTCAGACTGTTTCATTATTTCATCCTCTACCCAAATGAGGACAAGCTCCTTTAGATCCTTGGATGGGTTGACTCTCACACTAACCCTTATTTGGAGTCTACAATGAAGAATCAAGGGGGCTTGAAATATATAAAGCCTCAATGGGCACCAAAGTATGTACTAATAAAGGTTGTAACTACATGGAACTTTACAGAACTTAGCACGCTCAAGACATGATAACTAGGTTATTTGGTCATAGCAATAACCCTCAACCCTAAACAAAAACACAAATATGGTATTTTTGTGTAAACAAGGTTTACACACAATGACAATAACACTATCTACATTCTCAAGAAAATATAAAAGGAAAAAGTCATTTGTTAAGGTACGATTGTTAATAGAGTGTTAACCATGAGGTTCATGAAGCTCCTTTGCTTAGTCCTTATTCATGCCCTATGATAGAGCATAATAAAAAAAATACAAGGCCTTATTGAGATCTAAAAACATTTTAGTAACCATGAGGTTCGTAAAGCTACTTTTCCCAAGCCTTATTCACAACCTAAAACAAAGCTTCAACAAAAAACTACCCAAGCAATAAAATGGGCCTATGAGATTTACAAAAAATTTAGTAACATTAATATGTGAGACTTTTGGGTCCTGGAGTATGGCCTAAAATTGCTTTTAATTGGTTAATATCTCATCTCCCTTGAACACAAGGAAATAATTTAACAACCCAAGACCTAGAGGTCTCTTATACGATCAAAGGTCTACCCCCTTATAGACCACCAATGAGTTATTTTAGGTGGTCAGGTTTTATCTGCACATGATGATGTAGTTGCTCGTTACGATATTGAAATTTAATAAAAAAAAGACTAAGTTGGTAGCTCTAAGTGTTGTATGCTCTTTCTCACTAAGTTGATTTTGTCCATTTTTTAAAGTAGGTGATAGGGAGTAACAACTAGTGATTTTTTTTTTCAAAGGTGGAAAAACCTATCATAACTCAATTGTCAATCAGCAATGAGGACAACCATTATTAGATGCTATTTGTGAATGTAGGATTACTCATCACCGTTATTCAAAGAAAACCACACCACCTAAAAATGATCCATTGGTGGTCCGAAGGGTTAGACTTTCACTCATACAACATGCTAATGAGTCTTGGGTCGTTAACTTATTTCCTTACCTTGAAAACTAGCTCTTAACCAATCAAAAGCAATTTTAAGTTCTACTCCATAACCAAAAAACAATTTCAACTTAGATAATAATAAAAGAACAAAATCCCTTATAGTCATGGTCAAGACTACCTCTAGTAAAATGATGTGCTTTATAAAAACACTTAACTTTAATTCCAAAAGCAGAGCTCGATGTTTTTCAAACATGAGAATGACATAAATTAAAATATATTACTGGTATAAAATTGCTAGACATAAATTAAAATATATTACTGGTATAAAATTTTGCTATATTTATGCTAGCATAGGAAAGGGACTATATGATTAATTGGTCGTTTAAAACGCTTTCGTTCCAAGTTTCCCTATATCTATGAATAGAAAAGACCGAAAGTGGAGAATATCGGTGTCGCTTTGGCCGAGTGGTTAAGGCGTGTGCCTGCTAATTACATGGGGTTTCCCCGCGAGTGTTCGAATCTCTCAGGCGGCGTAAAGCTGAATCTTCTCCTCAACATTTAATATAACTTGTTCTCGACATTTCATTACAGGTCTATGGATTTGATTCTTTCTCGACATCTCATTACTTATTTATGGAATTATCTATTCTCAACATTACATTATATCTCAGAACTTTGAATTAGGGTACGGTTTTATAACTGACTCTCACTACAGACCCGGGTTCGATTCTGCCGCAGTAATTAGATTTCCAGAGCAAAATAAAATAAAATACATATAAACATGTTAAGTTGTACTAACGTCTGCTGCACAAAACCTCAACATAACTTGTTTTCGACATTTCATTACAGGTCTATGGATTTGATTTTTTCTCGACATCTCATTACTTATTTATGGAATTATTTCTTCTCAACATTACATTATATCTCAGAACTTTGAATTAGGGTACGGTTTTATAACTGACTCTCACAACAGACCCGGGTTCGATTCTGCCGCAGTAATTAGATTTCCAGAGCAAAATAAAATAAAATACATATAAACATGTTAAATTGTACTAACGTCTGCTGCACAAAACCTCAACATAAATTACTGGTTTCGTTCCTTTCTAGTTTGAGGTTACAAATAATATTGACTCGTTTTAACCATAAATTTTGGTGTTTTTGTTATAGGATGAAGATTTGGTTATATTGGGCTTTGGTGTTTCTGTTTATAAATTTAAAAATAATAATTAAGCGTCTTCAAAATTATTATTTAAAAATAGTAATAATTTTAGAAAAACTTATAAGCATTTTTATTTGTACAACTCTCTACATATGAAGATAAACACAATTATTTTTGTTATTCTTTGTAAAAAATATAGTTTTTGATGGTTCTAAGTTGTACTTAGTTGGTTTTCAAACGAGTTTGCAAAGATTGAACAAGTCACTTGTTCGAGTTTGCAAAGATTGAACAAGTCACTTGTTCCAATTCAGTAGATCAAAAGTTCTAGTAGGCCAGCTTGACCCTTTTTTTAATAATTTTGCATGTTCATACCTTGCGGGAAATTGTAAAAAGTTGGCGTAGCACGCTGAGTTTTGTTAAAGACTTGGTTTGCCTATGACTTAGACATCAATGCAGTACTCTAGAGTGTTTTTTCCTTAGTAATTATGCATTGCTTTTTAGAGACGCATAATTTTCGAGTTTTTCATTCACACCTCCAAAGCTGGAGTATCCGCCTTGGTGGCTAAACCTTGAGAGGTTATCAAAGTCTAGGTGTCTATGTATATTACCATGCTGATCATTGATATTGAGTCATATGAACATGTACTAGGTCCCCCTAGGTTTTATTTTAATTTTTGCTAATAAAAAAAAACTCTCGTAAAATGGTAAAATTTTTCAAAATGTAATAAATGTGTGGTTAGGAGGTGAAATTTGCCATGGGGGTGCTCATTTTATAACTCGAGGAACCCACTTTACCGCTAAACCCACTTTTGAGAGGAAAATCATAATATTTTATCACTTCAAGTGATTTTCTCTCGAAAATGTACAAAAAAAACAAATAAATGGCCAAAAAGACAAAAAATCAGCATCCCACAAATCAAGCATGTTTGTCTGGGAGTTGTCAACGGTGATTGGCAATCAAATCTAAGGTAATTAGAAGCCAAGTCCTTTGATTGATTGGTGATTGAAGATTTCATGGATGAGGGGGTGAGGGGGTGAATTTCTCCTTAAGTGGGCACATTTATCCATGAGAGGTCTCACCTCTTGTTGTATATGTGTCACAGAAAGAGGGGGGGTGACCTACCTTGCGAGAGGTGGCACCTACCACCTCTAGTTCACTCCAATTCGCCCCCAATAAACTCAAAAAGCTCCAACACTTGGCAAATTCGACCCCCTTGGGTTTTGCTCTCATTTTTACTATTTAAGCATGCATTTGCCTCTCATTCTTGATGGTTAGAGTGCGGAAGTCTTGCCGAAGCTTTGAAGCTTTGTACCGCAACATCTTTTGTGTGGAATAAAGAAAGACTTTGGAAGTCCATTTGTTGGTGTGTGGCATTATGTATGTGGATTTATTGTCAATGGTATAGGAGGTAACTGCAGCGTAGTTATTTATTTGTTGCATTAGATGTTAATTTGGTCTTTTGAAGGACTTGTGATAGTTAGTAGGATAAATGATTCTAGTTTGATTTCATTTATTTCTTGCTCATGTTTGCGGTATAGAATTTAAATGTTTTTATTCACTTGTATGCATTTCATTTTAATCTTTGGCATGAGAAGCACCAGATTTAACATTTGTGTTGCAAGTAGGTTTAGTTATGCAAGTTGTCTAGCTAGAAGGAGTGGTTGAGCTTGTTTGTATCTTCCATCGTTCCAAGCATTTTTAGGACATAGTCCCTCCACCTCCCACTGTAGACTCCATAGATCTTATATTCTCAGTGTCAAGCTGCTTCTCATATCTTTCTTTCACCTATTTTCTTATTAAATCATTCTTTGGTTACTGTACATGCTTAAGTAAATTAGTTTACTTTTAAGGAATATCTAAAGGCTGATTTTATTTTAGTATGCTGCTAGATCTAAGTTTTAAAGCTTACATTTATATATCTAGTTTATGTTTAAGCACTTGCACTTATTTCTTATCTTTGAGTACTTAAATTTTTTATGCTTCTATTGATTTATTTGGCACATTTGGTGCATAACAGGTGGTTGGTTTTTCACTTTTAACGAACATGTAAGAGGAGGTGCTTCCAAATGTTCTCAGATCTGAGCCATCCGAGGTCTCCTAGAGCAACAAGTATCAATCATGTTTCCTTTTGTAAACCTTGTAAAGCCTTTGGATCCAGAATTATAAGGACCAAAGGCATCCACCTAATAAGATTGTAAAATAATTAATAAAAGCAAGTGGGCTACCCAGTGCCTGCACCCATCACCCCTTGGGGTTTTGCGTCATTTTCGTGGCGTGACTATTTTTCTTTTCTATTTTTCATTTTTGCTTGGATTTGCTAACCTTATATTAGTTTTAGTTTCTTTCTTAGTTAGTTTTCTTGCAAGCTATTTCATTTCGCAATAAAGAGTAACGAATCCCCTTTCTTTTCTAAAGTGACGATGTCATGGAAAGAGCTTGCTCGAGTACTGGATTTCGGTCGGAAAAGAGATTCTTGGATTAGTCTAATTAACTAGAAAACATTTCATTTTTGTTCTTAATATAACAAACGAATGCTCTTTTCCCTATATGCTCTGGACCTCTGCGGCTCGTCCGACTAGTGGGTCATACTAGAAAGGGATTAGAGTGAATAGCTTAACAATAAAATCCACCTAAGTTAATCTTCAAGAATTTGGGAGGTTGCAAAGAGTGACTACCATAGAGTCAGGGGGATACTGTAAGTAGGCTATGCCTCGCCCCATTGGACACTTGGTAAAACTGCTTATGTGCTCAATTCAAGAAGGTGAATCTTAGTGGGCCAAACCAACAATTAACCCACTCCCTTAATCACTCATCATAATAATCTAAAATTGACAACGAGACACGTGTAACACTTTGACATCACAATAGCAACATAATTTGACTCCATTGGAACTGGTCTACCTGCAACAATCAAAACATCTTTAAGTGAATTCATGTGTTAGTGGAATGTTTTATCAGATGTTGTTGATTTAAATCTATTTGCAACATCTTATCAGTTTATTTTTTAACTCCTAAAATCACATTTTATTTTTGTACTTAGCTTAGTTAGCCATAGTATTTTATTAGGGACCACCCTATTTGGCTTCGTTAGTAGTTAAGTCTAAACGGAGGAATCAAGATCAAGTGTCAGTACGTGCTTGAGACTTTCCCCCAAGGACGCACCAAGCAGCTTGAAGATTTCTACCGCTATAACCCCCAAGTGCGTGTTCAAGCGACAACATTTTTGGTGTCATTGCCGGGGACAAAGTCTAGTTCCTGAGATTTTGAAGAATATGCTTCATTGACATTTGTGGGAGATTATATTCTAGATCTTGATTCCCACATGGCGACTCCACAAAGGGACGAATGCCTTGTTCTTTTGCATATTCAAATATCTTATTGGGTGTAGAGGTGAGCACACTCATAAATTCAAAGGCTTTCAATCTCATCTTGGTGAATCTACATACTGGTGTGAGGTATGGTTACATGCATATTTCAAATTTGGCACCTCATTATTTGAGACTATGGATGATGATAATAAAGGACTTTGTGTGCTCCTGCTCGAAACTTTCACTCGATTAGATTTCTCAAATGTTCATGGTTTTCCTAATAAGTGCTATGACCATGAGGAGTTATTTGAGCTTGCTCCAGAGTTCTATGGAAGCAATGGTAATTCAATCACCCATCATATTACGTCTTTGTTCAAATTGGTGGTCGATTTTGATATTTGTCATGAGGATGATTTAATGACCATATTTGCTTGGACCTTGGAGGGTGATGCAAGGTATTGGTTCTGTGGCCTTGGTGACAAATCCATAGTTTCCATGGATGATTTTTTCAAGTGTTCCTTTTTTGTTCGCATAAAGGAATAGTCGATGAGATTGAGCAGCTGGCCAAAAAATATGATGTCTTCCTCCCTAGGTCACACCCTGAATCAAAAGAAGAAATTATTGATGAACATATCATTGATGACCCCATTGAAGAAGCATTAGAAGGGCCCTTGAGTTGGAGAAAAGCCAACCAGAAGTGAGGAAGAGAGGAGTGTGGTGATATTGGCTGCTATTTTCAAAGTTGCCATTGGACTAGTGTGCTTATTTTGGGATTTAGCACACGCACACCAGTTTGGGTGGTAACACACCACAAAGAATATAATTCTCTATTGTTCTTGTTAGTCCTTGCTACCATACAGATTATAGTTCTTGTTTTTTTTTGCAATACTTTTACATTTATGCTCAGGTGAAATATAACTTTTGCTAAAGTTTGAGTGGAAAATATTATGTTTCAATAGTATTTAATAGATATAGATTTTCACCGGACAAGAGATATGAATTTGGTGTGATTTAGGTGCATGTTTAAGAGATGACTTAACAATGATCGTGAGTCTACCACTATCTAAGAAATGGTATTGAATCTTGTCCACTCCCAGGCCTTGAACTTCTGAGGTTTGATTCAAAAAAGAAATGACATTTTTGGGGGCTGAAAACGATAAAAATGATTCCTTGAATAAATTTGTAAGCATAAAACTCGTCAAGAGCTTTCCAACAAGATTTTGCATTAAAGGATCAAATTTAAAATTTGTTTGTGAAAGTTATGGCTCAAGAAAGTGATGCTACAACTCAGCTTTATGAGGCCCACCTTTGTCTTACCACCTCAACTCATAGGTTGATGAGATAGTCCATGTGACTAGAAATATTATATTTTATTGAATACTCTTATGTATTCTACATTTGTCTATGTATCTTTTCTAGACGATTCCTTGAATCTAGTTATATATACTTTCTCTAGAAACATCCTTGTTCTAAAAGCCTCCTTGTACATCTTTTCGTGTAATTTTCTCTCAAATTTTTATTGTATATCATTCTACGTACTTTCTTTAAGATTCCTTTATACTATGTATATATACATAATACAAATATGTACACAACTATGCACAATGTAACAAATCTCCTCTAATACTTTTGTGCATGTTTATGTTGACTCGTGTGTGTGCTTTTTCACATTGTTGGTATTGTGCTCATATCAATTGGTATCAAAACCGTCATATAGCTTTGTAATGGTTTCCATCTTTTTTCCCTTAACTAGATCTCATGCTATTTGGCTTTGTAAGGGTCTTTATATTTTACCCTTACTATGATCTCATGCTATTTGGCTTTGTAAGGGTCTTTATATTTTACCCTTACTAGATCTCATGCTATTTAGCTCGATATGATTCAGACGCTAGATATAACCTCCTTAAAGGGCCTCCTCCTCTCACCCTATACTAGATCCACAATATAAAAAGAGTTTTAGTTTCTTATGCTTACGTTAATTGATTGCAAATTTAGTGTTCTATTTGTGATTGTAATATCATTTTATTAGTGTGGTTAATTATAATGAAATCAACACCAACAAATGCAAACTAGTGTGGTTAATCCATTTTTAAATAAGGTATATACTATCAATTTTGTGTAGTATTTAATGAGTTATAACATTAAAAAATATTCCTTTAGTGTTTGTAGCAACCATATTTTGTGAAGAAAATTACTTTTTATTTAGGAATCAAATTGAAGACACACCAACAACATTAAATGCAAAGTTGTATGTTGTTTCTAGATTGGGATCATAATAGGGATTATGAGTAGTATGGAGGAAGTTCAATGAAGTTTTATTTAGCATAAAAACCTAATGAAAAAGGAAGATTTATTGATTGTAGGATTCTCTTGTTTATTTCCTAACCCTAGGTGAGTAAGTTCTTTGCTTCATAGATCTACAACATCCTTTTAGAACAACTGAGTTATTAACATTACTCTAATCCAAGAAGATAAACATGCAATGCCAAGTCTTAGCACCTACCAACTATGTGAGAGCATAATGATGGCCATGATTGAGACTAAGTCAAAACAAAATCAATATTTAATATAGGCATGTGTGCAACAACAAAAAATGTTTCAAAACCATGTGAAAAAAATTATGAGGGACATTATCAATAACAAGCAATGGGTTATTCAAGAATAATTGGTTTTACAAGCAAGATGTCTCCAATCCTATGACATTTTTTGCAATGTCCACACCTATTGAATCTTTCCATGATCATCATCATGCTCCAATAGCTTCCCTCTTGGTTGATTCTTCTCTTGTAGAAGCCAACATGCATGAAGATTCGCTTAAGCCACAACAAACTCAACTAGATTCCATTATTGCAACTCCTATGTCTTTAATACATACCTCACTACTAGTTCTTCCAATTTTTCACAACTCTAAAGTGCAACATAAAGTTTCCACTCCAATACATGGTGAAACTTTCATGTTGGACACTCCACTAGAATTTATATGCACAACATCACCTCAAAGACCTCCTCTTTCAATGGACCTATCTCTTTCTATCAATTCATATGGTGAACCTTTCATGTTGGACACTCCACTATAATTAATATGCACAACACCACCTCAAAGACCTCCTCTTTCAATGTACCTATCTCTTTCTATCGATTCATAGTTCCTCACATTGTCCTATATTTGCTAAGTTGTTTTCCAATCGATTGATGGGATCCTCCAATTATAAAAGGGGTGGGGGGGGGGATTTCTTCCTCCTAGAGTTTTCCATATCATCATCATGCTTCAGATAAGGATTTATTCAACTCCTTAATACCATGTATTACAATTATGCGACAAAATGGATTTCACGCTTTTATGCAATATGTTAGTTGTGTAGTTCCTATTGTTCATGTTTATTGTATTCAAGTGATTCCCCTTCTTGGATTGCAACATGATTCTTGAATATTTTATTTTAAACAAGGAGGATATTCACTTGTGTTCTTCCATGAACATTTTATCTTTGCTATAGCATTCCATCACTAGTTCAAGCACTCTCCTTTTAGAAGTGACATGGTTCTACTCCAAAAAATGATGTTAGAATATTCTATTAAATAAATTATATTTGTAAATTATAGACCGTAGGTCAGTTCTACCTATAAAAAAAATTAATGTGGATTATAGGGAGTAACTAACAACCAATGATATATGAATGGGCATAAATTGCAATGAACATGGTTACAAATTTATAAAATCATTTTGTGCTAATTGGAGCAGAGGGAGTATATAAACAATTAATGATGCTTCTTTGTAGGTTTCCTTTACCTGTCTTGTGTTGGGTTACATAATTAAGAACGCTACTGTCAATGTTGCTTTGTTATAGTTGTTTATGCATGTCCTTGCTAAATATATCTTGTTTCCTTGCGAGTGTTTGAATCTCACAAGTGAAATAAGCATGTTTAGTTGTTTTCAATCCAATACTACAACTTTTATGAAATTTTGTTGGTGAATTTGAATGTGAAAGAAACATATAGTCAAGCGTATGTAATCCAACTATTAAAATAGTTGTCTTATGAGCAATAGGCTTGAGTCTAACTATTGATAGATTAAATGGTTAGATTTTAGGGGCAACTGGGTAGCTAAGCAATATGCAGCATGCCATGTATATTTCTTTATACTTCATTTTTTTCAATGTGATTGGATCAAAGAACTTAAGAATTACTCTAAGAGTGGAAATGGTGTTGTTGGTAATACTAGTGTAGATCCATCTTAATGCCAAATCTATTTATCACCAAGAGAGATAAATAAGAAACCACTTTGCAAACCTCTCAATTCCTAAAAGATCAAGGTTAAGATGGATCTATGCTAGTTTATTTTGTTATTATATTATTTTGTACACCACAAGGGAAATACCTTCTAGTGGGTGTTTTTGAGGAACCTCTCCAAAAAATGTCTCTTTATCCATTTATAGTGGAGGCATGCAACCAAAGGTTTTAGTGGAGGTTTCTTTCTGGTGCTCCTAAATTATGCGAACACACTGGGGATTATCATATAGAATGCATTGGTGTGCCAAAGTATCACACACACTGAATGTCAAAATACCACATTCCTTAAAGGGAAAAAAATATGTTTATTTTTATTTTACGAAAACACTTGCTAGTGCATCTAACATGATATAATGCACCAAAGAATTACAATACAATGCACCAAATCCCCTCTACACACTACTGCTCCATCATACATGGCCCACTAGCATTTAATGTCCAAATAACTAAAATATTGCACTCAAGATACAATAGCACACTGATGTGTCTAAGGTCATGGAGCACCCAAGTGGGATAAAATATTTAATAATAAAATATAGTTTTTTTAAATAAAATTAAAAAACCAATCTAGTGTGTTTAAAATAAAATAAAATAATTTTAGTTCTAAGTGGCGGACTTGGCAATGCATTGTCTATATATAGTTCTTTTTAAATTGATTCCACGGTTCACTTTAAGAACATTAGCACACTAATGCAACTTATTTTATGGTACAATAGGGCAGGGTTAAAAAATGATTATGGAAAAATAATTTTATTTTTACATTGATTTGTGTGCTTCATACCTCAAAAGCATCAGTGATTAACATAATTGTACGACCGCCTTGTCATTGGTGCTATTATGTTGTGAGATTCTTCCCTTTCTTTGATTCATCGGTGGATTTGGAATGTTTTCAAATTTTGAAAAATGGTTCCGTAACTTCATTTTGTGTCCATGACAACCTTGTCTCCTTGTCAGGAAAGACAACACGTAAAATGTTTGTTACCTCCTCATTTATATTTTTAGTGGATTAGAATTTAGCTATTGTTTTCCTTTTTCTTCATTTTTTCTATAAATTCCAAAAGGTGTGTTCAAATTGTTCAACTCACACTAAAATTTGTGGTGCTTCTATGAATACACATGGTGCACCATCACTAATGCATATTCTCCAAACATAGGGCACAACTTTAACAATGTGTTTAAGTTTGAACAACACATTCTGAAACATATTTATCTATTGTGATTTATAATAAATGGAAATATCATAACAATGTTTATGAGTATTAGAAAAGTACTAGTTAAATGTAGAAATAAAGAGCAGATACATATTTGTGAGGTGTGTTGTATAAGATATATGCATCACTCACGATGCATCTTGATATTATAAACAAACCATTCAACATTGTTTGTGTAGAACTTAGAGATGTCGGTGCACTTTGAGATTTATAGATGCATCATTATCATTGGGTCTATAGATATTAAGCATGCCTCTAATATTTAGAAATCAACAAAATAAATTGAGCTAATCAATGCAGTTTAGAATGTATAGATCATTCATATGCAGTGCATCCATTTATTAGTGGCGCATGTGTATTCTCAATGTGAATACAATATGGAAAACCAATAATATCACTAAAACCCCACATCACATTTACTGTTTGGTATGTTTGACATCACATCGATTACTATGCACTAGTTAATTTTAAACGCCACACATGGTGTGCTATGTTTCTAAAGGCACACCAATGTTCTCGATGTACATTAATAAAGAAGCTTTGATAATAGTATAAAAACCCTCACCACATTAACAAGGAGACATGTTTTTTATGTTAAATCTAGTACAGTGCACTAGTTATTTTTAAGCACCACTTGTTATGTGTTACATTTTGAGACTTGCATTATTAATGTTAAACATTTAAAAATAATAATTTCAATTTTAATAAATAAACCAGCATAGATCCAATTTAAATGTAGATTTATCAAGCATCGAGAGGCATCCAATTCCTTGAGGTGTTTTTTCTTAATGACTTTTGATTTGGTTTTAATTTTTTACTTTATGAGTGGATATGGATTTTTTTATTTAGTTTTCATTTTTTATTTTATGGGTCAACATAAAAAAAATTAATTACTTTTTATTTTTGGTTCATGACGTGACATCATTACACATCTCCCCATAGTAGGTTGTAAGCAGGTTGTAAGCACCTCGCTACTCTCGGTGCAAAAATAGCCATTTACTCTAATTATTTTATTTTATATGTGTGTGTGCATGTGCACACGTACACGCCTAAGGAAAGTTGTATGTGAATTAGAGATAACGGTGATGACAGGAGCATCAATAGTCGGTCGACCCATAAAAATTCATATGGTAGTGGGAGGCTTAAGAAAGGGAGAATGATTCGTACCCTCACTTGTTATAGCACATACTCATCCCCTCTTGAGGAATGTTGGACTCCTTAAGTTTTATGAGGAGGATACATACCTCTAGGGGAACATGCGTTTACTGAAGCAGTTGATCCATCGATGGGATCATGCTAGGTAGGCATTTAATATCAATATCGATCTATGGAAAAAACCCACAAAGAAGGACATATGCTTCATTATTGGGTTGTTAAAAGAGTGGAAGATTTTTCCCACTTGTCTAATTTATTGCCTAGCATTGCATGAAAGGGTAAGATCACATACTTTTAAAGCTATGTCAATGATGACATCTTATACTCTATTTCCTTTCAAGTTACTAGTGGCCAATTGAATTTATTATGTGTTCGATGTAGAGGAGGATAGGTGCCTCTTTCTTATGGCCACAACAGGGGAACACTACTTGACCAACCATTATCTCCTCTTCTAGTATTTGACCAACTAGATATGGCACCCACTTCACTTACTAGTGTTATAGACTAGATGGTCACATTGGGTGATATAGCTTATGGTGGAGAGATATAACAAATACTCCATTCTACATTTTTATTTGTTGGAGGTACTGATGCCTTAGCTCTAGTGGTAGAGCTACTGATTCCTTTTTCTTTGGTGGTGGACCAACTATATTATAGAAGTTAATGATCACATGTATATATTTGATTATTGTGATGTATGTTTTACATATATATTTGACTTGAGATGTATATTTGACATATATATTAATTTTGATATTATCATTCATAAATATTATGCATTTTTATATCATGTTGATGTTGACATTGTTTTATTTATAAAATATATTGTATGTTAATGACTTATATTTATTAATTATTTCTCTATTTTTAAATTAAATTTGATATCTATGATTTGTTCAAATTTGAGATGGCATAGTGGACATATTTCTCTATGTGCATGGTTGATGAACTATCTTAGATACAAAGACTCATCTTGTGACATAAGTCATATTGTATGTTCCATTGAGAGTTGGAAGACCAGTTATGTGGAGTGATGGTTCGGAACACAGTGCACCCTATACAAGTTAGCTAAATCATACAATACCCTAAGCTTACAGGTACACAAGTGACCCTTCCACATTATATGATGCTCTTGATGTGTCATGTTATTAATGTAGTCAACCTACTTAAGAGGAGGAGAGATTTCCATTATAGTTATGCTTCTTCTTTTGATTCATCTACTAAGGATGGTGATTCTCCACATCCTCCACCCCATCCTCCTCCTCCTCCACAATCCAACCGACCAACCTCTCCTCATCCATATACTAACCAACCACCCTCTCTACCTCACTAAGTCAATCGACCACCATCTCGTCCTCCACTAATTGACCGACCACCATCTCCTCCTCCACGAGTCAACTTACTACGATCCTCTCCTCTGTAGGCCAACTAACACCCTATTCCCCTCATCGACCCAACCAACCACCATGTCCTCCTCCACTAGTTGACCAACCACTATCTCCTCCTCTAGTAGCCGACTAACTAGCTATGACACCCACTTCACTTGTTGGTGCTATAGACTAGATGATCACATTGGGTGATATAGATTTTGGTGGAGAGATATAGCAACTACTTCATTCTAAAATTTTATCTATTGGAGGTACTAATGCTTTAGCTTTAGTGGTGGAGCTATCGGTGCATTTGTCTTTGGTGGTGGACCAACTAGCTTATAACAACTATTGATCACATGTATATATTTGATTGTTGTGATTTATATTTTACATATATATTTGACTTGAGATATATATTTTGATTGGTATTATCATTAATATACATTATGCATTTTCATATCATGTTGATGTTAATGTTGTTTTATTTATAGAATATATTATATGTTAATGATTTCTCTATTTTTAAAATAAATTTGAGGAGTATCACTCATTCAAATTTGAAATGGCATAATGGACATATTTGGGATGCATATAATTGACATACATGTTGATTTTGATATTAGCATTCGCGTATACTATGTCTTTTCATATCATGTTGATGTTGTTTATGAAATGCATTGTGCATGTTAATGATTAATATCATTAATGCCTGCAGGGATAGAGCAATTAGTAATGAGTAATTGAGATGGAAAGTTGTAAATCAAAGGTCACAAGTTCAAATCCCCATGGGTACTTACTTACAAAAATTTGAGATTTATTGATTTAATCGATTGTGAAAATAATGAAGGATAAGCTCTTGCAATTATTTCAAAGTTTATATTCGTACTCTTCATTAATTTTGATTAAAATTTTTTTAATTTCAATCTCTTCCTTAATTTTAATTTAGTAATTTAACGATACTAAATTTTAATCAATTTTTCTTTTTTTCATTAATATAATGTAAATTATAACAATTTTCTTGAAATTTCTTTAAAATAACAAAAAAAACACCTAAATTTATAGTAATTATAATTTATATGATAAAAAACATATTTATTAATGCAATAGGATTATATGCTATGGAGAACATCACACTATATTAAATTTGGTTAAATTTAATATAATGTGTTGTTTTCATGGCCTATTATTTATGTGCTATCTAATTTAGTTGGAATTATAGTAAGCATAGATAGTTAAATCAGATAAATATATATATATATATATTTATATCATATATCAAATTTAACCTTTACTTTTATTTTCTCCTTTGAGGATCTTCAACATAAAAGTTAACATATTAATTTGATTTTGTTATGATATCATTTTTATGTAATAATTATTTAATGTCATTATATAATGTTTAACCATTTTTAAATGTAAATTCCTTGTTATGCAAGAAGATAGAATATGTAAATCAAACATGTTTAAAAACTTGATTAAATAAAAGAAGATAGAATATGTAAATCAAACATGTTTACAAATTTGATTAAATAAATCAAACAAGTTTACAAGTTGTTTAGATTAAATCATATCTTTAAAAATTATTACAAATTTGATTAAATAAATCAAACAAGTTTACATGGTTTTTGGATTAAATTATATCTTTAAAGATTATTATTAAAATTGTTTACAAAATTTTAAATAGTTTTGATCAAATTAAAAGTATTATAACTAAATCTAACCAAAAAAAATATTCCTTCAATTTTTTTATAATGTGATAATATCATGCATATTATATCATGAAACAATTCTAACTCATATTTTTTTTAATAACATGATAATATTATGCATATTATATCATGAAACAATTTTAAATCCAATATATTAAATATGCAATAAGATAAAAATACCTTCAACTACGCTAACATTAAGATTAATAGTTATTATAAATAAATTAATCTTTCAAATAGTAATAACATCTTTCATATATATTAAATCACAAAACAATTGTAAATCAAAGATGATGATTTTAGAAATTGATCCCCTTAATTAAGTCTTTTATTACTAAGATAGTGTGGGGATCTCAGTGATGGAATTTGATGAGTGAATTTCCTATCATGGGCCAATTTAGCTGTCAAATACGTCTAACATTTCATGGAGACTATAAAAAATTGGCTTAGAATGTAGAAAACCTTTCAAAATTTGGTTATAATCGACAATTTTTTACGGATGTCCTCTATTTGAAATTCCAACCTTGTTCATCATCATTATTTTTTATTAGAATATTTCAAAATATTTTAATTTATTTTCAACATGATGGTTGAAAATGTTGTTAACTTTTCATTTTCAACATCATAAAATGAATAAAAAACATAATTGGCCAATTATTGATAACAACACTAAAATGACACATCTGCAATATAAATGTTGAAATAAAATATGTACATATCACTCATCATTGACATCACCCTGATGATCTTCCTCTCTTTTCATTATAGCATTGTTGTTCTAAAAAATATGTTTTGATTTAGGGTTGTTTCTTAGTACGAACCACCAATACCTATCCAACACACCTGGGTTAAAAAAACACTTGGTTACACAATTTTGGGAAAACATAAGACTCATGTGTTTCATCCCACATTTTTCTAAATTTTATAGATACCATCCCATTATCAAAATTTTCCTTTACATTATTTTGGTTGAAAGTATCTACCACTTGCACATAAAGATAACACATTGGAAATATGAGAAGTCTACTTGCATGATCTCTTGTATCTTTTTGGTGTAACTTAATTTTTCTTCTATTATGTTTTGATCATATTGGATACATGACTAGATTGGTCAAACTTGACTTCCACTCCATAGTTCAGTGTGACACATCATCATCAACATCCTCAATGCAAAAATGATGTCCATATGCCCACATATGAGAATAAATGCAAGTCTAAAAATGCGAACAAATAACAGTGTTTATGTCTAATAACTTACGCATTAATAAAAAAACATATAAGTTTTATAATTCAATGTGTATTATAAAGTTAAAATTGTACATAGAGATATTATTACAGACTTGATGAACATGCTCTTTATGTTTAGTGCATCATTTACACCTCATGGTAACAATTGAATGTACCATATTTCTCTATGATTTGGTCAACCGCACAACTATAGGATAGATCATTATGTTGGTTGTGGAGCTTGATCTTACTTATTCAGAGGTCATGTTTCAACCGTGTCTGGATCCCATCCCATGACAGGGGGGGTTGGGGGCAGTGCCCCCGCAGCAAAAAATTTGGGGAAAATGCCTTGTAAAATGTTGTAATTTCATAGTCATGACTTGGTCAATAATGGGTGATTTATGGGCCTGTGGTATTGGGTGTTCCATAGTAATTTCCCATGGTATTCACTCTTTAAAAGGAATGCATTTTAATATGGCAGTGTATTGTAGCCTTGTAAATATCTTTATGGTTGTGTGAGAGAGACTGTGATATAGTGAAGAGGAAGTTGCAATAGATGTGATGCAGGTTGTATCCCTTCATTTGTTGGATGGTATAATAATAAGGATTGGAAATTTATGTGTGGGTGTAGCCCATCTTGGGTGAATCACGTTATATTGGTGTCTCTCTTGTAATGTGTTTTATGTGATTTATATTTGCATCTTGTTTATTGTTATTGCTTTGAGATCTTGTTTTTCTAACACATTAGCATATTTTATTTTAAATGATTGGATAAGGCATGCTTCTACTATTCAACTATCTGAATTCTTTCATGTCACCATCCCATTTCCTTCTCTTCTTTTCATACAATGAGACCCACAATTGCATTGCCTCTAAGTTGTAAAGAATGAATTTATTGATGGAAATTAGGGTAATTTTTAGGGGCGAAATTTTGCCAATTGGCTATTTTTTGGCATTTTTTTCAAAAAATAAATTCGCTATTGGGTCATTTTTAGTCTCTAATATCGCCTATATTTACATAAAATATGTTATTTTTGTCATAATATTTGCCAAAATTTACAATTTTTAGTAGTAAATTGTATGTTTCATATTTAATATTCGCCTACCTATCTATATATATGTTTTTCTCAATCCAAAATAATTGCCTAGAATACTACACTTAAGTATACTATTAAAATCTTTAAAAATACCCTGGATCATGGAATCAAATTTTGAATTCACTAATGTATTTATCAAATCAAAATGAATAGTATAAGATCAAATGTATATTATCAAGTTTAGTGTAAACAATTACTCTATAAATTTGGAAAAAGATAAGTGACTTATTCTTTATGCAAGCATATGTATTTCCTCATCCCTAACAACTAGACCTCGGCATATTCACCTTTCTTGTTCTCACCATCAAAATTAGGTGGTTTAATATTTCTATGCTCTCCTTGTAACACTTCTTCCACATGTCTTCTTTTATGATGCCTCCTTGGAGATATTTCTAGACTGCTGCTAGAATCATCTGTGGTATAAGATCTCATATTTACATGAGGTGGTAAATGATGATGTCCATGACCTCTAGTAACACTCTTAGAGTGTCTAGATTTTTTATGAGATCTCTTCTTTGAACTAACCCTATCTTCCTTCTCAGGGCATGAAACTAATCCAACATACAATTACCTATGTAACAAGTTCAAAGTCTGCATAAGTTGAGTATTTAATTGATTTGGATACTCCTGATCCCTCAACATTCTCTCATTGTCAACTTTACAACTATGTACTTCCATCCTCAAACTTTTCATTGTTTCCACTAGATCCACTAATTTTAAGTTGAATCTGTGTCCATTAGATTTGTTTCTTCATTGCCTACACTGATATTCTTCCCTCTGGATTCTTCTCTCAGATTGCCTGGAATTTCTACCCCTTCCATCTTTACTGTACAATTATGTTTGTGTGGCACTAAGTTGTAAACTTGTAAACTGTAGCAATTTGCTATACAATATCTGCATTGTGTTCAAATAATAAAAAATATGTTAGAAAAAATTCTTCCAAAAATTCATAACAAATTTTATGCATAAAAACAAATTCTGGAAAAGTCCCCTTTTTGACAACTTTTGTCAAAAGTAAGCTATAGGCTCCTATTCTGTTAGATTTATGGGAATTTATAAAATATTGATTCATATTTAGGTTCAATATTTTTTTCTCCTATTATTACTCTCTCCAATTACCATACCCATGATCAGTAATGTTTTCACCACTAAGACTTATATCTCTCTAAAAAAACAGTTTATGTCCAATTTTGCCCCTTTTCTGTAGCTACAACTATTCCGAAGGACCATTTTTGGAGACCTGTAGAAAAAAATGGGTAAAGAACTGGAAAAACTTTTATATCAGGAACTAATAGTCCATATAATTTTGTGTACATGTAAACTTCCAATGTTCGAATCTAATGCTCTCAAGAAAACTTATGAAATTCTGAAATCACCAATTTTTACTTTCTGCAATTCTCCCATGGAATTTTTACTGAAAACTGTTATCTCTTAAACTAAGAATTTCTGGAAAATTCACCTCTAAGATTTTTTTTTCACTTTGATGAGTAGAAAAAATTTCGAAAAAGAACATAATAATTATGGTTATTAGTTCTTGGGCCACTTTTGTCTTCTTCAAGTTTTCAAAAATCGACCTTTCGCTTGCACAAATAGTGGGTTTTGGACTTATTTCATCTCTCGGATTCACATCCTTCTGAATTTGACCTCAAGACTCTATATTTATCTATGTTCCTAGATCATGACTACACTATAACAATTTGGGCCTCAACCGGGCCTTTGTCTATCTTCGGGCTACACACCTTCAAAACCTATTAAATTGAGTTTTCTGCAAAATCGAAGCAAAATGGATCTATGTCCCTCAGTAACAATTTTGTAGCCTATGTAAATAGAGTTGAAATGGTGAAAGTCTCATCAAATTAGAAGTTAATATGCTCTTGATATGTCCAAAATAATATTTTGGCTCCAAATTTTTTCTCTTTTTTTAACTTTTTGAATTCCTACTGACATGGAATTATGCTCACATAGCAGGGTGTTGATGTGGCAGGGAAACTATCCCTTGAGGTTTCATACAGTCCTATGTGTCACCATGTGACGTAGCCATGTCACCCTCCTGTTGGCAAATGGTTTCAGGATCGACATTGAAGTAGTTTGGACAGACCGCTTCTAAGATCCTTAGTGATTCCGATGACAACACGTGTCCTAAGTGGTATTCTTTCAGGATCATGCTCATTAAAGTAGAGATTGAGCACTTTCACAATCCCGAAGCACTCTCAGTCATAAATCATGTCTACATGATATCCCAAGACTAACATGACTAATGGGGGCCCTGACATCTCATACCCTAATACTGACATGACTGACGAGGTCCCATTGTATCTCCCACGTCACATCACTACAGGGCAAACCAAAAGTAGTTTTAGGATCCTCGGGTAAGTGGTTTCCAACAACCGCTTTTACGATCCTGAATGAATGGGTAATTGACACGTCAACATGGAGGTTTTTCCTCAAGCTCATGCTAATTAAATTAAACATCATGCATTTTTGTGATCCTGAATCACCGTGAGTCGTTGATTTGATCAAGTATGATCTACACCATTTAAACTGACATTGTTTGTCATTTAACAAAACCTGCAATTTTTGTTTTTGTATTGATGCATAATTTTACCCAAAATCAACTAAAATTCATAGTTTCCATCACAGATTTCACCTGCACTGAACCATGGAAGATTAAACATGAATTCCTCAATATTTCATCGGATGTATTTTGCCATATATACCTTGTTCAACCTTGATTTCTACCTGTATAATTTCAAACACAACCCATGCAGTCCCAATGCTGCAACCTAGGATATGATACCAAACTATCACGAACCCAGTGCCCTCACAATGCTAATTCGGTTGTGAAACATCCATAAATTTACCTCAAAACACCCATGTTATCCAAATTTGGTTTTTACTAGTTAAATTGGCGTTTACAGTGTAATTATGAATGTATTTGAGCATTGTGGTAATTTAAATATGTATGAAAACAAATGTAGGTATAATTGTTATGAATGCAATTCCTAAATGAAATTAATTCCATGCAGTTAAGTAAAACATTCAATAGAAATTACATTAAGCACAATTCAATAATTTACACAACAAACTCCATACACAAATGAATACTTATTTGGAAAATTGAATCAATTGTCTGCAGACTAAGGACGTTCCACCCTGTCGTAGGGTCTGTCAAGCCATATCTTACTTTGACTGGTCACCCCCGAGCTGGGACTATCAATCCATAAGAAGGTGTTAGTTTATCTGGCTACAACTATCCCCCAACCAAGGAATGGGGCTCCCTTCTCTAAGTTAACAATACCTTGGGCTCCCTTCTTTGATCTAACAATACCTCGGGTTTGTTAACCCTAATTCATTTTCAAGGCTCGAGGGAGTTATGTTGTTCTACATCTAGTTCTTCTTGTGCAACAGGGTAAGGGTGGTATGGAATGGTAGTACGAGTGACAAGGTTCTCATGTAGATAGTTCAGGTCTGGCAGCTAGAAGGACTCTTTCTGACATCCAGGAATCATGGAATGATGGCTAGCTTTCTCAATTTATGGCATGCTCGAGGCTAAATAAGTGGCATGGATAGGTAGACAAGTGGCATGCATAGAGTTTGATACTTTTCCCTTTTCCAAACAGAGTTGGACAGGTGGCACACATGGGTTGGGCACACTTTTCCCATTTTTGTGGAAGGATAATCCCCCATCTCTTATTTTTTTCATTTAGTTTGTAGCAGCCATGGATTTTTATAGTAAAGAGTGGAAAATTACATATCTTGGTCACTCTAGACCATACATATCTCACTTGTATCCCTTTCATTAATATTTACATTTTTATACATAATGGGGTAAAAAAGAGGGTGTTACAAACATTGCTTTCCGGTTGTATAAATATATAACATGTGATGGGCGGTATAGCATCATCTTTATCTATCATATTAGGTTGTTTCTTCATGTCTCCAGGAAATAACCCCTTAATTTTCCCTATTTCCTTGAGAAAATATTACAGAAGATGGCGACAGGGGTTCAACAAGGGTCAGGAAATGAATCCATGAGTCTGTATCACTATGCACTTATTAAATTGTTGGTTTTGAAAGAGCTTGAGAAGTATAATGTTACTTGAGTTCAATTCATGGAAGAAAGGGGTTTTTCACAAGAAAATATTTACAACATTCCCCTATTGTCATGCTAGATATTGTTGCAGAACCCTCCAGAAAATAAAAAATAAAAAATAAAAAATAAAAAAATCCCTAAGCCACCATTGGTGTCTAAGGAAGCTATGGTAGTTGACAGAGTGACTCATATCAGGGTGATGAATTCTAAACAAATTAATGTTGAACGATCCATGGAAACTAGATATCTTAGTTATCTCCTGTCTAAATTCCAGAGACATTCTCGAAGGAAGCATCTCGAGGAAAGGCCAACCGAATCGGTTGAATAAATTGAGAAACTAATTGAAGAAGCAAAAGAAATGGTTGAAGAAGTTGAGAAACAAGTGGAAGAATTCAACTTTCCCGACTATAGTGCACTTGGATCGCCACTTATGTCTACTCCAACTTCTCCTAATTTGGTAATACCCGATCCATTGTCTTTAAATTTATGGAAGAAGAATCGAAGAATTAATAAGTTGAAGTAAACAATTAAAGAAATGGAATTGTTGGAAATACATATTAAAAAGGAAAATCAAATGCTTAAGAAGAATGGTTCCAAACTCAGAAAGACCAATGAATATTTACAATCTCAGCTGTGAATTCTCAGAAAAGAAAATATAACACTCAAACTTAGAAACAAGGCCTTAAAGTTTAATAAAGGTCAAGAAATAAAGGTGGAAAAGGAAATGCAAGAATATGTACAAGTTGTGCCTTCAGGGTTATATTTATTAGTATACATAATAGAAGCTACACTTTCACCTGCTTAGAAAAAAGAGCCAGATAAGAAAGAAGGAAAGAACATATATCAGATTGTTAATGACATATTAGATGATATAAAGACCAACATTATGGTGTTGGCCTCTGTCAAAATTACTTTAGTTGATTGGCAAGGAAAATATGAATTGTATGATTTGGGATGACATATAAACCACAATACAAATTTGAGATTCAATGCACGCAAGAAGAATGGTATAAAAAGTATTTATCTCAAGAAGAAAAATGGAGAACCCAACTATGGAGCTTAACCCATCATCTCATGACAATGAAACAAGAAAAACACCAAATGTATGAGTTGACATTGCAACTAGTGAATTGCAAGTCCCCCAAAGTAGTGTATTCGGTCGATCTTAATGAGCAATGGATAGCATTTCAATTGTCAAGGTTGCAGTCTAGTAAGAAGTTTGAAATTCTAACTATGGAATACTTTAAGGATATGTATATTGATTCTTCCTTTAGGGAGAAAAAATTGTCATGTGAGTTATATTCCTTTAACTTATTCTTTCAAATAGGGACAATCTAGAATCCAAACTTACTGGTAGGTGATATCCATTTGTGATCATTTATCTCTTTCATCCTTAATTAAATCAAATGGGAATTAGATAATAGATGGTTGCAACAATGTGAGTTAATGTCTAAACTTCATGTTCGGAGTGAGCATCATATGATCGTGGAGTTGTTTATTAATCATGAGGAAGTATTAACAGATTTAAAGAAATTGAACATTTTTAGAAATAATCAGAGAGAATCCATGCATTCATTTAAAGATATTAAGGATCAAGGTGCTCTACCCGCCTTAATGGTTTATAAGCGAGGGTGGCAATTATTTACAACTCAAATGCAACAAATAGATCCTATGGGATACCCATTATTTTGAATGGATATAACCATATCACAATTTTATCTTAATTGACTTAGAAGGAATGGAACCAAGTTGTTGGGGTTACGATTTCACTTTCTTCCAATTTGGTGTAGTATCAGAATATACAGAGTTGTTGATTTGTGGAATGAACATGAGTAGATTGCTATATGGGCAGAGGTTGACAGAAATTTGGGTCTGCATGTTGAGACAATGGATGGATATCCTTATTACAGATGGAGACAACTTCATAGTCAGTTGATAGCATGAGGAAATTCCATATGCTAAGTTGGGGGAATGTTAGGCTTCTAAATTGACTCATTTTATACAGTGGTTTTAATTGTTTGAGCTAGCAGACTCTTCCCTTTTTGCCTCATATCTTATCCTTTTGTCATTCCAAGCCCCTAAAAACTCATGATTATGCTTCTTAAGGTATGTAAGGTCAAAATATTGTTATGTTCCTCATATTACTTGATTGAGTAGGTTTTGATGGTAAAAGACAGTAACTAACATTTATTTACAACTTTTCTGAAAAATGTGTAAGTCAAGTAGAAACTCATACTTGTGCGGGGGATATGGAGAATCAACCACTCGGGTTTATCTAGTATCAAATATAGTTTCCTAATCATATCCCATCTCAGTCATATTGTGTACGTGGATGAGTGTAAATTCAAGTCTTTGGCTACAAGTATTGAGGAAAAATAGCACAGCAAGTCGCCAGGATCTTGGGAGTTGGTTCTATCTCAAGATTCAGGGATGATTGGGTGCGATTTGGAGAGGTTTGATCAATGGGTTTTATCCCACAATATTCTCCTTTCATCTTCAAATCATACAAGTTTTTTTCAATACATGGTTTCAAGATTTATCACTGGCAATGAAAAATATTTATGATGTAATTTTTGTTATTGCTATTTTGTAATAAACAAGACTTATAAAATCAGTAGATGGAAGCCTGAGATGGATAGTAATTATGTCCTTATGAGAATTATTGTTTCTACTATAAGAAAAAATTATTCATTAATCAAAGGAGAACTGTTGTTTTGCACTTGTTGTACGTGAATTTACTCTAGTTGTGTTTCTACCACCATTAATGCTGGTTTGTTTAGGTGTCACTTATCTATTTGTTTTGATCAGTTGTATGTGTGTGTGGCTATTTGCATATTCCTGTTGATTACAATTTTGATTGATGACTAATTTATGAATATATGTGTGTGTGCTTCGTTTAATAGTGTGACCTTCCATGGAATTTAAGAACAAAACAAAACATAGAACTCGATGTGCTATCTCATTTCTGCAATAAGTTTACTCTTCGTAAATTATAGAGGTGTGAACTATTAGCAGTTTTCATATTGATGTGACAACAAATATGAAAGTAGAGACTTTCAGTTGGAAACATAGTATTGCATTATTGAGCTAGGCAAGAAGCCTGCAAGAATATCAATGATGCCTAATTTTCTACCAAGACCAATTACAGACTTACAATTGAAAAAGTATTATGCAATTTTGATTAGGGTGTGTTTCATTCATAGACTTATTACAAAGTAGGGTTATAATATTTAAACCACTTGATCAAGCAGAGTTTTGTATTGATAAACAATAAAAACTACAAGAATATTATCAATACCTGAGGATCTACCAAGTGATCATTTGGCTGAGCAATATTTAATACTTTGATTTGGCTTTTATCTTTCTATGTGGTTTGTTTACAAGTTTACTGAGTGAGGTTTGATTTAATATAGTCTAGAAATACAGTTAGGCTACATCATTAGACTGCACAATTTGTGTTCATCTTCCATAAGTTTATGTACCATGGTTGATGATTAAATAGTTGGAAATTAATAGTATTTAATTTTACCAACATCTAGTTCATTGGAGGATATGGATAGGTAGGAATAAAGTCACTTTTTAAGACAAATTAGTAACTAGATTTCAAGTATCATCCCAGGTAATTTCACTCTTACATAATTCCACACTTTGGATAAGGTTCCCAAGGGCAGAAAAATGAATCCTCTACATATTGACAAGACCTCCTTATGGGGTTTCTTTGATGGTGCCAATCAAAATAGTGGAATGAAGTGTGCAATAGGATATGTTTTATATATATATCGGATGGCAATTATTTTGTTGGTAGGGATTTCGTGGGCTAGTGACCAAATAATTATGGTGAGTTTAAAGAACTTCTTCTTCCTATGAAAGCATCATTAAGAAAGGGATATTCATCCCTTCATATATATGGAGATTTAGAGATCACCATTAACTGGATGAGAGGGGAAAATCAGGTCCAAAAGGTCTAGTCTTTAAAATCTGGCTCTTCACTTAAGGGAAATTTCTTGTCATTTTCAATAGATTTATCTTTCTCATATTTATAGGAAATTTAATGAAACAAATAATTCCTTGTTGAAGGATGGTTTATTTAGATCTATTTCTCAAGTCAAAGAAGAATAATACAAAGATGGGACAATGATCTCATCTAGAATATGCTCTATTTATGACTTTTAAGACTACTAGAATTTTTTCGGCCTAATAATTTTTTGTTGTATGGTTAAGAAACCGATATAATTCTTTTTAATGATAGACAAAGTTCGCTCTAAGATATAATTTCTATTTAAGTAGATTAGTAATCCTATTCTTAGCAAAGGCATTTTGTTTTAAAGGATGTTTTTGTAGCTACCTAGATTTGCTACTGAAAAGGTCATATTTTTTGTGAACCTATGAGGATTGTATTTAAAAATACAATCTGGAAATATAAATGCATTGTTTTCCGAGGAAAAATAAATGAACTATACTAAGTGGGGATGAAGCCTAGAAGGAACAAAGGAGAAATTATCCTAGAACCCTTTGATTAGGATGGTCAAATTAGCATCCTAATTTTATTTTATTTTTACTTTCTTCTAAGTCTTTAATGTTAGAAAAATAGGATTGCAGAGCAATAACAATAAACAGAAATGAAAATATAATCACACACACACATTACAAGAGACACACAGATATATTGTGGTTCACCCAACTTAGGCTACGTCCACACTGAAGTTGCCAATCCTTATTATTATTCCATCCTGCAAAGTGAAGGGATACAACCTGCAGCACAACCGCTGCACTTCCTCTTCACTGTCTCACAGTCTCTCTTCTTGATCTCAGAGATATTTATAATGCATAAAACCTAATACATCAACCCTAGCCGTGTTACAATGTCTTTGTTTTATAAGGGAAATACAATGGGAAAATACCACGGGTTACAATGTCTTTCTTTACACCCCCCGGACCCCCTGAGCGTCGTGTCGGGGTCATAACCAAACCTGGGGTACAGACATGGCTGAATAATAATATCTTTGAATCTGGAGATCAGGCTCCACAACCAACAATCTCCCACTTGGATACTAATCACAGCAACTCCACCGCTGCTGCACTTGCTGGACTTGGACTTGGCAAATTTCTCCTCTTCACCTTTATGCTAGAAGGCCAACTAAAACTGAGCAGGAACTCAGTTTCTCTCTGGTCACTTCCTTTGTGAACATGTGTGCAGGATTCTGGCTAGTGTGTATCTTTTACAGCTTCAACAATTCATCTTCCAAAACAGAGCGTATGAAATGGTACTTGAGCTGTATATGTTTAGTCCTAGAATGGAATGTTGAGTTCTTTGCAAGATGAATGGCACTCTGGCTATCACTATACAACCTGCTATCCTTCTACTTCTTACCCACTTCCTCCATAAACCTCTGCAACTAAATCATCTCTTTACTAGCCTCTGTAACAACAACATACTCTACTTCCGTTGTTGAAAGTGAAACAACCTTCTGCAGTATCGAAATTCAACTTACTACTGTTCCACCTACAGTAAACATATACCCTGTGGTGCTCCTCCTGCTATCCTTATCACTTGCCATATCTGCATCAACATATCCCTGTAGAACAGTGTCTGAACCTCCAAAACATAATTCCTGAGTGGTGGTACCTCTCAAATACCTAAGAATCCACTGTACTGCCTTCTAATGTTCTTTACCTGGATTGTTCATATATCTGCTCACAACTCCCACTGCTTGTGCAATATCTAGTCTTGTGCACACCATGGCATACATCAAGCTGCCAACTGTTGATTGATAGGGAATCTTGGACATGTAATCTATCTCTTCCTGTGTCTTGGGACACATTTCCTTACTTAGATTGAAATGGCTGTCCAAAGGTGTACTTACTGGTTTTGCATTCTGCATTCTGAACCTCTCCAAAACCTTTTGTATGTACTCACTCTGAGACAATGTCAATTTGCGATTTTTCCTGTCTCTCGTTATTCTCATACCAAGGATTTGCTTTGTAGCACCCAAATCGTTCATCGCAAATGAATTAGCTAGTTTCCTTTTGAGGACATTTATATCCTGCATGTTAGACCCTGCAACAAGTATGTCATCCACATACAATAACAAGATAATACATCTTACATTGTCTAGATTCTTCAAATAAACACAGTGGTCAGAATGACGTCTACTATAACCTTGTTTTGTCATAAACCTGTCAAATTTTAAATACCACTGCCTTGGAGCTTGCTTCAAGCCATACAAACTATTTTTCAACCTGCATACCAAGTTCTCCTTACCTTTGACCTCATACCCTTTTGGCTGCTGCATATATATCTCTTCCTCCAAATCCCCATGGAGAAAGGTTGTTTTTACATCTAACTGTTCAAGATGCAAATCTTCTACCGCCACTAGAATTAAGATAGTCCTAATTGAATTCATCTTAACAACGGGAGAAAATATTTCATCAAAATCTATACATTTCTTCTATTCAAACCCCTTTACAACAAGTCTCGCCTTGTACCACTTCTTACCTCCTTCTTCTTCCTTCAACCTGTAAATCCATTTTTTCTGCAATGCTCTTTTACCAGCAGGCAACTGAACCAGATTCCAAGTTTGGTTTCCTACCAATGAGTCCATCTCCTCATTCATGCCTTGCTCCCACTTCTTTCTAGTTTCCACCTGCATTGCCTCTTCATAACATTCTGGTTCACCAACATCAGTCATCAACAAATAATACATTGAAGGAGAGTATCGTTTAGGGAGTTTACTTAACCTGGTAGATCTTCTTGCAGTTGCAGGAGTTTCAGTTACTTGCTGCTGTTCTTGATTTTATGGCACCTTTGGAACTTCATTTTCTTGAATTTCATCAAGTACTGTGTACTCTGTGTTTTCCTTTTCCTTTTTCTTTCCCTACAACTGATATTTATACATGACCTTTTCATTGAATATGACATCTCTACTTCTAATTATTTTGTGATTTTCATAATCCCATAAACGATAACCAAAATCATCAACCCCATATCCAATAAAGGTACATTTCTTGGATTTAGCTTCAAGCTTTACTCTATTTTCTTTATCAATATGGACAAATGCTTCACAACCAAACGTTCTTATAAATGAGTAGTTTACCTTTTTATCTGTCCATGCCTCCTTTGGAATACCACCATCCAAAGCACTTGAAGGTCCTCTGTTTATTAAATAAACAACAGTATTTACAGCATCTGCCCAAAACTGTAAGGGCAACCTTGCATGCAGTCTCATACGCCTTGCACGCTCCATGATCATTCTGTTCATCCTTTCTGACACACCATTTTCTTGTGCTGTTCTTGGGTCTGTCTTCTGTCTACGAATCTCATGGTATGAACAGTAACTATCAAACTCCTTGCCGCAGTACTCACCTCCATTATCAGATCTAAGACACTTCAACCTTTTTCCTATCTCATTCTCAACCAAAGCTTTCCACTTCTTAAAAGTAGCAAACACATCAAATTTCTGTCTAATGCAATAAAGCCAAGTTTTCCTAGTTGCATCATCAATAAATGTAACATAATAATGAGAGCCACCAAGATATTGTACCTGAGCCAGTCCCCATACATTAGTATGCACAAGCTCTAACTTTTCATTCTTCTTCTGTTTCCCAACCCTGAGAAATCTGACTCTCTTCTATTTTCCATAAACACAGTTTTCACAGAATTCCAAACTTACCTGCTTCAAATCTGGTAGCAACTTCCTTGAGTGGAGAATCTGCATCCCCTTCTCACTCATGTGGCCAAGCCTATGATGCCACAATGTTGTATCTGTTCGTGTGGAAGCTAAAGAGATAGAATGGTCAGTATTATGAGGACATAAATACAACGTACCTACATCCCATGAGATATAACATTTAGTCTTTATAACATTTAGAATGGTCAGTACATTTATCAATAGTATACTGACCATTCTATTGATAATACTGACATAAATACAACGTACCTACATAACATGAGATATAACATTTAGTCTTCATACAACATACTTACAACGTACCTGCATCCGTCCAAAAAAAAACTTGTCCTTGTCCTTGTGCTAGGTTGATGTCCTTGTGTGAGAAGGACCTAGGGTTTATGGAAAACAAACCCTAGAGGAGACTTAGAGTGCTGTGTTTGAGAGATTGTGTGAGACAACCTTTGGGAAATATTAAGGGTGGACTTGTTGGTGTTGATTCTATCTTGTTGTATGAGATTTTGAAGAGGCTAGGAGTAGCTTGGTATGACACCTTGCTTCCATTTTCTACTTATGTGGCTCTACTTTTTATCCTCCATTGGGCACGTTCCCAATTTAGAAGAGATCAAAGACAACCCTCCAACCTTTTAAGGTTTATCTACTCATCCTCATTAAATACACCATTAGGATTTTTCTCATGTATATGGTCAATGTGGGCTTCCATTTCCCTCAAATTCACATGATTGTTAATTTTCCCCCTTAAACCACTCCTTTGTTAACCTTCTAATATTTTTTGAGGATTCATAGAGTTGGAAAGTAGTTTCCCCATCTTACTTATGGCTGACATGCTCCCATTCCCGACCCACCATCTCCTTGTAATCCTTGTTCTCTAACCATGTATGATTGAAATTCTAGGGTGTTCGGGGTTTTTTTGTCATCACTTTACATTTGAAGAAAAATAGGTGAATGCTTATTTATGACCCTTGGTGTAAACTAATATCTATGTTTTGTTGCTTCTTCCAATACCCCATTAGAAACAAAAAATACTTTTCCTTTTACTTGTGCTAGGGTTGATGTCCTTGTGCGAGAATGACCTAGGTTTTATGGCGAAGAAACCCTAGATGAGACTTAGAGTGATTTGTTTGGAGAGATTGTGAATTTGTATTCAAATTATAAATAAATGTCTTTTTATGTGAATTTGTAGTCAACTTGTAATCATAAGATTTGGTCTCTACTTGCCAAGATTCCACGTGGAAACTTTTCGTGAAGAGCAAAATGTTGCAATGTACTAATTTGTTTTTCATAGTGTGTCTTAATGAAAAGCGAGTGTATTAACAAGATACTATCAACAATATTCTCTTGGTGCATATCTGTTATGTGATTATTTTCACTGTTGTGTATTACAGGATCTAGAGGAGGCCATGGACAATATACGTGGATGGCATAGAAATACTAAATCACAAAGGGGAAAGTGGGAGGCCATATATTCGGATATGGAATCCGAAGATACAATAAAGGTAAGAAGGCAAATCATCCTCAACCAAAGAAGGAAGCTGTTTATGGATTCACAAATGCTACAACATAGACGAGATAAAGTTTTATAAACTATGTTTTGTTTTTCAACTCCAAAACATGATATCAATATGTCAAACTTATGACTAAAGTGAGGTTTTGTGTTGGATAGCATATTGGTTGAAATGATATAATTGTTGTACTAAACATTATTGACTATGTTGTGTATTATAGGGGTTAGATGAGGCCATGGAAACATATTGTGTCATATCAAATAAGGACACAACAGATGTCACGGGACGTCAGGTACTAAAATTTTCACTTAACTTAGGAAAATTTAATCTTGACATAATTTAATGCATGTTGTTGATTATTTTAGATGGAGATTGGAGCAAATGCATAGCCTGAGCGCTCAACTAGAAATGGAAAAATATATGTACGTGGGTGTGGACTTAAAAATGTTAAATCACGTAGAGGACAGTGGGTGGAATATGATATGAGAATGGATCCTCCAGACACAACAAATGATTTCATTGAAGAAGAGGTTGGTTTGGACTATAGTACATGGGATTACTAATTTGATAAAATTGTTGTTTGTGGATGTTTTATATGTAGTGGAAAGAAATCATTCAAATAATCGATTGTACAAAGACATTACATAGATGATGAGCTTCCAGTGGGCCGTATTCCTCATACAATCGATTCAAATCCAATAGGAGTTGTGGTAAGGAATTTTCCAATTTGATATAAATAACATATATACTTCTTTTAAACATTGTTTTATATTATTTAAATAATTAATTTTTTTCTTAATGGATACCTGTAGGATAAATTTATTGGTTTAAATTTTCATGGATCACCAACTTCCATCCTAGAGGGCGATGATCATTTATCAGATGATACATCTAACAAAAATATGTGCCAATATACCAGCTCAAAAGATGAGGAATTGATGAAAACAAGTAACAAAACAAGAACTAGTTTAAAGATGCATAATTTTCTTAAAGACAAGGGGAAGGTGGACTACATATCCTATGAGAATGAATGTGATAGAGATGATGACTTTCCCTTGAGTTTGAGATCAATTTACAAAGAGACATTTGATCGTCGACTATATTGTGCTTGTCCTAGTGATCAACAACTACCTAGATTGTACAAGGTGTTTCAATATTGGGGATACAACTACATGATACGACCCTCCAATATTCATGGAGCGAATCTAGGCCTCTTTATCGTCCAAAATGTATATGTGGGATATAAACATAGAAACAATTCACAACAAACCACTAGGAGATTAATGCCATATTATGGTCCGTCATATTGCAGTGGTGAATGGAGAAGGCTAGTAGAATATAAGCCTAGCATGTCAGCATATGGTCTCAATTCAGATATGTATACACATCTTCTCCAATTGGAAAGTGGAAAAGAAATGAATAGATGCCGTCTTATGTATATATATGTACGTGCATACACACACAAAATTATTGCAAGACTTATAAATACTAGTAAGGGAAGGGACCCTACTGTAAGACTGAATTGTCAATTTGTTGAGGTTATAAATGATAAAGATGGATATATGGAAATAGAGGTTGATAAATTGATAATGGTTGAGGCTATTATGGACCTTACCATTGGGGACAAGTTATTAATTGATTACCCCTTAAAACGCTCTCATGTGCGAAAGAAAATGGAAGAGCAAGGTCTCCTTAGGGATGTTCATAAGGGAAGAAAAACAAAGAATAATAAATGAGTTTGGATTGATGTTTCATAAACTATGTTGTCAAAATTGTGTTTTATTTAAATTATTGTATACAAAAAGCAGTCTATAAATTAATGTTCCATTATTCAATTGATGTATATATGTTCATCCATTTTATATTTTTATTTTTTAAGCCATATTTGATTATATTTCTTTGAAATTGATACATTATGATTTATCCAATTGTTTCCAAACATTAAATAATGCTTTTGTTTGTCGATAGGTAGAAGATGCTAATGAAACACCTACTAATAGCCAAGATCCAACCGAGTTATTAAGATTTGGACGGGATGATCCAAACCATACTAGGGTGAAAAGAGCAACATTGCAGACAATACTACCAGCTGAGAAATTTGAAGAGCTAATGAGATTAGCATACACTGATAACATGCCACCTAGCCTTAATGATGATGATGATGAAGATAGTGAAAATGAAGTGCATGAAGAATGATTGAATGAAATGCTTATAGGTTTCTTTGGGGATGGAAACAATGATGACAATAATGATCATATGGTTGACAGTAACGATGATAGTAGGGGTAATTGCCACCAATGTAATGTTGATGATAAAAACTTGAAAGAATCCATGAAGCAAGTAGAGAATACACTCATGTTCAAATCGGGTGCAAGTAGAACCTCAAAACTAGCATGCACATTAATATTATTAGAAATCAAGTCACTATTTCATTGGTTAGACAAAGGATTCACTACCCTACTGAAATGAGTTCAAATATTTTTCTTACTTTGCATTGTCAATTGGTGCATGTTCCAAATTTTGCATTGGGTCACAATGGACTAAGCCCATTGGTCATATTCATGAGAGTTTGTCAAATTGATGCTAAGGGTCAAATAATTGCCAAGGAGGAAAATTACTAGTTTCCTAGGTTGTGGGTGGAAGCATTGGGATTTGAAATAAGAAGGATAATAAATGATGTGTGGACATTAGAATAGCATAAATATTCAATAAAGGAGCTAAATAAATATATACAAGTGAAAATCAAAGTGGCATTTGATCATGAAGACACATGGAGGAAGTGGGACCCACACAAGCTAGATTTTCTATGCCACATGGCATCCTCCTCTTGTCAATTCGAATCCATAAGAAGCCCAAGGATCTTGGGATGAGTGGGAAGGTCAATATACTTGGAATGAATCAATTTAGGTAAAATTGGAGTGGAAGAGTAACTCCCATGGAAGAGGAAGAGGCATTTTTGAGCTAGTGAGACACTTCGACTAGATTCCCTAGCTCTATGACACAAATGATGAAGATGCTATGACACCTATGACACAAATATGACCTGAAGGATGAAATATGACATATATGACATGTCAGGGATAAAAATAGCCTCCAAGAGGGCACTCAAGGGAGTTAGGGTAGCTAATATGCTTCCACATGTGATTTGGTGGATGTGGGAGACTAGGAATTGTTGTACAAGTGGCATTCTTTGGAATCTCTTCCCAACTTGAGTTGTAATGCATCTCTTGGAAGGAATTCGACCCATATAGAGATTTGAAACTTTATAAATGTCAATAAAAAATAATGAAACTAGCTTTTGATCATTTTTAGAATTTGCAACTGCATTTGTGAAGAGGGAGAGCCAGTGGATGACTAGTTTCACGCCTTAGACAATTTCGAGGGTGAAAGATTCCCATCCAATTTGGTAATTGGAAAATACATTCAGACCTTTCATTTGGATCTTTAATGGAGTCATTTTTTGCAAGTGTAAGCTATAGGGCAGATCATGGTTTCTTCTATTGCAACTCATTCCTTGAACCATTTCCAGTTTCATTGCATATTCTTGATCCTTGACGGAGGGCGTTTTTGGTGAGCTAGTGTACTATTTGGGGGAGATTCTAATGCCCCATTTATTTTATAATATGAATTAAATACTCTTTTCTTCATCTCCAAACAATTTCAGGTCGAAATATCAAGTGGTTGTGTGTAAAATTGATTATTATTGAGCAAACAATGACCATTCCCCCACTAGATTGATGTATGCCAATGTATTGATGATGATTTAGAATGGAAGAATGTTTATTTGATATATTTATGATGTATGGAATTCCAATTATGATTATTACAAGTTTCATGTTCATCACTTAAGCATTTGGAGCTATCTTGCACAATTTTATTTCATTTGAAGAAGATTTAATGTTATTTCCCCCAAGGTCGAAACTAGTCTTCTTGCATCTGATTTAAGGGAGTTATAGCAGACATTAAAATTTGATATGTGATGCATATGAGTTCATTTTTATTTCCTTTATATTTCCCCTACTTCCATTCAGAAATTCGAGTTGGATTGAGTGCATTTGGAAAGTCATTTTCATCGTCTACCCTTAGGGGATTTGAACCACAATTTACTAGTAAAACTCCATACATTGATCAGATTTCCAAAGTGAGTTTTATAAGTCATTTAATGGTTAAACGACACCTATAAACACCATTTTTATGTATTAACATCATTCATATACCTACAGGTACAATTTGAGAGCATTTGGAGCTATCTAGAGCCATCTACCATTGGGGGTTTGAGCCTCGAAATTACTAGTAAATTCCATGAGTTCTCTTGGATACCTATTTGACCACAAAACCACATATAATGCTGAAAATATACTTTAATTAATGTCTTATAATAGATCCAAGTCTCATACCAACCATTAGTGGCGGCTATACAGTGTTTGGAAGAGATTTGTTCCAAGACCCAAGGGGGATTTCCACTTCCCAAATTGACTAGTCTTTCCCCGAAACTTCATCCCTTGAAAATTGCAGACCATGGTTGGGTATATCAGTTGATTATATGTCTTATAGATGTGTTAATATTTCCCATCACCCTTCTTGACCTTCCTCACCAAGTTTGAAAGTAATTGGAGGAGTTTGGAATCAATTGTATCCATATACCTAGAGTTGAAATTTGGTGAATTTGAGCACATTGAGAATTTTATTATAAAGGGACATTACAGTGGTATCAGAGCATGGTCCTTGCACCTGTGAATTAATATCATACATTGAAGAATAATATTCAACCATGTCTTACTATTATGATGAATCCTATGAGTACAATTTTTATGAGGAATATGTAGATGCTTATGAACAATATGAAGGAGAATGTGAAGGGTATGAGGAAGAGGTGCCATCATGCAACACTTCTTACAATTTTAGGAGGAATGAAGACTATTATTATGACCATATGTATGATAAATATGAGTATGTCACACCACCAAAGGATAATTCTATGAACGAGTTACAAAGATGGAGAGCAACATATAAAACCTTGCCCCAACAATATCAAGAATATCTTGCTTCGAGGGAAGATACACAAAATGCCATGCATTTTGAAGACTATGCTGATTGTGTGTTTGCAAATAGGCCCAAAAAGGAAGATGTGGAGTTAGTGAAGAAAGGTTTATGCCATTCTTGTAAAGAACCTTGGAGAGAGTATCACATGTGTGTAAATGAAATGTGTGTGAGTGAAAAGATCAATGAAATATCTGAAACTTCGGTGAAGACATGTATGTCCTACTTGAGGAACGTTTTTGGATTTTCTTCAAAAATAGACTCCAAATATATTGATAGTAAGGAAAAAAAGGGGTAAAATGCATCATCTTGCTTGAAGGAGCAAAAGGAAGAGACATCACAAGAGCATGAAGAAGATTCTATTGAAAATATGGAAGATCATTTTGAGACACCTTCTACTTTAGACATGAACCAAAGAGTATCTACTGATGGATGCTTGAACTATGAAGAAGTACTTACTGATGGTTTCTCACACCTCTACGTTGGTGACATAGAGATCACTTTTGAAAGTGTTCCTGCAAGCGAAACTTCCATTAAACATGAAAATGAAGACCTTGTAGCAGTTGAAGAAGAAACAAGATCAACTTCCCCATCACCACTTGAGCTTCATGAAGTTGGTCCAAGCAAGAAAGAAGAAGATGAGGAGGTTCATTTGAAAGAGACTCATTTCCTTGAAGGGTCCTTAAAGATGAATGAAAAGAATATCCCAGAGTCCCTCAGCATTCTCCATGACACTCAAACATTGGTGTCAAATTCTTGTTGGAGAGCTACTTCATTGGAGGAAACATCCTTCCTTGAAGACATGGAGAAAATTAAAAGAGCAATGTGCCACATCAAAGGTAATTTCATGTCTTTGATTTTTTATAGAAACCATTTGTTTGAGCTTAATGAATTGTTACATGATGCATACTTGAAGAATAATGAGGATAATCATAAGCTCACAATTCAAAATGAGCAACTTCTTGAAAAGTTGCAAGATACTTGTTTTTCCTCCTATGTTTCAGATTGTCAAATGGTAGATTGTTTGGAGGATTCTCATGACATGGTGGATCATGAGAAATGTGAAAATTTGAATGTGCTTGATGTGTTTGAAGATGAACGTGAAAAGATCCAAACACTTGATGTGGTGAAAGAGGAACTTGAATTGTCTCTTGATGAAGGTTATGCAATTTTTAAAGAAGAGCATGATTCCTCTACATTGGAACCAATCTATGACAAAGGTTTCACACTTTTTAAGGAGCTGCATGATACTACCCATATGGATCTTCCCCATGATGAAACTTCTGCACTTCATTGATCATTTGGGTGAGTTGGTTCATTCTCCTACATCCTACAATTCCTTGTTTTGCAGCATTAGTCTCAATGAAGTATGGGTGAAAGGGTTCTTTTTGATGGTGCCACATGAGGAGTATGGAACTCCTAGATTTACATTTTATGATGACATGGTTGGAGCACATTCTTATTCACATTTGCAGCACCATCATTTGTCACTTTATGATGATGCACATCTACATGGATGCACCTATGATATGCGTTTGAGTCACTTGAAGACTCATGGTTTTTCTTGCTCAACACTTGGTTCATTTGATGTTGGAGGAAATTCATCCAACACTTGGGTGAATAGATTTATGATTGGAGAATATTTTTGTTGGTAGCCACATACCTTGTTATATCTTTATGATTCTCACATTCATGGATGTATGGGTGAAACTTCTTTGAGTCATTTGAAGTCTCCTTGTTTTTCTGCTCATTATTTGGTTTGGATTTTAGTGGAGATTCTTCATTCACTTCTTGGATGAAAGAATACATGGCTGAATATTTTGATGCATATCATATCCTTTTGGAGAATCATTATAGGACATGGGATACTCACCTATTTCATTGGAGCAGATTTGATTGGTTACTTTTTGATTGTATGCACTTGGAAAATGGTGGTCTACTTTCTTGGAGGTATAAGCCCTTTCATGACTCTTTGATGAAGCATCTTCTTGATGTACATTTTTATTATGTTGTTATGTACTTTGATGATATATATTTTGTACTCATGATGTTTGGAAGAATTCATACAAGAAAATGGGATCCAGGAATCCTCTTATCTGATGGTATGGGTTGGAGAGCACTCTTAATTGTCGGGGTGAAATACAAACAATGGGACCCTGGAATAATTTTTGTTTCATTGGTTTCAATTTTTTTCTAGAAACAAGCAGTATGGGAGATGGATTCCCGACTTAATAAAGTGAGTTTAATCAGAGTAGTGCAGCAACAATCATGGTCGTTCCTCTCTAAAAGCTTCATGGAATCTCAAAGACTCAAGGTTGGGAAATTCAGTGGCAAATTCAAAGAATTATACATGAAGTAGGTTCTTCAACACCCATGTTTGAAATTACTTGAAAACAAGAAACATTGGGAAGGGAGGATTTGTCATGTCCCAAATTTTTCATTGGGTCACAATTGCATAATCCCATTGGTCATATTCATGAGAGTTTGTCAAATTGATGCTAAGGGTCAAATAATGCCAAGGAGGAAAATTACTAGTTTCCTAGGTTTTGTGTGGAAGCATTGGGATTTGAAATAAGAAGGATAATAAATGATGTGTGGAACTTAGAATAGCATAAATATTTAATAAATGAGCTAAATAAATATATACAAGTGAAAATCAAATTTGATCATGAAGACACATGGAGGAAGTGGGACCCACACAAGCGAGATTTTCTATGCCACATGGCATCCTCCTCTTGTCAATTCGAATCCATAAGAAGCAAAGGGTCTTGGGATGAGTTGTAAGGTTAATATACCTGGCATGAATCAATTAAGGTCGAATTGGAGTGGAAGAGTAACTCCCATGGAAGAGGCATTTTGGAGCTAGTGAGACACTTGGACTAGATTCTCTAGCTCTATGACAACAATGATGATGATGCTATGACACCTATGACACAAATAAGAATTGAAGGATGACATCTGACATATATTACATGTCAAGGATAAAAATAGCCTCCAAGAGGGTGCTTAAGGGAGTTATGTCAACTAATATGCTTCCACGTGTGATTTGGTGGAAGTTGGAGACTAGGAATTGTTGTACAAGTTGCATTCTTTGGAATCTCTTCTCAACTTGAGTTGGAATGCATCCCTTAGAATGAATTCGACCCATAGAGAGCGTTGAAACTTTATAAATGTCAGTAAAAAAGAATGAAACCAACTTTTGATCATTTTTAGAATTTGTAATTGCATTTGTGAAGAGGGAGAGCTAGTGGATGACTAGTTTCTTGCCTTAGCCAATTTCGAGGGTGAAAGATTCCCATCCAAGTTGGTAATTGGAAAGGCCATTCAGACCTTTGATTTGGAGATTTAATGGATTCATTTGTTGTAGGTGTAAGCTATAGGGCAGATCGTGGTTTCTTCTATTGCAACTCATTCCTTCAACCATTTCCAGTTTTCATTGCATATTCTTGATCCTTGAGGGAGGGCATTTTTGGTGAGCTATTGTACTCTTTGGGGGAGATTCTAATTTCCAATTTATTTTATAATATGAATTAAATACTCTGATCTTCATATCCAGAAATTTTCAGGTCGAAATATCAAGTTATTGTATGTAAAATTGATGATTATTGAGCAAACAGTGACCATTCCCCCACTAGATTGATGTATGCCAATGTATTGATGATGATTTCGAATGGAAGAATGTTTATCTAATATATTTATGATGTATGGGATTCTATTGATGATTATTACAAGTTTCAGGTTCAGAGCTTAATCATTTGGAGCCATCTTGCTTAGTTTTATTTCATTTGAAGAAGATTTAATGCTATTTCCCCCAAGGTCGAAACTAGTCTTCTTGCATCTAATTTAAGGGAGTTATATCAGACATTAAAAGTTGAATGGTGATTCATATGAGTTCATGTTTATGTGCTTTATATGTCCCCTTATTTCCTTCATAAATTCGAGTTGTATTGAGTGCATTTGGAAAATCATTTTCATCATCTACCCTTAGGGGATTTGAACCACAATTTACTAGTAAAACTCCATACATTGATCATATTTACAAAGTGAGTTTCAGAAGTCATTTGATGGTTAAAATAAACCTATAAACACCATTTCTATGTATTAACATCATTCATATACCTACTGGTACAATTTGAGAGCATTTGGAGCTATCTAGAGCCATCTACCATTGGGGGTTTGAGCCTCGAAATTACTAGTAAATTCCCCGAGTTCTCTTGGATACCTATTCGACCACAAAACCACATATAATGCTGAAAATATACTTTAATTAATGTATTATAACATATAAAAGTCTCATACCAACCATTAGTGGCGGTTTTACAGTGTTTGGAAGAGATTTGTTCCAAGACCCAGGGGGGATTTCCACTTCCCAAATTGACTAGTCTTGCCTCGAAACTTCTTCCCTTGCAAATTGTAGACCATGGTTGGGTATATCAGTTGATTATATGTTTTATATATGTGTTAATGTGTCCCATCACCCCTCCTGACATTCCTCACCAAGTTTGAAATTAATTGGAGGAGTTTGGAATCAGTTGTATCCATACACCTAGAGTTGAAATTTGGTGAATTTGACCATATTGGGAATTTTATTATAAAGGGACATTACAATTGGTGTACATAATTTGTAAACATTCATCAACTTTGTTTATATTTATTTAAGGGGATTTTAAAACCATATATTGTATATAAACAGTCCTAGTATAGATTGACATATCAAACATGTTCATCACAAGTAAAAAATTCAATTGATTTCATATCTGGAAATCTTACACGGAGCTAAAAACTAAAATATTCCCTAAAGAGAATGTGTTGGCATCAACTTGCAGAGAGGTGCGCCAGTTGTTGGTTAAGTTGGGGATTGACTACAAGCAAATTCTTTCATAAAAATTACTAAATTTTATACATAGATGAATATCAAAACAAGGTAGAATTACATGTATGCAAAGAGAAGAGATATCGTACAAATGTACAAGGTCCTTTTCATGTCCCAAAAATTTGTATTAGGTCACAATGGCCTAAGCCCTTTGGCCATAGTCATGATAGTTTGTCAAATTGATGCTAAGGGTCAAATAATTTCCAAGCATGATGTCCAAGTTGGTAATAATGCAAAATTAGATCCAAATGGACAAGGTGGGTCACATCAAGAGAAAATTCCCAATTCAAAGTTTGTAATATTCCCATCCAAATGAACTATCATGGAGGATAATTACTAGTTCCCTAGGTTGGGGGTGGAAGCATTAAAAGTTGGAGTAAAGGAGCTACATGACCCAAAATGAACTTGGACTTAAAAATTCACATTAAATGGTTCAATTAAATAATAATACAAATAAAATAAGGTGGCATTGGATCATGAGGGCACATAAGAGGTTGTGGGACCCACATGTGGCAAGATTCCTCACTACTCTTGGCATGATTCACTCACCAATTCAAGTTCAATATGAAGGGTAACATACTTGGGGGAGTTTAAGAGGTATTATTCATGGCATGAGTCATGTAAGGTCGAATTGGAGTGGAATAATAACTCCCATGGAAGAGGAAGAGGCATCTTAGAAGAATTGTGACACTTGGAGCTAGATTCCCTAACTCCTATGACAATAATGATGAAGATTATATGACACCTATGACAAAGTTCAGACCTGATTTATGACATATGACATATATGACATGTTAGGTCTAAACATAGCCTCCAAGAGGGCGCACAAGGGAGTTATGGAAGCTAAGAAGCTTCCCCATTCGAATTGAGGGAAGATGGAGACTAGGAATTGTTGGACAAGTGGCACACATTGGAATATATTCCCAACTTGAGTTGGCATGAGTCTTTTGGATGGAATTCGATCTAAGGAGGCCTTTGGAATTTTATAAAATACAAGAACAAATAATGAAAGCAAATTTTGATCATTTTTTATTTGCATCTTTGCAATTTGGAGAGCTTCTAGCTTGTCCATGCTAGTGGAGTGTTTACTCTACTTTCCTTAGTACCAATTTCGAGGGTGAAAGATTCCCATCCTAATTGGAAATTGGAGAGGCCATTCAGATATTTAATTTGGAGATACAATGGATTTATTTGTTGCATGTTGAAGCTACAAGGAATCTCATGATTCTTTCTTCTTCAACTTGTTCCCATCTCTATCTCACATTTCTATGCATATTTTGGTTCTTGGAGGAAGGGCGCCTTTGGTGAGATGTTGATATCTTTGTGAGAGTCCAATATACACCATTTATTTGTATTCTTATATATATACTCTTTATTTAATGCTCATAATACTCTCAGGTCGAAATACCAAGTGAAACTATGTAAAAATACCAAACAATGCATAAATGGTGCCATTTTCCCTACATCTTGTTGTGAGAGCTTGAAGTTTCTTTATTTTGATTTGTATTAGTTCATATCTGTGATTTTATGATGTATGGAGATTCATTAATGTCCTTAAAAAGTTTCATATACATTAAATAATCCTTTGTAACACAAATATTGAATTTCATAGCAAGTGGTGAAGTTTCCTATCATTTCCCCCATGTGAAGACATGTCCAAAAACCTCTGATTTATGGGAGTTGAAGCAGCCTTTAGAAACTTATTAATGATGCATTTGGGTGACCATTAAATTCCTTTAACTAATACATGTCTCTTTTCTGAAAGTTGGGAGGGTATTACTGCATTTGGGAAGCCATTAGTGACCTCTACCCTTGGGGGGTTGAACCTCGAATTTACTAGTAAATTTCCCTATTTTCTCCTGAAGTTAAATGAATGTTTCAAAAGAATTTTGAGAGTTTCCAAGGATCCATCAGCTTCATTTTTATTTCTCAATACCTTTCCAACACTCTCAGTCCCAATTCGAAATTCTTAGGACTCTTTTGGAGTCATCTACCCTTGGGGGTTTCAACATCGATTTTCCTAGTAATTTTGCCTTTCATTCTCTAATTGTAAATGCAAGTTGATGAAGTATTTGGAAAGTGTACAAGAATATAATATCTGATTTAATGTGTCCAAATACATCTCAATCCACCTCATACACCATTCAAAAATATTTGGGATCATTTGGGACAGTTTAGGGCTTTACTAGTCCAAGTTTCGAAAATTGACTAAATTGGGAAAAATTTAAAATTGGGGACATTATAGTCCTACAATTCCAAATAAGGTTCTACGGCACATGCCAATTATAACTAGACTTCAGCGAATGTTTCATTGCAATTCACTTGCACAATTGATGGACTGGCATACAAAGAATGAGAGTAAAATGGATTCATGTGAATTCCGTCAGACTGCAAAGCAATGAAACACATAGAGGAAAAATGGCCAAGAAAATTCAAAGATGAACCCCGCAGTATTAGGTTTTGGATTTCAATAGATGGAGTGTTCCCATTCTCTTTCATGAGCAACAATAATATTTTTTGGCCAGACAGATTGATAGTATACGATATTCCCCCTTGGATGAGTGCTAGAAAGGAGCACCTTATGCTGACTCTCAGAGTTCTAGGAAAACATCAAGTTAAAAACATGGATGTTTATCTTGTGCCTTTTATTAATGAGATGCAACTACTATGAAAAGGAATACCAATGTATGACATATCACATCCTCCATAAAATAGGTCATTCATGTTATATGGTGTGCTATGTTGGACTATTCATGATTTCCCAGGGCTTGGTGTTTGTTTTGGTAAGATTAAATATTTACGTATTTACACTCATAGTTTATTTTCATCCCAACTTTCATACCTAGTTTTATACTATTATTTTGATGTTATTAACATTACTTATTGAATTACAAAGCTTTAAACAAAGGGGAAATTTGCATATCCAATATGTGTAGAACAATTTCAAGGGCGGTATTCTAAAGATCTACATAAATTTATTTATGCAAACAACAGGGTTTTTCTACCACTAGATCATAAGTTTAGAAATCGCTTGAAGAATAAATTTGATGGAAAAGTTGAAAATAGAGGCCCTTGGCCCATTATTATGGGTCCAAATGATTGGCTTAAGAAGTATGAAGATGTTGAATTGAAATCTTGGGAGTATTTTGTTTATCGATGTGATTCAATTGAAGGACCAGAACAAGTTGTAGTTAATATGCCATAAGGAATGAAAAGGAAATCCATATTTTATGAGCTCCCTTACTAGAAGGATCTATTAATACATCACCTATTATATCCTATGCACATCTTCAAAAATGTCCCAAATTCTATTTGTCGACATATATCGGGAAAAGAGAAGGACACCTTGTCTTCGAGGAGAGATATTGCTCTTTTACGTACCAAAATTGATAGAAAACATTTGTGACCAAATAGGGAAAATGAAACATATGCAGAAGCTCCATGGGTTTTGAAAAAAAAGGAGCTAGACTAACTGAAAAATGCCATTCGTTGAATAAGGACACCTTCTAGCTATGGGTAATCATTTGGTAAAGCTTATACAGTTGATGGACATATCACAGGATTAAAAACACATGATTTTCATAATTTTATGAAGGTATTATATATCATCATTTAACTTTAATCAGTAACATTGATTAAGTATGTTCCCCATGACGGGTTTTATACGGTGGGCCACACATCTTATACAAGCATGAGCCCAGAGCAATCCAGGGGAGACCACGTGTCCATCCCAAACGTTAGTCCAGAAGGCTCGATCGGGATTCACGCGTCCTGTCCTAATGAACCAACAAGACCTCACCATGCATGTTAAAAAGAACATCAAGCGATCGCAACTTCTCCCCTTCTCTTGCTCTGTTAATCATGGCATTCATATGTGAATCCAATTACACCCGCATCCATTAAATCCTATGCAAATGGGTGTATGGATCCCTCCGATTGACCTTGGACATACCATAATGAAACCTATTGATTGTTGCTTCAATTATGGCCTCGTTCGGCGGCACATATGACGTCTTATGGAAATTTATGGGGCTCACTAGCTGCACCAATCCTTATTTAAACTACTTGTTGACCACCTTTGCGCATCTATGTTGGCTGCCTTCACAAATTATTGCACTCTCCCTATCTGCAACCAAGTTGTTTGCAAACCATCCCCTGTTATCCTGCATATTATGGTTCACACCAAATCCACCAAGTGCCACATGGTGAATGGTCCCCGCCGTTCCCATGCACCCCGAGCAGAGAAAGATATGGCGAAACACATGGGATTTTTTTAGGAAAAGGTTAGTTTCCAGGATCATGACTGAATTGAGCATTGGGAAAGGAGGTAGCGCCAAGATAAACCATGTCCTGCACCTCAAGAGATAAATCAGGTATTTGAGGGAACAATTGAAGACTCTAGAGTATCGTGCACCAGAGACACAAGACATACTCGCATTCTTAGGCTCTTATAGGCCATGAAATAAATGATGTTTATGAATTTTGAGGACTTTCTGGATGGTTATATTCAGGTTGAACGTTGTCCCCTAATGGTAGAAAAATTCTTGGTGGACCTGGAGGACAATATGCACCGACTGGGGCATAACCAATTGGTAATAAATGAAACCCTAAACAATCTAGATGGTTGAATGGAAGTGATGGCGAAGGAAATGGTTGGAAAATAGTTCGTGGGAAAGCAACTGGTATTTCGCCGAGATCCAGACGTGGTGGCTCAGGATCCTAGTATGGGCGTAGTCCCTACTTCGAGTAGCTACAACGAAGACATCACCGACATCCCAGAGTAATATCTTCTTACTAGTTTCTTCTATTATTTCATACTCTAGTTTTATGGCACAATCTAGTCTAGTCATCTATGTTTCTAAGGTCATAACCCCTGGCTTGTGGGGGATCTGTTGAATTCTATTCTGATAACGGCAAAGACTCTTTCTTTTTATTTTGGACACCTAGTGTTACACAGAAATCTTCCACCCTGTGAGCATCAGCATTCTTTGGCCTGTAGGATCCATTTCAGTGACTCAGATCCATTTTCATCCTTCAGTGATACCAGTTTACCCTATTTTTGTTCCTACCCGCATGTTGCATCACTATAGCATGCGTACCCGCGAGTTGCATCCCTATAGCCCGAGGGTATCAAGTAAAATGGTAAAAACCACTATTTTATTACTTTTTACTCCCAAAAAGCGGTCATTGGGTGACCTTTGGCTCTCCATCTGCCCAAGTAATGTCTCGATGAGTCCTTTCACCTACCTTTGAGAGGACTATATATTGAGCATATATGGCTTATGGACGGGAGGGAGGAAGAAGAGAAGAGTAAAGACACTCTAGTGGATTTTTGCCCTATCTTGAGTCTGCACTCATTGATCCTTGTAGTTGTGAACCAGTTATGTTCACCTTCCAAACTCCTTGCTAGTTTGAGTTTTCCTTTCATGGAGGATTGAAGTGGTGGAGGCACAAGTGGATTGATCTAGATCTTGGTTTAGATTGGTTGCCAGCAAGAGGTCGTATCACTTTGTACTTCTTCTTGTTCATTAATGGAAATACTCATATTCTCGTCCATTCATGGTGTGAATGTCATTTATTATACATTGGGTTACATTTGCTTATGATTTTATGGACCATTGTTATTGATAATGTTAATGTCATTTATATATCACATGTACTTGTTAGATATTGGTTTTCAAGACTAATTTGCAGATTACAAGTGCTTGGATGTGTGTGGATTGAAAGCTCCAACGGGGATCTACATCAAACGTTGGATCGAGGTTGGTTACATTTCTCCATTATCTTAACATTGTCATTTATAATAGCATTGATTTGAGAATTGAGTAGATTTCTGGTAGTCATCTGTTTGTTGTGGTATTCCCAAGCCATAGTGAGTTTTCTCCAATACAGAAATGGCGACTCCGCTGGGGAAAACATCCATGTTTGGGAAATTTTTTGAGCATTAGTCCATAATTAGAGTTGTTATTTATCGAAGCTCTGTGTCACTGATTGGCTGTTAAGATACATTGTAGAAAACTTGCTTTTTCTGAGCCTCTGGACTCTTTATTTGACCATTTTCTTTTCCTCACCCGCGGGCAGGCTTAGTTCTGCCCGCGTATACCTGCCTCTGCTTACACTACTGCTCGCTGGTACCCGCAGGTATTCCTTCGACAGTAGCGTGTAACTCCGGCTTTTGTTGGTTTATGGCTATTGGTTGTTGCTGGGTGAGTTTGGTTGGTTCCTGAGTCTTTGTTGGCCTCTTTCTTGACTGTTTCATACCATGGCTGTGACCAGATCTCTTCGTTTCTCTTGGTTGAGTCTTGATGTTTAGGATCTATTGGGTTGTCTTAGTGATCTTCTTGGCACTTCAGTGACTGAATAGTAGGATTTTGCTTGCATTTTTTCATTCCATATATATTGAAAAAATACAAAAATATTCATTTAGTTTTTTACATTTTCCTTTCTGTTTATAAGAGAAAATACAAAAATATTTTACTTTCATGTACTGCATCTTGCATTGAGTGCTTGTTTCCTTCATCTTAGGTTCTTCTTGTGCATCGAAAAGATAAAAGATTGCATCTTTATTTCGGAATTGTTGGTTGACTTTGCATATTAGTGTCATTGTTTTATTGGATAGATGAGTCTAGGATTGGATGATGTTGCATACTATTGAGTCTACACATCACTAGTTTCATGATCATATCCCTTGAGTAATCACAGCCACTAAAATTAATGCTTAATCACTAAAATTGATTAGACTGATTTTATTTTATAGGGTACAACAACTAGCATAGGTTTAGAGTCTTGGAATAGATCATTGTGAGTTAACAATCCAAGACTACTGAACGAAACATTAGGTGTCTGACCAGGGAGTGGAGGAATCCATGGTATAGATCGGTGTTCTCAGGAAAGCTCTACTCAATCCAGAGTTAAGCACGAGGTCACGGGAGGTTGGTTGAGGAGATATCCCTCTGATACCGGCTGAACGTGGGAGATATATCCATGATTTGTTCGTATCTGGGGGTACTGGAGGTTCGTCCTCTTATGCTTCAGGCTTAGCTACCCTTCCCATATGACGGGTCCCACCTGTGACTGTCCCCCTGAGCATTGGTTATATTGCGGTAAACATAGTTTCCTTACCTAGGTACCGCACAGGGTACTTGCAATGGTTATGTTGTTTGTGTCCTGAGTCAGATAGGGATTGGACAACACAGTTGTGTTCGTGCAGTGGACTTGACCCTGTCGACACAGTGAAGCCTGGGTGTCTCTATAACTGATTCTGTTACCTCTGGCTATAGTTTGGGAGTCTCAAGCCTCTCCTAGGCGAGACATACCGTCTCTAGTGTCGGGAGCTCATTTAGCCACTCTGTTTGTCTGCTCTTGGATGTAGTTTCTCTAGGTGTGTGCTTTTGATTTACTGTTTTTTATCGATAGTTGACCTTTAGGAGACGTTGTGTCTCTCTTCGAAGAGAACGTAGCGCGGAGCCCTACTCTCCGCTGGTCTCGTCGTTTGGCTGGTTTAAAGCCACTCGAGGTTACACGTCGTATTGCTAGAGGACGCCGGAGGGATCCCTCTGAGTCTTCAGATTCTTACGAGACTTACGTTGAGGACTACATGGCTGCACATCCCGATATCGGGCAAGACCTTTCTACTCCTTCAGGTAGAGTTGAACATACTTCCGATCCCCAGACTCCTCATGAGGATTGGGGAGGTGATCCACCTAAGACTCAACCTGGTTCTATTTTTCCTAATCCACTTTACCGGGATCCGTTTGATCCTTCGAATCCGAAAAATTATCTTTACGGGATGCCCGACTTACCCGAGGAGGAAGAACAGGACGATCCTTTCGTTCTTTCATTTCCACGCGATTTTATATATAGGAGGCCTGAGACTCATGATGATTCTGGCCCTATGGTCAACCCCACTGCACTCTCTTTTGGTATGCCTAGTCACAATACTGTCGAACCTTCCACTATGGTTGGTACTCATGTTGGCACTAGTGAAAGTGTTAGCCATACTATACCCACTGGGGGCACTACCCTAGCTGGGGGCACTACGTTGTCCACCCACTCACATAGTATGGGGACTGGTCAGATTCCTAACCATGCTAATGTTGGAACGCAACCACCTCCTAGGAATACCCAACCTAGTCGGAATGCTGTTCGAAACACGACTCGCCATCCACCACCTAATACACATGTCGCTACTCGTCAACTCAGGACTTCTTTTGCACATGATACCGTTCCTCCCAACCACGGGGGTGGACACATACTGCATACTTTTGCGTCCACTTCCGCCACTAGTAATAGTAATGTAGGGGGTGGGAATATTTCCTATCCACATGGACATCACACCACCAACCCTGCTACTGGTCACACCCATATTAGACCTGGGAATACTTCTCATGCTTATGGTCATCACACGACTGCTTAAGCTAATCCTAATATTGGGGGTGGGAACATACCATACCATTACGTTCAATACAACACGGTTCCCACTATGAATAGTACATACATGCCCCATACCCATGGTGGCAACCCTTACTACAACGCAGTCAGTGCTAGCCACCAGTATCACCCACCACCCCAATATGGTGCTCAAAACGCACGTATACCTGCTTACTATCAAATGGGTCAATCAGGGAGAGGTTATCCATCTTATGGCCATGGGAAAGCTTACGGGCCGTCAGGTCCTCATTATTAGCAGTTTAACCCTCATGGTCAAGCTTTTGGTCCATCTTACAACACAGTTCCGTTTAACCAACCTTTTATGGGGGCTTATAATCAAGCTTTCCAGCCGCAACTCCCGTTCCTTGCACGCTTGAATCTCCCGGATCTTTCAAAGCTCACAAATGATCTGGTGTGTCACGACCCTACTTGGCCCCCGGTCCCTACCAAGCTCCCTTCGGATATTCCAAAGTTTGAAGGGAAAGGTGGTGAGGACCCGGGAGATCATGTCACGACGTTTCACCTTTGGTTCTCCTCCAACTCTTTGAATCATGATTCCATTCGATTACGACTATTTCAACGCACCCTCACAGGGGCTGCCGCGAAGTGGTATGTGGAGTTTCCCGGAAACACCTACAGGGGATTCAACGAAATTGCTTTGGTTATCTTAGACCATTTCCAGTTGCCGGTTCATTATGATACTGGTACTGAGTTGTTGTCCACCTTTCGTCAGAATAAGGCCACACATATTTCTGACCACGTTCAAGAGTGACATCGGCGGAAGAGATTAGTGAAAGCCAACATTCCTCCAGAGTTCCTGTTGGAATGGTTCCTTAAGTTGTTACTCCCATACATTGCTAAGGATGTTTCGATGTCCGGCATTGTGATTGAGGAACAAGCTATCTTGAAAGTCCATCAGTTAGATCTACTTTATTCTCAGTCTGGCATTTTGTATGACATTATTCCTGACGCATCGAGAAAAAGACATGAGCCCACGTCAGTTCCTGGACCACATGTCGATGGCATCGTGGGGTCCGGATGCACTCGCCCTGTAGACTTGGTAGCTAATCAAATGCAAAATTTGTCGCTAAACCAGTCTGCACACGGACAGGTTCAAAACTTGTCCACTTCCACTTCGTCGTCTGATGTACACAATGTGCAATCAACGAAACCGTCGGGTTACCAGCAACCTGGTGGTAAGAACAAGGGGATAAATAGTCCTAGGGGTGGAAACAATGGAAGTAACAACAATAGCAATCGTAATACTCCTCGTAAAGAGAATGCCAACCCTCATCGGGAAGGCGGTAATGCTAGCGAGGATCGTAAACCTAGGCGTAAGGTGAAATTCCCTTGCAAGCTTTGTGGGGAGGATCATCTTACTCACTTATGTCCTCGTATTGAAGAAGCATCGAAGCATTTGGCACAGAGCCCAGCTGTGTTGAAGGATCCCCTACCTCACCACCAGAACATGGCTTCGCATGCTCCCACCACTGGTTATGGTACTAATGAAACGACAACGTCTTCTTCCAATAATAGTGGTTATGGATGTGTGAATATGGTTCAGTTAGAGGCTTGTGTTGCTGCTCGTCAACGTGATTATGGTGCACCACAACCGAATTTGGGGAATGAGCCTCCCCCTCCTCCTGATAATTCCTTACATATCGAGAAGCCTTCCATTATGCCGCAGATACTGAAAGGTGTTCTCAAGCGCTCCACGCATAATCCTAATGCTCGAGCCACCTAGAACTACTCCATCGTAGAAGATTTGGGACAAACTCCGTGTGCCATGTCGGCTCTTGAATTTTTGCAAGCTTGTCCTTCTCAGAAGCATGCCCTTTTGAGTGCGTTAGGATTTCAGGATGGGGGAAGTCCTAGTGTTATCAAGTTCGATATTACTGATGTCCAACCTTGCTTGCCTTACCACGTGGCTTTTCAAATCTAGGTGGTTTGCCTTAAGAGATTCGTTAAACGTACTATGGTTGATGAAGGTGCTTCCGCGTCAGTAATGTCGTTAACTTGTTGGAAAGCTCTTGGCTCTCCTCCTCTACTCGCGTCTAGAACTACACTCACTGCATTCGATGGTATATCTTTTACGCCGCATGGAATTATCCCTTCCCTTGTTGTCTCCTTGGGAGGTAAGTCCGTGCCTATTGAAGTCGAAGTGGTTGATGCGCCCATCGATTACAACCTTTTACTGGGTCGGAACTGGATGTACGCTATGAAGGCTGTCACGTCTACTGTATTTCGACTTATTTGCTTTCCCCATGAAGGCAAGATTGTGACGATCGATCAGTTGGATTATGTTGGCACTCCTTCCACAGCATCCACGGGATCAGTAGTCACGCAAGTTTTTGATTCTCAGTCGGCAACTGGGAACATAGGTGTTGGGATGTACCCCTCATTGATGGGAACTTTTAACCATTCCGCACCTGTGAATTTTATCGGAACCATTTCCGACAGTGCGCCTCCTCCTTCGAATAATATGTTATTCCAGACCTCTTATTTAAATGATCCATGGACTTTACCATCCATGAGTTCCACGTCTGGAGACATTGCGCACATCAAGATGTCTATGCCTTTATCTGTAGTGGAGCTCACAATCATATCCAACAAACCACTGCAGATCCGGATCTCTCTTCTTCCCAGACAGTTGAGGAAGATCCCGTTACACTGCCAGTTTTGGCAGCCAACCTATCTTGTTCACATGATTGCCTCGATGGTATCCTACCTTCAGATGGAGTTCTTTTTGAGGCCATGGGTGGTGATGACAAGCCGTGGGGGGATCTTTATCATAGATCTCATTCCCCTCCTCCCCTTGATCTTATTGAACAATATGGGCCTATAATACAACCTGCCATCCTTTTGAATTTGGATCCATTCACCGTCTCGTCCAGCCCTGATTTGACGTTTGAGTCTAATGAGTCTTTGAGCTCTCCTATAGATCCGCAAATCGGTGATCCTGATGAGTTCGATTCTACTTCTAGAATTTCCAACTACTGTGATGTTGAATTTGCCACTGCAGATTCCTTCACATCCTTCAGCTTTGCTCTTCATTTTGAAGATGATCATTTTGATCCCTCAGGTATTGGTACTATGGCACCTTCAGTGGTTAGCTCTACTTACGTTATGTCTGAGGTTAACAATAGTGAAGTCAAAAAATTTTCTACCGCAGTGACTTGTATCGGATTTTTCTTTACGTACGTTTTAGAAATGATCTTGGTACTTATGTTTCTTGGAGACAAGATTCTTAGCTGGACTTATACTTGTTTACTGGTCCTTTTCGACATTTGCTTCGGCCATGGTAGAAATATTCAGAACCTTACATATAGGTTTAGGCCTCCCCATTGTTATGATGCATTTGAACCTATTACTATCCGAATTCGCAGACCCCCCCTGAGTGTCCTTATCTTGCTCATGTTCCTTACATTATGCATAGCTTTGTCCCATGCACTTGGAACTAGTCTCGCATATCCTTGACACTCGTCTGCTCTCATTACGAGCATTCTTCCATGTAATACCCCAATTTTGACCTTTAGGAAATATTGGCTTCTAATGTAAATATTGTATACATGCGTTGTATGTTTCCCTAGCGTGGAGCTCAAGGCCAAGGCCCCGCTAGTTTATGCTCGGATTTTATTTAAATTAGGCACGCTTTGATATTTTGTTACCCACGTGCTATTAAGCCATGGGATATTGTAAATTGATGTAAATATTTAATATTGAAATAAAATACCAAAACTGGCTATGGGAGCAACGAATGAGAAGGGGCCATGTGTATCCACTAGGGAGTGGTGAGGGGGATAAGGGATTGAACCATAGGTTTCCATATGTCATTATGAGAACCCATTTGACTTTCCTAGATGACATTTATGCTTGTTGTAAGGAAGTGGTTGATATTTTAGTCCATGGCTTCAATGGAGCATGGGCAGCCCAGAAATTCGTATGGGTAGTTATGAGCTCTAGTTTATTGTACAAGAAGTCACTCAACCTCATGGGGGGTTGCTTCTTCCTCATCCCCATTCCATGGTGGAAGGACCTAGCATCATTATCCATCCAAAAACAAGCTCCCAACAGGAAGAAAACCAGAAATCGCGACCTTGAGAGAACCTAGATTTTGGAAGACCAAAAACGCCCAGATTTGGTATTGGACAGTGAAATCCAATGGGGGATCCATTGGTATGAGCCTTGGGGTGAATTTGGGAGCATTAGCTACCCCGAAATCCATAGGAAAACCCAGTTTTTGCAGCCCAGAAAACCAGTGACGGATTCGAGTTATTTGGTGAGCAGAATGGAGAGAAATCAAGTTGGGGATGACTGTGTAGAGGTTGGGTGTGCTTGATAAAGCCAGTGAAGGAAAGGATCTCAAGGATTAGCAGCTGGACCTTTCTATGCCCATCCTGAAGAGCACTGGAGGGAAGAGTTTCCTGAGGGACTGTGTAACAGAGAAGGGGATCTTCCTTGTGTTGGATGTGGTAGGTAATGTGGGTGCCTGACTGCTGAGTTCACTTGAGATGCCTGTAGCTCTATGGTTGAGCTCACTGGCTTAGCGTTACTCTCCTCTATCTTCTTGTATGCTTGATAAACCCAACTGTGTGTTGGCTTAGCATAGCTGTTGATCGAAACCATGGCTGTGAATGAGCCTAGCTAGTTCCTCCTTAGTGGATACACAACCCAGCTCGGGGGTGATTTCTCAGCAGAAAGAATACAAGCTGGATAGAAATCTATGGTTGGGTGGAACGTTGCTCTCACATAGCCAATTGTTGGGACAGCTTCATCTCAAAGATAAGTGTTATCTCTGTATTGTAAATTATATGCATTATGTGTTCTGCAGTATGTTAATTGTCCATGTTTAATGAAATGAATTAATTATCTTAATTTGGAATCTATGCATGGCATTGGAACGAGATTGAGTCTTTATATGCTGAATCATCCTCTGCTGTGATAGACATATATGTTAGGCATTACTGTTTGTGTGCTTGCTAGTATGTTTATTCCGCTGTGTTTATTTGAAGTATGAGTATGCACACAAGAAGTTTTTAATTATTAAACACTATTGAGTAATGTATGGGGCTGAGTTTCTGGAACGAAGCCCGTATGTTTGGTAGTGTTCTCTCCCCTGCATTGGGATGATGGGAGGGGACGTTACATTCCATATCTCCTTTGAGCTCGTTAAAAACAGTAAGGAGGTCACGAGTTTACTTTTTCGGGCTCGTTAAACCTTTACGGAAAAGACTTTTATAAAGTATTTTTTAAATCCTTGTTAGACTTTTTCAAAATCAAACAAGATTGCCGAGTATACTTGTCATTTCAGACTCGTTAAAGGATTTGAAGCGACATCCACTTAGGTATAAGTTTACCCCTTTTCCGGACCTTTGTGGATTAATTACGAAAAAGGTATACTCTAGTCATACGTGACTAGAAGAGTTCTTCTCTCATTGTTTTACACTTTTTCGGGTGAGGAGACTAACTTTACGAAAAAGGACTTCTCATTTATATCATGTTGTGATTGCATTGCATCATCCTGCTTGCCGCTTGAGCCTTGTGCCGGCTCCCGCTTACTCAGTTATTAGCCTAGTGCCTGAGCACTTTTCCCTGTCGAACCTTGCAGAGCTTATATATTTTCCCTTCACAATTTGATGACCCTTTGACCCTGAGGGAACACACCCCCGAGTGTCCACATCCTGCGTGCATCTCCTTGCATTGAGCATAGGTATGTTCCACTGCTTGGGACTAGTTTGCTAGCTATTTGACACTCGTTCCCTCACTTGTTGTACTATAAGCAATTTTATTATTTTTCAAGATTTTCCCAAATATGAAAAAGACCAAAAAAATCAAATATTCCAAAAAGTCGGACGGGATTATGGTCACTATTTCTTGTTGGCAGCTATTGTGTCACCTTTGAATAGAGCATTCATTCCACTCCGTACATTATGAGTCAGGACTATAGTTGGGCCTTAGGAGCTGTACTTGTTTCTCAGTTTTCTCCACCAATTGGTTAAGCTTCCAGTCATTATGGAGCCCTCTGTAATGCCTCCCGCATTGCACAGTTTATGTCAAGTCTATGCTGCCTGAGTCTATCCATCTACTCATGCTCTTGTTCAAAGGAAGTCCTGAAACCAGTGTCGACGACTCCTCAGATATCTTGACTATTGCATGTCGGCCATCCTTATTGAGTCAGTCCGTTTCACCTGAGATCTTCCAAATCTTTCAGCATTGCTGGTACGTCGTGCTGGTTGATAGGGGATGCCTTAATGCCCTCCTTCCAGCGAGTCTTGTTTCGTCGAATTCAACTCATTTATTCCGAGACTTGAGGCTTAGAGTTCGGTTGAGTACCTTGAGGTTTGCAGTCATTAGTGGCAGGTTCTCTCGCCATCGACAGTTTTGGGAATACATCAATGTCCCCTGATCGATGGATTCATCCTAGTGTTTGACTTCAACCCATTTATTCACACTCTGATGATTGTGCTCTGTGCCTTGATGCCCATTTTCATTATTGGTGGGTCATCTCGCGTCTGTTAACGGTATACATCAATGACCGGTAATCAGACGATGTCTCATCAGGTTCGACCCCAACTCCTTTATTCACTTGGTGAGACTTGCACCTTCGAAGACTTGTGTAGAAGACCCCAGGCGATTGTGGAATTCAGTATGCTACATATAACTTTGACTTTACATATGAGATATCACCTCTCAGATTTCAACAGTTTGTACCTCCAATTTTGCACCAGTTGTCTTCTTTTCAGCAAAAGACCATATCTTACTGTAGATGGATCGTGGCTACGATCACTTGTGACATATATTTACTTATGTACTTCCTATTCATGGCCATTGCATCAGATTGTTGTACTATACCGACATGTATTCAGAGATAATATTGTACTATGACAAGTGAGCCGTTCTTTCCATTTGTGTCTCCATCACTCCACTTCTGAGTTTTATAATGTATTTCGGCCATCGTAGCACATTTCAGTCTCTGACCTCACACATTAGGGGGCATCTGTTACACAGAAATCTTCCACCCTGTGAGCATCAGCATTCTTTGGCCTGTAGGATCCATTTCAATGACTCAGATCCATTTTCATCCTTCAGTGATACCAGTTTACCCTATTTTTGTTCCTACCCACATGTTGCATCACTATAGCATGCGTACCCGCGAATTGCATCCCTATAGCCCGCGAGTATCAAGTAAAATGGTAAAAAACCAGTATTTTATTACTTTTTACTCCCAAAAAGCGGTCATTGGGTGACCTTTGGCTCTCCATTTGCCCAAGTGACGTCTCGATGAGTCCTTTCACCTACCTTTGAGAGGACTATATATTGAGCACATATGGCTTATGGACGGGAGGGAGGAAGAAGAGAAGAGTAAAGGCACTCTAGTGGATTTTTGCCCTATCTTGAGTCTGCACTCATTGATCCTTGTAGTTGTGAACCAGTTATGTTCACCTTCCAAATAGAAATACTCATATTCTCGTCCATTCATGGTGTGAATGTCATTTATTATACATTGGGTTACATTTGCTTATGATATTATGGACCATTGTTATTGATAATGTTAATGTCATTTATATATCACATGTATTTGTTAGATATTGGTTGTCAAGACTAATTTTCAGATTACAAGTCCAACGGGGATCTACATCAAACGTTGGATCGAGGTTGGTTACATTTCTCCATTATCTTAACATTGTCATTTATAATAGCATTGCTTTGAGAATTGAGTAGATTTCTGGTAGTCATATGTCTATTGTGGTATTCCCAAGCCATAGTGAGTTTTCTCCAATACACCTATATGGAACTGAGGTATTAATCATTGTTTTTTGGGTTATCCAAACGTAGCTTGAACACCTATCTACTCCTTCTTACTATGTTAATATAATTCGAACTTACAAAAAAAAACATTGATTAAGTACTAAATATATTTTGATATTCTATTGTGTGAGAAAAAATACTAATGACCTTTTGATAAATGTGTTTGATAACATATCATGCCATTGGCAATTAGGGGGGATTCATGCCTTACATATGACTTAAGGAATGCCATATGTTGATTGTCAACATTTACAAGGTATGTGGTTATAAGAGATTTTCATGTGTGAGAGACATAGAGATATTATATTGCATTTTAATTTTTTACTAAAGGTTCATACTAATTTACTATTCTTATATTAGGTGGGTGACCTCCAAGGAGATCCATGAATGTGAAGTGCCAAAATGGAAGAAGGAAATTGCAGAAATTGTATGTTTATTTGAGAAGGAGATCCCTACAAGTTTCATGGACCTACAAGTCCATTTACTTATACACCTAGTCGATGACATTGAATTGGCAGATGTCGTATCAATGAGGTGGATGTTTTTCATTGAGAGGTATATTAAAACTCTAAAAATACATGTCCAACAAAAAGGCATGTCCATAGGGTTGCATGGATGAAGGGTATGCATTGAATGAAACATTTTTATTCCTATGTGAATTCCTTGGTAAGGATTTTGAAGATGGGCCATGCTTTTAGGATGAAGAATGAGCATCATATATTATTGATGGAGAAAAACCACAATCTAATGGTGTTCAAGTAGAAATTAGTAAGTAAATTCATTATCATTGTTTTTTTTTCCTTGCAATCAATAATTTACTCTGTGATTTACATATCAAATTAACAACATGACATTTAGAGTTTGAAATAAACATGTTTACATGTAATAGGTGTAGATGAAAGTGCTATACTCAACAAGTTCACTTTGTACCACCTGGACCTTATGAAAAAATGGATTGATCTGTATGAGAAAAAGAGAGAAGAAGTGTTAGAAGCAAGGAGATAGTTTAAGAGATCGAACCCAAGGAATACTCCACTTCCCACTTATCTGCTTGGGGAATGGGGAAAAGATTGCTCACTAGAATGGATTACTGAACAAATTCAAAATCAAATAGAAGATGCAGGTATAGATTCAAACATAATAGAAAATGAAATCAACATGTTTAGAGGATTTGAAAGAAAGGTACAGTTGGAATTTTACAAAATGTTGTTTCCTTACAATTTTGATTCTATTAACTATTTTAATATTTGTTATTATATTTGTTTTCACTAAAATATATGGTCTTTCACAAGCAAGGAAATATCCAACATTGTGGGCATATGGTCGACATTATCGTGTAGAAAGTGTAGATGTCAAGAGATGATCATTTGATTGTGGCATCATGGTTGAATTCAAGCAATCTAGACGAGCAAGCTCAAAAGATAAGAATATTATTGAAGGCAATCTACAATATGTTGGTAAAATACAAGAAATTATTGAGTTGGATTACCGCTCTTTTAAATGTTGTATTTTTAAGTGTAGATTGTATGAAGCATTTGAGAGGACACAGAGACATGATACCCATAGTGGATTGTTTTCTATAGATTCCTCAAGGCCCCTACTGGAGGATAAGGAGCCTTATGTTCTACCAATTCATTGTGAGTAGATATTTCTTTAACTCAAACAAGAAGAAGTAGTGATCATTAATCTATTAATTCATAGTTTATTGTGAATATATACATGTGTTTATTAATCAATAAAATTGTTATAACATATGTCTAATATGTGTATGCATTCATGTGCAGGTATTTTTCTATGACGATATTTTGGAACCGAAATGGATATTTTTCATACATTATGATCCAAGATTAATACATGTATTTGACGATGCATTAGTGGATACTGAGAAAAACAATGATGGCCAAAAAAATGAGAAATAGGGATTAGAGAACATTGAGGAAATTAACACCCATGATGATGTTGGAGATGGTTATGTTCAGGCACAAGAAGACAACAATCCAGACTTAGATGATGTTATGGAAGACAACAATATGGATGGTATAGAAAATTATGATCCAAGTACATTTGGTAACAATATAGATGCTCTACTATCAAATTTCGATGATGATGAAGATGATGTAGGTCAAGATGAGGATGATGATAATATTAACTACTTGAAAGAACATATGAACATTGACAATGATAAACTAGATGACATTGCTGCAGACAATAATGTTAATGACCAAGACTTCTTAAATTTCAGAATTATTTGTAATCCATGTTTAAATATTAATGATTCTTATGGCCTAAACTTTGAAATGCTTTAGTATTATTTATGTAGATACAAATTACCTATTGCAATATTCTTAAAGTGTTCAATCTTTCGTAATAATTGTTGGAAGAAAAAAATAGGATCGCTTCGATGCTTCTTCCATTAATTTTGTATCAACATATGTTTGTGAAGACACAAAAGTTAATAAAATATTGATGCACGTATCTCACAATGATTTGAATAAGCAACTTTGTTAACTTCATTATTTTTAAATTGTTTCCATTTTTATGTTGAACATAATTTTTTAGTATGTTTTATTAAGAGCTAAAAGAAAAATAATTAAACAAAAGAAAAAAATTTAATCATCTTTTTTTTCCTTGGAAAAAGTCGTAATTTTATTTCAAAAAATATGAACAAAATTACATTCTGTACATGTATGAGAATCACTGAGATCCCTACATTGTCACATATTTACAGTCCCATTTTAACATCAGATCTGATGTCCCAACCATAAATCAATACAATGTTTTCGGCTGTCCATAACACCCCGCATATATCCAAATTCATATTAACAAATACTGTCACAGAGATAAGAGAAAGAGTCCATCGCTGTTCGCCAAATAACAACACAATGTATGCAGCTGTCCATACAGCTCGCATATATCCAATTATATATAAACATATACAGTAACAGAAGTGTGGAAAAATGCTGAGCTTTTGCTCAATTCGCTGAGCTTGCTCGTTTCGTTGAGCTATTGCTCATTTCTATGCCACGCTATATCCATCGCTGTTCAAAGAAATATATCCATCGCTGGTCAAACAAGTGCTGAGCAGTTGCTCAATTCTGTGCCTCCATATCTTCATAAAAAGGTCTATGATAAAAACTGTAGGTGCCCTCAGGTGAGTGAATAGTAATCCTCCAATTGCCATATGCTAAATGCTGCTGCGTAGCTTCCTTGGATAGCTGATCTGCCATCCCATTCCTCTCCCTGTAGACATGTGTAAATGTTATATGGTTAAATGACTGCTTTAACCGGATCACCTCCTCCAGGATAGGTAAGAGTACCATCACAGAACAATGTGTTGTCTCCTTTTCCCATCCGATAACTAACATAGAGTCGCCAAAGATCTGTAGAGATAGACATCCTTGTTCAAGTGCAAATAACATCAGTAGCCTAAGAGACATAAGTTCTGCATAGTTATTTGATCCCCTCCCCAAACCAGCCACGATATGAAAATAATGGGACTCAGATTTGTAAAGGACTCCCCCCCCTCCACACACCGTTTGGTGGTCAATTGAAGCTCCATCAAAATATGCCCACGGCATAGATTTATCAATCAATTCCACACACACAGGTCGAGTTTTAATCACATGGATAGGTGTCTTGAAGTGTTGGATAACAGCCACAACTTGTGCCACAACTTTCTCCATCGGAACCCTGCAATCTTGAAAGATGATCTGATTTCTGGTAATCCAGATGCCCCAGGCGAAAATACAAGGGAGAGCCCAGATGGATGAGGTCTTTTGAAAAGCCCACCACAAATGGAACGCTTCAAGAACACTCTCGCCCTGCCATCTCATATTGAGATCCAAATATTTGCAGACTTCTGCCCAAACGTCCTGAGAATACCGACAATTGACAAAACGATGAAGATTGGTCTCTTCCGCATCTTTACAAAGTGGACAGTACCCTGCACCCAGGATGAAATGTTTTTGCAGAATGTCCCAGGTTGGAGCCTTATTTTCCAGAATAGCCCAGAAGAGAATTTTTGCTTTACCAGGACACTTTAACTTCCACAGATATTTCCACCACCACTCCAATCCCCTGTTATGTACATCCACATTCAACTAGATATATCCATTCTTTGGGGAGTATAATCCAGAGGGATGATGATCCCAGATAAGTTCATCAATCCTATTTGTCAGTCGAATATTCGAATGTCTTAAATTCCGTAAAAAATCTACCCAAGCCCCATGCAATTCTCCAGGAATCTCAAGTCGCTGTGCAGAGATCCACCCCTGATGCCAAAGTGTAGATGTTTCCGGGTCCTCGATATCAGCCAGGAAATGACAGCCTCTAGCTGCCAAAATGTTCCTCAATTCCACATGTAGGATATGACCTCCCCTGCTGCCAACCCAAGGATCCAGTCCTAAACGAATAAGGCGCCCATTTCCAATCCTCCACACTAATCCAGAGCCTATCAAATGAAAATGCTGCACCACCGCTTTCCAAACCACGGAGCAATTAGCCCTCGACTTATTGCCCAGCCTGATCCATTCGAGTAGAGTTAGAGGGGCAATATATTTATGATATAACACTCTAGTCCAGAGACTCTGAGTATGAATAAGTCGCCACGACACCTTGGCCCCCAAGGCTTTTACAAACAGAAATATATTCTTTAACCCCCATCCTCCCAGTGCTTTTGGGACTGCAATTTTATCCCATCTGACCCACACCAACGCACGTTTATCACACTTACCCTTCCAAAGAAAAGCAAAACACAACCGACGGATCTGCTCCAATACTCCTTTGGGGATCCAAGCAAGAGACAACCAATACACTGGAATTGCTTCCAAAACTGATTTAATCAGAACTAGCCTCCCTGCTCGAGAGAGCCATTTATGACTCCAACCATGTAGGCGCTGTTCTAATTTAGCTAATAACCAGTACCAATCAGTCTTCATATAAGCATTTGGTTTCAGATGAAAGCCAAGGTACTTCAAACCATCATCAATATCCAAGGTCCTGTAAGGTAGTCTGAGTGCCATACTATTTTTCTCCTGCTCGGTTAAATGCGAACATGTGATTGAAGACTTGTCAATATTCACTAACATACCCGCTGCTACTTGCACTAAATTGAGACCTTCAACCACCTTATCAATATCCTGTCTAGTGCCATCACAAAATATCAAAATGTCATCTACAAATAGGAGATGTGTAATATACAATACCTGAGAAATGGATATGCCTCGAAAGGAACCATTAGCTTTTGCTTTCAGAATAAAACGACTGAGGCCTTCTGAAACAAGGAGAAACAGCAGCGGAGAGAGTGGGCATCCCTGTCGTAGGCCCCTTCCTGCATGGAAGAATGGACTAGCAGAACCATTGATCAGTACAACAAAGCTCACCGTAGTGATGCAGGCCATAATCCATCTGATAAATTCATAGCAGAAACCGGGATGAGTTAGTAGCATCCGGATGTAGAGCCAACTAACCCTATCAAATGCTTTTGAGAGATCAATCTTAATCACAACACCCTTCTGTTTCTGCACTTTCAGTGTGTGTAATCCTTCCTGGGAAACACCGATGGCCTCATGGATTTGACGTCCATCCAAGAAACCAAATTGCTCACATGAGATGTGTTGAGACAAAATATTCTTGAGTCTCCTCGCCATAACCTTAGTGATGATCTTATTGATACAATTACAAAGAGAGATAGGTCTGAATTCATCAAAGCTGTCAGGCTTGTCTGCTTTTGGTATAAGAGCAATAAAGGTCGAGTTAAAAGGACCATGTACAAACCCAGCCTTTCGCGATTCTTCCACCACATTCAATAATTCCTCCCCGAAGAAGTCATAAAATCCCAAGAAGAATTCTATAGGCCAGCCATCAGGCCTAGGGCTTTTATCTTTCTGAAAGGAATGCATAACCAGCGAGAGCTCAATCGGCAACACTTCCTCCATCAGCAGTCGATTTTCCTCCTCCCCCACAAAACGAGGGAAAAGCTGAGTCACATGTAAAACCTCAGTAATAGAGGCCCCAGGTTGTGTAGTGAATAAATCACCGAAGTGTCTAACACCTAACTCCGCCAATCCATCAAAACTGGAGACCAGTTCCCCATCAGCAGAAGATAGTTCCCAAATAGAGTTTGTGGATTTTCTCCCTTTAGCATATGCTTGAAAAAATTTTGTGTTCTCATCACCGCTCTGAAGCCATATCGCCCTACTTTTCATTCTCCACGTCTCTTCTTTCTCACACAGAATCACATTCCTGCAATGTTCCCACTCCATCAACTCTCCTTTCTGCTGTTCATCCAAATAGCCCATACCCTGATAGTGTAGAAGTTTATCTATATTCGACTCAGCAGTCAGCAGATTCTGTTCATCTTTCACCCTTTTTTCATGAGCCCAGAGGATAGTGGCCTCTTTAATACACTTGAGATTTTGATGAAAGTGTGCACCCGCATGCTCCTGTGAATCTAGAGGTCGATGAACCCACAGATCCTGAATCAATTTATGAAAATCCTCCTCCTTCATCCAGCTAGGATTGAATTTGAAAGGACTTGGGGGTTTATTACTTCTTCCTCTTAATTCTAGGAATATGGGGCAGTGGTCAGATACCCCACCTGACCCAACCCACTGTCTGACAACATCAACCCCCAGTGCCAACACATCGGCCACCAGAAACCTATCCAGTCTTTTAGCCACCCTATGGTCCCCTGCTCTCTTATTCCTCCAAGTTGGAGTTATCTTGGTTGGTAGAATGTCAAGTAGATCCTTCCTGGCGAAGGCTTGAATGAAAAAATTTTCCAATGAATCTGGTGCAGCCCGAGGCCCCCACACTTCAGAAGACCCCAGAGAAATATTTAAATCCCCTCCCAGAATCACATCCCTGCCATCAAAAAGATTCATACTTAACAGTGATTCCCAGAATCCAACCCTATTTGAATAAGGTCCGTAGATATTGAGAACCGTGATCAACTTGCCCATCTCAGCATCCCAAACTTCCAATCCGATACCAGAATAGATACCCCAAGAACTATCAGCTCTACAACTCTTCACCTTCCACCCCGAGGCCAGCACTCCAGAGCACCCCCGTGCATCCACTCCTACAAACTTCCATCCTGGAAGCAAGGATTCCAAAGTCCAAACAACATCCACACTGCCACCCAAAGTTTCTTGCAGCAGTAAAACATCCGGTTGATTTAAGTCCACCAACCTCTTAAGGGACGATTTTTTAATGGGACTCGCCAACCCACGACAGTTGAAGGACATTATTTTCATAAAAAACCCCCATCTAGGGCTTTTGCTGCTCTAAGTGCCCACTCAATCGAAGTTTGTGTGCCCATCACTAAATCTACTTTTTCCCGATCTTGTGCTTTTGACAAATGGGATTTTTGTCCCCGACCCTTTCCCCCAACACTATGAGCCAATTCAGGAAGTCCCTTACCCCCCGATCCATCAACAGCAATCGCCCTATTTCCAAGAGCATATCGGATACTTTGACCCTCAGAACTGCTGGAGTGTTTGGTGGTTACAATGGACGACGTGTATACACAATCCACATCAGACAAAGTACAAGTAGCTACAGGACATTGTGTATCGGTACAGGCTAGAGGGGAAGGCCCAAGATTAACCCCCCCCAAATCATCAGTGGCAACAAATAAAGAATCTGCAGGTGAAAATAAATGAGACATACCCTGGTGATTCGCAGATGTACCCCGTCGAAGAAATGACTGCTCCCGTCGCTCGCTGGAGATGGACCGAGTCAAAGGAGTCGCGTTAAGAGAGGCCCCCACATCAACCGGATCCGCACACCCAATAGACTCCATTCCTTTGTTCACCAAAGGAGACAAAATTGCCTCAGCTCCATGTAGCCCGCGGTTGGCGGATGGTACCACATAATCAGAGTTCACCCCTCTGTCAGAAGCAGGCCCACTGCCATCAACCACCACCACCTGAGGGTTCACCGACAACATAGGATCAGTGCGCTCTCTAACTCCATCATCGACCATAGGCTTACTATCCCAAAACGGTATGTGGCAGCTGGCTACCAGATGTCCAAGAGCGTGGCAGCGGTGGCACCTAAACGGCACACCCACATAATCCAGAAGTTGGACGAAGTTCCCATCCTTTGATTGTACATTAATCTCAGCAGAGAGCCCCAGCCGAAGGTCGATTTTTACCAAAATCATTGCCACCGTGTATTTTCCAGTCACATTATGTGAATGATCAGAACACACATAATCACCTAGGAAATTGCCAATCGCTACAAACCGAGTTTCATTCCACAGATGCATGGGGAACCCAGGAAGCTTCACCCACAGTGGTTCTGCAACAATCTTCTATTTTTAGAGTCGAAAAAGGGGGTCCATCTTTTCAGAATGATAGGGACGCCCAACATCGACCAATGTCGGCTTAAGACTGCATCCACCTCCCCTTTGTTCAGTAGAATGAAAGAAAACCAGCCTTTCGTCAGCACCCGGATTTCAGGGGCTGGAGACACCAGATCCTTCCACTGCTCATCCGCCCAGCGCTGAAGGAATCCGCGGCCAAGTCTTTTTCCCCGAACATGTCCAACCACTGTTGTGTGTGTGTAATCCTCCGCCTCTTCCATCGTTACATCCACCCCCAGCACTAACTTATCCTGTCTCTTCCGTTCTTTAACCCTCTTCGCTGCATATTTTTGTGAATCAGCCTTCGCAGAAGCCCCTGATCGAGGAATAGGCACCCTAGCAGTAGTAGGTAACTTAAAATGATGCCCATCCCTGTCCAGCGCTTCCACGAGCCCCGAAGAGACCACTGGCCCCCCGCCTTTCAAGAAGGGTCCATACATAGCCCCTGACCCCTCCACCACCGCATTGTCAGTTCTAGCAGCAACATTTCCTCGATCAAATACCCCATCTGAGTGGTAAGCCACATCCTCCTCCATGGCACCCCAGTCGTTCCCTCAAATCATCCAGATCACCAACCCCTTGCACCAATCAGCCAGATCACCAATCCCTGTCACCAAATAAGCAACTACCCTGACAGAACAGTAACCCCAGAAATATAAAAATCCAATAACAGCTAGGGACCGACCCCCAAGCCACAAAACACGTAATCAGCGTTCTTCACCACAGAATCCTCCAAGATCCCCACGCATCCTAGTGTGGCCCGTCACCCAACCATGGCGTGGGTTCAAGACCGTCCACCCGCAAGCCCCTTCAATTTCTTCACACGGCTCCAAGATCCAAATCGTAGCTGGACCACATCACTCAGCTTCAAGTGCCCTGAATCACAGCATGGTTGCACTATCTTGTCAAATTCAACATGGTTTGTTGGTTCCTGTATCAATTCCAATTGATGATATCATCGAGGCCCTAGCAGTTAAGTCAATCTTAAACTGAATCCTTCGATTGGTAAGGGATTTAAATAATGAAAAAAAATTATTGCCAGTGGTATTCTCTCCGCCAGTTTCCCTTTCTAATTCAGGAAATCTATCCACGCCAGACATAATCGTTCAGATAGCAGGAAAAACAAGCAGATCTCTGCCATTATAGATGTTGACTCCGATGCCAAGAACCGCTCGACTGTTCAAAGAAAACCCCCATATAAACACCCTCGCGCTCCAAGGCCCTCCGAGACCGATCCAACAACTCCAGGGGGAAAACACACCACGATCTCTGAGAAAGCCTGCACAAATCCATGACTCTACCGCAGTTCTGAATCAGTTCTTGGAGCGAAAAAATTCAAACCTCCTCCCTACAGTTCAAAATGAAAAAAAAATAAAAATTTAATCATCTATAATTAAGTGAAAATTTAATAATTTAAATCTCAATTTTAGTTTCCTATTTCATATCAAAACATGAATATTCAATATTAATAATATGTTTTAAGTTAGCATATATAATCATCAAAATTGATTAAATTAAAACAAAATATAAAAAGTTACATCACATACTATAAAATAAACTTTATAATAAAAAAATATTATAAATTTAAAAAGAAATTTCCCTTAAACCATAATAGCTAGGCCCTTACCCTTTAAAACCCCCTATCCCTAATGCCTAAGCCCTAGACCTTTAATACCATAACCCCTAATCCCTGATTCTTGAACCCTTAATCCCTAAACCCTTAATCCATAATCCCTTAACACAAAATACCTAAATCGCCTAACCCATAAGCCATTGACCCTTAAAATGGCCTTTAGACCTAATACTTTAACCCTTAAGCCCTAAACCCTTAGTCCCTAATCTAAGAAGAACCTGCAACAAATAATTGATGAATACATGATATATCAGATCACATAATACTTTTATTAATCGCAGGCCACTTCGAGGGGGCAACCTCCTTTGAGAAATCTCAATACAAAATAACTTCACGGTGCCTTCATTGGCCTCAACACAAACTTATATACTAAGTCCAGGTCCCAATACTATGGGTCAAAACCATGGGCCAGTACAAACTATGGATCAACAAACACTACGGGACAACTTACAAAGAATATGCGTCCAACAACAATAATACAAACTATGGATCAACAAATACTACGGGACGACTTACAAAGCATATGCGTCCAACAACAATATAGTAACAAAGTAAAGAGAAGGGTTGACATCCTGTTAGGAACCCATGTCAACCCTTCTCTTTACTTTGTTACTATATTGTTGTTGGACGCATATGCTTTGTAAGTCATCCCATAGTATTTGTTGATCCATAGTTTGTCTTATTGTTGTTGGACGCATATGCTTTGTAAGTCGTCCCGTAGTAATTGTTGATCCATAGTTTGTATTGGCCCATGGTTGGTATTGACACATGGTATTGACCCATGGTATTGGCGCCTAGACTTAGTATATAAGTATGTATTGAGACCAATGAAGGTACTGTGAAGTTATTTGTGTTGAGCTTGATCAAAGGAGGTTTCCCTTTCGAAGTGGCCTGCAATCAATATAAAAGCGATACTGAGTTCTGTTATTTCTGCTATCTCGTGTGTTTTCATTAATTAATTATTGCAGGTTCTTCACATCTGGTATCAGAGCACTTTCTTGGGCTCGTTGGGTGGAATTTCTGCCATTTTTTTTTTCGCATCTGTTGCACGTTCGGATCTGGGAATAATCCCTATCCACTTAACTGTGGGAAGTACTTGGGAATAAGCCCTAAAAATCATTGTGAGGAGTACCACAGGAACCCCAAAGTAGCTGGCCCATTGAGAGGACTTGCCAGCGAAAAGGGCAAAGACCCCTACCTGATTGACTACTTCCTACCCGTGAGGTAAACCAAGAGTTGTCGTTTGTGGCAAAGCGGTTATCAGTTTTACCTAAGCCGTGGAGTGAGGGGTACTGCCCCAACACGCAAGCCGTCAGACAGCATTGGTGGCCAAGTGAAACCCTTGAACTATTAGGAAGCTGAATATACCTGTGGTCCATATCCATTTTCAGTTGAGTTGTTGTTGATCACTTCTGCAGCCATTTCAGATCCATTCTGAGCTGTTTCAGATCCATTTTGAAAGTCGTTCCAGATCTATCCGTTCCAGATACCGTCGTTTCAGATCGGTGTCGTTTCAAATCCATCTATTGCCGATCCCTTTCGCACCGCTGCAGATCCATTTTTGAGAAAAAAAAAAAAAAACATAACTTGAGTATAAAATTATGTTTTTCTGCCATACCTCCCTTGTTTTAACTCCTGTTTTTCTTTGACACCCCTACAATCCCATTCTGCATATTTCATTCCTGAGGACCCTATCCCAAATTCCACTTCCCAACACTTGAAATCTCACATTTGTCTATTTTTAGGGTTTTCCATAACTTCTTCGATTTTCACCCGATTGCCTTCAAATTTTACCACAGAGTTCATTTTCTAATTCTGCTTCTTTGTCCCTCTCTACCAAATTTTCTCATTTTTTCACCCCGCTTCTGAAATCCCCCTTTTCTGCTTCATTGTCCTTTCAACAGTGTCCAAAACCTAGTCAAACCCCACTTACCCATCATAGTTTTTCCCAAATCCAAATTTCTCTTTACTAAATCAGCTTCTGTTTGTGTTTTTCTACCCATCCCCCCCCCAAAAAAAAAACCCTGGTTATGGTTGTCACCCGCGCAGGAGAAAACACCATGGAGCAAGCACTTGCAGCCATCCAAACCAAACTCCAAGATCTGGATGAAAAATTTCTCAGCCTCCATCTTCAGCATTCAGCCATGAACAATACCCGACAGCAAGAATCTTCTGCAGCCAATGGGTTCTCTCCTTCCAGCAATTTCTGTGGTCCGAAGCTTGAATTTCCTTGCTTCAATAGTACTGATCCGACTGGATGGATCTATCGTGTAGAATAGTATTTCAACCTGCATAATACTTTTGATGTCCAAAATGTTCCACTTGCATCCTTTCATTTGGAACAGGAAGCTCTTCAATGGTACTGTTGGTACATCAAGGCTCATGTCGAGCCAACATGGACAGATTTCTCCTAACTCCTTTTGCAACGATTTGGTCCTAGTGCTTTTGATGACTTCACCAGAGCACTCACTAAACTTCGTCAAAGTGGCACTGTGAGAGAGTATCAGACAGAATTTGAGAAACTCACCAATCACACAGAAGGATTGTCTGATGAATTCTACAGGAGTTGTTTTATCAATGGTCTTAAGGATGAAATTCGGTCAGAGGTTAAAATGTTCTGTCCCAACACAATAATGGAAGTCCTAGGGCTGGTTAAGTTGGCAGAAGACAAGATTGCAGCCCAATAGCGCTCCAAACCCACTTTTGTTCCCTTCCGAAATATGGGTTCTCAACGACCTCCCATTCCGCCATCTCCTTGACCAACTCCTATCAAGCATTTGTCTGAAACAGAGATGCGGGCACGTAGAGAAAACGGGCTTTTTTATAATTGTGATGAGAAATTCACTCGGGGACATAGATGTGTTCAACAAAAGCTCTATCTCTTGGATATGGATTCTCCGTCTGCCTCTAAAATTGGTGAAGAAGCTCCAGATACAATGGATGATCAGGTCGACATTTAAGAGCCGCCTATTGACCCCCCATCTCAGAATGAACAACCAGAGATATCTCTCCATGCTTTATCCGGCGTAACCAGCCCTCAAACAATGCCGGTTAGGGGTTACTTCAAGAAGCTTCCTCTTACAATACTCATTGATTCTGGTAGCACTCATAACTTCATTGACCCTCGGATCTCCAAACATGTTGATTGTTTTGTCCATCCTTGCTCCAACTTTGAAGTCATGGTTGCTAGTGGGGGCACCTTACCTTGCAAGGGGAAGTGTCACAATGTGCGTATCTCTCTGGAAGATTATAACCTACGCTCTGACATGTTTTCCTTGTCCCTAGTCGGATGTGATGTGGTTTTGGGCGTTCAATGGCTACGCACACTTGGCCCCATCTTATGGGATTTTGCTAAAATTTGGATGCAATTTTCAGTCAATGGGAAAAAACACAAATTTAAGGGCTTACAACAAGGGTCTCTCCGCATCATCAGTTCACATCGCCTAGAAAAGATCCTTAAGAAGAATTCACATGGTGTCATTGCTCAACTCCATTCCATTCAGATGCACCCATCAATGGTCTCCCCTACTTCCTTGGATAGATACACAGGTGTCCTTGCTGAACCAGTGGGATTGTCGCCTTCAAGAGACCTTTCCGGTAAGAATTTAGCTGCCTCTCCATCTCAGCAGGAAATGATGGTTATTTTGCATGCAGTATAGAAGTGGCAGCCATACCTATTAGGGAATTATTTATACATCAAGACTGATCTCTAGAGTCTGGAAAATTTCCTGGAACAATGGGTCTCCTCCCCAGCACACCTGAAATGGGCTATCCAACTCATGGGTTATGCCTATGCGATCACTTACAAGAAGGGTAAGGACAATCTGGTGGCAGATGCTCCTTCTCACACATTTGATGACCTAGTTTCTCTTACAACTATTTCTCTGCTTGTTCCAAATTGGTTGCAATCTGTTAAATAGGGCTATCTCTTCTATGAACTCCATGCTTCTTCATCAGCACGACACTCTGGGTTCCTAAAAATGTATGACTAGGAACAATGTAAATTCTTTTGGAAGGGACTGAAAATTCCAATTCAACAGATGGTGGCTGACTGTGATACTTGCCAAGTCAACAAGGGTGAAATGACACTCCTTTCGGGACTGCTCGAACCCTTGCCCATCCCTACAGAGATTTGGACAACTATTTCTATGGATTTCCTAGAATCCCTCTAGTAGTACAATACCACATCTAAAAGGACACCATATGAAGCAATCTATGGACATGCACCGCCAGTTCTTCTTCCATACACCCTCAACAGCTCCCCAATTCAGGAAATTGACTCAGTTCTTCGACAACGCGATCAGATTCTTCTCATTATGCAGGACAATATTCACATGGCAAGAATTCGACTGAAACAACAATCCAATCAACACCGTTCTGAGCACACTTTTCAAGTAGCTGATATGGTTCTTCTTCGTCTACAGCCTTCCAAGCAACCCTCCCTAAAACTCAAAAGGAATCAGTGGCCCGGGATGCAACCCGAGGATGCTCCAGGGGAACCACTCCTTCAGATTCTACATCAATTTCCACGTCTAAAGCTTTTTCTAAGGGAGAGAGGATGTTAGGAACCCATGTCAACCCTTCTCTTTACTTTGTAAGTATATTTTTGTTGGACGCATATGCTTTGTAAGTCGTCCCGTAGTATTTGTTGATCCATAGTTTGTCTTATTGTTGTTGGACGCATATGCTTTGTAAGTCATCCCGTATTAATTGTTGATCAATAGTTTGTATTGGCCCATGGTTTGTATTGACACATGGTATTGGCGCCTAGACTTAGTATATAAGTTTGTGTTAAGACTAATGAAGGTACCGTGAAGTTATTTGTATTGAGCTTGCTCAAAGGAGGTTTCCCCCTTGAAGTGGCCTACGATCAATATAAAAGTGATACTGAGTTCTGTTATTTCTGCTATCTCGTGTGTTTTCATTAATTAATTATTGTAGGTTCTTCACACATCCCCTCCCCCTTAGAAAAAGCTTTGTCCTCAAGTCTTTAGATGTGGAAATTGATGTTGAATCTGAAGGAGTGGTTCCCATGTAGCATCCTCTGGTTTCATTCTGTGCCACTGAATTAAGACCTCGATGATAGAGAGAGAGCAAAGTTGACGAGTGCGCTTATTAAGGACAGCCTCCGAATCCAAAAGGATGGATCCTTCATTATCCAGTTCTAGTAAAATAGTTTGACCTCTAATGTTGGTGCCAAGAACTTTCTTCAGACAAGAGACATGAAATACTGGATGAATGCAGGAAGGAGGAAGTTCCAATTTATAAGCAATAGACCCAATTTTTTGAAGAATCCTATATGGCCCATAGAACTTTGGAGCGAGATTATGATGCCCTTTGAGTTTTAGGGAGGATTGCTTGTAAGGATGGAGACGAAGAAAAACCATATCACCTGCTTGAAAAGTGCGCTCAGAACGGTGTTGATCTGCTTGTTGCTTCATGCGATTTCTTTCCATTTGAAGATTGTCCCGCAAAATGCGAAGAATCTGATCACAATTTCGAAGGACCATGTCAATTGCCTAAACTGGTGAACTGCTGGGGGTGTATGGAAGAAGAAATGGCAGTTCCTAACCATAAACTACTTCATATGGAGTCATTTTAGAGGCAGTGTCATAAGAGGTATTGTACCACCATTCAGCGAGAGGGAGCCACTTTTCGCACTGATGTTGTTGTTCAGAGGTGAAACAACGAAGATAAGTTTCCAAGCATTTATTGATAAATTCAGTCTGACCATCTATTTGTGGGTGATACCTTGAACTCGTCTTCAGTTTGATGCCAATGTGGCAAAATAGTTCTATCCAAAAATGACTGGTGAAAGTCGCATCACGATACGAGACAATGGAAGAAGGGATTCCATGAAGACGAAAGATCTAGTCCAGGAAAATTTGAGCGACTGAGGAGGCTGTATAGGGATGGTTGGGAGCACAAAAATGACTATATTTGGAGAGGCGATCAACCACAACCAAAATTATTGTCTTCCCTCCAGATTTAGGGATACCTTCAATGAAATCCATAGAAATATCTGTCCAAATCCATGTAGGTATGGGAAAGGGTTTGAGCAATCCCGACAGGCAGGTATCACATTCAGCCACCATATGTTGAATTTTCCTTTTCATTCCCTGCCAAAAGAAGTTACTCCGTGCCCGCTCATACGTTTTGAGGAACCCAGAGTGCCCTGATGATGGAGAAGCATGGAATTGATAGAAGACGGCCTGTTGATGATCTGTGCTCTCGGGAAGCACCAGACGACCCTTGTATCTCAGGGAAGTACCATCCCAAGAGAAATGTGGTATAGCAGAATGGTTGTTGGCCAAGCATAAGATGATTTGAGATAATAAAGAGTCATGGACATAGCCCTGTTGAATAGATTGCAACCAATTTGGAACAGGCATAGAAATAGCTGAAAGAGAACCTTGGTCATCAAATATGCGAGAAATAGCATCCGCCACAATATTGTCCTTACCCTTCTTGTAAGTGATCTCATAGTCATAACCCATGAGTTTTCTAACCCATTTCTGTTGTGCTGGGGAGGATACATGTTGTTCCATGAAATATTTCAGACTCTGGTGATCATTCTTGATGCAGAAATGATTCCCTAATAGGTATGGTCGCCACTTTTGTACTGCATGCAAAATAGTCATCATTTCCTTCTCATATGTAGAGGAAACTAAATTCTTACCTGAAAGGGATTTGCTGGTGAAAGCAATGGGGTGTTCATCTTGAAGGAGAACAACACCAAGTCCATTGCCACAAGCATCACTCTCAATAGTGAAGGGATTGGAAAAATCGGGCATAGCTAGAACAGTTGTAGTACACATAGCTTGTTTTAGTTTGTCAAATGCACACCCAGTAGCATGTGTCCATGTAAAAGCATCATTTTTCAATAGAGCAATTAATGGAGCTGCAATCTTCCCATAATCCTTGACAAACTTGCGGTAGTAGCCAGTCAACCCCAAAAAACCACGAAGGCTCTTGCGTGTCTGAGGGTGTGGCCAATTGTTCATGGCAGCGATTTTGGAAGGATGCACGCGAACCCCTTGTGGTGAGATAATGTGCCCGATATACTCGACTTCGTTCTATCCAAAAACACATTTAGACTGTTTGGCATGGAGATGATGGTAAGAGAAAAGTTGCTTTACAAGATCCATATGTTGGAGATGTTCATCCCATGTTTTACTGTAGATGAGGATATCATCAAAGAATACCAGAATGGATTTTCGCAAGTAGGGCCGGAATATTTTATTCATCAAGGCCTGGAATGTGAAAGGAGCATTAGCGAGGCCAAAGGGAATGACCAAAAACCCATAGTGGCCATCATGTGTGCGGAAAGTTGTTTTAGGGATATCATCCTCATGAACCTGAATTTGATGATACCCAAAATGAAGATCCAACTTGGAGAAAAATTGATCACCATGAAGCTCATCAACAACAGGAATTGGAAACTTATCCTTGATGGTGAGGTGATTAAGTTCTCGGAAGTCAATGCAGAGGCGCCATGACCCATCTTTTTTGCGGACAAGAAGAACTGGTGAAGAAAAGGAACTAGTGCTTGGGCAAATAATACCTTGCTTCAGTAAGTCCCAAACAGGCATTTAAATCTATGTTTTTTGGTGAAATGGGTAGCGATAGGGCCTAATGTTGGGAGGAACGCTTCCAGGAAGGAGATGAATACGATGATCCTCTGGCCTTGAAGGTGGAAATCCCACTGGTTCAGCAAAGACACCTATATATCGATCCATAATTTGTTGTAGATCCAAAGGAGTAGTGGAGACCGCTGATGGTTGCATCTGAGCGATGACACCATGTGAATTCTTCTTAAGGATTTTTTCCATGCGATGTGAGTTGATGATGTTGAGTGACCTTGGTTGTAAGCCTGTTAATGTGTGCTTTTGTCCGTTGGGGGGAAACTGCATCCAAAGTTTAGCAAAATGCCATAATATGGGGCAAGTGTGCGTAGCCATTGAGCACCCAAAACCACATCACATCTGCCTAAGGTCAACGCAAACATGTCAGAGCGTAGGTTATAATCTCCCATAGATATACGCACATTACAACACTTCCCTTTGCAAAGTAAGGTTCCCCCATTGGAAACCATGACTTCAAAGTTGGAGCAAGGATGGATAAAACAATCAACCTGTTTGATGATCCGAGGATCAATGAAATTATGAGTGCTACGATAATCAATGATTATTGTAAGAGGAAGCTTCTTGAAGTAACCCATGACCCGCATTGTTTGGGGGGTGGTGATTCCAGCTAAAGTATGGAGAGATATCTCTGGTTGGTCGTCCTGAGACAGAGGGTCAATAGGAGGCTCCTGAATGTCGACCTGAGCATCCATTGTATCTGGAGCTTCTTCATCAATTTCAGAGGCAGGCAGAGAATCCACATCCAAGAGATAGAGCTTTTGCTGAACACATCTATGTTCCCGAGTGAATTTATCATCACAATTATAACAAAGCCCTTTTTGTCTGCGTGCCTGCATCTCTGTTTCAGACAAATGATTGATAGGAGTTGGTCGAGGAGCTGGCGGGATGGGAGGTCATTGAGAACCCATATTTTGGAAGGGAACAAAAGTGGGTTTGGAGCATTTTTGGGCTGCAATCTTGTCTTCTTCCAACTTATCCAACCCCAGGGCTTCCATCATTTTGTTAGGACAAAACATTTTGACCTTAGAGCAGATTGCATCCTTTAGGCCACTAATAAAACAACTCTGGTAGAAGTCATCAGGAAATCCTTCAATGTGGTTGGCTAGTTTCTCAAATTCGATTTGATACTCTCTCACAGTGCCAATTTGACGAATTTTAGTGAGGGCTCCTGTGAAGTCATCAAAAGCACTAGGACCAAATCGTTGCAAAAGCAGCTACCAAAAATCTAGCCATTTTGGCTCTTCATGAGCCTTGATGTACCAACGGTACCATTGAAAAGCTTCCCGTTCCAAATGAAAGGATGCAAGTGAAACTTTGTTGACATCAAAAATATTATGTAGACTGAAATACTATTTTGCATGATAGATCGATCCAGTCTAATCGGTACCATTGAAGCGAGGAAAATCAAGCTTCGGACCACAAAAATTGCTGGAAGAAGAGAAGCCATTGTCTGATAAAGACTCAGACTGTTGTTTGTTGTTCATGGCTAAATGCTCAAGATTGAGGCTAAGAAATTTTTCATCCAGATCTTGGAGTTTGGCTTGGATGGTTGTAAGTGCTTCCTCCATGGTTTTTGCTCCTGCGCAGGTGACAACCATAACCATAAGTTTTGTTTTTTTTGAGTGGGTAGAAAAACAAAAACATAAACTGTTTCAGTAAAGGAAAATATGGATTTGGGAAAAAATCTAAGGGGTAATTTGGGTTTGAATAGGTTTTGGACAATATCGAATGGACAAGAAAGCAGAAAATGAGGATTTCAGAAGCGGGGTGAAAGAATGAGAAAATTTGGCAGAAAGGGACAAAGAAGCAGAATAGGAAAGGAACTTTGTGGTAAAATTTGAAGGTGATTGGGTGAAATTTGAAGAAGTTATGGCAAACCCTAAAAATAGATAAATGTGAGATTTCTTGATTTGGGATGTGTAATTTTAGATAGGGTCCTCAGGAATGAAATATGCAGAATGGTATTACAGGGGTGTCAGGGAAGTTTCAAGGGAAACAGAGTGAAAATAAGGGAGATATGGCCAAAAAACAGAATTTTATACCTTTTTTTTTTCCAGGAATGGATCTGCAACGGCACGGAAGGGATCGAAAATAGATAGATCTGCAATGGCGTGGAAATGATCGGAAACAGATGGATCTGCAATAGCGCAGAATTGATCGGCAACAGATGGATCTGCACGGCGCGGAAGTGATCGGCAACAGTTCTAGATAGAGGAAATCTGTGATTTTTTAGCTGGAAATAGTTATGGACCCCAAGTATGCTCGGCTTCCTAACGGTTCAGGGGATTCACTCGGAAACCAATTTTTTTTTACGGCTTGCGTATTGGGGAAGTACCCCTCACTCCACGGCTCAGGTAAAACCGATAACTGATTTGCCACAAACAACAGCTCTTGGTTTACCTCACGGGTGGGAACTAGTCAATCAGGTAGGTGTCGTTTCCCTTTTCGCTGGCAGGTCCTCTCAATGGGCCAGCTACTTCGGGGTTCCTGTGGTACTCCTCACAATGAGTTTTAGGGCTTATGCCCAAGTACTTCCCACAGTTAAGCGGATAGGGATTATTCCCAGATCCGAACCTGCAACAGATGCGGAAAAAATTTTGGCAGAAATTTCACCCAACGAGCCCAAGAAAGTGCTCTCATACCAGATGAGAAGAACCTGCAACAAATAATTGATGAATACATGATATATCATATCATAGAATGCTTTTATTGATCGCAGGCCACTTCGAGGGGGTAACCTCCTTTGAGCAAGCTCAATACGAAATAACTTCACGGTGCCTTCATTGGCCTCAACACAAACTTATATACTTAGTCTAGGTGCCAATAATATGGGTCAAAACCATGGGCCAGTACAAACTATGGATCAACAAATACTATGGGATGACTTACAAAGCATATGCGTCCAACAACAATAATACAAACTATGGATCAACAAATACTACGGGACGACTTACAAAGCATATGCGTCCAACAACAATATACTAACAAAGTAAAGAGAAGGGTTGACATGGGTTCCTAACATAATCCCTTGGCATAGATGGACAGATTGAGTCATGATGAATATGATGATGATGAAAATGGAAATGACAACCATGATGATGAGAATGATGTCCCTAAGTCTTAAAACCCTCGCATATCTTCAAGGCATGCGCCTAGTCTAACCATGTAAAATTTCAATGCATATAATCACATTTTGAAGAAATTTCAACATTGGCCGCATTCAATGTTCATTATGCGAGGATGGTGGATGACAATGGTGGTTGACATGTTGGATGTTCCATGAAATTTCAAGAGAGTTCCAACAAAGATTCTATAGATGGGAATGATGAATGATGATAATGAGACTGCATGATGAACGTTGATGCAAACATGGATGATCTCAAATATTATGTGTGGACGGTAGGAATCCTTGAGTCTTGAAACCCTCGCATACCGTCAAGGCATGTTTCTAGTCTAACCATATCAAATTTCGACGCAAGAAATTTCAACATTGGCCCCATTCACTGCATCCATGATGAGGAGACACAAGATAAAAACACAAATAGAAAATTGTAAGGAGACGGAGGAAATCGGAAGCACATTAGTGAAAGGGGGTAAAAAACGCAAAATCAAATGGATAAGGGCATGACCAAGTCATGAATTTATTTTTTCACAAAGCAACTTGGTCGTGCCCATACAAATGCAACTATGCATGCATCGGCACCATCACACATGCGTGCATTAATGTTCAAGTTCATGCTTAAAGGATCTTGGTTTGTACAAGCACCCAACACATCCATGACGAGGCACCGCAAGATATTAATGAAAACTGCAATGATTGCAAGGAGACAGATGCAACCCGTGGCATAGTAGTGATGATGGACAAATTGGGTCATGATGAATATGATGATTATGACGACAATGGAAATGGAAACCAGGATGATGTAAATGACGATGAGAATGGTGTCCCTAAGTCTTAAAACCATCCCATACCGTCAAGGCATGAACCTAATATAACCATGTAAAATTTCAATGCCGACAATCACATTTTGAATAAATTTCAATGTTAGCTCCATTCACTACTCATTGTGTGGGGTCGGTGGATGACATTGGTGATGGGCATGTTGGAACATGTTCCATGGAATTTCAAGAGAGTTCCGACAAATATTCTATAGATGGGAAAGATGAATGATGATAATGAGACTGCATGATGAACATTGATGAAAACGTGGATGATCTAAAATATTATGTGAGGACGTTAGGCATCCTTGAGTCTTGAAACCCTCGCATACCATCAAGGCATGTGTCTAGTCTAACCATGTCAAATTTCGACCCATACAAGCACAGTTTGAATAAATTTCAATCTTGGACCCATTCACTGCTCACCATGCCGCATCGATGGATGACATTGGTGATGGGTGTGTTAGAAGATGTTCCATGAAATTTCAAGAGAATTTCGACAAAGATTCTATAGATGGGAATGACGAATGATGAAAATGACACTGCATGATGAACGTTGATGAAAACATGGACAATCTCAAAGAATATGCCCAGACGTCAGGCATCCTTGAGTCTTGAAACCCTCACATACCATCAAGGCATGTGTATAGTCTAACCCTGTAAAATTTTGATGCATACAGAACAGTTTGAAGAAATTTCAATGTTGGCCCCATTCACTTCTCATCGTGCAACGTCGATGGGCATGTTGGAATTTCCATAAAATTTCAAAAGAGTTCCGACAAATCCCTAAATCCCCTAACCCCTAATTGACTGACCCTTAAATCCTTAATCCCTAATCCCTAAACCCTTAAGCCCTAAACCATTAATCACTAATCCATTAACACAAAATCCCTTAATCCCCTAACCCCTAAGTCATTTAACCTTAAAAAACTAATCCCTAATCCCTAATCCCTTAATCCATAAACCCCTATCCCCGAAGCACTTAAACATTAATCCCTTAACCCACAATCCCTAAGCCATTAACCATTAAACTACCCAACCTGTAAGTACCAAATCCCTTAGCTCTTGACCCTTAATCCCTTAAACCCTAACCCTTAATCCATTAATCCTTAATCCCTACACCCCAAATCCATAAATCCCATAATCCTCAAAGCCGCTATCCACTTAACCCCCAACACCTCAAGAAATTAACTATTTAGGCATAGTAGGCTCTAAATCTGGCTTTAAATAAGGAGCTAAATCCGAATCTAAATCCGTAGCTAAACCTGACGTTAAATACAGAGCTAAATATGGCGATACATACAAAGCTAAAATCGACGCTAAATACGAATATAAATCCGAAGCAAAATAGTTTGCTAAATTGGGAGGTAATCTTGGCACTAATTATCACCTACATGTTCTGATCAACGCAAAAAACGCCAAAAAACACCAAAAATAGCGTCGACTTTAAAAAAAATGGAGAAAAATACACTAAAGCAGTCCCCAGAAGTAAAAAACGGAGCAAAAGGGGAAGCTAATCACATGGATTTGTAGTGTTAGGTATAATTTTATGCCCATGAAATAAACATCAATAGAGGAAGGAGGAATTAGAAGGAGATATGGATATGTATGCTGGTCAAGAAACCTCTATTGGACTAATTTTTTTCATGTCAATAACCATAAAAACAACATTAAAAGAAGGGAGGGAAAATGATTAACAATCACATGGGTCCTTACAAAAGATAATACCCAACAAAATGTGAAAAAATGATCATCCTATCTCTAAATGTTGGAGGGGTATGGGGTTCCTCCAAAAACCTAACCCTCAAAAGTCTATTTTATGTTTATAAATCAGATATAGAGTTATTCCAAGAAACCATGTGTGTAGGGAACAAAGCAATTGGGGCTCCTTCATCTTTCCTAAAGGTGTAGTCATTATATATACCCTAGATTTTGAGGGTATTTTTGTGGTCCCATCATAGGATGGAATTCGAGTAGGACACACACATAGATGACATCCATATGGACATTCCTCCAAAAATAGTTGTTGAAGAAATCGACAATTTAAGGAAATCTAGGGTTTTCAATTTTTACTATAATGGATAAAAAGTAAAATTGTATTTTTTGTACATCAATGCAATGGGAAGTTGGAAGTTGCACTAGTGACATAGTAGGACACCTTGCTTGCAGCCATACATAGAGACCAGCTTTATAGAAATAGTTGACGATATTTTTATGACTTATTATTTAAAATGCATCATATATTTCATCATAAATAATTATAGATGCACATTAAAACTACTACATTAGGGAGCCAAAGAGTGGTCCTACAAGAAACTTAGATACCCTTTCTGATATAAGCAAGGAGAGGTAGCATGTCCTCTTTCATTCTAGATTGAAGAACATCTCCTCCCAAATATGGCATTACTGATTGAGATCTGTATAGACAAATCAGATTTAAAAGTGGAAACTTCACCCAAGTGTAATGGAATATTCACCTTATGAAACTTTCCACAACAACATTGTTTTCATAAGAAAAAATGCATGTCAATTTTATCATGTCTCCAAAGATAGATACAAAGGTGGAACCTCGGGAGGAGGATGAAGAAAAAACCCATGGGTTTTACAAGAAAATATTGATGGGACAAGGGCATACACCAGCCAAACCTCCATGAAAAATGTTATCAGTAAATAGGGATTACCAATGTATTCCCAATGGCTATAGGCAAAAGTAATTACCTTAGTGGTTGACCCTTGGGTGGGGGGGATTCCCGCTATAAGTTGTCTGGGATCCATGTTTAGTTTTTTAGGAACAAGGGCTTGCACTTTTTAACTCAAGTAAGCATCCTTACACATGTTGTTCATACTTGGATGGAAGCAGAGGATTTGGATTTGTAGGGGCCTTGGGCAGCGGAGTGGAACTCTTTTACTCATGGTCTAAAGCAATGTGGAGTCTTCCTTTCCAATGAGGAGGACACCTTCATCTGGTCTTGGAATGAAATCAATGGCCAGGTGACTGCTAAGTCTTCTTATGAGGTTATTATCTCCAAAAAATCCTTTATGGATAACAATTGGTGGTATGCGCATATCTGGAAGTGGAACTATCCACTCAAACTGAAACTTTTTACTTGGATCTCCTTAGCAAACAAAATTTTAACTTTATGAAGAAAGATGGGCAAGGTCTAATTGTTTGTGTCCTCTACAAATAGAACAATGAGACTATTTATCACTTGTTGGTCCATTGTTTTTTCACAAAGCAAGTGTGGAGGGAGATAAAGGCTTTTGTCTTGTTTTCTAGGAAATGGTAATTTGTTTCTTATGCTCAACTCTAGATGAATTGATTGCAATCATCAATTAATTTTTTCTAAGAGTTTCCTATTTTGATATGTTGGAAATTATGGTTGCATAGGAATTTGGTCTTATTTCAGGATCATTCTCCTAATGTTTATTCAGTTGTGTTAACAATGTTGGGTGATTTTAAGGAAATGTCTACATGAAAGAAAATAAAAAATCCAAAGATGGTGAAGCCCCCCTGATGTGAACACATGTTATCCTCCAAGCTTCTTTGATGGACCTTGTCAAGGGATTGAAGGAAACTGTGGATATGGGATGCACCTCGTGTTCTCGATAACCCATTTTTATAAATTGAATCTAGGAGCAAGAAGTGGATACAACACCAGAGTTGAGGTCATAGCTCTACGGGGGCTTTTATTTTATGCTCATTCCAAGGGATTACTCAATTGATGGTCTATGGGGACCCAAAGATTATTATTGACTGAGGTAATGGTGTAATAAGGCTTATTGTGCTTCTTTGGATTGGTGTCAAAGGAGAATTAGATCACCCGAGGAAGGCTTCTCTGATTTAGATTTTCTCTTGTCTATAAGGAATACAATGGTCTAGCAGATGGTTTACCCAAAGATGCTCTTTTAGTCCAAGAAGGTGTTTTGGTATTTGATGAATGGAAGGATGGTAGGTTGATGCTATTTTCAAGTTTTTTTTTTTTGTCCTTTTTTTGTTTGTTTATGTGTGCTTTTTCAAAAACTTCATCTATTTATTTTGTTAATTTTGTCTCGTCCTTTTTTTTTGGTTTATGTGTGTTTTTTCAAAACTTCATCTTTTTTTTTGTTATTTTTGTCTTTTGTGCTTTTATTTTTTGGTATTTTTCTCTTTTTTGTGCACACACACAAAGATTGTTTTTAACTTTTATTTTTTTCGAAAATTTGTTTTATTTTCACACTTTTAATATGTTTTTCTTGGTTTTTTTTTTCTAAATTGTTTTTTTTTCAATTTTATTTATTTATTTTTTTTAATTTTGTCTTCTTCTTTTTTTAATGTGTGTTTTCAAAAATTCATTTTTTGGGGTTAATTTTGTCTTTTTGCCTTTTTTTTTACATGCAAGCGTGCATTGTGGTTTTTAAATGCCTATAATTTTAATGCAACAAAAGAAAGCTATATTACTAGTAGCATCTCTTTTAGATTTGATGATTGATTTTGACATTTTCGTTGAAATTTTGTTAACTATTAGGATCGCAGTTTCAAATAAGTTGTAATTTTAGCATCAAAAAGAAAAATGGGTGCTATGGTGATTATGGGTTATTTCTCTAGCACCATTTTAGGGTTTTTGTTGCAACGACACTAGTTATTAAGGCCCAGGTTTCAAACAAGATGTTTAGCCCTGAATAAAAATGAGGGTGATTTTGGGAGAACCATTTTTCAATTCAGAGGCTAATTTATGGTTTTTATTGCAATGGCATCAGTCATGACCGACTAGGGTTTTAACAAATTTCTAATTTTATCCTCGAAAAAAAGGGTGTTATTGGTAGTACCACTTTTTTATTCAGTGGTAAAAATAGCCTCTAAATGCAGCCTATAAAAAAATGAGAACTCTCGAGGGTTCTCACCAAGTTGTATAATATGTTTTATTGCATGGATACAATTTGCAATGTGTATTGCATGGATACAACTTTATGGGTGATGTGATGTGTATCGTATGTTGTCAAAAATTGGAGGCAATGCAATGTGTTTTGCATAGTTCCAAACTTTACACTTGATGCAATGTGTATCATGTTGTCCCCAACTTTAGGATCAATGCACAGAGTAGATTGCATGGTTCTAGACTTTACGATTTATTTGATTATGTGTCTCTTATTATCAATATTTAGACATAATGAAACAAGCAGTGTATACCTTGAGACTTTCCAGCAATGTGCTATACATCACACAACTTTGAAACTTTGGAAAACATGCAATGTTGCATTGCTTAGCTTGGTATTTCACAAAAATGCACACATATTAAAATGATCAATTGAAAGAGTACGATGATGAGCACTTGGAATATTTTCAAAATCAAAATTACTAACCAACCACACAATCATTTTGTGAATACATGTTATATCAATATCCAAATACACAAATATAGGTCCTCATTGTTAACAAAATCAAGGATACGTTAAGTTTTCAAAAGTAGGAGGGTTCCCCAAGTCATCAGACTTGGTGAAGTTGTTGGGATCAACACATTCTTTTGCAAAATATTATAATAACATAAATTAAGGCTCATTTTTATCATCCATGGGAATGTCCACTTGGCTCCCCCAAAAAATGGGTAGTAAAGTCTTCATTTCAAGCCGGGATTGCATAGCCTTTATCAACATCATACACAATAGAGTCCTTACAGAGACTGAATAGGTTGTGTGCAAGAGGGAGGTTAATGAAGTTTGGGTTGTGCTCCACTAGATCGGTGAGGAATTTGAGAGAGACTATCAATTCTAATTTCTTTCCCCTAGGGGAACCAAAGTTACCCTAGACTCTTTCTCCCAATCCCAAAATTCCAACATATGCATATCTACCTCCAGGTCATACTTGTCTATGACTGTAGTTACATTCCACCTTTGTTGCATGGAGGTGATCTTCCATTTGTCTAGTTCCAAGGCCAAATTAGTGGCCATTCCCAAAGCTTCAACAACTGTGTCCTTTATGCTTTGGTGTAGTCCCCTCTTCAAACTTCACATTTCTCTTAACAAGAAAAACAACAAAAATAGTAATCCATTGATTTCTTGTTCCTTTTCCTCCAAGGCTAATTTGATACTCCAAATTACCAATGATTAAGTACACCATTGGCTTTTATACTCTACATTAGAGAACCAAACTACAAACCAAGCTATATGCAAAATACTCCTCATCCATTCTTCATTTTATATTATCCTCTAAACTCCCATGCTAGACATGACAAGCAATAAATATGTAAATAACTCATGAGAAGTCCCATGTGGGAGGATCAATTAGAGATAGGAGCAAATCAATGAACCGTATATGAAAAAGGCATGGTAGAAGTGGTGCATGACAAGATCATTTACTATATGCTCACCATCACTATTTTTTGTGGGGGGTAGGGGCTGGAATCATATTTTATAAAAAAATTACGTTGACATAGTAATATATAAATCACATTTTATACACCTTTGCATTCCCAACATTTTTTCTTTATGTTTACATAAAATAAAATAAAATAAAAATAGAAATATCCTTTTGAAGAAGGAAACATCCATGGAGGGTAAACATATCTTTTATAAAAAAATATTGTGTAGTTTTTAAGATGCATATATTTCTTGGGGGCCTTCACTACTTTAGAGAAAACATTTTATTTTTTTTTAAGTTTTACAAAACATTAAATGAAAAATATAGTATGAAATAAAAAATAGAAATGTATGTCATTGGATAGAGGATTCAATGATGAATCTACATGCACCAAGTCTACCACTGTAAATCAAGGGTTTTAAAATAACTAGATCAAGGTCTTTAAAATCCTTGGATCGATATATTTTAAAACCCTTGAATGAGGTTATAAACCCTTAATTGGGTTTGCACAAGCCACTTGCCAAAAAGTAGCACTTAGATGCATGGATTTACCCAAACTTGGATCTAAATTATCTAAAGAAATATGCAATGAATTCAAGAAACAAAAAATGAATGTTAGATGTGTTAAACTATACCATTGACTTAAATTAAAGATAAAAATAAAATAAAAATTTGTTTCCTCTTAAAATATAATAAACCTATTCAACCTCAATCAAATAATAGCAAGTTATAGCAAGTTAGAAAAATAAGCAATGACATAGTTTTCCTAATAAGAATATAAAATTTGTTCGGCTCTTTTAATTATTTCCTTCTCTTAAAATATAAGGTGGGCTAGTTAAGGTGTGGGTTTTGTTAGCAAGGCGACCAGAGTTCAATTCTACTTAGGGGTGGGATAGTTGCGAGGAGACACCCAAAAAATCCAGCCATCATAAGCGTTGGTGTGGCCCAGACTGGGTGCGATCCCCGAGTGACTTTGACGGCTTAGATGCCCCTGGGTTGCGGTTCTTAACCAATGGTTCATTGCTACCAGCCCCAAGTAATGGACAATCGAACAAAAAAAAATCAAAATGATTTTTTATTATTATAAAATTTATTTTAATTAATTTATATAAATTATAACTCCATAATTAATTAAATAAAATATCCACACACACACATATATATAATTTTCTCAAATTTAAAAAACAAGACTTTCTCATTTATCATATCTTGATACAACATATATATATATTTTTCTTAATTTATTTTTCAACAAATTTGGAACATTATCATCCTTCCAAATTCTTCCCACCAACCTTCGGTCGCTTGTATCTCTCTCAAATTAGGTAACTTTGTTAGTTTCTTTGATAGTCACTAATTGGAAAGTCAAAATGGTCATGTGTTTAAGCTACGCTCTTAGTTAAATCCACAAGGTGCAACTGCTCTAAATTGGGAAATCCAACCGCACTTCCCCACCTCCCAAGGGATCAAAATTGAACACGTCACAGCCCATCAAAGGGCTCTCAGCACATCTCGGAAGTGCTATTAAAAAATTGGTCATCATAAAGAATGTTTTTATTTTGACATTTTAAATAAAAATGCAGGATATGGATTTAAATTTCATTAAAAGGGTTGTCCTATGAAGTGTCCGTCAAACATTAATTATGCATGTTGGTGCCAACTTTCCTAGGAGCAACTTAATTTCAGTTTCTCGACGATAGCAAAATCACAAGCATAGATGACGGAACCGCTATCAGTTTCTCGAGGAGGCGAGGATAGATGAGGATAAATCAACATGCGAGGATAGAAAAACCACTATCGGTTTCCCGAGGAGGCGATTGATGCGACTGCTCAACAATTCGAAATGAAGAAGCCACATCAACACTAAATCTTGTGTTTAGTACTTCTTTGGTAGTTATGAGGACATTTACGCTGTGATCCCCCTAATCAATATAGGAGCAGATCCGATGACAGTTTGTCAGTTCATTTTTTCCTTTTACAATAGGCTCTGTTTCATTATTTTAACATCGGATTGAATTTGATTTTCCTACGGTTCAATTCCCTGGAGGTTTTAGGAAAAATGGTTGCTTCTACGATAGCTCCACTTCCTTTGAAGTAGAGATGTGATAGACGCTATTGAGTTACCCCAAAGAGGGCCAAGCGATGTTTCTTGGATATGCCTAAGTTCAAAGAAACCAACCATAATATAGGCGGGTAAGGGATGAACAACGAGGATAATCAAGGATCCTGGTTGTTTATCCATGATGTCATAGATAAGGATGCACAACTAGGCAGGTAAGGGTTGTAGTTGTGTTATGGAAAATATCCAAGCAAACGCGACTTTTTGTAGAGGTAACTTCCTAAATCAAGTTTTTGTAGAATTAATTTCAACCTCCATGTTTAGTGTTGCCTCTCCAACAAGCTTCACATACCGTTTTAAATGTAAGGAGTCCGCATCATAGGCATGCTTATCATTTCTTATTTTTGATAAATCTAAGAACCTACATTTTTTAGCAATATAGTGTACTTTTTGTCATCTATCTTTGGCTTTGTCTGCATATGCATCTTTAACAAAACTACCCACCTTTCAAAAAATGTAGAGAAACTTCTTACACATGTGACTTTAAGAGACGACAGATAAATGCCAACAAAAAGGAATTATTCCAGCAAAAATGTGATAGAATGAGAGTTTTCTTCTTTTAATATTATCCCTTATTCTAGACTAGTAACAACAATTTATTGCTCATCTTTTTACGATAAAAAAAAAATAATGAAATGATTGAAGCCAACCAATCAAGCTAACCACCAGGTGCAACAAGTATACCACATCATATTGTAAGAGTTGCATGATGATTGGAGATGTATAGTTATTGGTCTTTTTCCACTAGCCAATGCATTGGTACCTCCACCATCACCATGCCCTAAAACATTAATTTTGGCATCATTTTTTTAGTGCCATAAGCTTCATTGAAAACGTAATATATTATATAACATATTTTTTATGGAGTGTATAAATAATTTATTATTATCAATTGAAATTTGATATTTTTAAAGCTTTTCATCACAAAAGTGTCATAAATTTATAGCCTTCTAATTGAAATTAAGACTAACACTTCAAATTTGATCCGTACACCTCTCTATCCCCAACTCCGTGAACTTATAGCAACTCTTTAATATCAATGACTTTAAAACTCATTAATAGGAGTAGTTTATTTATTCTAACTTTTGGATTTTACCGTGGGTTTTGGTCAATCGTGTAAATTTGTTTTTGGTAAAATCTAAATTTTAAAGTGTTTAAATTGTGTTTTTGAATCCATAAATAGATTCAGCACCTCTAAACATAGAATATTTAAACTACACCCTCATTAATATTGGTGACTTTAAATTTGGCAATCTCTCCGATCTCCAAGAGAGAGGAAGTCTCGTTGTGAACAATATCGGTCACTTTAAATTTGGCCATCTCTCCCACAGAGAGGAAGTCTCGTTGTGAACAAAGAAACAACTCTAATTCCTCCAATTGGTCAAAAGTTAAAATCACAAATACAGTTGGGCAGACTTCTTCCGCAGTAGTTCCAAAGACCAAATGATTGCAGTTTCTTCATGTTATGCATGTCTTCCGGAAGACCCTCCACTGCATCATCTTCGTCAAGCACGCTGACGCTGTACTCCAACGGCAAGTGCCTCATCTCGCCCCCGGTTCCCGTTATAACCACTTTCTATCCATCTAATTCCGTTCCTGGCTTTACAGTTACATCCAACTCCATCAAATTTGTGATATATTTTAACCTGCAAACACCATTTGCTGCATTCCTCGTTCAATAATCCCCCGTTCACTAAAATCAGGTTTTTCCATAAACGCAGGTTGTTCAAATCGAAATGGTCACAATCGTTTAAATCTAAATGCTTGAGAGTTATTAGCTCTTCTATCGTAGACGGCGACGATTCTACCTCTTTGCTGTCGGAGAGACGCAGAAATTGAAGCCGACCAAGATTGCATGTGTAAGATCCTCAAGCTGTGTGAGATGCCCCATTGATTCTATTTTGGTGTTAGACATAATATCCAAAACACTCAGAGACGAGCCGGATTTTTTGGTCATGCTCAAATTGATTGTTGATATCGTGTAGGATGATCTTCGTAGTGATGAGCTTAACTTGTAAAAGTTGTGTTTTAATCTAAATGAATAACATTATCTATAAGTTACATGAGTGGAACTGTCATAACTTGCTTAAAATGTGTCTGCATTAGATTTTGCAAACAGCAAACTTAAACAAAGCAGAGATGATAGCAAAAGCTTTTAGTCTCTCCTTGTTTGATATTGCAAGTTTCATAGCTGAAATTTCAACACCATAAGCAACCTTGTTTTTGCTCCACTCATCCAACTCATAGATGATGTTATTCATTTGAATCAAAACACTAAACTTCTACAAGATAATCTAATCAATACGAAGATCCTCCTACAAGATATTAACAATCAATTTTTAGCATCACCAAAGAGGTCCGCTCGACACCACGACTGTCTTTTACTTCTTTGTATCGCAAACATGCAGCTGGCCGTTTGCAATGCCTACATAAAAGAATTGAAACGGCCATTCTTGGTACTCTATTAATCGGACTGTTTTTTCTTCTTTCCGGTCACTCTCATGTAGATGACCACTTGCTTTACCTCTGTCCGTCAGCAGATGCACTCCATTCAGCTTTTTCCTCACTCTCACCACTTGCTTTACCTCTGTCCCTCAGCAGATGTACTCCACTCAGCGTACAACTAAAGTCCTGAAAAGATACAGGCCTAAAGTCCTGAAAAGATACAGTCTTTGAGCTCTTTGGAATTAGAGCGATGTATGTGGAATTCAATGCCTCAGACACACACCTTTTGTGACGCGATTCCTCAACCACATATAGGATGTCATTCCCAATAATGTCAAAGAAGTGGATGAAAAATTCCACCGTCTATCCATCAGGGCCTGGACTCTTCTCCTTGGCCATCTTCCTTAAAATGTTTTTGATTTCATCAAGAGAAACCAGACTACCCACCAATGCACCATCCTCCTCCAATAAAAAACGTGGGTAGCGTTTAATAACCTCCATTTGAGAGTCTATGAGAAGTGTACCTGGATTTGAAAATAGTCCTTTAAAGTGCAAGACCGCTTCATGCTCCAAATCATGTTGAGCAATAATCTCATTACCATCTGAACCCTTAATCTCCCACAATCCATTTATGTTTCAACAATGAGTAGCGTACCTGTGAAATAAATTCATATTGTAGTCACCCAATCGCAACCAAGTGGCCATGCTCTTTAGATGCCAATTTTCTGCCTCGATAGCAAGTATCTTAGATTTTTCATCCTCCAATGATATCAATAGTGCCTTGTCCTCAGCCGATAATGTACCAACTTTACCAGCGCTAAAAAACTCATTAATTTGAGACTCAATCTCTATAAGGACCTTCTTTAATCTTTCTTTTTTGATACGTTTCCATTGAAAAACCTCCCAGCAAATTCTGGTGAGTTTTTTGCAAAAACCCGACATCCCCGAGCCACCAATCTTTGATGCAAGGGTTTGCCATGTATGTTTGATGAAATCACAAAAATCATTGTCTCAATAACCAAATGTGATTAAACTTAAAGGGGTAGGAACACCTCACAAGTTGAGCACATGCCAACGTTTTTAACCTCACAAGGGGTAGGAATGCCTCACAAGTTGAGAACATAGAAACCCTCACTTGAGTTGAGCACATGCCAACTTTTTCAACCTCTCTCCTACAGACACCTATCGATTGTCTTTAAGGACTCTATTGTGTTTGTTTCTTTTGAAAACTCTACAGTTCCTAATCAAAATGAAGACTCATCTAACCCTTTAGGGGTGATGTTGGCACCCCATAGACCCAACTAGCCTCACCCTTGGATGCTCGAAATGGACTTTAATTTTTTTTTTTTTGTAAGTAAGCAAAAACTATATTAGTTCAAACAAAAACCAACACAATTGTACATACACATTTCAAATCTTTGGGTTTGTCACAAAGATGCCAACCCATTTGACTTCCACAAAATTACAGGACATAAACGAAACTTTCTAGATGGTCTATACAGTTTTTCCATACTTGAATAAGAGCGTTTGTTCGACTACTGAGAGACCATTTTTAACCAAAACTACATACTAGGAAAAAAAACAGCTAACCAACTTAGAATTGACCCATGTTTGGAGGGTTAACATCGTCCAAAGACGCCTTAGGAGTAGAGTGCATAGGGATTGGAATGTTCAACAGGACAACGTATTTAGCCAGAGGTGTTGGCTCCTTCCGAACGAACTCTGAATTAGCCATGGTGGAAATCAAGAAATCTATCCAACGACCCATCCTTTCCATATTGAAATCTAGGTCCACGATGTCACGACTACTGTTGAAAACCAAATTGAAAAGAGGAACAAGCAATTGACCATTGAGAGAAGAATCAACATAGTCTCTTGGAGTAGGTTGAGTCGAGTGAGGATCAACGTGAGGAATCTCCAAAATTACCAAGAGGCCTAGAGGAAATTCCAACCTCTGTAGCTTATCCTCCATAGTGCCAAATGAAGTCGAGCTATCCCCAAGTCCCAAAGAATTACCCATCGAATCAAACCACTCAATTTGTCATCCCCTACAAAGATACTCTTCCTAAAGATCATGGGGTTCATCTTGCGTGATTTTTCCAGCCAAATTGGATTCTATTGAGATCAAGGGAGGCTTGGAAAGATTCATTGTACCAACTGATGAATAGTTAGAGTGGAAGAACTCAACTAGCCTAATGAGAGCGGCCCCTCAAGTGTAATATAGGCATGGAGAGGTGGAAAACAATCCCCATCTGTCACGTCCCTTCCCATTATTCCAAACCACATAGGGAACATGACTATAACATGAGGGTGTCTAACTCTCCCCACAGCCATACAACGAAATGTACAATTAAAATAAAATGCATACTGAAATTACACAGCAGAATTAAAACATATTTGCACACACACAAATGGTAATGCATCAACATATCTATCACAAGCAGACGATGATTCAACATGTAGAGAATCAATCCCATTCCAATGCTATGCATAGATTTCATATCAACCGTATTAAGATAATCATTTCAATCCATTAACATGTATAATTATCATTCAGAATTAACACATTGCAGAACACAGAATGCATATAATTTAAACCACAGAGAACACTTATCTTTGAGATGAAGCTGTCCAAACAACTGGCTATGTGAGAGCAACGTTCCACCCAACCATAGATCTCTGTCCAGCCTATATTCTTTCAGGTGAGAGATCACCCCCGAGCTGGGTTGTGTATCCACTAAGGAGGAACTAAACAGGCTCACTCACAACCATGGTTTCACTCAAACAGTCTTGCTAAGCCAATACACAGTTGGGTTTATCAAGCATGCAATAAGCAAGGGAGGAGGATGCTAAGCTAATGAACTCAACTATAGAGCTACAGGCATCTCAAATGAACTCAACAGCCATGGCACCCATAATACCTACCTCACCCAAGACAAGGAAGGTCCCCTTCTCTGCTACACAGTCCCTCAGGCGTCCCTTCCCTCTAGTGCTATTTAGGGTGGGCATAGAAAGGCCCAGCTGCTAATTCCTTGAGATTCTATCCTTTACTAGGTTTATCAAGCAAACCCAACCTCTGTTCAATCATTCACACTTGGATTTCTCACAAGTTTGTCACCAAATAACTCAATCCCGTCACTGGATTTCTGGGCTATAAAAATTGGGTTTTCCAATGGATTTCGGGGTATCTAATACTCTCAATTTCGCCCAAGGTTCATACCTATGGATCCCCCATTGTATTTCATTATCAATCCCAAATTTTGAGCGTTTATGGCACTTCAAAACATGGGTTCTTGCAAAGTTATGATTTCTGGTTTTTCTCACTGCTAGGCATGTGTAATGGATGAAAGCTGATGCTTGGATGTTCAACCACGGAATGGGAATGAAGAAGAACCAATTCCCATGAGGTAGAGTGACTTGTGGTACAAGGAAACAAAGCCCATACTCTGCCATACGAATTTATGGGATGCCCATGCTCCATTGAAGCCATGGACTGATTCTTCAACAACTTTCTTACAACTGAATGAAATGTAAGCAAGGAAATTCAAATGGGTTAACAAGATGACATTGGGCAGCATATGGTTCATCCCCACAACCCCCTCACCACTCCCTAGTGGATACATATGGTCCCTTCTCATTAGTTGCTTCCATAGCCAGTTTTGGTATTTTATTGAAATATTAATATTTACATCAATTTACAATATTCCATGGCTTAATAGCACATGGATAACAAAATATCAAATACTTGTCCATTTTAAATAAAATCCGAACATACACTAGTGGGGCCTTGGCCTTGAGCTCCACGCTAGGAAAACATACATCGCATGTATACAATATTTACATTAAAAGCCAATATATATCCCAAGGGTCAAAATGGGGTATTACACCATCTCATTGGTAGTCGAAGATAGAATGAAGCGAGCAAACTAGAGCACACAAACATATCCATAATCCTAGATCTATCTTCTATTACTACACTTCAGATTGTCATTCATTGTAGGCAATGACGTACTAGTACACCCAGTGTGAGCTAAGTAAATCATCATTACCATCGTGTGAACAAAGCAACAAGCCATCACATCCTCAACACTCAAGCATTTGCCACCGGACCTCCTAATAAATGGATAATAATAGCCATGAGGATAAGGATGGCATCATTCAGATGCATGGTCTTGTACTTTGGATCGATGTGGGGATATGAGTTGCCGCCTGTCCATCCCAACCAAAAGCCATGTCCTCATAATCATTCTCCAAGTGTCACCCCATCTGAGGAAGTTTTAATTTAATGCTATTATATTAGCTATGCTATAATTACTATAATATATACTTGTACAATGCTAAGTAGGAAAGTATAGAAAAAATATTTAAATCTATTGGTTAATGTTGTGCTTTTATGGTGAATTAATGTTGTCTAATTATGATCACAACATTTTTTTTTTGAATATTAAATAATTATTACTTTGAAACAAAAATGTAATTGAAAATGATTTATTTATTCTTTCACTAAATAAAATATATATTTTTTGTTTGTGAGAATCTCCCTGACTTGTGGGAGTGGCCTTTGGTCTAAGAAACCATGACCCAGGGGCATCTAAGCTGTCAAAATTGTTAGAAAAGCAGGATTACAAAGCAATAACAACAAACAGAAATGCAAATATAATCACACATACACATTACAAGAGAGACACAGATATATCATGGTTCACCCAAGATGGGCTACGTCCACACTGAAATTGCCAGTCCTTTTATTATACCATCCAGCAAGGTGAAGGGATACAACTTGCAACACAGCCGCTGCACTTCCTCTTCATTGTCTCATAGTCTCTCTTCACGATCTCAGAGATCTTTACAATGCATAAAACCTAATACATCAATCCTATCCGTATTACAATGTCTTTCTTATAAAGGGGAAATACAAAGGGAAAATACCACAGGTTACCCAAAACCATGGGCCCGTAAAACAACCCCAAAAATTTCCTTCGGGAGCTTTGCCCCCGGACCCCCCAGCTGGGGGTAATTACCCCCACACCCCCCCCGCTGGGGTGAGTGTACAGTCCTTTTACATATCATATAAAGCTGGGGTACAAACACGGCTGAATAATAATGTCTCTGAATCAGGGGATCAGGCTCCACAACCAACAAAAATCACCCGTGGGTCGCACCCATCCTAGGCCACACCAACCTTCAACTGGTTGGATTTTGGGTGTCTCCCCCCAACTAGCTCACCCCTTAGGAGAATTGAACCTGGGTCGTCCTGTTGACGAGACTCACACCTTAACCGAATGAGCTAGTGAGAATTGACTAAATAATAATATGTTAAAGTATACAAATTCACAAGAATAAAAATCATATAAAATAATTTATTTTGTCATAGTTTTTAACTTTCTAATTTTATTTTCTTTAAAAAATTACCAACTAGAAGCATGTAAGCACTTGTATTAGTCTTAGCTCTTCATCTTGTCACCACATTCACTTCGTCGCATAGTTTTTAAGACTAAAGAGGTTCTAAAGAAACTAAATGAAGCCTTTTCTTCCTTAAAGCTTTATCGAACAATTAACTCCTTCTCTAATTTAGTTAACAAAACAAGGGATGACTTCCACACTACATTGAGTTTCAATATGGATCATACTTTAATGGTCCTTGTATGATTGAGTAAGGCTTGTCCAATGTTATGTCTACCCATGTTGGGCTTAATACTTCTAGATTATTGGCAACTCTAATTAGTTGCATAGAAAGAAAAGCTCCTTTACCGCTTTTAACATGATTGTTTTTTTAATGCCAAGGAACAAGTCAAGTTTGTTTATCCCAAAGGCTTATTATGAGCCCAAATGATCATTATAATTCTATTACGATGATGATGATTATCATCCACTGAAACCAACTTGGTTTATTAGACCTATATAATTAAATTAATTACTTTGATTTATCAAGATGTTTTTATAATTGAATAACATTAATATTTTATGGTTAATCCAATATCATGTCTACCCATTTTGGAATTAATATTTCTAGCTAATTGAAAACTCTAATTATGTGCATAAAAAAAGCTCCTTATTTATTTTTTTTCCCAAGGAAAAAAGGCGTATCAGCTTTATATATGAAAGAGATACATTTCACATAACCGCAACGGTCTCTTGTAAATGATTTTCATCAGTTACATACAGTAATCCAACAGAATGGTCATGCTATGCATAATAAGTTCGTTAAACTTAACATAGTTCATGGCATCATGCCTAAAACAAAAAACATAAGACCAAAATCATATGGTCATTATGTGCATAATAAAATCATTAAACTTATCATTCATGGCATCATGCCTAAAACAAAACAACATATGACCAATATCAGAAAATGATTGGCCTCGGGCCATAATGTTGTTCAGGAACATGCATCCATGTCTGCCATATGTCGTCATCATAATCGATCCCAATCTTTGATAACTCGTCCGCCACTTGATTCCGTTCTCGATAAATATGGCAGAAGGAGATATGTGTAAAATTTGCTGCCATTCTTGCAACCTCCTCATAGATAGGCAGCAGTAATATGTTCCGGGGATTCCACCTCGACTTCATCCATTGGATTATAAGAGATGCGTCGCCAAAGACCTGTAGAGTCTTAATATCCCTCTTAATGGAAACGTGTAAAATATATTTCAGAGCCATAAGCTCTGCTCGATTGTTAGTGCGAAAACCATTGGATGCAGCGAATTTGAACCATAGAGTAGGGGAAAATTAAATAATACCACCAGCTCCACCGCGGGAAGGAGTACCTTGGGAAGCTCCGTCAAAGAATCCCCATGGGATAGCCCTAATGATATCTACCTCTGTCATATCCCTAACATGCAAGGACATGTGAATAGGTGGATGGACATGGACCATACCCATACAATGATATGCAATGGTCTCCGGTGAATAAGAAACATCCAGGAAAATAGCAGAATTGTGTGCCTTCCATGTGTGCCAAATGGTGATAAAAGGTAGAGCAGGGTAACAGAGAGCACAAGTCGATGTAAGCCAGTGTTGAATAGACTCTGTCAGCCTGGAGCCTGACCATAAATGCTGAATACCTGAAATCTTGTAAATAGAGAAGCATAGCTGTTGAACAAAAAAGCAGCTGATAAGTAGATGAGGGGTCATTTCATTATTTGTTCTGCAGAGTGGACATCTCCCAGGTCCCTCGAAAATAAAACGGTGAATACGATCCCAAACTGGGATACGGTCTTGAATGGCTACACAAAAGAAAAGAAAAAAAGAAAAAAAACTTCAGAGGACAGTGAACATCCCAGAAAACATCGTGCCACCAACTTTTAGCCAAATCCGGATATTTTAAACGAAGAATAATAGTGTATCCGATGTTGGGGGAGTATGTCCCACCATTAGGATTAAGAGACCAGAGCAGAACATCCGAAGTCTCTAAGATACGAATGTAACTATTCTTTAATGAAGAAATATAACGATCCCATGTTACCTGGTTCGCATCCCAGAAATGAAAGAAATCGGTCGGAAGCCAACGTTGCTGGTGAATGTTGGTGTTGATCAGATCCGCTATCTGAGCCAAAAAAATAAAACCCATACGTTGGAGCATCTCGATCATATGGCCCGGAAGACGGAAGAAATCCTTACACCCAATCCATGGGTCGTTTCCAATGCGTAACCTCTTGCCATCTCCAACCTTCCATTGAAGGCCCGCATCTATAACTCCAAAGGTAGAGAGGGTGTCCTTCCATATCATGGATGGAGAACGGGTACATAAACCCCCAGACCTGAACCAATCATCAACAGACAGAGGATAGATATATTTGTGAATAATGATCTTGGTCCAAAGGTTACTAACATAAATGAAACGCCATAGATTTTTGGCCACTAAGGCCCGAACGAAGAGCCCAAGCCTTTTGATACCCAATCCACCCCATGCTTTGGGCAAAGAAACCTTATAGCATGCAATCCAATGGAAGGATTCGTTATTTTCGCCCTTCCACAAAAAGTTGCTGCAGATTTTACGGATTAAGTTGAGCATGCTCATCACAACATTTTTTTAAGGAACAATTCAACTAACTCAAATTATTATTATTATGAAGACGTATTATTAACGTAAAGACTATAAACAAGCCAAAAGTTAATAATCCCGCAAAGTATTTCATTTCTTCCCGCAAAATATTTCATTTCTTCTTTGAAACTTTTGGATGGAAAGTAGATTAACTATCACCCAACCATATTGAAACTTATAATCTCTCTGTTATGAGCATACCTTTTAAAAATGTTTTAATAAATTGAAACCTATAATCTCTCAATTAACAACGTACTTTTGAATTTTTTTTTAATAAATTATAATAATTTTAAAATTACTCTTCTCATACGTTATACTTCAAAATTTATAAAATAAAAATAAAAAAAATTGAAATCATAAGTTTTAATGTATTTTTATCTAAATTCATTTTGCACAAAAAGAAAGGAGTTGTTAACTAAAATTTATATCATATTTAAAACTACTTGAACTAATCTAGATATGTTTCTATTTTTAAGAAGATGGAGCTCTATGATAAAACTACTTAAACCATATTTAAAACTATTTGAACTAATCTAGAGATTTATAAATTCCCTTTGTTTCTATTTTTAAGAAGATAGAGCTCTATGATAGAAAATTCTAAAAAAAGGGAATGCGTCCAATTACGCCACGTTTTGGGTCATTTAGCAAGAAATCTAATTTAAATTTAAAAAAAAAATTGAATTATCCACTGAGAGTTAGAAAATTCATCCCGTAGTTAGATAATTCGAATAAAAATTGTTTATCTAAAAATCGTGTAATTATTACAACCACAACAACTTACTTTAATGGTAAGTAGTTTTTATTGTTGTGTGAGATAAATGGAAATTTCCAATGTTGCGAGAGAAATTTGAGATTTTAGACAAATTTAATATTTGGCCCTTTTTCTAATTAATCTAACACTAACACTAAAACTTTTCTAGTAGTAGGTGGACTATTCGATTTTGAAACTTCATTATTTATATGAACTAAATTTTATTTCATAGTTGTTTCCATGTGATTGAGTTTGTTGAATAGTTTTCAACTACTTTGCAAAGGGGAAGGAGACATTAATTTATCATTTTGTTAGAGGAATGAAGATATAGAGGACTAACTTTTTATTAATTTACTCTTAAGCTCAATACCAACTTCCTAACTTTTTATATCCTTTTAATTTCACATACCATAATGTTATTACCAACTTCCTAACTTTTTATATCCTCATAATTTCACACACCATAATGTTTTTTTTTACAACAACGAGTGACAAGCTTTATATTAAAAAAGACGATCTTACAAAAAGGATGGGAAGACTGTACCCAAAAGAGGAGGGCTGTCAAGACAAGCACCTCACAAAGAAGTCTTTGCATTTCATACTTAACACCTATTCTTTGACAACATAGAATTTTAACAAACTGCCCTAGAAGAAGACTACATAACTAATACATAATAAAAGAAGTTACAAAGATTCAAAAAGGAGATCCTAAAACAGACACGAAGTCGAGTAGGAAGAGAGAGTTTCAATTGACATTAAGGTGGCGGACCTTATCCTTGCTACCACCTGTAGCACCCGTATTTTCTTCTTCCATGCGAAGAAGGGCAGAGGGGCTATTCTTAGGCAGTTGTGAAGGGATTCAATTTTTTCAGCCAACCCTTCAAGCCAGCGAACCTGGGACTCTAAATCCTGCACATGCAAGAGCACTTCGGAGGAAGGATTGTCGGGCCCACGAGGGGAATCCAGATTAACTATGCCACCATTGTCCCCAACAATGTTCATCCAGTGTTTGCCGCTGCCTAGATCACAAGAGATACAGCTAACATGGTGCACAGAACCACCTTGATTTTAGCATAAACCCACGTCGAGAGGACGCCAATTCCGTCCACTGTCTTGCTCATGACCATAATGGAAATTCTTCGCAGAGCCCCTGTTTCTCTGCCCCTGCCCAATGTCCATTGGAGACCTGCTTTTGTCGCCAGCTATCTCTCAATTTTGGAATTCCCATGACAAGCTTGTTTCTCCTGACCACCACGGGAGAACAAAAGCTCAGTGCCTCCATTACCCTAACCCTGGACCACATCAAGAGATGAGAGATACCATTTCATGCCGACTCCTCCTGAGTTAACTTGAATATGCTTTCTGCAGTGGCGGCACTGCAGCACAGGGAGACACAAACCTACATTACCACCCTCCATGCTTAACCAAATAAAAACGACCCAACAGACAACGCAGGGAAGAATGAGCTTGATGCCCGAACCGTCACCATGTTTTGCGTTATATACACTAAAATCCTTGTCGCCTGCACGCATTGAAGTCCCGCATGCGATACAGGTGGAGTCAGGCTGGATATGCCGCTGAAAGCGCCTTGAGGACGACTGAGGAGAATGAGAGTATCCCAAGGAGATTTTGTAATTGACCAAATTCATGAACAAGGCTAGACCAAATTTTATATTAGCAATTAGAAAACGAAAATAAAATGAACAAGTGGGGATGCTAAGAAACCCAATCGTTTGCAAAATGTTGTCCATTTCTAACAGCAAGACCACAGTCTAAACAAGCACCAATATTAGCCATGGCATCGGCTTGTTGATTGTTGATCCTTAAAATGTGAAGAAAGGAGATTGAGATAAGATCCTTGATTGAGTGTATGAAGTGATAATGAAACTTAGAGGCAGGTTTGAGACGATTTTTTGCTAAGGCGCTGGCTTCCTTGATAACCAATAAGGAATCACCGATGGCCACAAATACCTTTACATTATTTTCCTTTGCGATGTCAATACCTTTGATCAAGGCGAGCCACTCCGTGTCATTGTTCGTCCTCCTTCCAATTCCCCAGGAGAAATATGTCACTTTTTTTCCATCGGAATCCAGAAGGACTCCCCCCGCACCTACCAACCCAGAATTTCACACACCATAATGTTACCAACTTCCTAACTTTTTTATATCCTCATAATTTCACACACCATAATGTTATTATTTTAATACTTGTCATTTTTATCATCAAAATGATTATAATCATCACTAAAAGAATTCTATAACAATCAAAATTATTTTTTCCAACTCCAAAACTACGAGGAATATGTCTATATACTTCTTGAGTCCTTTCCCCAAATATTATGCTAACTTCATCCCATTAAAATTTAGCTATGATGTTTTAATCATTTTCATGGTTGCACTTTATCCAACCAACTTGCAATTCATTTTCCTTCATATGTTTTTAGAAGACACCTTAGTTAGGGTCACAGTTTTTAAGGGATATAGAAAATAATAATTGAAATAATTTATCTAATTTATAATATCTTAGTTTTGATTCTTTGGATGCTTTTTATTGAACTGTAAATAAATGTTTATAATGAATTTATATAGATGATTTTATGTGTAATTGATGTAAATATCTTGTATGTATTTATAGTGTGGATCTCAAGGCCAAGGCCTAGCTAATGAATGTGTAGGAATGTATTTTTGTTGAATATGTTTTCTATGTACCATGATGTAGACTTGACATGGTATTCTTAAGAAATGTAAACATTATTTTGAAAATTAATATAAATGTCGAAGGCTAGTTGTCGAAGAGCATGAGAGGGGCTATGAATCCACTAAAGAGGAAGAGAAAAGGGGTAGGGGGTTGAAAAATTTCCTAAGTCTCCTAATATTTATCTTTTCACCATGTCCCTTAATAAATACCCCAACCACCAATTAGTCAATGGAAGTGGTGGTTGGTGGAGAATTCCACCTTCCATAGTTATGAGAGGATGGGGGTTAAGTAAAAGTCTGGAAGAGTGTAGTAGATTACATCCCCATAGGTGTCCAAACCACAAGGGAATTCAAACCATCTATTTTTCAGGCACTCTCTTAATGTAGTTTGAATTGATTTTTCTTATTAGATTATTATTCTATTCTATTTAAGGGGTCCCTTAAGCAATTTGATTCTTTGTGGTCTCGGGTTATAGATGATAATTCAAATCTATTAGTGATAAAAGGAATTTAATAAAAGAAGGTGGTGAATCTGGGAAGATATATGGAAGGTTGAAAAGGAGCATAGGGGTTAGGCTGGTAGGAAATCAACCACATTTTCCTAGATATTGTTCATCACTAAGTGCCTAAGAGACAAGATATGGCATTGTTTTGTTGAGCCTGAAGGAATACAATAGATTGAACTTCTTCTACACATGCTAAAGAGCAATGGAGGTAGGAATATTTCTAAGGGACCATTGAGAAAATAAGGGAAATATATTTCATTTGTTGTATGGGGAAATAAAGGGAGTTTAGAGAATTCTATGGTAAATAGTATCGCTAATCTTGAGAGCAATGGGGTTGTGAGTCACTTGAGTGTCCATAACATGTTTTCCTTTACCTTGGAGACCACATAGTCTGACTTAAGGGTGGAATCCACATAGGATTGCTTGCGCTTGGGTGGAGAATTGCTCACTAACAACCGGTTTCCTTCATCCATCTTGTTCAAAAGATAAATGTTCCATCTTTCTTTTTGAATTCATGTTTATAATTCTATTGTTGAATTGAATATTTATTATGAATAAATTGGTATGGAATTCATGGTTAGAATGTATGATGTTGCCATGCATAGGGGTGAATTGATGAATATGTGTTCCACTTTTTAATGAATTGTGGTGATGAAAAGTTGACAGTTTACATATATTTTAAATTGAAGCCCTCAAAACTCATATATGCCTTGTGAGTTTTGATGTGTAGTTAAAAAACCATTTGTAAGGAATTGTGTTGTGTTTCTAACAATATTTAATCAAATGTTTGTCCTTTTAAGTTTCAAGAAAAGGTAACAAGTGTCTTTTCTTCCCAACACCTAATTTAGTGTTCAATGCATAATTTAAAAAATAATATACAAGCATGATCTACAAAGAGTATAGTAGTGCTTATTTATTTATAGAAAATTATTATTATTATTATTACTATTATTATTATTTGAAGTTGAAAAATTAATAGTTGAATTGCATTTTATGCATCTTTGTGTTCCCAACAAATTCTATCTTGTTTATGTAAAATGAAAAATAAAAAATACCCTCTTGAAGAGGAAACGTGCACAAAGTGCACATTTTTTTTATAATTTTTTGATTGTGTAGATTTTATGCAACTAATTTTTCTTTGACTGTCATCATAACTATGGAAAAAAATTAAGTATAAGTTTCATAAGAAAATAAATGAAAAATATGGTGGGCAATCAAAAGTATGAAAATTACACGCCATTAGATAAAAAAATTCAATGATGAATCCACTGACATCAACTCCACCACCTTGCATGATAGAAATGAAGGGATTTCACCTCCTGGAAGTTGCATTTGTAGAAAATCTTGTAGAAAGGGGCCACACTTTCTCATTTTTAAACCTTCAACCAATCTTTATCCCTCGAACGAGGGTTATTTTAAAGCTCAATTAAGTGCTTAAGTGAAATTTGCAAAATACATTGATTGTGGGTTTACCAAACCCTCAATTGAGGCCTTGTCGAGTTAAAATAAATTGTTGGATTGAGGAAATACCTCTATCAAGGTTTTGCACCAAAAACGTATAAAACAAATCTCAATAAAGGAAATACCTCGATAAAGGTATTGTTATAATTTTAAAAAAGAAATAAGTCAACAAATTTTCACATTAAATAAAATAATAAAAAGACCTTTGCATGAGCCCGCTATTAACTCACCTGATTATTTTGTCATTGTAGAAAAAATAAAAATGGAAAAACTATGTTAATCTAATATTAATGCACATTTTAATTAGCAATCAATATGGGGAATTTGAGAAACCACAAAAGGAAATATGATGTGCAATGTGTTGATGAAGATGAAGTGCAAGATAAGGCTAGAGAGAGGATGCAATAAAGTTGAGTAGAATTAAGACAATGCTATTAAGAAAATGTAGGTCAACCCATTTACGAACCTTTGATGCATCTAACTAGAGAGTCTTGAGGCATCCAACTGAGGGAAATATTAGTAATTTTTATCCACATTATGCTAATGCATATTATACTCTTGTTTATCATTTATTTTAGGTTTTATATGTAACGCACGTGCACACAAAATTGATGAATTATACAGGGATAGGATCTCTTCAACCAAAGAAAGACCTTGTCACCTCTCAGGTTTCAAGACTAACTCAGATTTGCAGTGGTTTTGAAAAGGCTAGAAACTTTTTAGAAAAATTGGATGCAAACATAAGAGAGTAATTTGTGTACTCAATCCCTAATTGAATAGTTAGAGAGCATGTCAATAACATAATTTATTTATTTTTTACCATAATTTAGTCATTACACAAGCTCAAATCATACATGGATTGATAAAAACATAACAAATTAAAATCGGCAACAAAGCTATTGGGTTTTCAAGATGTTAAACACACAAAGGCACATGAAAATGCATTAGAAAATATATCAAAAGAATTCTATCCATTTGGAAAATCAAGAGAAATTGATACCGAGACGCTTGCAAGGTAATTACAACTATTGTTGTGGCACAGGGACTTCAAGAAGTTGAATGGTGACAATAATGTCAAAATTGCTCCATGTTTTAAGAAAAAGCATTGCAAATGAATACTAAGTTCAAGGCCTGTATAAATGAAAATGATAAAGATGCTTGTTGGGCTCCTATTTGTAGGAAACCTATTGAGATAAGGTTCCAAAAGGCATTAAAGAGAAAGTATTAAAGTTTTGGGAAACCTATTCTCATGCTATACTATATCAATAGCATTTTTTGTGGTAGCGCTTGTTATGGAAAAAATTGCACAAGTGCACTCTTCATCTAAAAATTTCTTCTCATTTTTAGATGGGTTCAACGGGTATAATCAAATCCAAATCCACCCAGAGGGACCAAGACAATACTCACCTACCCCTAGGGTACATTTGCATGTATCGAGCTCTTCCATTTGGACTATGCAATGCCAATGCAACTTTTTGTTAGGATATTTAGACACTTATGAGTTAGTTAATATCAACTTGTTATAATATATCCATTAGGAAAAGTGTGTTTCTTTAGTATGCATTAGTATGCATTTGTAAATATCTAATCCGATTGTCACAATATGTTCTAGACATTGAGTGATCTGACGGTTCAGCTTCTCTTAGATCATCACTACCTTTGATCTGCGGCTTAACACCCGAGTGGTCCATGATATCTATTTAAAGATCATGGAGGGTCACTTGCTAGTTGATCGATTATGAGAAGCTCATTTGTAACATTCTTTCTTTTGCATAATAAACTGCCCGAAGTAGCTATTTGGCTAGGGTCGTGGAGTGTTTCCCTTTCGAGGGTTTAAACCATGTGAAAACATCGATGTGCTGATCTATGATATGTTTGTGTGACCGGATGCTCTAGGTGTTCGGTCTTTTGGAATTATCCCATGTAGTTGAACATGGTATCAGAGCCTTTCTTAAGAGCCACTTCCGTTGGTGATCTAGATTTTGAACTTGTGTTGCCGAAGCTGTGAAAGGGTTTTGGGTTCTAAAATTTATGTGCATTTTTGGGCTATGAGAGGTGTTTCATTGCGTCCGGAGCACCATTTCCAATGGCGAACAATTTTCGTTTCATCAAAAAAGGATTCCGTTTTCCCAAGATACTTGCATTTCATCAAATCTAGAGGTATATTGTTACAGTGACGTTTTTTATTTAAAATAATTTTCTCATGTTCTTTCCAAATCTAATTTTATTTTTTTTTGTTTCGGGTTGTTTCCTTCTCTTTCTACGTATGCTCGTTTCCCTGCACCTTGTGCGATCTCGGCAAATCAGAAACAAATGAAAAAGGTTTTTCTTTACTGCGTATGCTCTTTGCTTCGCACTTCGTGTGACCACGACAAATCTGAAATAGTAATAAAACATATACAATCCGGGAAATGATAAATAATTATAGATGCACATTAAAACTACTACATTAGGGAGTCAAAGAGTGGTCCTACAAGAAAATTATATACCCTTTCTGATATAAGTGAAGAGAGGTAGCATGTCCTCTTTCGTTCTAAATTGAAGAACATCACCTCCCAAATATGGCATTACTAATTGAGATCTATATAGAGAAACCAAATTTAAAAGTGGAAACTTCACCCAAGTGGAATAGAATATTCACCTCACGAAACTTTCCACAACAACATTGTTTTCATAAGAAAAGATGCATGTCAATTTGATCACGTCTCTAAACATAGATACATAGGTGGAACCTCGGGAGGAAGATGAAAAAGAAAACCATGGGTTTTACTAGTAAATATTGATGGGATAAGGGCATACACTAGTAAAACCTCCATGAAAAATATTGTCAGTAAATAGGGATTACCAATGTCTTCCCAATGGCTTTAGCCAATAATAATTACCTTAGGGCTTGACCCTTGGGTAGTGGGGGATTCCCACTATAAGTTGTCTGGGATCCTTGTTGATTTTTTTAGGAACAAGCAGCTTGCACTTTTTAACTCAGGTAAGAATCCTTACGCATGCTGGTCATAGTTGGATGGAAGCATAGGATTTGGATTTGCAGGGGCCTTGGGAAGCGGAGTGGAACTCTTTTACTCATGGTCTAAAGTAATGTGGATTCTTCCTTTCCAATGAGGAGGGCACCTTCGTTTGGTCTTAGAATGCAACCAATGGCCAAGTGACTGCTAACTCTGCTTATGAGGTTATTATCTCTAAAAAATCCTTTATGGATAACAATTGGTGGTATGCGCATATCTAGAAGTGGAACTATCCACTCAAATTAAATCTTTTTACTTGGCTCTCCCTAGCAAACAAAATTTTAACTTGGGATAACTTTATGAAGAAAGGCAGACAAGGTCCAATTTTTTGTGTCCTCTACAGACAGAACAATGAGACTATTGATCACTTGTTGGTCTATTGTTTTTTCACAAAGCAAGTTTGGAGGGAGCTAAAGGCTTCCGTCTATTTTAATGGGAAATGGTAATTTGTTTCTTATGCTCAAAGCTATATGAATTGATTGGAATCATCAAATAATTTTTTCAAAGAGTTTCCTATTTTGATAAGTTGGAAATTATGGTTGCACAGGAATTTGATCTTATTTCAGGATCATTCTCATAATGTTTATTTAGTTGTGTTGACAATGTTGGGTGATTTTAAGGAAATGTCTACAGGAAAGAAATTAAAAAAATCCAAAGAAGGTGAAGCCCCCTAATGTGAACATGAGTTATCCTCCATGCTTCTTTGATGGATATTGTCAAGGGCTTGAAGGAAACTGTGGATATGGGATGCACCTCGTGTCCTTGGTAAGTCATTTTATAAATTGAAACTAGGAGCAAGAAGTGGATACACCACCAGAGTTGAGGTCATAGTTCTATGGGGGATTCTATTTTATGCTCATTCCAAGGGATTACTCAGTTGATAGTCTATGGGGACTCAAAGATTATTATTGACTAGGGTAATGGTGTAATAAGGCTTAATGTGCTTCTTTGGATTGGTCTCAAAGCAGAATTAGATCACTCGAGGAAGGCTTCTCCGATTTAGGTTTTCTCATGTCTATAAGGAATATAATGGTCTAGCATATGGTTTATCCAAAGATGCTCTTTTAGTCCAAAAAGGTGTTCTGGTATTTGATGAATGGAAGGATGGTAGGTTGATATCTAGGGTCTCTCACTCTGTCTTTTGATGATATTTTTCCATTGCTCCTTTTTCATGTTTTCAACAGTCATTTATGTATTTTCCTTTTGGACAGGACTCTAGTGTTTCCTTTCTAGGGATCATGCTCTATCTAGTTTATGAGCAAGATTTTGTATTCGTAAATGTTTAGATCAATTGGTTTTGTTGGTAAACTGCTTGGTTGATTTTGTCTTATGAGCCTACAAATTTTGGATCTCCGTGATTTGTGGACCTTGTTTTGTATATATTATACCTTGATTATATAAGTAATAGCAGGTATATGATTTTGTGAAAGAAAAGAAAAACAAATGTTTTTAATGTTTTTAATAAAAAATAAACAATTGGAATATATTTTAATGATTAATTTTTTTGCTTTTGTTTTTAGTTTTTAATTTTTCCAAAATTTGTTTTAGTTTCATACTTTTAATGTGTTTTTCTTGTTTTTTTTCAAAGTTGCTTTTTTCAATTTTATTTATTTATTTTATATTTTTTCTGTTTTTTTGTTTTTGTTTGTTTTTAAAAACTTCATCTTTTTTTTTTGTTAATTTTGTCTTTTGTCTCTTTTTTTTTTGTCTTTCTCTTTTTTAGGCACACATGGAGACTGTTTTTAGCTTTTAATTTTTTAGAAAATTTGTTTTATTTTCACACTTTTAATGTGTTTTTCTTGGGTTTTTTTTCAAAGTTTTTTTTTCAATTTTTTTTTTTCGTTTTTTTATGTGTGTGTTTTCAAAAAAACATTTTTTGGGGGTTAATTTTGTCTTTTGTCTTTTTCTCTTTTCTTGTTTACGCGTGTGTGTGTTGTGGTTTTTAAATGGCTATAATTTTAATCCGACAAAAGAAAGCGATGTTAATGGTAGTATATTTTTTATATTTGATGATTGATTTTGACATTTTCGTTGCAATGGTGTTAATAGTTAGGATCGCAATTTCAAATAAGTTGTAATTTTAGCATCAAAAAGAAAAATGGGTACCATGGTGATTTAGGGTGATTTCTCTCACACCATTTTAGAGTTTTTGTTGCAACGACACTAATTATTAAGGCCAAGGTTTCAAACAACATGTAATTTTAACCCTAAATAAAAATGAGGGTGATTTGGGAGAACCATTTTTCAATTCATAGGCTAATTTATGGTTTTTATTGCAATGGCATCAGTCGTGGCCGACTAGGGTTTTAAAAAAGTTGTAATTTTAGCCCTGAAAAAAAAGGTGCTATTGGCAGCACCACTTTTTTATTCAGGGGTAAAAATAGCCTCTAAATGTGGCCTATAAAAAATGAGAACTCTCGAGTTTTCTAGCCAAGTTGTATAATATGTTTTATTGCATGGATACAACTTTATGGGTGATGTGATGTGTATCGTATGTGATCAAACTTTGGAGGCAATGCAATGTATTTTGCATAGTTCCAAACTTTACACTTGTTGCAATGTGTATCATGTTTTCCCCAACTTTAGGATCAATGCACAAAGTGTTGGAATATTGGTCAATACTGAGAGTGGGGGGTGAATCAGTATTGTTAACTTTCTACCATTAAACCACTTATTTCAACTTTAATCAAAACCAAGAATCAACAAAATACACAAAACACAAATTTTATCGCGGAACCCCAATTGGGTAAGCCACCAACTCTTTCTATACTGCAAAATTATATTTACAATAAGGTTATGTCTGCTACTATAGACAAGGATGCTACTACACCCTAGTTTCTGTCTGCTACTACAGACAAGGATGCTACTACACCCTATTTTCCAGCCACTACTGGAAGGAGGCTACGACCCCCTGGTTTTATCAATTGCTACTGAAAGGATGCTTCGACATCCTTATTTACCATTTACCACTGGAAGGAGGCTACAACCCCATTGCAGGCATGTAGCCTGCCCTAGCACCACCCTACCTCCCTAATTTGATATTATTGATCTTCTCAAACCTTCTACAGCTTGGTCTTCTTACTTTCTTCACTTGAACTTTGTCTTGCTACTACAAGGATCTTCACTGGCCTCTTTACTTTGCTGGTCTTTGACTTCTCTTTTGCTCTTATTCTTCTTGAATGTACACTCAACCTGGTCTCTTCTTCTTGTATTTAATGCTGCTTCATTTATTCATTTTATAACCCAACATTCTCTTTTATTTCTTGTTCTTTACAAAACCTTCAATCTGAACCATAGAGACACTCTTCCCTCTTCTTTAGATGTTCATACTTCATTCCAAGAGACACACTTCCAATGCTTTGATCTTTTTATTATATATGTCTTCATGCATCTCTTCAAGTCTTCATAACCTTTCAACTCATACCTATTCAAACTGGAAAGCTACATCTTTTCCAAACCAACATGCCCTTTCATTTCTCTATTCTTTAATTTTAATTCTACTTATTAATTTAACCTTCTTTTTCTGTTCCCTCATACCTCTTCGAATCTCAGTTTTAAACTTGTTTATTATCAATTAATTAGAACTCTATCTTTGTCACAGACTTTAATTAATTCATTACTTTAAACCTTCTTATGCCTTTCATTTCCAGGCACCTCTTCAAATCTGATAATTAATCTTTTATTTGTAATTATGTATCTTACTATTTTAATTAATTAATTAATTAAACATTATTTTGCCTTCCATACACCTCTTCGAATCTCTGTTTGTTATTTATTGTTTTAATTAAATAATCAATTAAAACTTCTTCTAAACATTGCATCTCTCGAATAGTAAGATGTGTCTCTTCAAAACTCTGTTTTCATTAAATTTATGTTTATTTTTCTAAATACATTCTTGTAGCTTCTTATTTAATAAACTTTGTTTATTATTTTTTACTAACTTTGCAGGTTCATCTTCCACACATATAACCACCATACTGGAAACTAAGACCATGAGTGGATGCCCAAATCATCAAAGAATGGATCCATAACTTTCAATAGTTTTATTGACATAAGCAGAGCCTTTGGCTGGTATTTCAAAATGATATCTCAGATTTTTTGTTTTAACCATTAAGACAATAAAACATATTTTTTCCTAATTTAGCATGCCTATATTTTGCACGTGTGAACACCATATTAAAATATGAAACCATGGATAGATGAACACATCAACAGGATACATCCTGACAGTCTCATATTAATATTATCAATAATACCTAAGATATTTCGTGCATTTTCCTGAGGCAACTTAGGCAGATTTGCCAGTGCTGGAACAATGCAAAACCTGCCAGAAGGCACTTTTGGAAAATTAATAACTTCATCCTCTGAGACCGTTTTGACAAACTGATGATATGGTTAGTTGAACCAATCAACAATATAGAGGAATGTACCTTCATAATAATTTAATCTATCAAATAAGCCCGCACGGGTGTGGCTCATTGGCGGTTCAATTGTTATGAAGTCACAGTTGTAAATGGAGGTCACGAGTTCAAATCACACCCGGCTTTACCCGTGTCCCATGCTTGCGGGGTGTGTGGGGCACCTGGGGGTATAGTGGTAGCAGGATTGGATCCCTGGACCCCGTGTCAAGCGAGTACCAGCCCAGTCTCCAGTTGTCAATTCCCCTAGTTACAAAAATAAATAAATAAATTAATCCATCAAATAGAAATTATGGCGGGCATTTTACAGAGGCTACTTTGGCAGGTTTACCAACATATTTTACAGTTGGACAATTTGTGCCATTTTCAAGGTGGATTCTTTATTTCACCAAAACCATGAACCAATGTTACCAGATGATGTATAATATCTCACTAAGGACAAAACAACTCATTTCACCTTCATACTCTTCTTCATTTTCCCTAGGCGGGCATTTTACTGAAGTAGTGCAAATATGGTTGGGAGGCACTTTTGGCAGATTGATCTCTTCTTCCTCAGAGACGGTTTGGTCAAGCTAATGATATGGTTGGATGCACCATACAACACTCTAGAGGTCCACATTCTCCAAATATTTTTCGCATCATCCTATGAGATGTGGAGGGCATTTCCCTGAGGCCATTTAGGAAGTTTTACACTTAGACAATTTTTGCTCTTTCTTAAACTAGGTCCAATTTTCATAAAACACTGATTTGGAAAATCCATAACTTCTCCCTCAGGCACTTTCAAGACAATCTGAAAGCATGGTCAGATAGAAAAAATATCAATCTACAAGACCCCCATATGGTGCGGGCATTTTTCCAAGGCCACTTGAGCCTGTTTTCCAGCACTTAGTCATTTTCAGGATTTTCTCCAAAACTTCTTCTGAAACCCCATTTTGGCAGATCCATAACTTCTTCTTCAAACATGCTCAAGGAGAACTAGGACCATGGTTAGATAGACAAGCCAACACACTACAAGACCCCCATGTTCTGCGGGCATTTAATCTAACCAATAGTTTAGGGAGGGCATCTTTCTGAGGCTACTTAGCCATTTTTGCTTGCTCTAGCACAAACCCCTGTTTTGGCAGACCTAGAACTTTCTCATCGGAAGTGATGGAGTCAAATTGAGACCATGAATGGATAGCCACTATAAAAAGCTATAGCCTGGTACCATGGTGTGGGTATTTTTCTTAAACCATGAATTAGGGCGGGCATTCTCTTGAGGCTACTTGGACCAATTTTGACTAATTATTCCATACTTAGTCAATTTCCTGATTTTCACCATTTTGCCATATTTCTCCAGAGTGATGTCATAATACAGCAATGACTTCATCTTCATGCCACATCATCATCTATTCCATGCCATGTCATCATATCATCATCCATGCCATGTCATCACTGCCTTTGTCTTTCCTTTGACTTTCACTAAGTTCACTTTGCCATCATGTCCTTGGTTATTCCTTTGTCATCACTGAACTCCTTTTGACACCAATGACAACCATATCCAACATTCTCCCTCTTTGGAATTGATGGAAACCTCTAAACATTCTCCCCCTTTGACAACAATGACAAAGATAACCTATTATGCCCTTTGTTGTAACCAACTTGACATAGAATTTCCAATTGTTCCCCTTTTAGATAGTGGCCCTCTTTTGCTTCTCTTCCTTCAGTTAACTTGGACTTGGTGTTGATCATCTAGTTAGCATCCTTCTTGTAGTGAGTCTTTGTTCAAGAACCTTGGATGATGAGTTTATGAACTCCCCCTATCACAGTGCTTCTCCTCTTTACAAACACATTCCTTCTTTAAAACTGAGATCAAATCCAATTGTGGTAGTTGATACCAATTTGCCACTTCTACACTTCTTCTTGTTTTTTAGGAAGATAGATTTTACCAAGTACTCTTACTTCTTTCTTTATGCATTGCATCAAGTCATGATACCAAATCTACATCCAAACATAACTTCATCCCTTGCCAAAACAATGCTTCAACAAGCTCTTCAAATCTGCTCTACAAGTCTGATCCTTACTATGCCATTTCAAACCCTTAAACCATGCCAAACCGTTGTCCTCAAAACTGTTCTTCAAATCTTCCATGAGATATGTCCAATAACAGTCCAAAAGATACTTCAAGTCTATTTTTAAACAAGCTTCAAATCTACTTTAGAATGTCCTATAAAGTATCCTTTGAGAAATGCTTCAAATGTTGCTTCTTCATGCATCAAGGATGTCTAATCATCATTCTTCTTTAGGGAGTCTGCAATGTCATGTAAGCAGCTTCTCAACTTTGATTTACACTTCAAATTTAACTTGTGCTTCTGTACTCTATTTGTCACATGAATGGTCTCTTGATCTTATGATTCTTCTTCTTCTTGTTTTGATGACAACCCTAACACATTCTTTTCTCTTTACCAAAAGATATTTTTGATTACCAATTGCAATTTTCTGATATTAACTCCCCCTGAGTAAATGATCCCTTCTAATGCTCATTTCAGATTTCTCTTCTAGGTCATGAGAGTTTTGAAAAAAACATTCATATTCAATTCCACCACCATCACTAATTTATTTTTCACCATCTTTATCTCCATTGGTGTATTCTTTTACATCTTCACCTTGCTTTCCGTCATAATGGATGTCATTCTTATCCACAACACAATTATGCTTAACATCATCTTTGGAAACTTTATTGTGGATTGGGGTCTTTATTCCTTCTAACTCTTTGTAGTCTTCCTTTCTTCTCCATATCTTTCCATGAGGAACCTTGCTTACTGACTTTGTTTGTCTCTTGGATTCTGTACTTTGATCTTTTCCTTGGGTTTTGCAATTAACAGTCTTGTGACCAAACTTGTGACAACAATGACAATATCCATAGAACCTTCCTTTATATTTGTGGAATCTTTGATCTTCTTGCTTCATGTCTTCTATCTTATTCCATTTCTTCCTTTGTTCTTGACCTTTTATTGAAGCATTCTTCCTCAACTTACATTCTCTAGCTACATGTCCAAAATTATGACATGTGTAGCAATGACCAAGAAAGATTTGCTGGACCCTACTTGTCATTGGTCTTTTAAGTATCTTATCAGTCCTGTTTTTAATCTGAGAGGAGGGAGCATATTTTTTACTTTTCTTCTTAATAATTGGATTCTTTAGTGCACCAGCATAACTTCTATTATTTCTTTCTCGGTTTGTCAAGGGGGAACATTTTGGCTTCCTTTCATTGTCATACCCTAAACCATATTTATTTTTTGATGGTCTTTGGCTACTCAAGATGTCATCTAAAGTCTTTGAGATGTTCTCAAACTTTGTTTTAATAGATTCTTCATCAATCTTCTTCCTAAGCAAAGTAACTTCTTCTTCAAGTCTTTTATATTTTTGAATTTCTTCCTTCAACTTCTCATTAATGGTCTGCTGGCCTTTTAGCTTCTTTTCTTCTTCCTTGAAGTTAGCAACTTCTTATCTTAAGCTCTTGGCCTTTTTCATGTGGTCTTCTAGCTTCTTTATTTCTTTCTTGAAGTTATCAACTTCATGTCTTAAGCTCTCGGCCTCTTTCATGTTAACCATTGATTGTTGTCTTGAATTGTGCAGCTCTTCTTGGAGGGTCTTGACTTCCTCTTCTTTTGATTTCTTCTCTTCTTGGTACTTTGACAAATTTTATTTCAAAGATTTGTTCTTCCTTCTGCTCTTTCTCAATTCTTCAAGAGCACTTATGAGTTCTGCCTCTAGATCCACCTCTCCTTCCACATCTGAATTATCTTCTGAAGCTTGAGTTATTGTCCCTATGAATAAATTTTCTTCATCTTCACTTATATCTTCACTACCATCCTTGAAAATAACAAGACTTGATTCTGCTCTTTCTTCAACTGAGTAAAGTTTCTCAAATTTGTCCCAGATTTCTTTAGCTGAGATGCATTTTCCTACCTTCTCTTTGATGGGTTGAGATAATCCATCAACTATGGCCTCTATTGCCCTTGAATTATTTTTCTTGGCTTTTATTTGAGCTGGAGTCCTTACTCTGTTTGGTGGGAAGTACCCAGTGATCACTGAATTCCATACATCAAGTCCCAATGCCTTTAGATATCTTTCCATTCTTGTACTCCAAAATATGTATCATTCTTTTCCAAGGATTGGAGATCCATTCACTGTGTAAATCTATTCTTATTGATCCATAGTAGTTTTTAATAGGATCTTCCTTCCAATGGTTAAATTGTTAGTGGAGGATCCTACTCTGATACTAATTGTTGGAATATTGGTCAATACTGAGAGGGGGGGTGAATCAGTATTGTTAACTTTCTACCATTAAACCACTTATTTCAACTTTAATCAAAACCAGGAATCAAAAAAATACACAAAACACAAATTTTATCGTGGAACCCCAATTAGGTAAACCACCAACTCTTTCTATACTGCAAAATTATATTTACAATAAGTTTATGTCTGCTACTATAGACAAGGATGCTACTACACCCTAGTTTCTGTCTGCTCCTACAGATAAGGATGCTACTACACCCTATTTTCCAGCCACTACTGGAAGGAGGCTACGACCCCCTAGTTTTATCAGTTGCTACTGAAAGGATGCTTCGACACCCTTATTTACCATTTACCATTGGAAGGAGGCTACAACCCCCTTGCAGGCATGTAGCCTGCCCTAGAACCACCCTACCTCCCTAATTTGATATTATTGATCTTCTCAAACCTTCTACTGCTTGGTCTTCTTACTTTCTTCACTTGAACTTTGTCTTGCTGCTACAAGGATCTTCACTGGCCTCTTTACTTTGTTGATCTCTGACTTCTCTTCTGCTCTTCTTCTTCTTGAATGTACACTCAGCCTGGTCTCTTCTTCTTGTCTTTAATGTTGCTTCATTTATTCATTTTATAACCCAACATTCTCTTTTATTTCTTGTTCTTTACAGAACCTTCAATCTGAACCATAGAGACACACTTCCCTCTTCTTTAGATGTTCATACTTCATTCCAAGAGACACACTTCCAATGCTTTGATCTTTTTATTATATATGTCTTCATGCATCTCTTCAAGTCTTCATACCCTCTCAACTCATACCTCTTCAAACTGGAAAGCCACATCTTTTCCAAACCAACATGCTCTTTCATTTCTCTATTCTTTAATTTTAATTATGTTTATTAATTTAACCTTCTTTTTCTGTTTCCTCATACCTCTTCGAATCTCAGTTTTAAACTCGTTTATTATCAATTAATTAGAACTCTGTCTTTGTTACAAACTTTAATAAATTCATTACTTTAAACCTTCTTATGCCTTTCATTTCCATGCACCTCTTCAAATCTGATAATTAATCTATTATTTGTAATTATGTATCTTATTATTTTAATTAATTAATTAATTCAACATTCTTTTGCCTTCCATACACCTCTTCGAATCTCTGTTTGTTATTTATTGTTTTAATTAAATAATCAATTAAAACTTCTTCTAAACATTGCATCTCTCGAATAGTAAGATGTGTCTCTTCAAAACTATGTCTTAATTCTTTTTATTAAATTTGTGTTTATTTTTCTAAATACATTCTTGTAGCTTCTTATTTAATAAACTCTGTTTATTATTTTTTACTAACTTTGCAGGTCCATCTTTCACACATATAACCACCATAATGGAAACTAAGACCATGAGTGGATGTAGAAATCATCAAAGAATGGAACCATAACTTTCAATAGTTTTATTGACATAAGCAGAGCCTTTGGCGGGTATTTCAAAATGATATCATAGATTTTCTGTTTTAACCATTAAGACAATAAAACATATTTTTCTTGATTTAGCATGCCTATATTTTGCACGTGTGAACACCATATTAAAATATGAAACCATGGATAGATGAACACATCAACAGGATACATCCTGACAGTCTCATATTAATTTTATCAATAATACCTAAGATATGGCGTGCATTTTCCTGAGGCAACTTAGGCAGATTTACCAGTGCTCGAACAATGAAAAACCTGCCAAAAGGCACTTTTGGAAAATTAATAACTTCATCCTCTGAGACCTTTTTGACAAATTGATGATATGGTTAGTTTAACCAATCAACAATATATAGGAATGTACCTTCATAATAATTTAATCCATCAAATAGAAATTATGGCGGGCATTTTACAGAGGCCACTTAGGCAGGTTTACCAGCATATTTTACACTTGGACAATTTGTGCCATTTTCAAGGTGGATTCTTTATTTCACCAAAACCATGAACCAATGTTACCAGATGATGTATAATATATCACTAAGCACAAAAAAAATCATTTCACCTTCATACTCTTCTTTGTTTGCCCTAGGCGGGCATTTTATTGTAGTGCAAATATGGCTGGGAGGCACTTTTGGCAGATTGATTTCTTCTTCCTCAAAGATGTTTTGGGAAAGATAATGATATGGTTGGATGCACCATACAACACTCTAGAGGTCCACATTCTCCAAATATTTTTCGCATCATCCTATGAGATGTGGAGGGCATTTCCCTGAGGCCACTTAGGAAGTTTTACAGTTAGACAATTTTTGCTCTTTCTTAAACTAGGTCCAATTTTCATAAAACACTGATTTGGAAAATCCATAACTTCTCCCTTAGGCACTTTCAAGACAATCTGAAAGCATGGTAAGATAGAAAAAACATCAATCTACAAGACCCCCCATATGGTGCGGGCATTTTGCCTAGGCCACTTGAGCTAGTTTTCCAGCACTTAGTCATTTTCAGGATTTTCTCCAAAACTTATTATGAAACCCCATTTTGGCAGATCCATAACTTTTTCTTCAGACATGCTCAAGGAGAACTAGGACCATGGTTAGATAGACAAGCCAACACAATACAAGACCCCCATGTGCTGCAGGCATTTAATCTAACCCATACTTTAGTGCGGGCATCTTTCTGAAGCTACTTAGCCATTTTTGCGTGCTCTAGCACAAAACCCTGTTTTGGTAGACCTAGAACTTTCTCATCAAAGTGATGGAGTCAAACTGATACCATGAATGGATAACCACTATAACAAGCTATAGCCTGGTACCATGGTGTGGGTATTTTTCTTAAACCATGAATTAGGGCGGGCATTCTCTTGAGGCTACTTGAACCAATTTTGACTAATTATTCCACACAGTCAATTTCCTAATTTTCACCATTTTGCCATATTTCTCCAGAGTGATGTCATAATACAACAATGACTTCATATTCATTCCACATCATCATCTATGCCATGCCATGTCATCATATCATCATCCATTCCATGTCATCACTTCCTTTGTCTTTCGTTTGACTTTCACTAAGTTCACTCTGCCATCATCTCCTTGGTTATTCCTTTGTCATCACTGAACTCCTTTTGACATCAATGACAACCATATCCAACACAAAGTAGATTGCATGGTTTTAAACTTTATGATTTCTTCGATTATGTTTCTCTTATTATTAGTATTTAGACTTAATGCAACAAGCATTGTATACCTTGAGACTTTTACAACAATGCACTATACATCACACAACTTTGAAACTTTGGAAAACATGTAATGTTGCATTGCTTAGCTTGGTATTTCGCAAAAATGCACACATTAAAATGATCAATTGAAATTGTACGATGATGAGCACTTGGAATCTTTTCCAAACCAAAATGACTAACCAACCACACTATCATTTTGTGAATACATGTTATATCAATATCCAAATACACAAATATAGGTCCTCATTATTTACAAAATCAAGGATACGTTAAATTTCCAAAAGTAGGAGGGTTCCCCAAGTCATGAGACTTGCTGAAGTTGTTGGGATCAACACATTCTTATGCAAAATCTTATAATAACATAAATTAAGGCTCATTTTGATCATCCATGGGAATGTCTACTTGGCTACCCCCAAAAAATGGGTAGTGAAGTCTTCATTTCAAGCAAGGATTGCAAAGTATATATCAACATCAGACACAATAGGGTCCTTACAGACAATGAATATGTTGTGTGCAAGAGGGAGATTAATGAAGTTTGGGTTGTGCTCCACTAGATCGGTAAGGAATTTGAGAGAGACTATCAATTCTAATTTATTTCCCCTAAGGGGAACCAAAGTTACCCTAGACTCTTTCTCCCAATCCCAAGATTCCAACATATGCATGTCTACCTCGAGGTCATACTTGTTTATGAATATAGTTACATCCCACCTCTGTTGCATAGAGGTGATCTTCCATTTGTCTAGTTCCAAGGCCAAATTAGTGGCCATTCCCAAAGCTTCAACAACTGTGTCCTTTATGCATTGGTGTAGTCCCCTCTTCAAACTTCACATTTATCTTAGCAAGAAAAACAACAAAAATAGTAATCCATTGATTTCTTGTTCCTTTTCCTCCAAGGCTAAGTTGATGCTCCAAATTACCAATGATTAGGTACACCATTGGATTTTCTACTCTACATTAGAGAACCAAGCTATATACATAATACTCCTCATCCATTCTTCCTCTTATACTATCCTCTAAACTCCCATGCTAGACATGACAAGCACTAAATATGTAAATAACTCATGAGAGATCCCATGTGGGGGGATCATTTAGAGATAGGAGCAAATCAATGACCTGTATATGAAAAAGGCATGGTAGAAGTGGTGCCCGACAAGATCTTTTACTCTCTGCTCACCATCACTATTTGTTTTGTGGGGGGAGGGGGCTGGAACCATAATTTATTAATTTTTTAAGCCAACATAGTAATACCTAAATCACATTTTATACACCTTTGCATTCCCAACATTTTTTCCTTATGTTTACATAAAATAAAATAAAATAAAAATAGAAATATCCTTTTGAAGAAGAAAACATCCATAGAGGGTAAACATATCTTTTATAAAAAAATTATTGTGTAGATTTTAAGATACATATATTTCTTGGGGGCCTTCACTTCTTTAGGGAAAAACAAATTAAATAAGTTTTACAAAAAAATAAATGAAAAATATAGTATTAAATAAAAAACAAAAAATGTATGTCATTGGATAGAGGATTCAATGATGAATCTACATGCACTGAGTCTACCACTGTAAATCAAGGGTTTTAAAATAGCTAGATCAAGGTATTTAAAAGCTTTGGATCAATATATTTTAAAACCCTCGAATGAGGTTATAAACCCTTAATTGGGTTTGGACAAGCCACTTGCCAAAAAGTAACACTTAGATGCATGGATTTACCCAAACTTGGATCTAAATTATCTAAAGAAGTATGCAATGAATTCGAGAAACAAAAAATGAATGTTAGATGTGTTAAACTATACCTTTGACTTAAATTAAAGATTAAACAAAAAATTGTTTCCTCTTAAAATCTAATAAACGTATTCAACCTCAATGAAATAATAACAAGTTAGAAAAATAAGCAATGACATAGTTTTCCTAATAAAAATCTAAAATTTGTTCGACTCTTTTAATTGTTTTCTTCTCTTAAAATGTAACTAGCATAGATCCATCTTAAACCTGAATCTATTAAGCACCGAGAGGAATCCAATTTTTTGAGGTGTAATTTCTTTTTAAAATTTTTTACACATTCAAAAAAATTACACCTCCAGAAATTGGATCCCTCTTGGTGCTTGATAGATTCAGTTTTCAGATGGATCTATGTTGGTTTTATTTTTATTTTATTTTATGGGTTAACATGTATTTTTTTAATTAATTTTCATTTGGTTTTAATTTTTAATTGTATAAGCCGACATTAAATTTTTTAATTACTTTTTATATCTGGTGACATAACGCTACGTTATGTGACAACATCTCCCCCATACTGGGCTATAGAGCACCTCACTCCTCTTGGTGCAATAAACCTATTCAACCTCAATCAAATAATAGCAAGTTAGAAAAATAAACAATAACATAGTTGTCCTAATAAGAATCTAAAAATTGGTTGGCTCTTTTAATTATTTTTTTGTGAGCTTATGAGAAAAATAAGATGAATTAAAATTTGGTTTTCTTTTTAATTATTTATTGTGAGCTTATGAGAGAAATAAGATGAACTACAGTAAATATTCAACCAACTTGTATTTGAATATGGTGAAAATGAAAGTATAAGATCATTAAAGGTAAGGAATTGTACGAAAAAATGGTGTTCATCTTAGTTTTAGTATGGATTTTGAGCATTAGTTTTGATATTAATAATACACATTTTGTTTTTTAAGAGCATAATGTTGGAAAAATAGTTTTAATAAGTAAAAGTAGGAATTATAAAATATTTGTAACATTTTGTTTTTTTTTCTTATTAATAATTATATAGTCATTCCTTATTAGTTGCTAGTTTTACATCTCTTTTTTTACACATTTTGTATGTTGTCTGGTGGGCTCAAAACATGTGTATATTTAGGGACATTTTCATTCCTGTCGAGGTGATAGTCAACCGGGTGGAAAAATGGTAATTGGAACATAAGTCAAAGGCTAAATTTAAAAATCATGGGTTCCCATCGATGCCACAACTAAACTTTGAAATCCCCTAGGGATTCTTTGATGGGGCTAGCTAAGGATTTCCCACAAAGTGTGGCATTGGGGTGGTCCTCTTTTTGAACCATTCCCATGTCAAGTTCTCTACCCTATGGACTCTTCCATTTTTTGCTTCTAAGCACAATGTGAAGAAGCTGCAAATCTTGGGGGATTCGAAGACAATCATAAATTAGGAAGACAAAAGAAATAAGGTGAAAGTGGTTTGCTTAAGGCATATGATTAAAGACATAAGGACTCCCTTCAGTCTTTTGAGTGGACTTCGTTTAACCATATTTACAAGGAATTGAACACTCAAGCAAATACCCTCTCCAACAAGCACTCTTGCTCGATGAAGGAGCTTTCACTTTTTATGAGTTCGTTGATGTAATAGAAAGGGAAGCTATGGAGTGTGTTTTTCTTCTCTCTGTTCATGTCGAGAAATTTGATAGATATAAGAAAGCCTCGTTTATGAGATCCCCATGAGTGTATCATCTATATTCTCTTTTGGAATATAAAGAATTTTTTCCACATAAAAAGAAAAAAATAAGGTTGAGAATATCTATCATATGATTACTACTCATATCAAAAGCAATACTAAATACTTAATAAATTTAAGGTCCCCGCCTGAGCAGAGCGTAGTTAGGCGTAATGTATTTCAAGCCAAGGTAAGACCTTTCCCGAACTGGCCATTGCTATGACTATAATACACCCAAAATATTCTTTAATTTAAATCAAATATATTGTTTATAATGTTTGTGAAAAACTAATTTAATTTTCAGTAAATAATTCACATTTAATTATTAATTTTTTTGCCAATTATAATTTTTTTAATTAATTTATATAAATTATAACTCTATATTTAATTAAATAAAATATTCTCACACACATATATACAAAAAAATTCTCAAATATAGGAACAAGACTTTCTCATTTATCATATCGTGATACACCACACATACATTTTTTTTTCTTATTTGATCTTTCAACAAATTTGGAACATTATTATCCTTCCAAATTCTCCCACCAACATTCGATCGCGTGTATCTCTCTTCAATTAGTTTATTTGATAGTCCCTAACCGGAAAGTCAAAATGGTCACAGGTTTAGGCTATGCTATTAGTTAAATCCATAAGATGCAACCACTCTAAATTGGGAAATCCAACCGCACTTCCCCACCTCCTCAGGGATCAAAATTGAACACATCACAGCTTGTTAAAGGGATCCCAGCACGTGACCCCAGAAGTGTCATTCAAAAATTGGTTGTCATAAAAAATGTTTTTTTTTACATTTAAAAAAAATGCAGGATTTGGATTTAAATTTCATTAAAAGGTTGTCCTATGAACTAGCCGTCAAACATTAATTCTGCATGTTGGTGCCAACTTTCCTAGGGGCAACTTAATTTCAATTTCCTGAGGATAGCAGAATCACAAGCATAGATGATGAAACCGTTATCAATTTCTCAAGGAGGCGAGGATAGATGAGGATAGATCATCATGAAAGGATAACATAACCACTATCAGTTTCTCGAGGAGGTAATCGATGGGATTGCTCAATAATTCAAAATGAAGAAGCCACATCTACACTAAATCTTGTGTTTAGTACTTCTTTGGTAGTTATGAGGACATTTATGTTGTCATCCCGTTAATCAATACGGGAGTAGATATGACTACAATTTGTTAATTCAAATTTTCCTTTTACAGTAGGCTCTATTTCATTATTTTAACATCGGATTGAATTTGATTTGTTTGGGGTTCAATTCCCTAGAGAGTTTATGTGATAGACGCTATTAAGTTACCCCAAAGAGGGCCAAATGATGTTTCTTGGATACCCCTGAGTTCAAAGAAACCAACCATAATCCAGGCACGTAAGGGATGAACAACGAGGATACTCAAGGATCTGGGTTCTCTATCAATGATTTGATAGATAAGGATGCACAACTAGGTGGGTAAGGGTTGCAGCTGTGTCAAGGAAAATATCCAAGCAAACATGACTTTTTGTAGAGGTAACTTCCTAAATCAATTATCGCGGAATTAATTTCAACCTCCATGTTCATTGTCGCCTCTCCAACAAGCTTCACATACCAGTTTAAATGTAAGAAGTCTACATTATAGGCATGCTTATCAATTCTTATTTTCAATAAATCTAAGAACAAAGTACCTACATTTTTTAGCAATATAGTGTACTTTTTGTCATTTATATTTGACTTTGTCTTTGTATGCTTCTTTAACAAAACTACGAGCATTGCAAAAAATATAGAGAAACTGCACGTGGCTTTAAGAACGACAAATAACTCACAAGAAAAAGAATTAATCCAGCAAAAAAGTGGTAGAATGGTGCAACAAGTATACCACATCATATTGTAACAGTTGCATGATGATTCGAGATGTATAATTATTGGTCTTGCATTTCCACTAACTAATGCATTGGTACCTCCACTATCACCATGCCCTAAAACATTAATTTTAACCACATAGTTTGTGATAATTCTGTATTTATTATTTTTTTTAGTACCATAAGTTAGATTGGAAATGTAATATATTATTTAATATAAATTTTATTAGTGTACAACTAATGCATTACAGCTGGCTTGCATACACCCACAAGCTGCTAGTGTATTTCGTTTTCTACTTTCCATCCATCGTTTCAGTGGGCTTGCAAGTTGCGCATCTTTACTTCTTTCCATCACAATCAAATGGGTGGCTTGCACTGCTTACATTAATTAATTGGACTGCTTTTTCTTCTTTCTGTCACTCTCATGCAGATGCACACCCCTCTTTACTTAGTCTAGTCACAATCATGCAACTGGCTTGCACCAAGGTGGGAAAAGAATCAACACTACTCGCCCTTTTTTAATTGGAGTGATGTCTTTTCATTACCTAAATCCTACTCACAGAATATTAAATCTTACATGTTGATAATGATATACTTAATATTAAGATTTATATATCTTACATATTATGATGCTTAATAAGGTTAATGAAATGAATATAACTTAGGTAATATGAAGCTAATGAAAATAAAATAATTAATAATTTTATTAATTAAAATATTTTTTAACATATAATTTTAAAAAATAATAAAATGAATAATTAATGTTTATGATGGTTAAACTGATTGGTAAATGCTTGAGAACCTTTTTGTTTAAAAATATCATAATAATCGGACTTCCTTGTTTTTGTATGGGAGGTAATGGTTTTAACAATGAACACTTATATGGAATGTGGTATATAACAAAGTATTAAGAGAGGGTTTACAAGGTGGGCTAGTTTATTTACCACAATTAGAATATTTTATAAAAACTTTGTAGTAACAATGAACACTATTTTTGGGATAGGATATATATGTAGTATAATTAGAATATTTTGTAAAGATTTTGTAGTAACAATGAACAATATTCTTGGGTATATGTAGTTTTTTTTTATTCATTCTTGAATAGCAAAGAAACGTGTTTTCCATTGAAAACAAATTATAATGATTTAGGCAGGTACTTTTATTTTCAATTATTTGAATATAAATTGATTGGATGTTAAATGTGATTGGACTTTTATTTACCCTTAAAAAACATTATCATTATTAATAATTTTATTATAAAAAATTGTCATTATTAAAATGCTCAAATACATTGTACGTAAATAGCAACGTCTTTTACAAAAAGTAATGAAGTGACTCTATTGTGTTTGTTTCTTTTGAAAACTCTAGATTTCCTAATCAAAATGAAGACTCATATAACCCTTTAGGGGTGATGTTGGCACCCCATAGACCCAACTAGACTCACCCTTCGATGCTCGAAATGGGCATTAATTTAATGTTTTTTTTGTATGTATGTAGAAACTATATTATTTCAAACAAAAACCAAAATAATTGTACATACACAGTTCAAATATTTCGGTTTGTCACAAGGATGCCAACCCATTTGACGTCCACAAAATTACAAGACATAAACAAAACTTTCTAGATGGTCCATACAGTTTTTCCATACTTTAATAAGAGTGTTTGTTCGACTACTAAGAGACCATTTTTAACCAAAACTACAAACCAGGAAAAAAAAAACAACTAACAAACTTAGAATTGACCCATGTTTGGAGGGTTAACATCATCCAAAGACTCCTCAGGAGTAGAGTGCAGAGGGGTTGGAATGTTCAACAAGACCGTGTCTTTAGCCATAGGTGTCGGCTCCTTCCGAACGAACTCTGAACTAGCCATGGTGGAAATCAGGAAATCTAATTGATGACCCATCCTTTCCATATTGAAATCTAGGTCCATGATGTCCCGACTACTGTCGAAAACCAAATTGAAAAGAGCAATGAGCAATTGACCGTAGTATCTTGGAGAATGTTGAATCAAGTGAGGATCGGCGTGAGGAATCTCCAGAATCGACGAGAGGCCCAAAGGAAATTCCAACCTCTACAACCTATCCTCCACCATGCCAAATGAATCCGAGCTATCCCCAAATACCAAAGAATTACCCACTGAATCAAACCACTCAATTTGACATCCCCTACTAAGATACTCTTCATGAAGATCATGGGGTTCATCTTGCGTGATTTTTCCATCCAAATTGGACTCTATTAAGATCAACGGAGGCTTGGAAAGATTCATCATACTAATTGATGAGTAGTTAGAGTGGAAGCGAACTCCACTAGCCCGACAAGAGCGGCCTCTCAAGTGTAATCTAGACATGTAGAAATGGAAAACAATCCCCAGCTCATTGGTAGTCGAAGATAGAATGAAGTGAGGGAACTGAAACACACAAACATATCCGTAATCCTAGATCTATCTGTTATTACTACACTTAGCATTGTCATTCATTGCAGGGAATGACGTACTAGTACACCCAGTGTGAGGTAAGTAAATCACCATTACCATCGTTTGAGCAGAGCATCAAGCCATCACATCCTCAACACTCAAGCATTTGCAACCGGACCTCCTAATAAATGGATAATAATAGCCATGAGGAGAAGGCTGGTGTCATTCACATGCATGGTCTTGTACTTTGAATCGATGTGGGGATATGATCCGCCGCCTGTTCATCCCCACGGAGAGCCATGTCCTCATAATCATTCTCCAAGTGTCACCCCATCCGAGGAGGCTTTAATTTAATGCTATTATATTAGTTATTTTATAATCAAGGTATTTTTTAAGGATTATAATACTATACTTAAGTATAGTATTTTAGGTGATTATTTTGGATTGAAAAAAATATATATAAAGATTGGTAGGTGAATATTAAATATGAAACATACAATTTATTACTAAAATTTGTAAAATTTGGTGAAAATTATGATAAAAAACATATTTTATGTAAATATAGGCGATATTAGAGACTAAAAATGACCAAATAGCGAATTTTCTTTTTTTAAATCCAAAAAATAGCCAATTGACGAAATTTCGCCCTTATGATCACAACAATTTTATTTTTTTAATATTAAATAATTATTACTATGAAACAAAAATATAATTGAAAACTATCTATTTATTTATTCACTAAATAAAATATGCATTTTTCTTGTTTCGGATCACACCCATCCTAGGCCACACCAACCCTCAACTTGTTGGATTTTGGGTGTCTCCTCCCAACTAGCTCACTCCTTAGGGGAATTGAACCCGGGTCACCCTATTGACGAGACCCACACCTTAACTAAATGAGCTAGTGAGATTTGACTAAATAATAATATGTTATAGTATACAAATTCACAAGAATAAAAATCATATAAAATATTTTTTTTTCATAGTTTTTAACTTTCTAATTTTATTTTCTTTAAAAACTTTCTGACTAGAAACTTGTAAACACTTCTATTAGTCTGGGCTCTTCACCTTGTCACCACATTCACTTCCACATAGTTCTTCAAGCTAAAGAGGTTCTAAAGCAACTAAATGAAGCCTTTTCTTCCTTAAAGCTTAATCGAATAACTATCTCTTTCTCTAATTTAGTTAACAAAACAAGGGATGACTTTCACACTACATTGAGTTTCAATATGCAATCTGGATCATACTTTAATAGACCTTATATGATTGAGTACCATTAAAAATTGTATGGCTTGTCCAATGTTATGTCTACCCATGTTAAGCTTAATGCTTCTAGATTATTGACAACTCTAATTAGTTGCATAGAAAGAAAAGCTCATTTACCGCTTTTAACATAACCTTTTTTTTAATGCCAAGGAACAAGTCAAGTTTGTTTAGCCCAAAGGCTTATTATGAGCCTAAATGATCATTATCATCCATTGAAACCAACTTGGTTTATTAAACCTATATAATTAAATTAATTAGTTTAATTTATCAAAATATTTTTATAATTGAATAACATTTAATATTTTATGATTAATCCAATATCATGTCTACCCATTTTAGAATTAATATTTCTAGCTAATTGAAAACTCTAATTATGTGCATAAAAAGAAAAGCTCCTTATATCACTATTATCACAACATTTTAGAATTGATATTTCTAATTATGTGCCTAAAAATAAAAGCTCTTTATATCACTATTATCACAACGTCTTAAAAAAAAAAAACAAATCAAAATTTATTAACTTAAATGATTATTATTATTGTGAAGACTTATTATTAACCTAAAAACTATAAACAAGCCAAAAGTTAATAATCACTATTCTACAAAGTACTTCATTTCTTCTTTGAAACTTTTGGATGGAAAGTAGATTGACTATCACCCAACCATATTGAAACCTATAATCTCTATTACTAGTATACCTTTGAAAATTGTTTTATTAAATTGAAACTTATAATCTCTCAATTAACAACATACCTTTGAAAAATGTTTTAATAAATTATAATAATTTTAAAATTGCTATTTTCATACATTATGTTTCAAAATTTATAAAATAAAAAATTTGAAATCATAAGTTATAATGTATTTTTATCTAAATTCATTTTCTACCAAAGGAAATGAGTTGTTAACTAAAATGTATATCATACTTAAACCATATTTAAAACTACTTGAACTAATCTAGAGATTTAGAAATCCCCTATGTTTCTATTTTTAAGAAGATGGAGCTCTATAATAAAACTACTTAAACCATATTTAAAACTACTTGAACTCATCTAGAGATTTAGAAATTTCCTTTGTTTTTATTTTTAAGAAGATGGAGCTTTATGATAGAAAATTGAGTTAAAAAAAGGAATGCGTCCAATTACGCTACGTTTGGGTCATTTAGCAAGAAATATAATTTAAATTTAAAAAGAATTTGAATTATCTAATGAGAATTAGAAAATTCGTGTGGTAGTTAGACAATTTGAATAAAAATTGTTTATCTAAAAACGTGTGTAATTAATGGTAAGTTTAGGTGGGAGAGAAATGGAAATTTCCAATGTTGTGCGAGAAATTTGAGATTTTAGACATATTTAATATTTTGCCTTTTGTCTAATTAATCTAACATTAAAAAATTTCTAGTAGTAGGTGGATAAACTTCATTATTTATATGAACTAAATTTTATTTCATAGTTGTTTCCATGAATAGTTTTCAACTACTTTGCAAAGGGGATTAACTTTTATTAATTTACTCTTAATCTCAATACCAACTTCATAACTTATTATATTCTCTTAATTTCACTCATCATAATGTTATTATTTCAATACTCGTCTTTTTTATCATGTCATCAAAATTATTTTTTTTTAACTTCAAAACTACAAGGAATATGTCTATATACTTTTTAAGTAATTTCCCCATATATTATGCTAACTTCATCCCATTAAAATTTAGTTATGACTTTATAATCATTTTCATAGTTGCCCTTTATCCAACCAACTTGTAATCCGTTTTCTTTCATATGTTTTTGGAAGACACTTTAGGGTCATAGTTTTCAAGGGAGATAGAAAATAATAATTTATCTAATTTATAATAGTCTGGTTTTGATTTTTTGGATGTTTTTTATTGAATTGTAAATAGATATTTATAATGAATTTATATAGATGATTTTATGTGTAATTTATGTAAATATCTTGTATGTATTTATAGTGTGGATCTCAACACCAAGGTCTAGCTAGTGAAAGTGTAGGTATGTATTTTTGATAAATATGTTTTCTATGTACCATGATGTAGACTTGACATGGTATTCTTAAGAAATGTAAACATTATTTTGAACATTAATATAAATATCAAAGGCTAATTGTTGAAGAGCATGAGAGGGGCTATGAATCCACTAAAGAGGAAGAGAAAAGGGGTAGGGGGTTGAAAATTTTCCTAAGTCTCCTAATATTCATCTTTTCACTATGTGCCTTATTAAATACCCCAACCACCAATCAGTCAATGGAAGTGATAGGTGGTGGAGAAGTCCACCTTCCATAGTTATGAGAGCATGGGGGTTGGGTAAAAGTCTCGAAGAGCATAGTAGATTACATCCCTATAGGTGTCCAAACCACAAGGGGATTCAAACCATCTATTTTTTGGGCACTCTCTTCATGTAGTTTGAATTGATTTTTCTTATTAGATGATTATTCTATTCTCTTCAAGGGGTCCCTTGAGCAATTTGATTCTTTGTGTTCTTGGGTTAGAGATGATAATTCAAATCTATTAGTGATAAAAGGAATTGAATAAAAGAAGGTGGTGAATTTGAGAAGAGATATGGAAGGTTGAAAAGGAGCATAGGGGTTAGGCTAGTAGGAAATCAAACACATTTTCCTAGATATTGTTCCTCACTAAGTGCCTAAGAGACAAGATATGGCTGTGTTGGGTTGAGCCTAAAGGAAGACAATAGATTGAATTGCTTCTACGCATGCTAAATAGCAATGGAGGGAGGAATATTTCTAAGGGACCATTGAGAAAAGAAGGGAAATATATTTCAGTTGTTGTATGGGGAAATAAAGGGAGTTTAGATAATTCTATGGTAAATGGTATCGCTAATCTTGAGAGCAATGGGGTTGTGAGTCACTTGAGTGTCCATAACATGTTTTCCTTTACCTTGGAGACCACATAGTCTGACTTAAGGGTGGAATCCACATAGGATTGCTTGCGCTTGGATGAAGAATTGTTCACTAACAACCGGTTTCCTTCATCCATCTTGTTCAAAAGATAAGTGTTCCATCTTTGTGTTTGAATTCATGTTTATAATTCTATTGTTGAATTGAATTTTGATTATGAATAAATTGGTATGGATTTCATGGTTAGAATGTATGATGTTGGCATGCATAGGGGTGAATTGATGAATATGTGTTCCACTTTTTAGTGAACTGTGGTGATGAAAAGTTGACATTTTACATATATTTTAAATTGAAGCCCTCAAAACTCATATACGCCTTGTGAGTTTTGATGTGTAGTTAAAAAACCATTTTTTAGGAATTGTGTTGTCTTTCTAACAATATTTAATTAAATGTTTGTCCTTGTAAATTTCAAGAAAAGGTAACAAGTGACTTTTCTTCCCAACAGCTGATTTAGTGTTCAATACATAATTAAAAAAATATTATACAAGCATGATCTACAAAGAGTATAGTAGTGCTTATTTATTTATTTATAGAAAATTATTATTATTATTATTTGAAGTTGAAAAATTAATAGTTGAATTGCATTTTATACCTCTTTTTGTTCCCAACAAATTCTATCTTGTTTATGTAAAATGAAAAATAAAAAATACCCTCTTGAATAGGAAACATGCACAAAGTGCACATTTTTTTTATAATTGTTTGAATGTGTAGATTTTATGCTACTAATTTTTCTTTGACGGCCATCATAACTATGGAAAAAAATTAAGTATAAGTTTCATAAGAAAATAAATGAAAAAATATAGTAGGAAATAAAAAGTATGAAAATTACACGCCATTAGATCAAAAATTCAATGATGAATCCACTGACATCAACTCCACCACCTTGCATGATAGAAATGAAGGGATTTCACTTCCTAGAAGTTGCATTTGTAGAAAATCTTGTGGAAAGGGGCCGCAATTTCTCGTTTTTAAACCCTCAACCAATCTTTCTCGCTTGAACGGGGGTTATTTTAAAGCTCAATTAAGTGCTTAAGTGAAATTTGAAAAATACATCGATTGTGGGTTTACCAAACCCTCAATTGAGGCCTTGTTGAGTTAAAATAAATTGCTCGATTAAGGAAATACCTCTATCACGATTTTGCACCAAAAATGTATAAAACAAATCTCAATTAAGGAAATACCTTGATAAACGTATTGTTGTCATTTTAAAAAAGAAAGAAGTTAACAAATTTTCACATTCAACAAAATAATAAAAAGACGTTTGCATGAGCCCATTAATAACTCACCTGATTATTTTGTCATGGTAGAAAAAATAAAAAAGGAAAAACTATGTTAATCTAATATTAATGCACATTTTAATTAGCAATCAATATGGGGAATTTGAGAAACCAGAAAAGGAAATATGATGTCCAATGTGTTGATGAAGATGAAGTGCAAGAGAAGGCTAGAGAGAGGATGTAATAAAGTTGAGTAGAATTAAGAGAATGCTAGTAAGAAAATGTAGGTCAACCCATTTCTGAACCTTTGATGCATCTAACTAGAGAGTCTCGAGGCATCCAACTTAGGGAAATATTAGTAATTTTTATCCACATTATGCTAATGCATATTATACTCTTGTTTATCATTTATTTTAGGTTTTATATGTAATGCATGTGCACACAAAATTGATGAATTATACATGGATAGGATCTATTCAACCAAAGCAAGACCTTGTCACCTCTCAGGTTTCAAGACTAACTCAGATTTGTAGTGGTTTTGAAAAGGGTAGAAACTTTTTAGAAAATTTGGATGCAAACATAAGAGAGTAATTTGGGTACTCAATCCCTAATTGAATAGTTAGAGAGCATGTCAGTAACATAATTTATTTAATTTTTACCATAATTTAGTCATTAAACAAGCTCAAATCATACATGGATTGATAAAAACACAAAAAATTAAAATAGGCAACAAAGCTATTGGGTTTTCAAGATGCTAAACACACAAAGGCACATGAAAATGCATTAGAAAATGTATCAAAAGAATTCTATCCATTTGGAAAATCAAGAGAAATTGATATCGGGACACTTGCAAGGTAATTACAACTATTGTACTGGCACCAGGGACCTCAAGAAGTTGAATGGTGACAATGATGTCAAAATTGCTCCATTTTTTAAGAAAAAACATTGCAAAGGAATACTAAGTTAAAGGCCTATATAAATGAAAATGATAAAGGTGCTTGTTGGGCTCCTATTTGTAGGAAACCCTATTGAGATAAGGTTCCAAAAGGAATTAAAGAGAAAGTATTAAAGTTTTGGGAAACCTATTTTCATGCTATACTAGATCAAAAGCATTTTTTGTGGTGGTGCTTGTTATGGAAAAAAACGCACAAGTGCACTCTTCATCTAAAAATTTCTTCTCATTTTTAGATGGGTTCAACGGGTATAATCAAATCCAAATATAGCCATAGGGACCAAGACAATACAACTTTCACCTACCCCTGGGGTACATTTGCATGTATCGAGCTCTTCCATTTGGACTATGCAATGCCAATGCAACTTTTTGTCAGGATATTTAGACACTTATGAGTTAGTTACAGGGATAATTTTAAGAACCCCCCCTAAATTTATATGTATAAAAAATGGGCGAATCTCCCCGATATATAGGAAAACTTGAAGGCGATTTTATCAATAATATAATATGTATATATAATTTTTTGGCGAATATTTCATTTCAATTATATAATGCTGTAAAATCTTGGCGAATCTTTCACTAAATTATAAGATATTGTAAAATCCTGGCGAATATTTCACTTAATTATAAAAAATTGTAAAAACTTGGAGAATCTTTCAATGATTTATAAAATATAGTAAAAATTTGGCGAATATTTTGCCAATAAAACTCAAGCTTTTGATTATGTACATTACTAAGGTAGTGCGACAGAAGAGCATACACCGAAGCTCAACTTTTGACTCTCTTGACTCCTAGACTCTTGAATGAACAAGTGTATGAATGAGGAGAGGATGGATTTATTTATACATTTCACAAGCAATATTTAACCACTCACAACTAGAAGGTGTCGAAAAAACACGACTGCACTAACTAGATTCAGGGCAAGTAGGGACTGTACTTGTTATCTCATCCTTTAATGGTCCAATGGACATGTGGGGTCATGAATCTTGACAGGCCAACAAACTAATACAATTACGTGAATATCCTAGTAGCGGGCCACTTCCTTTATATAGAGAGATAGTTCTTGGACCAATTCCAAGCTTCCAACCAATATTCTCACCAAACTTTCTTCTGTTTGGTGTCGAATGGTAGGAGAGTTGCATATTTGTCAATGAATACTTAAAATGGCTCAATCCACACAAATTTTCCTTGGCAAGTGATAACTTCACCCATCACTGTTTTAAAACATCCCAACACTATAAAAGCATCCATAAATTGATAAATAACAAACCCATGCACTTCTAAATTCACCCAGTGATGAGAATAACGCCCCATGCACTTCTAAATTCACCCAGTGATGAGAAAAACACCCCAAACACTTCAATACTTGCCCCGGGCACTTCAAAATTCTCCCAAAGATGATAAAAATGCCCTAAGCACTTCAATATTTTCCCAGGAACTTCTAAATTCTCCCAAGGATGATAAAAACTCCCCATGCACTTCAATAGTTTCCCCAAGCGCTTCAAAATTCCCTCGAGTCACTTCAATACTTATCCCATGCACTTCAAGATTGACCCAATGATGATAGAAGCACACCATGCACTTCAATACTTGCCTCAGCCACTTCAAAATTCTCCCAACAATGATAAAAACACCCAGACACTTCAATATTTGCCCCAAGCACTTCAAAATTCCCCCCGCAAAGATAAAAACACTCCCATCCACTTCCATGATTTCCCTGGCACTTCATTACTTGCCCCGGACACTTCAAAATTCGTCCAATGATGATAAAGATGCCCTATGCACTTCAATAGTTTCCCTAGGCAAGGGAGAAAAATACCCAACAATGATATAATCACCTAGACAATCCACACAAATTTGCCCTGGCAAGTGATAACTTTGCCCATCACTATTTTAAAACGTCCCAACACCATAAAAGCATTCATACATTGATCAATAACAACCCCAAGCACTTCTAAATTCATGCAGTGAGGAGAAAAACGACCCATGCACTTCTAAATTCACCTGGTGATGAGAAAAGTGTCCCATGCACTTCTAAATTCACCCAGTGACGAGAAAAACACCCCAGGCACTACAATACTTGCCCCGGGCATGTAAAATTTTCTGAAAGATGATCAAATTGCCCTAAGAACTTCGATATTTTCCCAAGTACTTGTAAATTCTCCCAAGGATGATAAAAACTCACCATGCACTTCAATATTTTCTCGAAGCACTTCAAAATTCCCCCGAGTCACTTCAATACTTGCCACATGCACTTCTAAGTTGACCCAATGATGATAGAAATGCCCCATGCACTTCAATACTTGCCTTGACCACTTCAAAATTCTCCAAACGATGATAAAAACACTCAGACACTTCAATATTTTCCCCATGCACTTCATAATTCTTGCAGCGAAGATAAAAAATGCCCCCATCCACTTCTAAATTTACCCAATGATGAGAAAAATGCACCATGCACTTTTAAATCCACCCAATGATGAGAAAAACACCCCATGCACTTCTATATCCACCTAGTGATAAGAAAAACACCCCATGCACTTCTAAATTCACCCAATGAGGAGAAAAATGCCCCAGGCACTTCAATACTTGCCCTGGGCACTTGCACTTCAAAATTCTCCCAGAGAAGATAAAAATGCCCTAAGCACTTCAGTATTTTCCGAGGCACTTCAAAATTATCCCAAGGATGATAAAAACTCCCCAAGCACTTCAATATTTTCCCCAAGCACTTCAAAATCCCCCCAAGGCACTTCAATACTTGCCCCATGCACTTCTAAATTCACTCAGTGATTAGAAAAATGCCCCGCGCACTTCAATACTTTCCTCGACCACTTCAAATTGTCCCAACAATGATAAAAACACCCATACACTTCAATATTTTCCCCAGGCATTTCAAAATTCGCGCGGAGAAGATAAATAACGCCCCCATCCACTTCCATGTTTTCCCAGGCACTTCATTACTTTCCCTAGACACTTCAAAATTCATCCAATGACGATAAAGATGCCCTAGGCAAGAGAGAAAAACACCCGACAATGATATAATCACCCAAGCAATCACAAAAATGCCTCAATCCGCACAAATTTACCTCGGCAAGTGATAACTTTTCCCATCACTGTTTGAAAAAGTCCCAACACTATAGAAGCATCCATACATTGATAAACAACAACCATAGGCACTTCTAAATTCACCTAGTGATACGCCCCATACACTTCTAAATTCACCAAGTGACGAGAAAAATGCCCCATGCACTTCAATACTTGCCCCGGGCACTTCAAAATTCTCCGAAAGATGATAAAAACACCCTAAGCACTTCAATATTTTCCCAGGCACTTCAAAATTCTCCCAAGGATGATCAAAACTCCCCATGCACTTCAATATGTTCCCCAAGCACTTCAAAATTCCCTCAAGGCACTTCAATACTTGCCCCATGCACTTCTAAATTCACCCAGTAGTGAGAAAAATGCCCCGCACACTTCAATACTTTCCTCAGCCACTTCAAAATTCCCCCAACGCTGATAAAAACACACATACACTTCAATATTTTCCCCAAGCACTTGAAAATTCTCGTGGCAAAGATAAAAACGCCTCATCCACGTCCATGTTTGCCCATGCACTTCATTACTTGCCCTAGACACTTCATTATGTTCTGAAAGGATATAAAGACAACATTAACACAATGACCCAAACTTCCAAGCATTAACAACATGTAATATATATTTGCAAACACAATGACCCAAACTTTCAAGCATTAACAACATGTAATATATATTTGCAAACACAATGACCCAAACTTCCAAGCACTAACAACATTTATTTATATACTTGCAAATATTTCAAATAAACTTATATTTACACCACTACTACTTAAAAGGAATATTTCAATGTTTATGAAGCCTTCCCTTCATAATGGGATTCTTATCCATGTCAGATAAAGTCTAATGCAAAAGCCAGAAAATGAATACCACTAAGCTGTAAACAAGAATACAAATCCAATTTCGAAAAGAGCAATTGGTTGGCTGAGCATTAAATCGTATCATAGCCATGACAATCTATGGCTATTGGCATATATAGAAGCCTATATACAAAGACATTGCAAAATATGACTTGCAACCCACTTATCTTCACTATTGTTTGGAATATCAGCATACATTGACAAATACATAATGTTATAGAAGATAAATATAGCTGAGGCACCTATAAAATTTACAAGGGATGACCTGCATTAAGGAGAATATGGGGCTGACCTGTCCTGTGCACAGAAATGTTGGGCCAACATGTTAATCATTTGTCATAATGAGTATTTATACGTTCATTTAAGGCATTTCTTTTGATGTATTTCCTGGAAAATTTGAGGTAGTAGCAAAGTAAGGATTAGATCCATGGTTAGGAGACAACAATAACCTGGACCAACACTTAGCATGGGTTGTCTTACATCATTAAAAAAATTGTCCTAACATAAGAAAAAATAAAGATACCCACCTGTAGCAAATGGAGCTTCCTTAAGGAAGGCATGTCTCAAACCTGTAATAGTCATCTACAACAACAAACCTTTATTGTAACATATATGGAGTCATAAGGGAGGCGAAAAACATTTTAAAACAATCCTAATTAGTCCATAGAAGCATGCAAAGGAGAGTTTCCAGGAGTTCCAGGTTGGTCGCATCCCTAAATAAGATGGTCAGACAAATAGCTACCCTGTAGCAGCTTGGAGAGAAGTTGTTATCTTGTTTTGGGGGTTTTACTCTGTCCTGGTGATTTCTATGTTGAGGAAGTTTTGCGGGGTTTTCTCCCTTGTGGTTTCCCTGAGGAAAATCTTTTGTTCTCTGTGTTGCTGTGCTTGTCTTTGTTTCAGTGATCCTATTGTTGCAAATGTTTTAAATGTTATTATGCTAAACAAGTAAAAACTTAACAATTGTCAGCATGGAAATATTCAGAGGACTACAACAAAGAAGTTTGTTAGGGATACAAGCATCAGTCAGCTCTATTTATGGGATCGAGCAGACAGAAAACAAAGCAAATTACAGGAATTCCTGGGTGTGTGAGAATATATGCATATCCTTGTGTAGGCTTGCCACGAATAAATGTCCATTGTCCATGTTGAATCTGTATCATGATCTTCCAAGGAGGTTGTTGTTTGTGAGGGCCACTATAACTATACAACAAATAGCTTTTGTTGAATCTATATCATGATCTTCCAATTAGGTTTTTGTTTGTGAGGGCCACCATACCTATACATCAGTTAGCTTTCCCTGAGGATCTATCAGTCTCGAATATTGATTGTGCATGCTATATTCAGAATCCCCTTAGTGGTGACATCAAAAGCTGATGAAATGTCTCCTGTAGCATTACTCCAATTAAATTATTAATAACCCATTGAAGATGAGCCTCTTGATTATAACACAAACTATCACCTTTGTATGCCACACTGTCCCAATATTCACCAATAGCAACAGCCGGATGTGATTTTTCATTCCACCTCATAAATATCCTAACAGCAACTATTCCTCCGACCCACAACTAAGTTGGGGCTGCCTCCTTTGAGGCAGATTGTGTGTTAACACTTTCCAAGAATGTTCTAATAATATACATGATACAACAAGCTATGTTATATTTCACACGTGTTAATGTGGCTTGGTTTAATATCAAAAGTTGAAAACCTATACTGAATTGCTTTCAGAGTTGCAAATTCACAGTTGGAATTTGCTTAGCTTCTAACTGACTAGGTGTCACAGGTTTACCACTTAATTTGGAATCTTAATTTTTGTTTTGAAATCAAAATATAAGGACTCATGTACAAAACCAGACGATTAATATATTGATAGATTAGTATGAATTATGTCAAGTACAAAGTTGGTTAGAAGATCTACATTTCTTGCTATAAAAGCTGCTTTTAAGAATGTATTGCTTCTTTTGATGCCCGTGTGCAAACAACATTTTGGAAAAACAGGAAGAATTGACATTTTGTCTTGCAAGACAGATATCCTTACTCTATGGTTAACTAAATTACATACCATGATATTTCTGTAGAGCAAGATGCAACTTTTCATATGTTCCCAAGGCTCTTCACATATACATCAAATTAATATATATAGTTTCCAAAACTTTTCATGGAATCTGTGACAGCATTCAACTAACATACATATCTCCATAGTCCTTCAATTTGATAAGTCTTCCCTCTCATTCTCCAAGGTCAAAATTCAACTAAGGAACACCCCACCACTTTTGACATCATAGAAGAGGTATCCAATGGACGTGTTTTGAGGAGATTACCACATTGTTAAGCCCTGGAAACATTTCAACCCAAAACAAGTTGTGCAGAAACACTAGTTCTGGAGGTAACAAGGCTGACTCAGACTTGAGGATCTAACTCAACTTGGTTTCCTTGCATGCAAAGAATTTCAGTTAATTGTCGGAAGTTAGAACTGTTACTTCAAAATGCACATGTCCTTTGTATTTCCATTATTGAAAACAAGATACCTAATATCTAATCAATTGAAACATGATACATCTTCTAGTGATGTTGAAAGGTTAAAGACTATAGAAATCAACACAGCAACAATGACAAGACAAGTAATTCAAGCTGAATACAAATAGGCTTTTCCCAGAATGTGCTTGCATAAACAATGTTCATATATATATATAGCCACACTAAATCAAGTCTATAAGCATAGCATAGAGAGAAGAAAAATAATAAATATATATTAAATTTTAATGTTTTCGAATAGCCACAAATAAGCAATGTCAAAAGCAGGTGAACTGCAATGAAAGAAATTTGTAAGCAGCCAATGTAGATCTCCCAAGACATGGTGAGAACACAGGTTCCCAATAAAGAGCAAAGTAACTTTTGTGCCCTGAGCTTTACCAGCTCAAAATCAAAAGTTAGAGAAACTTGAAGGTACAACAAATATTCATAAAGCAAAAGAGTGCATAAGGCAATTCCGGAGTAGTTTCCTTATCACTCATTTCACCAATCATATGCACCATTGAAGCACTTTGAATAAGCATAAATAAGGTGTGACAGATACAACCTTATTGCATACATAAGCACTACTAGCATAATCCTAAATGGATAAAAGCCTTTGACACCGTATAAGAAAGGTCTCATTCTCTTCTCTTCCCAGTGCCCACGGGGTAATAATGGAGAAAAGCAAGCTAATGTTGCAGAATAAATCAAGGGTGAATCTATTGAAAACTTCCCAGTCCTGAAACGTTTAAATCCCTAAAACTTTTAAACCCACAGAATTTTTTATGGGATATGAAAATCTAGTTTCTTCATATGAAGTGCTATGAGGTTGGAACCACTCTCAAACATACTGGAATAATTAATGGCAATATTAAATTATTAATATATTTAAGTATACAGATAGAAAAGGAAAGATAAAAGAGAATGCTAACTTTTACTTTAAAAAATTATTATTACCAGTTATGGCTTCCAGCATATTCAACAGACAAATATGCCTCGCTTTTCCCTTTATATTTTTTGGCCAAATTGGCAAGGTGGGTTTGCAAGCTGGTGACTGGTAAAGGTTGGAACTGACTGGTGTGGGACAGAATGAGATTGTTGGTTCTACAATAGGTCTGGGTCCTACCTCACAAGAATGGTATAATTGCTAGCAATTGACAAAACTTATATGCTAATTTAATTATTTTCCTTGGATCCTTATGATAGGCTAGGTAAGCCTTACTAGACATTCACAAACAAGAGCATCGGATTTTGTTGAGAAAAGCAAGCAGCCCTCCCCTATTGAGGCATGACTAAAATCAAACTTTGAAAACTATAGTTAGGCATGTTTTTGATAAAGTTCTTTTTGGAGAAGCCAAAAACAATATAAGCCAGTTGATACTGCAACAACAGGAAAATACAAATGCAAACCAATTGTATGCATTACTGATTTCTGAACTCAATCATAGTTCATGAACTGATTATATACCTTTTTGGTGCCACCACATTGCTTCAGAGTCCATTCAGGATACCTGTCACTATACTCGGCTGCTGCAAAGCATGGAAATACACCTCCACCACATCTAGAAATTGTGAATGCACTTCCAATTAAATTTGAAATATATAAAAGATGTTGCTTTGCAATGTATAAAATCTCTTCTCAATTAAATTTGTTCCATGCCTCCTGTGTCCCAAACAGAGGATGAAAAAATAACAGTCAATAATAAGTCCAAATAGCAATAAAATCAAAATGACAAACTTAAAAGAGAAAACAAAGCCTGCCACCACATTACTTAATGAATATGTAATATTGATGAAATTTTCATAATCTTGAATGAGGCCAACCCTTCAATACCTTCAATAGGTCAAACACCTTCTCAACGATATATTTATGTTGGATAGTTGCACCTTTCAGTGGGACTGCTGAGCACAATGATGTTAGAGAATTGTCCCTTTCTATATTTCTGTATTAAAAAAGAAAATCAGAAATTCTTTTGTCAGAATCGAGTCAACAGAGCTCCTTCCAGGTACTAGATAATGATGGATGAGAAGATTGGGAAACTTATCTCTGACTGGGTATTCCAGTAGTACATCCAAAATTCAAATACACCAAAACAGTGTATCTTTACTGGCATGTCAAGGAACTCATTGCATGCAGAATTGAGAACAGAGAAACTTGGGAGAATGCTATTACACAGAGCCTGGACCAACTGGACAGTAAGTATGGTGCTTTTATTACAAACATCTGCTGTTTGGAAGCTGGAAATGCTAAAGCAAATGGGGAAGCTACAGTGGCAAAAGCAGAGGATGTTGAAGCAGCAGAAACAGATGAAGATGCCCGTGCCAATAACGTGACAGCATGCCAGTGATCCCAATTGATATAGATACAGAATCTGAGAACTTATCCTCAGACATACGATGTTCTGGTGCACTTGTTATCTTTTGCTTTTATCACTATTTTGATTTTGTCCCTTGCATTGTTTATGTTAAGGTTTAAAGAACTTAGACTTCAGTTAATGCAAGAACTTAGACTCTTAGATGACACAGCATGTCTGCTCAGAGAACACAAGACTTCTTTTTTTGAATATCTGGGTGGCAAGGTCTCCTCTAGACAACCTAACAATCAGTCAGCATGTATTTTTCCTGTGAATATGAATAGATGAGTAGCTAAATTATGAAAATTTACATTTGTAAGGCTCAAAAGATGTTTTCAATTCCTCTATTTAATACAAAATGTTTTCTATGCAGATCCTTAATAATAATTTTTTTAAAGCTGGCTTTCAGGGTTTAGCAATGCTCTATACTCATACAGTATCATGAGCTCATTCCGTAAGAATCACTTGAGCCACATTCATGCCAGGCATCAACACGAATATCTACCAACCATTCCTTTGGATGCTGTCATGACCAAAATGAATTTATCTGTTTTGTAAACAAAACCATGCAGTTTTAGCATATAAATCTAAAAGCACATCCAAAAAATATGCAATAAAATTTTATTATACAACTGTATAATACAAGAAATATATTTGCAGTGCACAAAACCATCGATCATAAATGTATTCGGCTGCATAAATCCCAATATTGTTCCTATTCCAATGAGGGAAAGATATTTATTTCTTCATTATCAAAAAAGACATATCCTTGAGTGCACATCATTACCATATTATGTAGTGATAGTAACGTAGAGCTACCATCCATAGCAGAGAGTTGCTTAGACCACTCTGAAATATTCAACAGATATATTAAACTCAAGCTATTTCCATATAACATCTAGTAAGGATTTAAACCAATTTACATTTCTGGAATTCCACATGGATGTCCTGAATACTATGGCAAAAATAAATAAACTTGCACAATATTAGATCAGCGTTGAAATGAGATTGAATAGGATCCAGAATTGGGGTCTTTGACAGCCTTGAAGTTATCAACGCTCATGCCAAAGTTAACAAGTGCACCAGAACATCGTATGTCTGAGGATAAGTTCTCAGATTCTGTATCTATATCAATTGGGATCACTGGCATGCTGTCACGTTATTGGCATGGGCATCTTCATCCGTTTCTGCTGCTTCAACATCCTTTGCTTTTGCCACTGTAGCTTCCCCATTTGCTTTAGCATTTCCAGCTTCCAAACAGCAGATGTTTGTAATAAAAGCACCATACTTACTGTCCAGTTGGTCCAGGCTCTGTGTAATAGCATTCTCCCAAGTTTCTCTGTTCTCAATTATGCATGCAATGAGTTCCTTGACATGCCAGTAAAGATACACTGTTTTGGTGTGTTTGAATTTTGGATGTACTACGGGAATACCCAGTCAGAGATAAGTTTCAGCAAATGTTTCAGTAGACATCTCCCAATTTTCTCATTAACCGCGAAATGGGGAGGTCAAGACTCAAAAACAACATCGAATTCAACCGAAAACCTCGAATCCAGGGTGAAATAACCAACGAAAATGCCCTATGGTCCATGAAAACCTCGAATCCAGGGCGTAATAACTAGTGAAAATGCCCTATGTTCCATAAATCGGGGCGAAAAAACTAACAATCCCCTCTATGAATGAAAACCATGGGCGAACGAACTGCTCACGCCTCCATTAATGAAAATTTACTGGTGAACCCACTACCTTTGGACTCCATTACGGGAATGACGGGGGCGAACAGACAATTTCCTTCATCTTTCACTGGGCTAAATCGTGTTTTCCCTCTCTCGCTAGGTGGGCTATCCGATTTTTCACCATGTGGGGTTTCATAGAATGTGGGCTAATTTCTTAAATTTCAAAAAACCCGTTTAATATTAAAAATTCGCCCATGGTTTCTTGGTGACCCCTATAATTTCGCCCATGGGCTATAATTCGCCCCTAAAATTTTCCATGGTTAGTTAAAATCAACTTGTTATAATATATCCGTTACGAAAAGTGTGTTTCTTTAATATGCATTTGTAAATATCTAATCTGACGGTCACAATATGTTCTAGACATAGAGTGATCTGACAGTTCAAATTCTCTTAGATCATAACTACCTTTGATTTGTGGCTTAACACCTGAGTGGTCCATGATATCTATTTAAAGAGCATGGAGGGCCACTTTCTAGTTGATCGATTATGAGAAGCTCATTTGTAACTTTCTTTCTTTTGCATAATAAACTACCTGAAGGAGCTATTTGGCTAGGGTCGTGGAGTGTTTCCCTTTCAAGGGTTTAAACCATATAAAAAAATCGATGTGTTGATCTGTGATCTATTTGTGTGAGAGGCTACTCTAGGTGTTCAGTCTTTTGGAATTATACTGTGTAGTTGAACATGGTATCAAAGCTTTTCTGAAGAGCCACTTTCGTTGGTGATCTAGATTTTCAACCGGTGTTGCCGAAGCTATGAAAGGGTTTTTGGTTCTGAAATTTATGTGCATTTTGGGGTTATGAAAGGCGTTTCATTGTGTCCGGAGTGTCATTTCCAATGGGGAACAATTTTCGTTTCATCGAAAAAGGATTTTGTTTGCCTAAGATACTTGCATTTCATCAAATCTAGAGGTATATTGTTACAGTGACGTTTTTTTATTTAAAATAATTTTCTCACTTTCTTTTCAAATCTAGTATTTTTTTTTTGTTTCGAGTTGTTTCATTCTCTTTCTGCATATGATCTTTTTCCTCAACCTTGTGCGATCTCGACAAATCAGAAACAAAAGAAAAAGGGTTTTCTTTACTGCGTATGCTCTTTGTCGTGCACTTCGTGTGATCGTGGAAAATCAGAAACAGTGAGAAAACATATACAGTCTGGGCAAGCTAACGAGGTTTAACCCCAAATTCGAGGCATATTATTTTTTTCTTGTTTTTGTTTCGGTTTATGTGAAGCGATTTGTAGGAAAAAATGTCATTTTTTTGCAAGTACGAAGTTCGAGAGAAAAAATGTCGTTTTTTTGCAAGTACGAAGTTCGAAACAAAAGAGTAAAAAAAAACCTTCCTCCTTTCCATCTTTTTCGTACCTTTTAATATTAGCTCACTTGGTTAAAAGTTGTTTTATTTAATAAGAGGTCTTGAGTTCAAGTATTCTTGTTAGTTACTTTTCTAAAATTGCATGTAATTTCTATTTTTCAATTACTTTATTGTAAAAGTGCATCTCCCTTAAATTATAAGACTGAGTCACTTAAAGTCTTTTAGTTTTTTGCATGCAATATTTAAAGTAACATTATTGTAAAAGTGAAACTCCACTCATTTTACAAAAGTGATTCACATAAAGCAACATTATTGTAAAGTGAGTTTGAAAGGTTAAGCTTGGGAAGAGGGGGGTCTTTTTTTCACTTGGGTTAATCCTTTGCCTGCCTCGTCTCTATTGGGGTCACCTACAAACATTTGTTCAATCAAGCATAACTTCCTCATCCATAATCAGTTTTCAAGGCCATTTTTTTTAAACATCCTGGTTTTTTGATATCTTTGCATCCAAACCTCTAGTTTCTGTTTTTACAACCTTCATTTTACAGTATGGCTGCCCCATGTGATATTCTACTTACTGGTTCCAACTATTTCTCATGGAAATCTCATATGGAGGATGTCCTACAAAGTAGGGGACTTTACTTAATTACCTCAGGGAAAGAAACAGAGCCCATTGATACTGATAAGAAAATAAAATGGGCCAATAAATGTGATGAAGCCCATGGATTGATTGAGATGTCAATCTCTATTGATTTATGATTCCACATTCCAGGAATTAATGAACCAGATCAAGCTTGGAAAAAATTGGAATCTGTGTTTGGTAAACACAATGAGATTCGAGGTCAACAGCTAGAAAATAGTTGATTTCCTTAAATCCAACTGATTTTAAGTGCATTCAAGATTATCTATCTAAGTACAAAAATCTTAGTCTCTTATGTGCAGAATGCAAAATTAAAAGAGAAGACAAGCAATGCATTTATCATATTTTTTCCAAACTTAGACCTGCATATTCTGTTTTTGTATTACATTTTACTCCATGAAAGAATCTTTGGATCCAACAAGCTATAAAGAGATTATTCTTGAATCCTTTTGTGATTCTTTGATTAGAGAGCAGGATGAGCTCATAAATCTTGGAATGATTAGCAATGCAGATACATCTGGAAAAGTCTTGCTGGCACATCAGAAAGAGAAGTCCAATCATCCCAAGAAGCAAAATATTCGCAATAATAATCCAAACAAGCGTCCCAAACCCTCTCATCTAGCTTATTCTTTAAAAAATGACAAAGGAAACAAACCGAAAGGTAAGAAGACTGAACGCCATTGCAAATTTTGCGAGAAAGATAATCATGATGAATCTAAATGTTTCAAGAAGATGCCAGCCTTGGAAGAAGCAATGAAGAAGCACCACATAAACCTTGATTCGTCTTCAGAATCTTCATCTCACAGACATGCACTTTGTGCTTCTATTTTTTCCTATAATGCATCTTCTTCTTCTACTTCGAATGAGTGGCTCATTGATTCTGGAGCATCTCATCATATGGCTAAGGATAAAGCCATATTTTCTATTATGCATGAATGTAACACCAAACAAATATTTGTTGGTGATGATAGATCTCTTAGTGTTGTAGGATATGGAACGGTTCCGGTATATAATGGATAGTTTAGTGATGTACTATGTGTTCCAATAATTTCCTGCAATTTGTTATCAATCTATCAAATCACTCATTCTAGTGAAGGTAAAAATGTAATGTTTACACCTCACCAAGTTGTAATCAAGGATTTTAAAGGTCCTAAGGATGTCCTAGCCACTGGAATTGTTGATGATATTACTAGGTTGTACAATTTTAACAACTTTGGGTCATCACCTTTTCCCTCAATTTTTGTTGCTCATAATGATGACTTGAGCAAAATTTGGCATGCACGATTTGGTCACTTAAATTATCATTCATTGAAACAACTATGTAAAGAAAATATGGTGACAGGTCTTCTGATGGTATCTTGCAGGGATGGTGTTTTTTTCGGTTGTGTACTTGGAAAAAATCATCGAGATAGTTTTGACAAACGTGCCTCTTGGCATGCCTCGACCCCCTTGGAGCTTGTGCATAGTGACTTGTGTGGTCCTCTTCCATCTGCTTCCTTTTTTGGTTTCAAATATTTCTTAACTTTCATTGATGATTACTCTAGACGCACTTGGGTTTATTTCCTAAAAATTAAGAGCGAAGTATTTAACATGTTCTTTGTCTACAAGGTCCTTGTTGAAAAACAATATGGTCATCAAATTCTTAAGCTAAGATATGATAATGGGAGAGAATATGTTAACAAAAAGTTCACTACTTTCTGCACTGAAGAAGGAATCCAACAACAACACACTGTTCCATATACACCATAGCAAAATGGAGTAGCTGAACAGAAGAACCACACTTTAAAAGAAATAGGCTAATTGTATGCTTCAAGCTAAGGGACTAAGTCTTCAATTTTGGGCGGAAGCCATAAATTATGCAAATTACATAGTTAATCGCACCCCACTAAAGCTTTACAAGATATCACACTGGAAGAAGCATGGAGTAAAATTAAACCAGATGTAAGTCACTATGTGTATTTGGTAGTGAAGCATGGGCTCATAATCCGGATGAAAAATGAAAAGCATTGTAGCCTAAAAGTGAAAAGTGCATATTTGTTGGATATTCTGAAAATGTGAAAGGTTATAGACTTCTTCAGCCACATTCTCATGATATAATAATTATAAGAGATGTAGAATTATTGATGAAAATATCTTGGTCTGCGATCCTAACTCGGTGTTTGTGCCATCTATGGCCTACGAGCCTAATTTGATGTGTGTGCCTTCTTCTACTCCCAACTTCCTTGACAGCATTCCAATTCTAGTTTCTGATGATGATAGTGAGGATGAAAATCCACCTCTACCCGCTCATTTTCCTCCAGCACAACCACTTCCTCTATGGGTCCATTCAGTATGCGAAGCAGTTGGTGATCTTGCCGGTGATCCTAGAGATCAACGATGAACACATTCTCAACTCCAATGAGCCTCTTCTCTTTTGGGTCAAGTTTCAGAGAATCATGATCCATATACTTTTGCAGAAGCTTCAGGGAATCCAGATTGGGATGCATCTATGAATGAAGAATATCATTCCTTAATGGAGAACGATACTTGGGACCTTGTCCCTCTTCCGAAAGGATGAAAAATTGTTATATGTAAATGGGTCTACAGAACTAAGTATGCCTCAGATGGAAGTATTGAAAGATTAATGCAAGGTTAGGTCCCAAAGGTTTTTCCTAAGTTGAAGGAATTGACTACAATGAAACCTTTGCCCCTGTTGCCAAAATGAAATCCATCCGCCTTGTTCTTTCCCTTACATAAATGGGAGGTCCATCAAATGGATGTCAAGTCTTCCTTCTTGCATGGAGATTTGTAGGAGAAAATTTACATGGAACAACCTCCTAGATATGTTCAGAATGACTCTAGTCTTGTATGTCACCTTAAGAAATCCCTGTATGGCCTTAAGCAAGCTCCTCGAGCTTGGTATGCCAAAATGGATAACTTTCTCCTTGACATTGGTTTTTCTAGATGCCATTCTAATCCCAATGTCTATACCAATAAAGTAGGAAACAATCTCATCATCCTTATTCTTTATGTTGATGATCTTATTCTTACTGGTACAGTAACCCTAAGCTTTTAGCCCATGTGAAATCTAGTCTTAAGTGAAAATTTGAAATGACAAACTTAGGACATTTGCATTATTTTCTTGGCCTCCAAGTATTTCAAACCAAAGAAGGAATCTTTCTTTCTTAGTCTAAGTATGCGTGTGACCTTCTTCGTCGCTTTCACATGGAATATTGTAAACCAGCCCCCTCTCCCTTCCAATCTAGAGTCAAAATTTTTGCCACTTGCACTTCACCTGAATTTGATGCCACCCTGTATTGTCAGCTTGTTGGTAGTCTCTTATACTTGACTCATACACGTCCTGATGTTTCCTTTTCCGTTGGTCATGTTGCATGCTATATGCAAATGCCCCAAGAAAGTCATTGGAAAGAAGCAAAAAGAATACTTCGATATATTTAGGGTACAATGTAGTTTGGGATTCATTACAGTTCAGGGGGGACTCCTTTGTTGGTTAGTTTCACTGATTCAGATTGGGCTGGAGATCCTGATGATCAGAAGTCTATTGCGGGTTGTGTCTTCAATCTTGGTTCTGGACCTGTCACTTGGGATTGTAAGAAACAACAAGATCTTTATCTCTCTTCAACAGAAGCAGAGTATCGTGCAACAGTTAACGCCAATCAAGAAGCTTTATGGATTCGACAGATCCTTTCAGAGTTTGGATTCCAGTAGCAGCATCCAACGCCCCTTTGGTGCGACAATAAAAGTTCCATCAAGATCGTTAAAGATCCATTTCAACATCAATGTAACAAACACATTGAGATACATATGCACTTTATAAGAAATCTTGTTCATGACCGCGTTCTTGCAGTGCTCTTTTTCCCTACAGATGATCGAGTTGCAGACATCTTCACCAAATATCTTACAGAAGCGAAGTTTTCTAAACTTCGATCTATGTTATGAGTTCAGGAACTTGTCATTAAGGGAGGATAGGCTATAATGGCTCCTTCATTCTCCTAATAGTGTCAATTTTTTAAATCCTTCAATCCTATCCCAAGTTATTCTTAAGGGGGGATGTTAGGATATTTAAACACTTAGGAGTTAGTTAAGATCAACTTGTTATAATATATCCATTAGGAAAAGTGTGTTTCTTTTGTATGCATTAGTATGCATTTGTAAATATTTAATCTGACGGTCACGATATGTTCTAGACATAGAGTGATCCTACGGTTCAACTTCTATTAGATCATAACTACCTTTGATCCATGGCTTAACACCCAATTGGTCCATGATATCTATTTAAAGAGCATGGAGGGTCACTTGCTAGTTGATTGATTATGAGAAGTTCATTTGTAACTTTCTTTCTTTTGCATAATAAGCTTCCTCAAGTAGCTATTTGGCTGGGGTCGTGGAGTGTTTCCCTTTCGAGGGTTTAAACCATGTGAAAACACTGGTGTGTTGATCTATGATATGTTTGTGTGAGTGGCTACTCTAGGCATTCGGTCTTTTGGAATTATCCTATGTAGTTGAACACTTTTCAGAGACTTGTCGCAAGCATCTTTGCAGATTTTGTACATGATAACTTGGAGATATACATGGATGAATTCACACCATATGGGAAAGTCTTCCAAAAGTACTTAGACAATTTAGATGATGTCTTAAAGAAAAGCATAGAAATGAGATTATGCTTAATTAATGAAAAATGTGAGATGCTCATGAATGAAGGCATGATACTTGGTCACGATGTATCTTCCCAAGGAATCTAGGTTGACCAACCCAAGATTGAAGCCATTAAAAATATGCCTCCACCATTGAATTAAATATATGTAAGAATATTTCTTGGGAAATTAGGTTACTACAGGAGGTTTATTGAAGGCTTCATCAAAATAGAAGCACCCATGTTTGCACCTAGTAACTAAAGATGTAGATTTTGTATGGACATGAGAATGTATGGCAACATTTGAGCATCTCAATCATAATACAATTACAGCCCCTGTTCTCCAAGGACCAAAGTGGGGCATGTCATTCCACATACAATGTGATGACTCTAATAAAGTTATTGGAGTAGTACTGGGACAACAAGAAGACACACAACCATTTTCCATTTATTATACCAACAAAAATATGGTTGGAGATGAGCTTAGTTACACAGTGACAGAGAAATATTTCTTGGCTATGATTTACTCCATCAACAAGTTCAGACACTACATCACAAGCTACCTAGTATACATGCATACATAACACTCAACAATCAGGTATTTGTTGAACAAACCTAACACCAACGAAAGGATCATTGGGTGGCTACTACTTCTACAAGAGTGTGATTTAACAATTTTGTATAAGCTAGGGAAACATAATGTTGTTTTAGACTTTCTATCAATACCAACTCATGTTGCAGACACAGAGTTAGTTGATGATGCTTTTCTGAATGAGCACCTCTTTTCCATCTTAGTAGAAACTCCATGGTATGATGACATAGAAAAATTCCTAGCCTCTGGGAAGTTCCCCTCAACATTTTAACTACAAGCAACGATGTAAATTCATCAGAATGAGTGCCACTTATACTTGGATCAAAGGACTTATATTCAAGAAGGGACCAAACCAAATTTTGAGAATATGCATCAGGGAGGATGAGGTATATGACATCCTACATGCCTTCCATAATGAACCATGTGTAGAGAATTATGTAGCAAATAGAACATCCTACAAGATCTTGAAGGCTGGTTACTATTGGCCCACACTTCACAAGGATACTCAGGAGTATGTATCAAGATGTGATGACTACCAGAGGATGGGGAAACACACAAAAAAATATGAGATGGAAATACAACCCCAAATATCATTTGACCATTTTGACAAATAGGGCCCCAGACTTTGTTGGGCTAATAAATCCACCATCCAATCAGAAGATTACATTCTAGTGTGTATTGATTATCTTACATAGTGGGAAGAGGCAAAGACACATAGAATTGCAGATGAGACAAGTGTAGCAAAATTCCTCATAGAGCATATATTTATGAGGTTTGGAGTTCCCAGGGTACTGGTCTCTTGCCAAGGGATGCAATTTACATCAAATTTGATTGAAAACCTTATGAGAAGAAACAAAATCAAGCATAGGTAGTCCTCTACTTACCACCCTGTTGGCACCCCAACAATTCCCCTTGATTTCAAAAAATAAAGGGGCCCCATCTTAGTTTTTGTAAATACTTTTTTTTGGTTTTCTTTCATTTTCTCTAGTTTGATTTGGTAGGTGATTTTAAGGTCTCCTTCTAAATTTTGTAAATACTTTTTTTTGGTTTTCTTTCATTTTCTCTAGTTTGATTTGGTAGGTGATTTTAAGGTCTCCTTCTAAATTAATTGATCCATTTTGATCTTTCGACAATCTCATGAAATTTGATTTTATCTTTGTCAATGATTAAGTGAGAAAGGATGGAACCATATCTCTATTATTGAAGTTGTAAGATTCATTAGATGTTACAAACATTAATGTTGTATTTAAAATCATGTCGTTCAGCTCATCGTTCAACCCCGCGTTTAGCCCCTGAAATCCACGGTTAGCTTATCTCAGGCCGTTAAAGCAGCAAAAGGGCACGTGGGTTCTGTTAGCCACGTGGTGCTGATGGTTAAAGAGCTATTGCTCTAGAAGATTCATCCCCATGTTCGCTGAGCTTGCCAACACATCACCACACCCACGTCAATACTCCAAACGTCGATTATCTTGCTCGTTGGCCTGGGATCACGCATGCTTGTTCACACTCATTCACACCGGTGTTCTGGAAGAATCCCGTCCTCTTACGATTAGTTCACCAACACACTGCTCGTTCCACGTCCAAGGTAGATTGACGTTGCAGCAACTGCATGAAGGAACCGACCCCGTGGAAGCAGGAAAGCGATCTCTGTGTTGGCATGCATCACTTAAAACAACCAGTTACAGTCATTAAGCACCTCTATTATTAGAGAGGTCGACTCTGTCGACCCTCTCATCCTTTTTAATCATGTATAAATAGACGTCTTTGTGACTGAGATGAACTAAGTCTTGTCAAGATTTCTTTTGTGTTGTTAAGTCTCGTTTTTATTGACATGACTAAGACGGAGTCGATCTTATTGATCTTTCCCTGACTGCAAATGGACACAGGAATGTTGTAATACTCTGCTAATTCAATATATACATCTTTGTTCTAGTTTTTATGAAGATCTGGCAGCATGTATGGTGATTGATTACTGAAGACTCAGCCTCTGCTTCCTAAGACGGGCCCCTCAACGATCAACGGTCTCCAATTTGTGAGTATAAGTCGTGTTGTGTTGTTTATTTCATCTCTATATCTATTTTTATAACGTGATGTTCATATCCTGATATTTTGTTGCTTACATAGATGAAACCTTTGTTTTGTGCTGTGCATGCTATCACTGTTCGTATTCCATTATTTATATAAATAACATTCACATGTTATGTTATGTACTTATGTTACTATTATGTTTTTTATATGAATAAAATTTATGTTTTATGTTATGTGTATTTTGTTGTTATGTTTGCAGAATTTAGTATGACTGGTCAAGCATAGCTTTCTTGATTACTTTCAGTCTTTTCTACAACTAGATAAGTTAATCAGTTCATGTTTTAAATTCAATTCATAGTTAGAATTAGTCCTGCCAATGTTTTTCTTGTGAACTGTATTTTGCTGCTAACATAATCTCTTCTTTAGGATTAGGAAATGGTCGACCAATAGATTTGATAGTTTGTAGTTTGCTTTCAATTCTTCTTCCATCATTTTTAGATATTGCTCCCAATTCCTCCATAGTTAGCATTAGCTTCTTTCTCTTTCTCCTTCTCTCTGTTAGTCTTTCTTCCTATTGCTGTAGGTTAACTCTTTCTTCTTCCATTTTACCTTCTTCTCATATCCAATAGAATAATTCCTCTTCTTAGATAATGGTTAGAGTAGTTTCTCATTAGTTTAGCTTCTAAATAATATCTCCATTTGCTTTCCTTTGCACTGTAGGATCATATGCATGAGCCAGCTGGTCATTAAATCATTCCAATTCTTCTTTTCTTTCATTTTCCTCCATTCGGACTGTCATTCGGACCGCCATTCAGATCATCATTCGGACCTATTTACTTTCTGCATTGTTTTAGGCCTTCTTCAGAATCTAATTTCTTCTACCTCTCAATCATAATTCTTCCTGCTTCTAATTAATGGTTTTAGATGTAATTTAACTTTTGTTTTACGTTATTTAGAATTCTTGATCAAACTTCATCATTATTTCCTCTTTTCTCTTACTTCTTCTTAAACTTTCTTCCAACCTTCTTCCAAACTTCAGTTCTTCAAATCTGGTTTGTTAATTAGTTATTGTTCAGAATTCATTAGTATTGTTTCTAGATAATTTATTTCTAAGTAATTGTTAACAATTCTATAGTTTCATTTGTTAATTATAAAACTAGTTTCCATTCAGCCAAATAATGAAAATGTTCATGATATAAGATTTGGATTAATATTAAATATATTTATCAAGTTTTCTACTTGTTTCCATAATCAACTACAATTCAGTTAAACATCTTTATTAAGTTTTCTACTTGCTTCATTTGGTAATCAGTTTCTTGTTTTCATAGATAGAATAAATTCTTGCATTTGAATTATGAAAGTCATGTAAGTAGTTTAAAATCATATAGTTGCATGTTAGCACATTTGCATCTTTAGTCAGCTTAGGTTAGTTCAAGCCTTCAATTCTGCACATATAGTGATTGCATTTCATAAGCTCCCTCCTCGGGTTGACAATTTAAATATTGGAATTATTTAACACATAATAAACTCCAACAATCCCATCACATCTTTGCAGAAGAAGGATGTGAATATTGAATGGACTTGCAAGTGTGAAGATAGATTTCAAAGACTCAAGGAAATGCTTACTAGTGCACCAGTTCTGAAGATTACAGACCTTGATGAAAGCATTGTAGTATGCACAGATGCATGTAAGCAAGGAATTGGTGGAGTGTTGACTCAGAATGGCAGTGTAATCAATTATGAATCTAGGAAGTTGAAATAACATGAAAACAATTATGCCACTGATGATCTAGAGCTTGCAGCTATCATTCATGCCTTGAATATATGGAGCCATGACTTGATGGGTAAGTAGTTTGAATTAAGGATTGATCATGATGGTTTGAAGTTTTTTTTTGAGTAGCCTACTATGGATGCAAGACAAAGAAGATGGATGTAATTGCTATGTGAATATGACTTTGATATCAAGCACATCAAAGGCAAGGAAAATAAGGTAGTCGATGCACTTAGTAGGAAGATACATTTGATGCTTGTAGCAGCTATCAGTACTGGTAAATCTTATTTGAAGGATAATATCATTGATTCCAATTCTATAGATGAGCATTACCAACAGGTAATAGATGGATCGCAACAACAAAAATTACCTCGAAAGTTTGATAAAGATAGGCTAGAAGAGAATGGAATCCTCATGCATAAGGATAGAGTTTATGTGCCAAACTCTAGAGACTTAAGGAAGATGGTTCTGAAGGAGATGCATAATGTACCTTATGTTGGGAATTCAGGATATCAGAAGATAGTAGCAACTATGAGGAAGCATTACTATTGGCCATGGATGAATAATGATGTTACAGAGTACATAGATAGATGCATGGAATGGCAGAAGGTTAAAGTGGAGCATCGACATCCAAATGATTTGTTGCAGCCACCTCTAGTACCTGAATGGAAGTGGGGTGTAGTGACGATATATTTCATCACAAAGTTTCCAAAGACAAGAACACATAATGATTCCATCATGGTAGTGGTGGATAAGTTGACTAAAGTTGCACACTTTATTCTAGTGAAAAAAAATCATAAGGAAGATAACATTGCATACATTTTAATGAAAGAGGTTGCTAGACTACATGGAATTTCAGTGTTAGACAGAGATGCAAAGTTTACTTCTAACTTTTGGAAAGGATTGTTTAAAGGACTTGGTACAAATCGGAATATGAGTACATCATACCATCCTTAGACATATGGTCAGACATAAAGATTGAATCAGGTAATAGAAGATATGTTGAGAGCATATGTGATGGATCAACTGTAATGTCCCTTGTTAGGAATTTTATTAAAATGGCAATTTTCCACTTTTTTTCCCTAGTTCGACCTTTGACTAGTTTGATCTCTAGGTCCCAAATTTGCCCCAAATGATTTCAAATATTCTGAGAAGGCATATGAATGATATTAGAACATAAATATGTGTTTTAAGGATGCCTTTGGACCTTTAAAATACTTCTGCAAATACTCTTTCAATTCTGGCCAATGTAGGGAACTTTACTAGTAATTTGCCTTTGACTAGTATTGGTCTCTATGTCTCGAATTGACTCCAAATGAATTCAAATCTTCAAGGAAGGTGTATGAATGATATTAATACTTGAATATGATGTTCAGGGATGATATATGGCCACCAAAATACCTCTGCAAACTCTCTTAAGATTCTGGACCAAGTATCCAATTTTACTAGTAATTTGGGGTTCAAATCCCCCTGGGGTAAGTATTGAAAATGGCTTCCCAAATGCCTCCAAAGCCACTCAAATTTCTGAACAAAGGTATGTAATGTATTAAGGATGTTATTAAGGTCTCATGTGCACCATTAATTGATTATTATATCTGTTCCAACCCTCTCCCATTCAACTGCAAAAATCACCAATTCGACCCTTGGGGAAATGGCACTATTTCTTCTCCCAGTGCAATTAAACTAAGTAAAAATACTTCAAATGCTCAAGTACAGTACATGAAACTTGTAGAAGACATCCATGGAATTATATTGACCACAAATATATCAGAGAATCATCCATCCATTCGAAATCATCATCAATACATTGGCTCACAACAAGGTAGTGGGGAAATGGCATTGTTCTTCCATTAAAAATGAGATTTATACATTTCTACTTGGAATTTCGACCTGAAACTTTTTGTAGATGAAGAACAGAGTATTTACTTCATATTACAAAAGAAATGGGGCATTAAAAGCTTCCCAAAAGAGTACAATAGCTCACCAAAAACGCCCTCCCTCAAGGATCAAGAATATGCCATCAAAATCGGAAATGGTTGAAGGAGTGAGCTGCAATAGAAGAAACCATGAGCTGCCCTGTAGCTTACACCTGCAAATAAAGACTCCATTAAAGCTCCAAATGAAAGGTCTGAATGGCCTTTCCAATTACCAACTTGGATGGGAATCTTTCACCCTCGAAATTGGCTAAGGCAAGAAACTAGTCATCCACTAGCTCTCCCTCTTCACAAATGCAATTGCAAATTCTACAAATGATCAAAAGCTGGTTTCATTCTTTGTTATTGACATTTATAAAGTTCTAATGGTCTCCATGGGTCGAATTCCTTCCAAGAGACTCATGCCAACTCAAGTTGGGAAGAGATTCCAAAGAACGCCACTTGTACAACAATTCCTAGTCTCCCACTTCCACCAAATCACATGTGGAAGCATCTTAGCTGCCCTAACACCCTTGAGCGCCCTCTTGGAGTCTATTTTTAGCCCTGACATGTCATATATGTCATATGTCAGCCTTCAGGTCTGATTTGTGTCATAGGTGTCATAGCATCTTCATCATTGTTGTCATAGAGCTAGGGAATCTAGCCCAAGTGTCTCACTAGCTCCAAATTGTCTCTTCCTCTTCCATGGGAGTTACTCTTCCTCTATATTTCGACCTTGGATGAGTTATGCCATGAATAATACCTTTTGGACTTCCCCAAGTATGTTACCATTCACCTTGAATTCGAATTGGTGAGAGAATGATGCCAAATGTAGTGGGGAAATCTAGCCATATGTGGGTCCCACTTCCTCCATGTGTCTTCATGATGAAATGCCACTTTGATTTTCACTTGTATATATTTATTTAGCTCCTTTATTAAATATTTATGCCATTCTAATGTTCAAACATCATTTATTATCCCCATTATTCCAAATCCCAAAGCTTCCACCCCAAACCTAGGAAACTAGTAATTTTCCTCCTTGGCAATTATTTGACCCTTAACATCAACTTTGCAAACTCTAATGAATATGGCTAATGTGATTAGGCCATTGTGACCCAATTCCAAATTTGGGACATGACAAATCCTCCCTTCCCAATATTGCTTGTCCTCAAGCAATTTCAAACATGGGTGTTGAAGAACCTGCTTTCTGTATAATTCTTTGAAGTTGCCATTGAATTGCCAAACCTTGAGTCTTTGAGTTTCCATGAATATTTTAGAGAGGAACCAACATGCTTGCTGCTGCACTACTCTGATAAAAATCACTTTATTAAGTGGGGAAATACATCTCCCATACTGCTTGTTTCCCCAAAAAATTTGAAACCAATGAGATACAAATTATTCCAGGGTCCCATTGCTTGTATTGCACCCCAAAAATTAAGAGTGCTCTCCAACCTACACCATTAGATAAGAGGATTCCTGGATCCCATTTTCTTGTATGCATTCTTCCAAACATCATGAGTACCAAATATATATCATCAAAGTACATAACTACATAATGAAAATTAATATCAAGGAGGTGCTTCATCAAAGAATCATGAAAGTGCTTATACCTCCAAGCAAGTAGACCACCGTTTTCCAAGTGCATACAAGCTTCAAGTGACCAATCAAATCTGCTCCAATGACATAGGTGAGGATCCCATGTCTTATAAAGCTGCTCCAAAAGGATGTGATATGCATCAAAATATTCAGCCATGTATTCTTTCATCCGAGAAGTGAATGAAGAATCTCCATTAAAATCTGAACCAAATAATGAGCAGAAAAAACAAGGAGACTTCAAATGACTCAAAGAAGTCTCACCCATACATCCCTGAATTTCATCATCATAAAGATATAACAAAGTATGTGGCTTCCAACAAAAATGTTCTCCAATCATAAATCTATTCACCCAAGTGTTGGATGAAGTTCCTCCAACATCAAATGAATCAAGTGTTGAGCAAGAAAAACCATGAGTCTTCAAGTGACTCAAATGCATATCATAGGTGCATCCATGTAGATGTGCATCGTCATAAAGTAACAAAGTATGCTTCTGCAAATGTGAATAAGAATGTGCTCCAACCATATCATCATAAAAAGTAAATCTAGGAGTTCCATACTCCTCATGTGGCACCATCAAAAAGAACCCTTTCACCCATACTTCATTGAGACTAATACTGCAAAACATGGAATTGTAGGATGTAGGAGAATGTACTAACTCACCCAAATGATCAAAAAGTTCAGGAGTTTTATCATGGGAAGGATCCATGTGGGTAGTATCATGCAGCTCCTTCAAAAGTGTGAACTCTTTGTCATAGTTTGGTTCCAATGTAAAGGAATCATGCTCTTCTTTAAAAATTGCATAACCTTCATCAAGAGGCAATTCAAATTCATCTTCCACCACATCAAGTGTTTGGATCTCTTCAAGTTCATCTTCAAACACATCAAGAATATTCAAGTTTTCACATTTCTCATGATCCACCATGTCATGAGAATCCTCCAAACAATCTACCATTTGACAATCTGAAACATAGGAGGAAAAACAAGTATCTTGCAACTTTTCAAGAAGTTGCTCATTTTGAATTGTGAGCTTATGAATATCCTCATTATTCTTCAAGTATGCATCATGTAACAATTCATTAAGCTCAAACAAATGGTTTCTATCAAAAAGCAAAGACATGAAATTACCTTTGATGTGGCACATTGCTCTTTGAATCTTCTCCATGTCTTCAAGGAAGGATGTTTCCTCCAATGAAGTAGCTCTCCAAGAAGAATTTGACACCAATGCTTGAGTGTCATGGAGAATGCTGAGGGACTCTTGGATCTTCTTTTCATTCATCTTTAAGGACCCTTCAAGAAAATGAGGCTCTTGCAAATGAACCTCCTCATCTTCTTCATTTTTTCTTGGACCAACTTCATGAAGCTCAAGTGGTGATGGAGAAGTTGATCTTGGTTCTTCTTCAACTGCTGCAAGGTCTTCATTATCATGCTTAATGGAACTTGGGCTTGCAGCAACACTTTCAAAAGTGATCTCTATGTCACCAACATAGAGGTGTGAGCACCCATCAGTAGGTACTCCTTCATAGTTTAAGCATCCATTAGTAGATGCTCTTTGGTTCATGTCTAAGCTAGAAGGTGTGTCGAAATGATCTTCCATATTTTCAATAGACTCTTCTTCATGATCTTGTGATGTCTCTTCCTTTTGCTCCTTCAAGCAAGCTGATTTCCCCTTGGTTTCCTTAAAATCAATAATTTTTTCCACAAGTTCGATAGAAAACAATTCGAATCCTTCCTTAAGTTGCTTGGTCATATCTTCAAATATTTTTTTCATAATTTTTATATGCTCCTCACCATCATATGAGGCTCCCTTTTCATCCCTAGTCATAGTTTCCTCAAAAAATTTGCTCTTCTTCTCCTACTTTTTTTTTCTTTAACAAAAGCACTTTCGGTTTCAATATCTAATGGTGGTACCTGAATTATTGTCCTCATGAATATTATACCACATCAGGTGCCAAGATCATGCTCTGATACCACTGTAATGTCCCTTGTTAGGAATTTTATTAAAATGGCAATTTTCCACTTTTTTTCCCTAGTTCGACCTTTGACTAGTTTGATCTCTAGGTCCCAAATTTGCCCCAAATGATTTCAAATATTCTGAGAAGGCATATGAATGATATTAGAACATAAATATGTGTTTTAAGGATGCCTTTGGACCTTTAAAATACTTCTGCAAATACTCTTTCAATTCTGGCCAATGTAGGGAACTTTACTAGTAATTTGCCTTTGACTAGTATTGGTCTCTATGTCTCGAATTGACTCCAAATGAATTCAAATCTTCAAGGAAGGTGTATGAATGATATTAATACTTGAATATGATGTTCAGGGATGATATATGGCCACCAAAATACCTCTGCAAACTCTCTTAAGATTCTGGACCAAGTATCCAATTTTACTAGTAATTTGGGGTTCAAATCCCCCTGGGGTAAGTATTGAAAATGGCTTCCCAAATGCCTCCAAAGCCACTCAAATTTCTGAACAAAGGTATGTAATGTATTAAGGATGTTATTAAGGTCTCATGTGCACCATTAATTGATTATTATATCTGTTCCAACCCTCTCCCATTCAACTGCAAAAATCACCAATTCGACCCTTGGGGAAATGGCACTATTTCTTCTCCCAGTGCAATTAAACTAAGTAAAAATACTTCAAATGCTCAAGTACAGTACATGAAACTTGTAGAAGACATCCATGGAATTATATTGACCACAAATATATCAGAGAATCATCCATCCATTCGAAATCATCATCAATACATTGGCTCACAACAAGGTAGTGGGGAAATGGCATTGTTCTTCCATTAAAAATGAGATTTATACATTTCTACTTGGAATTTCGACCTGAAACTTTTTGTAGATGAAGAACAGAGTATTTACTTCATATTACAAAAGAAATGGGGCATTAAAAGCTTCCCAAAAGAGTACAATAGCTCACCAAAAACGCCCTCCCTCAAGGATCAAGAATATGCCATCAAAATCGGAAATGGTTGAAGGAGTGAGCTGCAATAGAAGAAACCATGAGCTGCCCTGTAGCTTACACCTGCAAATAAAGACTCCATTAAAGCTCCAAATGAAAGGTCTGAATGGCCTTTCCAATTACCAACTTGGATGGGAATCTTTCACCCTCGAAATTGGCTAAGGCAAGAAACTAGTCATCCACTAGCTCTCCCTCTTCACAAATGCAATTGCAAATTCTACAAATGATCAAAAGCTGGTTTCATTCTTTGTTATTGACATTTATAAAGTTCTAATGGTCTCCATGGGTCGAATTCCTTCCAAGAGACTCATGCCAACTCAAGTTGGGAAGAGATTCCAAAGAACGCCACTTGTACAACAATTCCTAGTCTCCCACTTCCACCAAATCACATGTGGAAGCATCTTAGCTGCCCTAACACCCTTGAGCGCCCTCTTGGAGTCTATTTTTAGCCCTGACATGTCATATATGTCATATGTCAGCCTTCAGGTCTGATTTGTGTCATAGGTGTCATAGCATCTTCATCATTGTTGTCATAGAGCTAGGGAATCTAGCCCAAGTGTCTCACTAGCTCCAAATTGTCTCTTCCTCTTCCATGGGAGTTACTCTTCCTCTATATTTCGACCTTGGATGAGTTATGCCATGAATAATACCTTTTGGACTTCCCCAAGTATGTTACCATTCACCTTGAATTCGAATTGGTGAGAGAATGATGCCAAATGTAGTGGGGAAATCTAGCCATATGTGGGTCCCACTTCCTCCATGTGTCTTCATGATGAAATGCCACTTTGATTTTCACTTGTATATATTTATTTAGCTCCTTTATTAAATATTTATGCCATTCTAATGTTCAAACATCATTTATTATCCCCATTATTCCAAATCCCAAAGCTTCCACCCCAAACCTAGGAAACTAGTAATTTTCCTCCTTGGCAATTATTTGACCCTTAACATCAACTTTGCAAACTCTAATGAATATGGCTAATGTGATTAGGCCATTGTGACCCAATTCCAAATTTGGGACATGACATCAACCATCCAAGTGGGAGGATTATTTACACTTGGTATATTTTTCCAATAATAATGGATATCATGCCTCTTTGAAGATGAGTCCTTTTGAAGGAATGTATGGGAGAAAGTGCAATATCCTTATCAGTTGGGATAATCCAACAAACATAATCATCATTGGACATGAACTTCTAAAGGACATGGAATAATTAACACATTGTGAGATTGTCATGCATGTCTAGCAATAGGAATGTTGATGGCTAAATTGTTTACCTTTTTATTGTTTGACTTACCTTAGTTTTGATTAAATGTGATATAATGTGTGGAACTAGGAAATGTGTATTCAATGCAGGAGGAAAAGTGTGACAACTGAAGAACATTGGCAGAAAAGAATAAGTGCCAAAGATTCCAATGACCATGATTCAGGCGAATGGTATACGCAGCCAAGCAAAGCACTAGTGTTATCTACTAGTACCACTATCAAGACTTATGGATCTTGGTCATTGTTGATCGTCCCCAAATCATAGGTATGAGAATCCATTATGCCAAGTTTTGAACTCTAGTTTTGATATTTTTTAATTTGTAATAAATAAAGACCCCTAGGACAACCATGGAGATTTGACTCTCATTTCTATTTTGAATACACATCTTATTTTCCAGCTACAATTTTTATACTTTGTGTGGTTATGAACAATAAATATTAATGAAGAATGAGTTCTTGAGTTTCATTCGGATTCCTGTACCTACCTTTGGGAGGGATCTCAAGGTGATATAGGAGTCTCCTCAATGATTTGTTAAGGTAATTTAGATAAGTTTGCAAGTAGTTTATGCTTTATCAATGCTTTGTTTTCATGTAGAATTTAATGGTAATGCATGTAGTTTATTTCATCATGATCTGTAGTTTCATGTTAAGTTTAGTTTCTTCAACATTTCTTCTATGGCTTATCATTTCCTGTGATTTTTGGTTCAATGCATTATTTTCAATATTTCCATTATGATATGCGAAATACATTTGAAAAAGGACCTTATCCAAGATTGACACCGTTGGATGACTATAAATAATATATATATATAAAGGCCCACTTAAATAGAAAAGAAGAAGGATAATATTTTTTCACCTTACCCGATAAATAAGAGGATAAACCAGGTTTACATGCCCGAGAAAATAAAAGGATGTCCTAAGTATTTAAGGAATATAATCATATTGTTTGTTGTGTCAGGAACCAACCTAGTTATTGTAGTAAGGAACCCTTATTCTGATCGTAGTTTGCGCTAGTAGTGTGCATACGGCTGTGCTAGGCCCCTACCCAGAGTATTAAAGGGGTACAGGGGTTGACCCGCCGACTGGAGTTCCCAGGCCCCGTATAAAAACACTTTATTCTCTTAGTTGTCTCCAACAGGCTTTCCATGGGACAATGCGCATGGACTAAGCTAGTCCCTCCTGTGTTATATAGTTCTTCTATATGATATAGTTGTGGAACTTTTATGATCAACAACAAAATCCATCCATGTTGTTGCCAAGTTGTTCTGCTTAAGCTGATGAAAAATGAATCCATCACACTGGTCTCCCCATTCATGGTAAGCTTCTACGATTTCAGATAACTTGAATCCAAAACAACACTAATAACAATTATATGTATCAATATATGATGCACGCAATATAAGGTTCACTTGTCTGTTACTACTATTGGAAGCATATACAACTTGTTTTAGACTTGCCTGTAGTCCCTGTATTCTGGGAATTTGACAACTTGCTGAGATTCTGGGGTGGAATTCAACCACTACCTAGTTGTATGTAATTATTGGCAAGCGTTAGCGATTTCAACAAAGTATCATGGGAAGCAGTTAAGAAGTGATCTCTTTAGCACCCATTCATATAGGGGCAGTATTTCGAAGATTGAGGCTCGACCAAACTCGCATATCGTGTTCGATCCCGTTAATTCATAAACGAGAGATAAACCCCTATATTCTTGTATTGGAAGGAAAACTTACTATTTGTTAATATTGTTGTTTTACTTGCAATATTCTGATGGTAAGTTTGTCGTTTACTGCTGGAGCAAATACTACCCGTGACCTAAACTCCCCCTCCGTTACCACTTATAGTTCGTACCCCTTCCGTAAACAAAGTAGTTCATAGGCACAGAGTAAAGGTGTCACAATTCCATATCAACAACAAAGTGGAAAGTAAATTGTCTCTATATGATATCGCGCATATCTAATTGAAATCCATACACATAAGAACAAGTGCATGGACGACTACTAATATTGTATGAAACGGCTTATTGCTGGCGCCATGAGACTTACTCTAAAGCTAGTAGTTGGACTAAAGCAACACAATATGTAGAGCTTACGGAAACTAGGTAGTATATACTACTTATGGACTTAAGGCAGTCTGAACCATGCGTATAGAGACCACCTGCATTGGAATCTTTTGATGCTTATGCTAAAGTTGCTGACCGGTATGAGCAGAGGGCATCACAAATGATGTAGTCTCCATTGTGAGGTTGTTAGGGGTAGCACCTAGGCTCTCACTTATATTACTCGTGTTCGTTTCCACCCTATGGAGCCCCATCATACACAATAATAAGGGTCTTTGCCTTAGGTACTACTAGCCCTAGTAAGCCATAGAGATAGTTATGGTTTTCACCATTATTTGAAAGAAAGAGAGTGCCATACATATAGTACACTTCCGGTTGTTTGTTTCAATCCATAAGGTTAAGGCGCCTAGGCCAAGTGAAATAGAATAAAATAAGTCCCCTTGCTAGGAGGTAGCTCGAGGTGCACAAAACAACACCAATTAATTGTGTGTGTTCCCTGGGCTCTAGCTAAGAAGCTATAATGTATGTGTCCATGTATATCCAAAATAGATTATATATATATATAAAAATATATATATGAGTTTGCATATAGACGTTTACAAAGTCCATTGTCACAAGAAATCAATACTTCTAGTTGGAGTTGAGACTAGAAGCTGGGGTAAGGGAAATGTGGACTCTTCTTTGAGAACATGGATTGGGGACTTCAAAACACATGCCACATTACCTATTTTTGTGTGCTGGACTGTTTGGTGGATGAGGAATAAGGTGACTTTCGAAGAGACTTCTCCAAACCTGGAAGGTGCTTATAACTCTGCACTGAGTCAATATTTGAAATTTCAGACTGCTCTAAAAGCTCTGGGCTTGCGTAATATTGGGAATTTTCACTTTAGGATTGATGATCCTATTCTTTTCTTTGATGGTGCGGCAAATTTGGGAGTTTGTGGTGCTGGAGGGGTTATTCATATCAATTTCAATCATTATTTCACTCTCAGGATGAATTGTGGAAGGGGTTCCAACATGAAGGCAGAACTCTTGGCATTGTGGTGTGTTACGCGAGTGGCCAATCTCTTTGGTCTCGGGAAAGTGAAGATATTTGGTGACTCAAGAGTCACTATAAAATGGGCTCGGGGCGATTATGCCATGAATGTTTTGAATTTGGCTTACTGGTGTAATTGTATTAAAACTGAACTCGATTTGTTTCTCTCTGTCACATTAGATCATATTTTTCGAGAGCATAACTCCCAGGCTGATTTGCTGTCGAAAGCAGCATTGGACAGTGATGGTGGCTACCTGTTCTGGGATGAATACTTTGATAATCAGCTGATTGATTCTGGACATTTGTATTTTCTGGATTAGCATCTATTTGCTACTCTTTGTTAGGATTTTGGATGCTATAATATTTTGATATTTTGTATGGGGGGAACTCATGATCAGCGGCACATGTATTTATCTCTGGGTGACAATGTTATCTTTGATCTTTCTTCTAATCTTATCATGTACTATTTGATTCAGCATTGAATATCAATAATATGCTTTTTTTCACGGGAAAAAAAAAAGATGTATTTTAAATAACTTAGTAATCAATCAATTTTTTTAAAACATATAAGAAGTTATGTGTACCACTTTCTTCTCATCAGGCCATATTTAAAAAATATTTTTATTTTAGAGTGTAATATGGGTAGCATGTTTTATTGTTGTACAAGGGAGGAACTTTGTCTTTAAAGGTTACCACATAAAGTTAAAATAAATATATATACATATATATATTTAAACTAAATTATCAAAATAAAATCTTAATTTTAACATAAGTAAAGGAGACGTTAAGGTCAAATCATGAATCGATATCTCATTTGAACTGGGATCATTTGAGAGCTTTAGGCAAATCATGAAGCCAATAAGTCCTATAACTTATAGAATTGTTTTGATGGATGAGTAAAATATTTTTTTTAAGTAAATTTTCTAAGTCTTGTATATGCACATTAATAAAAAATTATCATTTTATAAATGTTTTTATGTTATTATTAATTTAATTTATTTTATCAATCAAGAAATTATAAACAAATAAGTATATATTAGGTTTCAAATGATATAAAACAAAAACTAGTCATTTCAAGAAAATATCAAAACATCATTAAAGAAAGAGTGAGTAAGCAATATAGATCTACAAATCTTATTTCTTTGAATACAACCCAATCTTCTTGCTTCTAAAATTGATTTCCTAAGACTCTTAGCAACAAAAGATAGAGACAAAGGACATCCCTACCTCAAGCCTTTTTGGAAGGTTTGAAAAAAATAAAGATTGTTCCATTAATGAGGAAACCATATGAAAATGATGTTACATAACCCACAATCCATTTAACAATTGGAAGACTAAACCCTATATGGATCAAAATGAGTCTTTAATAAAGTTGATATGTTTTGTCATAATCCTTTATAAATCCGAGCTTGATATCCATGGCATGCATCTTCTTAATTTTAATGAAGTGAAATCCTTCTTGAGCAACCTCAATTGCTTGATGAATTTGTCCTCATTCTAAAAACCCAAATTGTTCTCAAGATATAACACTTGATAACACCACGTTTAATCTAACTGCCATCACTTTAACAATTATCTTATATAAATAGTTACATAATGAGATAGGCTTGAACTCATCAAATGACCCAAGCTTATTAGATTTTAGGATAAGAGATATTAATGTAGAATAAAGGGGCTATAATTCCTTACCTAATGTCTTGAGCTCTTTAGTAACTCTTATAAATCATCTTCCACCAAATCAAAGAAACCAATAAAATATTTGACTATCCATCCTTTTGAGCTCATACACTTAATCTTTTGGAAAGAAGATATAACTATCATTAATTCATTCTTGGAAACCTCTTCAAATATCCTCTAATTGTCTTCCTTAATCGCCAACTAAGGAAAAAAATGCCACTTTTATATTCTATGTTATATTGGCACACTTAGGATCTTTATAAACAAACTGAGAATGTTTAGCTCCTACTTCAACTATATCACTGAAGCTTCTAACAACTACACCCTCAACATTGTCCATTTCCCAAATGGTATTTACACTCTTCCTATAGTTGGTAAAATGTTGAAAAAAAATAGTGCTCTCATCGCCCTTCTCTAGCCAAACAACCCAACTCTTCAATCTCCACTCAACTTCCATGTCATCTTGCGGTCTCCTCTTCTCCTCCTCCAGTGTCTCGTCTATTTATTTCCTCCTCACTAAAACCCCCTCCCATTATTATCAAACATCTTTAATATTGATACCTCAGTCCTAGCCCAAGGATTAGCTCAATTAACTGGACCATCTACCAAAAATATGTTGCGGACATAGAGATCACAAGTTTTAATTTGGTAAAGTCCCTTTGACTTGCTTAGCACAATATGAGAATGCTCTCCAAAAAACTATTATAATGTTCTTAAAAAAACTATTACTAACCTTTGAATCATCAATAAAATTCAAATTAACTTTAACACATAAAAATATTATAAAATATATTTCAAAATACCTAAAAATATAAAATAATATAAAACATGTTTAAAAAATATAAAAATATTAAAAATAATATAATATTTAAAAAATAAATCCAAATTAATACTTTAAATTATTAATCACATCGATTTACCACAAGTCAATGGACCATGAATGATGTATATACACGATATGTGTTTAAATCCCTACTATAATTGTAATCGAGATTCCTACTTCATGTATCTTCATAATTCATAGTTCATATTGAAGTGTCCATGTAGCAATTTTTTTAATTAAATCACATACGTTAAAAAAATCCAAAACGGTAAATCTCAAATTTTGGATTTCGTTGTGGAATCAATAGTTGGCTCACATATCATGTGCGCTTGGCATCTTCAAAGGGATTGTCTACGATATGACTTAGCACAAACCTTTGTCTTCTCTTTGCTATAAAGATGCCTCGGCATGTGAGTAACACACTTCTTTTTTCATAAATAGACATTTTTATAAAAGAGATACATTATTTATTTATTACAAAATAAATAAAATATTTTTTTATTCAAAAAGTCAACATACACGAGACAAATATTTTTCTTCATTCCACAACACAAATAAGTCATAGAATCATTTATAAAAAAACTATTATAAAATTAAATAAAAAAAATTTATACATTTAGCTTACATTAATCATTAAAAAAACATATTTACATCTAACATGTAAAAAAACATATAAACACGTAGAAGCATTCACACATCTTTTCTTTTGATAAAAAGAAAGAAAAAAATATATTAACCATCATGAAGCTACATACATTGACTCATATATAATATGGAATTAAGAAAAAAACCTTCATTTTATACCTTACATGAACCAATACATTTAACCTAAAACATAAACACATCTTTTCATAGGAAAAAGGAAAAAGTATATGCTACACATGAATAGATATAAATGCGCACACATCTTTTTCCTTTCCGGCACACCCATGTGATGCCCACCATATTTTCCTTTGTCCTTCACAATCATGTTGTATATGCAAGACCATTGAAGATGGCAAGCCCGCATGATCGGTGGGCCAACTATTGATTCCATAACGAAGTCCAAAATTTGAGATTACTATTATGGACTTTTTAACGTCTATAAGTTAATTAAAAAAATCCTTTATAATTTTTTTATCGTGTGACACTTCACTATGAAGTGTTAAAGTGGCTATGTGAAAACAAAATGTCAAAGTGCATGTATCAGAAACATGAATTACAATTATATCAAGGACTGAAGTATGAAATGTATATATTAAATACTTATATATATTAGTGACGAAAAATTGATTATTTATCGTGGGATTTTTAGCACACATATTGTAATGACCTTTCCTCTAATCTCCACAACAAATGGTGAATTCTACCTTGAAATTAGAAATTCATTGTCCAAATTTCCAAATTACCCACTTTTAGAGGAGGTACTTGCAAAAGAAAGTTAAAAGGGAAATCCATGCTTGCTCTCTAGGAACATGTGAACACCTATATCCCTAGAGTATTTCTTTTTGCTAGTATGAGTGTAGGGAGATTGGGAAGCCATAACCAAAGTTGGTCATATTTCCTCAGAAATATATTTGATAGAAGGATTGTGGTAGTGCCCATCTTTTATTTTAGACAATGTTTATTATAGTATGCTATTATTTGAGGGCATTTGATTATGAATGACCCGGTTGTGTGTGGAAACGCCTTGGCTTTGGAACTTGAAGAACTAGCTCATTTATGAATGAATTGAATGTTTAAAGTTATTACTTATTAATAAGATGAATCATGATACTTAGATGATTATGTTTCCTTCAGAAATTGATAAAATGATGGCTAATAAATGCACTTATGTATCATGTGCTTTTGACCAGTTGTCAAGTGTGACAGGAAAGATAGGTACATATGACCCAAGATTGTGTCAATACCACACGGAATCCAGATTAGGTCGAGCATCCATGACAGATGATGTTAACATGATACAATTTGGTATATCATATTTTATGCTTAGAGTGATTTGATGCGTGTGGTGTTTTCATGTGCAGGCACGGGATCACAATTGCCGATTAGTCCACATAAAGGTAATGGGGTTGAATGGGGAGGAGATAATAGTAACACCAGTGATTTATTCCATGCGACAGGTTGAAAAGTGAGAGTGTCTTTTTCCCACGAAGTGCATGTTTCCATGAGGGTAAGCCATAGACTCAGTCATTCACGAGGATCTACTGGGGGACACGCAATAAGGACACGACCTTATTCCCCAAGAACCATGAGTCTCTCAACAAGGTCGACAAGGCTGAGTTAACATGGTCTCAGTCATTGCACCAATCCCCACCACATAAAAAGGGATATCTCAAGGGCATGAAGGAAGCCATGGAACCCTTGATATGCCTGTCAAAACGCAACGCCTTGATAAAATAAAAACACAAGTGTGTAAAAATGTGTATTTTAAAAAGAAACGAAATGGGTTTAAATAGCTATGACGAACTAGGAAAAAACATAAATTGTAAATTGTAAACGAAATTAACTTGTGCATAAAGAAAAAATGCCTTGAATTATTAAACTAAGACTTAGTGAACGCCAAGCACACACATACACACAAATATGAGAAGTGGAGAAATCAAAGGAACATCTAAGAGATAATCTAGGAAAGTAAGGTGAGGATAAATCTTTAATGAATAAATAGAAAAATATGAATTAGTGTGCAATTGACACATGGGTAGGTGAATAATAAAATAAAAGGTAATTACATAATTCCTAATTATGCATGTGAGAGAGAGATGGCAAGGTTATTGAGGTTATCGAGGGAGGAGGAGAGCATGAAGCTCACACACCTTTTCCCTATTGTTGGATGACACAAATGATGTTAATTTTATTCGGTGACTACTGTTGGCAGGCGGTTTGGACAAGTCAACATCGCAAATGCTATGAAATACCAAAGACACTGCGAAAGGAGGAAAGTAGTGCGCAAGTTGATTAGTTTATGTAGTTTTGGGTCACTTGGACCGTACTATATGGATTTTGGGTCATTTGGACCGCATTATGTGGGTTTTTGGGTGATCATTTTGTAAAGTTGTTAAGAAGTCGTTAGTAAGTGGACAGTCAATGTAAAGGCGCAAGGCTATAAATAGATGAAGTATTGTAAGTGTTAGGAGAGTCATAGAAGAACATATGGTAGCATCATGATGTAGCAAGATCATCATGAGTATTGTATTTGCGGAGTGTTTTGGATGTTGATCCAACTCTGTTTTGATCTGGGTATGTGACAGTGAGACTATTTTGTTGTATCTGTGATTTTGGTACGAAGATAAATATGATATGATAGAGTTTTTAGTAGAAACATTGTGTCTTTTATGTTTCCCTGTGGTGAATGCAATGTGCGACATGAATCCGTGAATGATGCTATGTTTCCTTCTTGCGATTAATGTTTTACTGTTATATCTGTTGCATATTAATGGTTATGCTTGAATGATGAGATCTGTCGAATATTGATGCGATTTGGGTTAATGCATAAGTCGAATGGTGAAAGATATGTTAATGTTGCATTAAGTAATTAAGTGGATGCACAAAGGTCCTCCTTCTTTCGGCGGAAACGTGGTTCCGTCAGCTCTCCCTTGAACGCCTTGGGTGAGACCTCATCTGCTTCGCAGGTGTTGTTGGACAGGGTAAAACCTGTCTGGGTCGGTGCTCAGGGAGATCGCGGTGGGTGATGTCGACAGAGAGAGGAACCCTTGTCAATTGGGTTTTGTGTCAACAAATGGTTCCGTTGTCGGGACACTAGTGCGAAGTGAAAGGAGGACATGTTGCGGCATCCAACGAAACCGGAAATTCAAGACTGGTTTGATCAGAAGTTGCAGGAGTTTGCTGAAAAAGAAAACCAGAACACTGAGTTGACGACAAATTGGTGGTTGGCAAGGTACATTCACGATGGTCCACAAGAATATTTTTTCTGCGAGTTCCCAGTCATCTTGTTTGAGTGGTTGGCAAAGTTGACCTTTCAAAAAAGAAATTTCCAAGGTGGTGAGACGACGTCTTGGACCCCAGAACTAATCTAGGAACTCAAGAGGTAGACAACAAAGCGTCGCGGGAGGTTGAAGTCTGGGTTGATAGCATTTTGAAAGGCTATATCACTGAGTTTGCGGCCGATACGAACAAGTCGTATAGCAAGGCTGAAAGATATTTCTTCTGTGGACCACGGGGCAGGTTTCTGTTGTCGCTACAGTTGTCTATAAAGATGCTCATCTATGAAAAGGGCATATTGAAGACCCACCTCGACTAGTAGAGCTCTGGTGTGCGAAGGTTGTGGATGCTACGAAGTCCAGAGGGAGGTCAATAAACTGATATAAGGTAGATGGGTGCAAGTTGTGACGAGGCTGTGAAGGAAGCTGAGAAAGAGAGTTGTCTTACGAGGGGAGGAGCAAGGTTTTGAGAAGAGAATATGCAAAGGATAGGAGAAGGTCCTGCTGCGATCGAAATGCAAAACTGCGAAGGAAGACCACACGGGACAAAGTGACCTTACAGTGCCGACGAGGATGACCAGGCTACGCCCGAGGTAGAGGAAATCCCTACCCTCACCAGTGTAGTGCCCACACCTCTGCGCACTATATCACAACCAGGAAGGAACACACACTCGACACCACCATGTCCAAAGTGTCAACAACAAATAAAAGGTAGCGGATCAAAGACTATAGGAAGAAAGTCCAAGATGCTAGGGGACGATGTGAAGTTACCTCTGTTTCAAGGGAATGGGAATGAGGACCCGGCGCAATACTGGTTTTTATGTGAAGAAATGTGGACTGTTAAGCAGACCACAGATGGAGATGTTAAGAAAGGCCAATTGGCAACAACCCTTCGGGGTCGCGCACTAAACTAGTTCATGAAATTTGTGCAGGTTCCTACGGGGAGCCCTGAGAAGTCATTGATCAAAATCAGAAAAGGCTGATCGATGAGTTCAAGAAACCCAAATCCAAAGCGTAGTATATTACAAATCTAAAGGAAATAAAACAATATCCAAATGAGACTGTGTGGGATTTCGACCAAAGGTTCAAGACACTGATGGCTAGAGTCAGCTTTGATATGAGCGATTTTCAACACAAAGAATGGTTCATTGTGGCTTTATTGCCTCATATCAGGTTTCCGTTAATGCAGCAAAATATTGCGACACAGAGCAAGGCTTTGGAGATCGCCATGAAGTTGGAAGCTTCGCCCGTTGGCGAAAGTGAGGAAGGAATGACTCAAATTCAGACACAGCTGGCGAACCTAACATTACAGTTGCAGGACCTTAAGAAAAAGGAGCACCGCGAAGAGGTTTGGTGTACTCAATGTCGCGTAGAAGGACACACCAGGGATAATTGTCTAGATTTCCAAAATTACCTGGTGTCAGGGGCGCTGAACCCATTGAGTAGCGAAGGTGTGCCATGGTGTCGGATTTTCCAAGTATATGGACATCGACACGAAGAATGTCAATACATGCAGAAGATGGTCACCAAGCCTATGAATTTGTACTATACATTCTGTAAGTCTATTGGACACGAAGAGAAAGATTGCCGAGCATATGGATTACTTCAAGAGAGAACGTATGATGCATACTTTGTAAAGGGGGATGATCATCACGCAGTGTAACAGCCGCAGCCGCAGGTGGTCCAACCACCACCACAGATGCAGTTCGTACCACAACCACAACTGCAACAATAGTTTATGCCGTAACAACAGTACCATCAAGGGAAGATGGCTCCACAACATCCACAATAATTTCATCCAACAGAATGTGTTCAGCTAGGGCAGTGTGTTCAGCCGCAACTGAATCCCGCAAAACAACAATTCAATCAACTGTAGTACCAGCAGCAAGGGGGATTCTGCGGAGGATTTCAGGGAGGTCGAGGTGGAGGCTTTGGCCGCAGAGGAGGACGAGGTCGCGGACTTGTCCAATGTTATAATTGTGGAGTCTTAGGACATTATCAGAGGGAGTGTCCACTGCTTTAGCCGCAGCGTACGTTTTGCTTTGGTGGTGACCACACTGTTGAGAACTGTTCGCAGTTTATCGTGAGGTGGCAAGTAAGGAATGTCCCACAAGTGAAAAACAAACCATAGAATCAGAATTAGCATCCGGTGCAACACCAAAATCAGCCTCTGAATCAACATCAAAACGTGAATCAGAATCAACCTATGAATCCACCACTCAATCAGAACCAAGGATCCAATTGCGCATCGATTTCAGCAGAGCCCAAGGCACAGGATGTTGATGTCGTTGTCGTTCCTCACGAAGGTGCAATGATAGATTAAGATGGTTCCCGTCTACTGATCCGACCGGGAGGGAAGAAGAAGGCACAGTTCGATTTTGGTGTTGAACGTGAGACATTTTTTGAACTGCGCAATACGATGGTAAGAGGCCTCGGTGATTCAATTACTTGCGATATGCCTTCTGCTTTTGACTCCACTTTGGTAGCAGGGCCTTCACGAAAAATGGAACGTTGCAGCACTTCTTTCAAAGTTGTTTATCGCTAGCAAGAGATTAGTATGCTCTCGCCGAGATCTAGAGTTTGTTGTATCGGATGGGTAAGGTCTGGAAAGAGTCTGCGGTGAACTCTTTACAACGAAAGAAAAATGGAAAGGAAATGCGCATAAACATCCAAATTGGCGACTACGAGGTAGATTCGGTTATTTTGGATCTAGGCTCTAATGTCAACATTTTGACAAAGCAAGCATGGCAAAAGATGGGGATCCCACAACTAAGTTGGTCTTTAGTACAACTTTGATTGGCTAATCAGGCCAAGGTAACCCCGATTGGGAGAGTCCCACATCTGGTGGTGGACGTTGAGGGGATGAGAACTTGTGCGGATTTTGGCGTTATTTAAGTGGTTGAGGGAGGAGGCTCCTATCCCACGCTCTTGGGGATCGGATGGGCCAATGAAAGCATGGCGGTGATTGACTTTAAGAGGTGAATGATGACCTTTGAGAATCAGGACCTCCAAGTTATAGCCCAGTTGGATCTAGCAGAAGGACGAAGGTACCTTGAGCCATTCAAGGATGAAGTGGTACGCGGATGGGATAGCGCCTATAACATTTCAAAAGACTACGTTCATCCGACGGTTGAGGGTGAACTCGATTGATGCAATTCTAGCTCCGCATCTTCTGATTCAGAGGATGCTTTAGAGAACTGGCAGAACCGTATGCATGAGGTGTCGCTCAAAGAGTGTGGGTTGGTCACACAAGCACTACGTCGCGACTGAGATAGTTGAATTGTCAGTATATGAAGGACTGCCTGGGTTGTCTGCATTTCTGGTGGCCTTTGAAGATAAGTGTCAAAACCACATTAGATGCTGGCATTAGTGGAAGTGTTGAAGGTTGCTCCAGTACGTTGGTGGGCGACCCATAAGAAAACGATCGCTGGTTGGTCGCAATGTCGACGGCTGATGACGGTTCGTTTTGGCGATATAGAAGTATATCACACTGGCAAGTATGATGGGAGGAATAACCCAGGGGATCACCTGATGTAATGTCAGACTCTGTGGGAATCACGGCCAAGGGACAAATGGGTCCATGCTTTCGTCCATACTTTGGATGATGTGCCGCGATCCTGGTATACCACCGCTGAGTTACGTGGGGAGATTACCACCTGGTTGAATTGACAATATACTTTACTCAGAACTTCAACTTTGCAGACTCCAATCCAGATGTCAACAACACCCTACAGATAATTCGCGATGTTGTTTTGGAGGTTGTCCCAGTCGCATAACCTGTGGATGCACATACACATTCTCAGATGCAATCGCTGATGGAGTGCTACAATATCATTGGAGGACCGATAGATGATGATCCGTGGAATGTCAATATTCCAAAGACAGAAGGAAGTAGAGGTATCACAGCACCTGACGTATCAACAGACGTGATAAACCAGCCACTAAAGCTCCGGAAGGTCAACATTGGATTGCAGGATAACCCAAAGTTTGTGAATGTTGGGGACTATTGGGACGAAGAGATGGTAGCGAAGATCACAGATTTGCTGCTTGAGTTCCAGGATTTATTTCCTATAAATTTTTCTGAGATGAAGGGAATACTGGGAAATTTGGGCGAAATGAAGATTCCCTTGAAGCCCGATGCGAAACCAGTCAGACAGCGACCATATTTCCTGAATCCACGACATAAGGAAAGGGTTAAAACAGAACTTGATAGAATGCTGGATGCTGGCATCATTGAGCCAATCGAAGAATCAGAGTGGATCATCCCTATGGTAGTTAAAGATAACAAGACAGGGGAAGTGCGTATCTGTGTCGACCTGAGGAATTTGAATGATGCATGCATGCATGATCCATTCCCGATGCCTTCAATGATGAGGTCCTAGAGGGCGTAGGTGGTCAAGAGATGTATTCTTTCACGGATGGCTTCTCTGGCTATCACCAGATCAGGATCGCGAAAGAAGATTGCCATAAAACCACATTTGTGACGTAGTGGGTATGTTTTTAGTACACTGTAATGCCATTTGGGCTCAAAAACGCACCGACTGTATTTTCCCGAGTTGTTGTCGCCGCGTTCCAGGATTTCATTCAGAAGTTTATACAGGTCTACATGGATGATTGGACAGTCTATGGATTGGTTAGTGATCATTTGGAAAATCTACGACTGATGTTAGAGCGATGTCGACAGCATCAGATCTCGCTCAATTTAAAGAAATGTAATTTTTGCGCACCATTTGGGATGTTGTTGGGGCACATCGTCTGCAAGGAGGGACTGCTAGTTGACCCAACAAAGATTGCACTAATTGTGAGTTTGCCGCCACCTACCACTGTCAAGCAATTGAGAGCGACATTGGGGTATACGGGGTACTATCGCAAGTTTATCCGTGGTTATGCTACGATCACAGCCCCCATGGGGAAGTTGTTGAAAAATGATGCGGTATTTTTGTGGAGTCCAGAATGTTAGGTAAGTTTCAAGACATTGAAAGCTAAGGTGGCTTCTGCACCTATACTGGTATTTCCATATTGGGGTAAGGAGTTCCACGTTCATGTGGATGCATCATTAATCGCACTAGGAGTAGTGCTTGCACAACCAGGTGAAGGGGAGTTGGATCACCCGATTGCTTTCGCGAGTCGGAAGCTATCGTCTGCAGAGAGGAATTACACCACAACATAGAGGGAAGGGCTCGAAATGGTGTATGCGCTGCAGAAGTTTCGGCATTACTTATTGGGGGGTCACTTCAAGATGTTCACGGATCATTCTACGCTGAAATATCTGGTCAAAAAGTCTGTGTTGGGGGGGAAGATATGTCGCTGGCTACTTCTCTTTCGGGAGTTTGATTTTGAGGTAATTGTGAAGCCAGGTTGCCTGAACGTAGGACCAGATCATTTATCGCGGATTGAAACAGGAGAGGAACCAACCAATATTGAGGATTGATTTCCAGATGGACAGTTCTTCAGAGTGGATATGGAGGATGATTACTACGAGGAGATAATTCAGTTTCTGGAAACAGGAACTGCACTTGAGGAGTTGACTACAACACATAAGAAGCAACTGGTGGTTAAAGCTGTAGATTTCCAGTTGATCGCAGGCCAGCTATACAAACTAGGACCTGATGAGATCTTGAGGTGTTGTGTCCTCCCGCATGAACAAGGGCAGATATTGGTGGAGGCACATGGGGGTGTCTCTGGTGGACATTATGGCGGTTGAGCCACTGCAAAGAAGGTGCTTTGCGCAGGACTTTGGTGGCCCACCTTGCAAAATGATGCGACAAATTATGCCCAGACTTGTGATGTTTGTCAACGAACAGGAAAACCGTCGAGGAGGGACGAAATTCCATTGATACCGCAGATGACATTGCAGCCATTTGATAAATGGGCTGTGGATTTTGTGGGACCGATTAACCCACCAAGGAAGAGAACCAGTGCACTGTACATCATTACTGCAACCGAGTATTTCACGCGGTGGGCGGAGGCAACACTTGTTGTCGATTGCACCGCTGGAACCGCAGAACGGTTCCTGTTTGACCATATTGTTACCCAGTTTGGTTGTGCGTAGATACTGATGAGTGATCAAGGGAGTCACTTCATCAATCGCATGGTTCGTTGACAGAAGAGCTTCAGATACAATATAAGAAGAGTACTCTGTATCATCCACAGGCCAACGGAACAGTGGAGGCATTTAACAAGGTATTGGAGCATGCGCTTACTAAAGTCTCTAACGCAAGTCGCGATGACTGGGATTTGAAGATTCCATCCATATTGTGGGCATACCGCACCACTTGTAAAAGGTTGACAGGACAAACGCCGTTCAAGTTAGTATATGGGAAAGAGGCAATTATGCCCATGGAATACATCGTTCCAAGTCTACGCATAGTGACAACGACAGGCATGAATGATGATGCAGCATTGGCAGAGCGCTTGTCACAGCTAGTACAACTTGAGGAAGATCATTTTATCGCCAGGTTTCACCAACGCGTGGAGAAGGATCGACAGAAAGCTTGGCATGATCACCATATAAAAAACAAGCAGTTTCAGCAGGGTGACTTGGTGCTCTTGTATGACAGCAAGTTTATGAAGCATCCAGGGAAGTTATAGATGCATTGGCTCAGTCCATATTGCATTAGTTGCATAACTTCGGGAGGCGTAGTACAACTGCAGTAGTTAGACGGGGTGATGCTACCAAAGTTGATCAACATTAGCAGGCTAAATCCCTACAGGATAGGAAAAGAGCCACGCGACGCTTGAAGGCATTGCGGGGAAAAAAAAAGCAAGATGGATGGTGGCAAGATGGTGCACCAGTGGCGATAGGCTGCACAGGTAGAGGTGAATGTATCGTAGTTAGAAGACCATGCTGTGACGGCCCCAGGGCCGCGACATGGTCTAATTAGCAATAAATGCAAAACGATAAATACCATTAATTACTGGCACTTGGTGAGATGATGGGAATTAATGGCGGATCCGGCCAATGGAATGATAGGATCGACGGTGGATTTGGGTAATTAAGGCGTGATTTGGTCATGATGACTAGTTTGATTCGGTAAAAATTATTAAGGACCTGATTCGGCACTATAAGAGGCGGCTGACCCTGGTTGGAACGGACCATTGTGCAGAGCGAGAAGTCAAGTTCAATGTTGCATTGTTGAATTGCGTAGTGTTGCTTGGTTTCTAGCAGCGAGTTGTGCACATTTCTCAGTGCCGAAGAGTGAGGAACCGTTGAAACGGGCGAGGCCCAGGTGCGAAATGCCGGGTGAACTGGATACGGTGGAGATTTTAAGCGAAGTGGAGTCACCCATCAGCCCCATCACTATTGAAGAAGAGGTCAATATTGAAGAAGAATTCGCAAGCATGCTGGTTGGTTTGTCATTCATCGCGAAGAAGAGGAGGGGGAGCCAGCAGTTTGAGTCCCCGTAGAGCAAAAGGAAACTACAGTCATCCACAACTGTGTTGGAGGCGCGTCCACCGTAGGTGGGACAGTTGAGCCACGGAGTTGACGATTCGGGCATTTGGGCAAGGGTATCTCCTGCAGATATCCATGGAAATGTGCCCCCCTATCAGCCTGGTATACCGACCACGAAGCCCATGAAAAGCCAGAAACATCAAGTCCGGATGCCAGCGCTGCCCACATGAATGGAGTGCACTACCGTTATTGTGCCGGCATTGATGTGCATGAGATACGACGACCACGACATGCTGACATACAAGTAAATCACAACGGATCCCTATGTGTCAGGGACGCAAATTGGCGACAAGCCAATTCCACAAGATTGGGCGCGTGGGTTGGCCAGTGCAGGATTGCTTGGGCTCATCAACATGCCGCACTTTGGGCGATCAAATGAGGTAAATGCATATGTGAAGCAGTTGCTGTCCTGCTTCCATGGCGGCACCTTGTGGCTAGACAGACCAATTACAGTCCCTATTGTTTTGATTGTCGAGATCACTAGACTGCCAAAGGATGGGCTAGACCCTTTGCAATACATCAGAGGGAAGGAGAATAATAAAAATTTGGCAAAGCAGCTGGTCGCCCGCTACGGATTGGAATGTGACGACCGCGCCTACCGCACTGAAAGTATTAATCATAGGGTGGTCTTTGTCGGAGCAAAAATACTAAGTTGCAAAGTGGTCAGGAAGAATCAACCCAACCAGTGTAATTCGGGGGTTGCGGCGTGTGCAGAGTAGTGCGCGGAAGGTGTGCAAATGAATTGGTCCCTCTTTTTGTTGAATCAGTTGGCAGAAGACGCAGCAGCCGTCCAAGATGGGAAGGGAGTGTTTACATACAGCTGGCTCCTGATTTTGATCACGCTTGTAGCGTGGAAGGAACCCGACACTTACCAAGGAATGGAAGTTGATATTGCAAAAGCAAGAAAGGGGGCGCGGTATCAGAATTTGTGGTGGGTCTGAGAACCTGAGCGCCTTAAGGAATGTGCCACCCAGTTTTGGCTCTATTGGGAGATGCTGCAAGCAACCGCAATGCGTGTGCCCCGCTTATCTAAAGAAGCCACGGAAAAATACATACCGATTTCTCACTTTGCGATTGGGACTCATGTTATTTATGTGCAAGCACGACACGAATCCATGAATCAATGGTTGTTGATGCACTACAAATTGTCCGATGAGGAGCTCGACGACATCATCAATGATTGGCTTGTCGACTGGCGAGAACTGGTTAATATGCCAGAGATCACTCCGGGATCAACAGTGGTAGGACTAATTGATCCACCCGTGAAAGACCAGCAGAGTCATCATGACTCCGATCAGGAATCGACGCAGATGCCCACGGACGAGAAGATGGACTGCGACCTTGAGGAGGGCAGAACAAAAGCACGCCATGAGTATGGTACGATCAGTGGGGCCTCCCCAGCAACAGAGACACAGCTGGGACGACTTATAACGGTTGTCACCAATTCAACCAATGGGACAGCTCTACCAATGATGACTAAGGCAGACGAAGGATTTCATGCGATCACAGCCCGACTTGATGCCTTATGTGATGTTGTTTTGAAGCAGGTACCAAGGTAGCCCCTACACAGGCAGTTGGCGCAATCCGCACTGAGCCACGGGTCCAGAATGTCCAAATTCCCCCAACTGTGATTGTGACTAACGATGAAGCTCTCAAGGCTTCACTTCAGCACATACAAGAGTTGTCCATAGAAAATACTTCACTGATTTTAAAATACTAAGGTTAAATTTGTATCGCTCTATAGATCTAATATGTATTTGGGCTAGGAATGAAGCTTTTACCCTTGGAGAGGATATGTCGATAGAAAATACTAAGCTTTGCCTTGGTTATAGATATGTCCAACTGCATGTATTTAATTAGTTTTCTAGGAATTGCCATTGATCTTGTGGACTATCGAATAGATCTATGAATTGATTGATATTGATGTGTTAATCTGTGTTACGAAACCTGTAACTGTTAATAATGGAAAGCAAGACTATTGGAAAATGGATTCTAATATCTCATACTGGTCCAACTGGTTTTTGATGCCAACACACAATAGAACCAATAAAAGATAAATTTGAGTGCTAAAATAATTAGGAAAATATCAACAGAGACTTTCACCTATGGAAATGTACTGTGGTGCCAATTCTTCTACAAGTAATTTTTTTTATTCGTTGAAATGAATAGGGTAGGTCTCAAATGGTGTTGATTTGTTAACGAAGTCTACCGGGACACTTCTAAATTAGTTCCAAATCACACATAAGCAAATTGATTTCTCAAGCCCCCTCCACCTCCTTGTCATATCCCCTGGCATCATATAGTAGGGGCTACCCCAATCTAAGAGATCTCCATAGATCAACCAAAGCATACAAAAACATGTGAATGGAGATAAAGTGCATTGAGCTTAATTTGTTGGAAAAGAGTATCGAGATATAGTGAAATTGTAGTTGTTGCATGTTGTAACTATTAGTGAAATTGTACATTCAATATATTTCTTATTGAAAAAGAGTACCGAGATATAGTTAAGTTGTAGTTATTGGCGTGCTACAACTATTAATGATTTGCCAATATAACTTAAATTTCATTTACTGGAAAGAGTATTGAATTGTATGTGAGTTGCAGTTGTTATGTGACACAACTGTTAATGATTGTAAATATAATTTATAATTATATTGTTGAAAAGAGTATTGAATTGTATGCGAGTTGCAGTTGTTATGTGCCGCAATTGTTAATGATTGTAAATATAATTTATATTTCTATTGTTAAAAAGAGTATTGAATTGTATGTGAGTTGCGGTTGTTATGTTCCACAACAATTAATGATTGTAAATATAATTTATAGGTGTAGTTTATTTATTCTACGTTTTCAACTTTTTCCGAGCATATTTTTCGTCATATTTTGTTCGTAGTTCGGTTGGAAATCTTTAAAAAATCTTAGAATCACATATATTAGCTACGGAAATTGCATAATTTGGCTACCATGGGGATATTTGAAGTTGTCGATTCTATTTATGGATCCAAAAAAACAATTTAAAGACTTTCAAATTTGGATTTTACCAAAAACAGATTTACTAGATTCTGACCAAAATGTAGAATAAATAGACTACTCCTAATCTATAATTCTATCAGTGAAAAAAGTATTGAATTGTAAATGAGTTGCAGTTGTTATTTGCCATAGTTGTTAAAAATGTAAATATAATTGATATTTGTATTGTTGTAAAGAGTATTGAATTATATGTAAGTTGTGGTCGTTATGTGTCGCAACCGTGAATGATTGTAAATATAATTTATATTTCAATAGTTGAAAAATTATTGAATTGTATTTAAGTAGTGGTTGTTATATGCTGTAATGATTAATTATGTGTATATGGTTTACATCTCATTTGTTGTAAAGAGTATCGATTCATAATTTAGGTTAGGGAATGTAACTTATATTTCCTTTGTTCTAACTAGCAATGATAATTGTTACTAATGTGTTTTTTTTTCATTTTGCTTTGAAAAAATGCTTATCTATTTTTAATTCAGTTTATTTATTTGGTAACTATATTCGATGTTTTACTGTTGGTGGGATTTATTCCAATAAAGGATAAAAGTATGTAATCTAGTTATTACCTTGCGTTATTTAGTAATAGGAAATGTAGATGTTTTAGTTGTCATAAGGATTTATTTTAAAATGGGGTATGTTGATATAATTCATAATTCATATATTATTGATATATACATGTATTTAACAAAGTTATTGATGTGAGGAACAATCGAGGATCATTATAATTATGTAGTTTATGATTCATTTATTATTGTTGTATAAATGCAATTTATATTTCATACTTACATTTATATTTGTTGGTAATATAATGATTATTTAACCATTGATATGTGTGTGTTGTTAAAGTTACAACATCATGAGTCATTCTCAAAGTCAATCTTGTGTGCCAAGATTGAGCCTCGTGTGTCGAGGTAGTGCCTTATAGGATCCTGAGTTGGACACGGGAAACTTGTAGAAGAAAACTTGGACTCATGAAACTTGGAAACTTGGATCCTGAGTTGAGATAAGTGTTTTGTATGTCAAAGTGATGGTGTTGTACAGTCTTGTTTGTCAAGACTAATGTCTTGTATGTCAAGACGGATCCTCATGTGTTGAGGTAATGCTTTGCATGTCGAAGCATGAATGGTGTGTGATGTACTACTAACCATGGTTGGGCTATTAAGTATCCTCTAGAGTCTGGCCACCTTTAGAGGGAACTACTTTAGCATATGACCACTTGGAACGATAGTAGAACAAGATGATCACATCATTGGAAAAATATCCCTAGTATATTTGATATAATATATAAATTAAACATGGCACATGTGGACCATGCAGATATGACAAGAGATAAAGATAATATGTGATAAGATAAGAGAGAACTCGATTTGCTCAGTAATGATAAAGACTTCAATTAAATAAGAGAGAACTCTAACTATTAAACTTCAGTGATGTGTGACAAGAAAGACTTCAGTTAATTAAAGTAGAATTCAAATTGTTCACTTCAATGATGTTATCAAGAAGGACTTCCGTTAAAAGAGTTAACTAAGTGTTAATAAAGAAGATCTAGTTAACTAAAGTGTTTTGCATGTCAACACTTGAGTTAAACTAAAAGACAACACTTAAGTTAAACTAAAAGACATCACTTAAGTTGAACTAAAAGACAACACTTGAGTTACGACACTTGCATGACGACACTTGACTTAGCCTCCTAACTAAGTGACCTAGCATCTAGATAAAAGGCGAGTTCATCCTGAAGTCAGAAGATAAAAAAGAAGAAGATGAAGCATGATAAGTATAATATATATATATGTTATGCAGGATCGATGAATTTAATGTGAGAGCGAATTCTCTTCTCTCTTGAAGGAAATGCGCTTTCTTTATGCAAGATATTATTCTGAGTTCTATTCTTCCATCTTCTCTCTTGCTCTATGATTTCACCAAGGGTGCTTGGTATTTCTATTTGATAATGCACCATGGGTGCTTGATGTAATTTGCTTATTGTAAAGACATTCTCTGCTATCTATCAATATTCTAAGGAATATTTTGCTAGGGTTTTCTCCCTCAAGTACTAGAGGGTTTCCCCAAGGTAAATACTGTGTCCCATATGAATGCTTATGCTTGTTGATTATTCATTTGATTTCAAGTACTTCTATAATTCTGCATTAAGATAAAAAAAAAATTAACATGGAAAGGTTCTCGAGGATATCAAGAGAGGAGGAGAGCATGAAGCTCACACACCTTTTCCCTATTGTTGGATGGCACAGATGATGTTACTTTTATTTAGTGACTACTAAGAGTTTGGTTCGTTAGTGTGCAAATGGAGTTGGGAACTCCTTAGTTCAATCTATGCACTCCAACTATGCTAGCAGTATTCTCCTCATTCAACCCCATTACGACTCGGGGATCCTTGGGGAAGAAGAGTACCCTTTGGGAGTTGGCAGGGGGATATCTGGTGGACACACATCAATTGGAAATCAAGAAACAAATTCGCAAGTGGGACTTTGACAACTCTCTGCAATCTTCGTTACTCCGCGACAAGAGGTCTCAGGTTGGCAAAATCGTTTATTTATTGTTTCCTGCCGTATTTGCTTGGAATTTGGTAATTAGTTTAATTAAATGATTGTTCCCATTTATAAGTTGCTGGTAACATTGTGTAGCGCTTCTGTTTTGGATCTTCTAATTAAATTAAATAGGTTAAATTTATTATTTCTCCTTAACAATCTATATATCACATTAAGGAAAAGGGTTGTGTTAATTTTTATTAAGAATTGTGGGTTGAAGGAATAGCAATGTCTAATATTTTTGTTCATTGGAGGATTTAGTTCTATTTGAATGATAATGGTGAGTTAAATTCATTTCAAAATGCATAGTTGCATTTAAATTTGCACTATTCACTGATTTTAAAAGACTAAGGTTAAATTTGAATCGCTCTATAGATCTAATCTGTATTCGGGCTGGGAATGAAGCTTTTACCCTTGGAGCAGATATGTCGATAGAAAATACTAAGCTTTGGCTTGGTTATAGATCTGTGAAACTGCGTGTATTTCATTAGTTTTCTAGGAATTATCATCGATCTTGTGGACTATCGAATAGATCTATGAATCGATTGATATTGATGTGTTAATCTGTGTTAAGAAACCCGTAATGGTTAATAATGGAAAGCAAGACTATTGTAAAATGGATTCTAATATCTCATACTGGTCCAACTGGTTTCTGATGCCAACACACAATAGAACCAATAAAAGATAAATGTGAGTGCTAAAATAAGTGCTAAAATAATAAGGCAATCATCAACAGAGACTTTCACTTATGGAAATGTACCGTGGTGCCAATTCTTCTACAAGTAATTTTTTTATTCGCTGAAATGAATAGGGTAGGTCCCAAATGGTGTTGATTTTTTAATGAAGTCTACTGGGACACTTCTAAATTAGTTCCAAATCACACATAAGAAACTTGATTTCTCAACCCCCCTTCACCTCCTTGTCATATACCCTGGCATCAAATAGTAGGGGTTACCTCGATCTAAGCGATCTCTACAGATCAACCAAAGAATAAAAAAACCTGTGAATGGAGATAAAGTGCATTGAGCTAAATTTGTTGGAAAATAGTATCGAGATATAGTGCAATTGCAGTTTTTGCATGTTGTAAATGTTAGTGAAATTGTACATTCAATATATTTCGATAATAGTGGATAAACCGCCCAATAGATTCATATTAGTGGGAGAAACGGGGTCAATAAACCCCCTAATAGATCCAGATTCAGTGTTGGGGTTCCTGGAAGAAGGGAAAGAGGCTAAATCGATGGGATTAGTAGTAAAAGCATTAACTTTGCAAGTAACAAGGGATCCGGAGAGGGAATTGAAAGTGGTAGATCATGAGGTTTAGGAGCTGGAACGAGTTGGAGAATGGTAGTTACCGGATCCGGTGAACTAGGAGGTGAAAATGGATCCTATAGGGCTCGGTAGCTACCCATATGAGAAGAGTGTAAATGGTAGTTTATTACTTCCACTTCTCGAGAGGACCAACAAGGAGGTGTGTTTTGCGATGAAGGATTATTTAGAAAGGAACCCATAGGTTTTTTAAAATACTTGTTGGCAGAAGATGGCATCGTCTCCCCTGGAAAAGGACAAGTCACCTCACAACCTGGAAAACCAAAGGACCCAGTATCCCTACCATCCTTCTTCGCAGAAACGTTCTTGAGTTCAGGGCATTGAGCACTGAGTTGGCCTGGTTCACGGCATGAAAAGCATCTAAAGGGGACACGTTTGCAATCCATAGGTTGACACAAAAATTGAGCATTCCAATGAATGTGGATATTAGTCGGTAATCCCTTCATTACATCAATCTCAACCAACATCGAATAATATATTATATTATATTAATATATTAATAAATATATTATATTAATATATTATGCTAACATCGAATATTGGGTGTTCTTTTTTTTTCAAGGAAAAAAAACCATACTTATGTTATTTCAAGTAGAAATTAAAAAGTACAAATATAGACCATGAGAGTCCCATCCTATCAAAAATAGGATCAATTGTTCAAGCTACTCGAGTAGTACATACAACCAAAATTCAAAAATCAAAACTAGTTGAACCGACACCACAAAAACATAACCGAACAACTAACCGGTAGGAAACTAAATGACATCCGAGAAAAAAGGCATAGTTCTAGAGAGAGTAAGTTCCATTTCGACCCATTCTTCCAATGAAGAATATCGACAGATCCATCAAGAGACTCTTTGTATAAGGCATCAGCCACGTCGTTATTTTCCTTGAAAGTATGATCAATGGAAAGTTCACTGAACCAAGACATTAAAAAGGAAGTTCTTTCACACCAGTAATTGAGATGAGAGTTTTTCAGTTGATGTTTTCCTTTTTCCCAATTAACAATGACTGAAGAGTCGCCATAAATTCTGAAAGAACCTAAGCCACAACAAATTGCAGCTTTCAGAATCCCCCACAAACCAAGCAGCTCAGCGTTTGAATTTTTCCCATGGCCACACATAAGTTTGAATTTGTAAGTAAGGTCCTTGCCACAATATATGATAAATCCAACACCACAACCAGAATCTGTTGCAACCCCATCAAAAAATCCAAAAGCAGAGTTATAATCATGGAACTGCTTAATACCTTTGCTAGGATTCTTATAGATAGGGGAAGAAATATTGTAATGGGAGAAATAATTCAAGAAAAAAACCACAGCCGCATCCACTGATGGATGGGCATCATGAAAGATAGCCCGATTATGGGAGTGCCAAATAGACCAAGCCACAAGTCTAGGAACATTTTTCAACTACCTGAAATTCTGAGACCATAAATAATAGGCATTATTGAAATCCATAGAGGGCCAATCAAAAGCCTTCTTCAACCTAAGAAAAATGATCTTCCAAACCTCAGTGGAAAAGCTACATAGAAAAAACAGATGAGCCACAGAGTCATCACCTTTTCTGCGCAAGCTGCAAAAATTTGGACCATGTTTGCCGCGTCTCAACAGATTATCCCAGGTTAAAAGTTTGTTATTAAAATCCAACCACAGGAAGCACTTAAATTTCAGTGGGAGCTTCCACTTCCAAAGGGCTACACACCACCATTTGTTATCAGCCTTAACATGATTTTCAACAATAACCTGGTATGCACTATCAGTCGTAACCTGACCTGTTGAGGAGTTTTTTTACCACGATAGACGGTATTTTTCAAATGAGAGTATGATGCCTGCACTATTTAAGTTCTTCAGATATCCATTCCATTCAATTTCCCATCTACCAGAGAGCGCAATATCAGAAGCAGTATACCAATAGGAGATATCGAGCACTAAACCACTCTTGTGCCTGAATTGGTTCAGAAAAATCAATCCATAATCCTTGAAATGATTTTGAAGATCTGGTGAAATAAAACACTTCGACTTAATACCCAGGATAGGACCAATTCCTACAATTACATTTTTACCATCATCGACGTGCCATGAAAGATAAGAGTTGATCGAGGGGAATAAATTCATGAACCCATTCCAAAAAAAGGACGCAGAGCGTCAATTGATCGATGGATTTCTAATCCAACTAACCGAATCCCTCTTTATATATTTCACCTGCAACAGATCAGACCATAAATTGTCTCCAAAGATCCCACGCCAAAATATTTTCAAAGATAGTGCCATATTAAACCAGAAAATATTTTTTATATTCCAGCCTCCATATTTTTTCGGAACAGATAAAACCTCCCAGTTAGCCAAATGATAATGATCAGACTCTGTCTTGCCAGACCAAAGGAATGAAAACATTAAAATATTCATTTTATGTAGAATAGAATGAGGTAATTGAGCCAATAATTCCCAATACACCATCAAGATGCTAAGGACAGAATTTAAAAGAACCATTCGGCCTCCTAAAGACAGATACTTGTGACACCATAAATTAATCCTTTTCTCAAACCTTATGATCAACCAATTCCAATCTTGAACACCATAATTGTTAGGTTTAATAAAAAACCCAAGTACTTTACTCCATCATTCAGGAATGAAGCATTGTAAGGAAGGAATAAATGAACCTGTTGCAGCACAAAAATGGTAACCAAATTGTGGATAAAAACCGACTTGCTTTGACTTACCCCCATACCAATCGCTTTGCATAATAATAAGATAATAGAAGATTAGGTATTCCACTCCTCAATAGAATCAGTACCAAAAAGTATTACGCCATCCACAAAGAGTAGATGAGTAATGGAGAAAGACTTAGAGAATTGAATCCCTTTAACTTTCCCTTCAAACCTGGCTCCATTTATCAACCTACTAAGACCTTTTATTACCAACAAAAACAGCAGCGGAGACCGAGGGAAACCCTGTCGCAGACCTCTGTAACTCTTGAAAAAAGGAGTTGGATTGTCGTTAATCAAAACTGAGTAATTAGTTGTCATGACACAAGCCATAATCCAGTTTATGACAACCCGAGAGAGGCCAATTTAAAGAAGCATTAGACGAAGAAAGTCCCAGTTAACCTGATCATAAGCTTTAACAAGATCTATTTTAAGAATTAGAGCTTTTTGCTTCCTCAATTTGACCGTATGAAGAACTTCTTGTGTGATTCCAACCGCATCAAGAATTTGTCTATTGTCCAAAAAGCCAAAATTCTCCTTTGACATCCATTCTAAGAGCTTAGGCTTAATTATATTAGCAATTATTTTGGAAATTAACTTGTAGACCAGGTTACACAAAGAAATCGGCCTGAAATCGTTATAAGTAAGAGGTTTATTGTTCTTGGGAATCAAAGTTAAGAAAGTTGAGTCTATCCCTCCAACAATCCAGCCATTAAGTCTGGAATATTCAACCATCTCCAACAAATCAGGACCCATTAAATCCCAGAAGGAAATAAAAAGATCAACAGTCCAACCGTCGGGCCCAGGGCTCTTTTCTTTTTTAAAAAGCTTTAAGACTTTTTCAATCTCCTCCAATGTAACAGGATTACCAATAGCTTCCCCTTCTTCTTCGGTAAAGAAAGATGGATAATTTTTGAAGACATTGAGTTGTGCTTCAATACACTAGGTGCCCGGATCTTCGAAATGGCCTTTGAAATGTGTAAAAGCAAAATGCTCAATCTTATTCTGATCGAATTCCTCAGTGCCATGAGCATCATTAATAGACCAAATAGTATTCAAATTCCTCCGGTAAGAAGCAAAATTATGAAAAAAATAGTAATACCATCCCCCACCTTCATCCATAGAGAATGACTCTTTAACCTCCATGTACTCTCTTCAAGTTTAAGAATATCATCCATCCTGGCCTAGAGAAAAAGCAAAGTACTTCGACTGCATTCTTCTGAAAATATACCCTTCGAAAACAAAATATGAAGTTGCTTGATTTGTCCTTTTATAGCAATCTAATCCTTGTTGATCCGAGCAGAATTAGACTTCTCCCATTTTTTAGTAGAAGAATTTAAAATCTTCAACTTATAACTCATTGCATCCATTCAATTGAGACTCACAGGGAATTCAATAGAAGACCAACAGGTCCTGACCATAGCATAGAACTCCAAATCAGATAGCCAAGAACTATTGAATCTGAATGGTCTATTTGCTTTAAAAGTCAAGTCCTCAATTTGCAAAAAAATCACTTGATGATCAAAGATATTGGAAAACTCCACCCATGATCTGTACCTGTTGAACTTAGAACCCACCGATTCCGACATAAGAAAGCGGTCCAACCGTTTACTGATACAACACTTTCCAGCCCGTTTGTTGCTCCAAGTAGCAACCAATTTTCTTGGTCGAACATCAATTAGATTAATACGCATAAAAATATTCTTAATAAAATATGCCAAGTCATCATCAATACCCGACAAGCCCCAAATCTTATCAGACGAGAGGGTGAAGTTCATATCAACTTCAACAATAAGGTTTTAAGAATTTAGAAGACCCGAATCTTCAAGCCCTGCCCTGTAGCTCTTCCTATTATTATAGGGCCCATACATATTAAGAAGAGATAGGTTAAGGTTACTTGATAAAAACCAACCTTCCAATAAAAAACCACCCATTGTCTTGAAATACTTGAAGACAGTAGTAGTTGGGTTCCAACCGGACAAAAGACCACCAGAAAGACCACAAGATTCAATAGCACTAAAATACCACCCTGAAAAATGTTTGGAGAAAATCGCTATTGCTTGTGTCGCAGAACACATCTGTTAGGAACCCATGTCTTTACTTTGTTAGTATATTGTTGTTGGACGCATATGCTTTGTAAGTCATCCCGTAGTATTTGTTGATCCATAGTTTGTGTTATTGTTGTTGGCGCATATGCTTTGTAAGTCTCCCATAGTTTTGTTGATCCATAGTTTGTATTGGCCCATGGTTTTAACTCATAGTATTGGCGCCTAGACTTAGTATATAAGTGTGTGTTGAGGCCTATGAAGGCACCGTGAAGTTATTTGTATTGAGCTTGCTCAAAGGAGGTTGCCCCCTCGAAGTGGCCTGCGATCAATATAAAAGTGATTCTGAGTTCTGTTATTTCTGCTATCTTGTGTGTTTTCATTAATTAATTATTGCAGGTTCTTCACATCTAGTATCAGAGCACTTTCTTGGGCTCACTGCGTGAAATTTCTGCCAAATTTTTTTTTCCGCATCTGTCGCAGCTTCGGATCTAGGAATAATCCCTATCCGCTTAACTGTGGGAAGTACTTGGGCATAAGCCCTAAAACTCATTGTGAGGAGTACCACAGGAACCCCGAAGTAGCTGCTCCATTGAGAGGACCTGCCAGCGAAAAGGGCAACGACCCCTACCTGATTGACTAGTTCCCACCCGTGAGGTAAACCAAGAGTTGTCGTTTGTGGCAAAGCAGTTATCCGTTTTACCTGATCCGTGGAGTGAGGAGTACTGCCCCAATACGCAAGCCGTCAGACAACATTGGTGGCTGAGTGAATCCCCTGAACTGATAGGAAGTCGCACATACCTGGGGTCCATACCTATTTTTAGTTGAACTATTGCCGATCACTTCCGCACCATTTCAAATCCATTCCGAGGCGTTTCAGATCCAGTCGTTTTAGATCCATTCCGAGCTGTTTCAGATCCATCCGTTTCAGATCCATTCCGAGCTATTTCAGATATAGCCGTTTCAGATCCATTTTGAGCTGTTTCAGATCCAGTTTCATATCCATTCTGAGCTGTTTCAGATCCATTCTAACAGTCGTTCCAGATCCAGCCATTTTAGATCTATTCTAAAAGTCGTTTCCATTTTTTCGCCATATCTCCCTTGGTTTAACTCCGTTTCCCTTGAAACTTCTCGGACACCCTGCAATCCCATTCTTCATATTTCATTCCCGAGGACCCTATCCCAAATTCCTCTTCCCAAAGCCAGAAATCCCACATTTGTGTACTTTTAGGGTTTGCCATAACTCCTTCGATTTTCACCCAATCGCCCTCAAATTTTGCCACCGTGTCCATTTCCTATGTCTACTTCTTTGTACCTCTTTGAAAAAATTTCACATTCTTTCACCCCGCTTATGAAATTCCCATTTTTTGCTTCCCTGTCTATCAGAAAGTGTCCCAAACCTAGTCAAACCCCAATTACCCATCCGAGTTTTTCCCAAATCCAAATTTCCCTTTACTAAATAAGCTTTTGTTGGTGTTTTTATATCCATCCCCCCCCAAAAAAAATAAAAAATAAAATAAAAAATAAAAAACTCTTGGTTATGGTTGTCACCCGCGCATGAGCATGAGAAAACACCATGGAGGAAGCACTTGCAGCCATCCAAACCAAACTCCAAGATCTAGATGAAAAATTTCTCAGCCTCCATCTTCAGCATTCAACCATGAACAATAACCGACAGCCAGAATCTTTTGCAGCCATCGGGTTCTCTTCTTCCGGCAATTTTCGTGGGCCGAAGCTTGATTTTCCTTGCTTCAATGGTACTGATCCGACTAGATGGATATACCGAGCAGAACAATATTTCAGACTGCATAATACTTTTGATGTCCAGAAAGTTCCACTCGCATCCTTTCATTTGGAATAGGAATCCCTTCAATGGTACCGTTGGTACATCAAAGCTCATCCTGAGCCAAACTGGACAGATTTTTGCCAACTCCTTTTGCCATGATTTGGTCCTAGTGATTTTGATGACTTCACAGGAGCACTCACTAAACTTCACTAAATTGGCACAATGAGAGAGTATCAGACATAATTTGAGAAACTGGCCAATCACACTGAAGGATTGTCTGATGAATTCTACAGGAGTTGTTTTATCAGTGGTCTCAAGGATGAAATCCGCTCATAGGTCAAAATGTTTTGTCCGAACACAATGATGGAAGTCCTAGGGTTGGCTAAGTTGGCAGAGGACAAGATCGTAGCTCAACAACGCTTCAAACCCACCTTTGTTTCCTTCAAAAATATGGGTTCCCAACGACCTCCCATCACGCCTGCTCCTCGACCAACTCCTATCCAGCATTTGTCTGAAACAGATATGCAAGCACGCAAAGAAAAAGGGCTTTGTTATAATTGTGATGAGAAATTCACTCGGGGATATAGATGTGTTCAACAAAAGCTCTATCTCTTGGATGTGGATTCTCTGCCTGCCTCTGAACTTGGTGAAGAAGCTCCAGATACAGTAGATGATCAAGTCGACATTTAGCACCTGCCTATTGACACCCCATCTCAGGACGACCCACTTGAGATCTCTCTCCATGCTATAACTGGAATCACCACCCCACAAACAATGCGGGTTAGGGGATAATTCAAGAAGCTCCCTCTTACCATACTCATTGATTCTGGTAGCACTCATAACTTCATTGACCCTCGGATTTCCAAACAAGCTGATTGTTTTGTCCATCCTTGCTCCAACTTTGAATTCATGGTTTCCAATGGGGGTACCTTACCATTCAAGGGAAAGTGTCACAATGTGCGTATATCTATGTAAGATTATAACCTGCGCTCTGATATGTTTTCCTTGTCCTTAGGCGGATGTGAAGTGGTTTCGGGCGTTCAATGGTTACGCACACTTGGCCCCATCTTATGGGATTTTGCTGAACTTTGGATGCAGTTTTCAGTCAATGGGACACAACACAAATTTATGGGCTTACAACCAGGGTCTCTCTGCATCATTAGTTCACATCGCCTAGAAAATCTCCTTAAGAAGAATTCACATGGTGTCATCGCTCAGCTCCATTTGTAACATCCCAAAAATCGCAAAAATTAAAATTTTTTGATATAGCCTAATTTAAAAGATAAATGCTATCTGCGGAATGATAATTAATTAACTAATAGATAATAACAGCTTCATAAAATTGTCGTATTTATTTTTAAACATAAAAAGATACTTGGTTGTAAATAAGATGTGACAGAACAATATTTATTTCGTTATGTGTAATGATCTGGTAACAATACTGATGAATTGTTTGCATATTTCTGAAGGGGTTCCTACAGGGTGCCCTTGGGTTTACTCAGATTTGAAAGCTAAAGCATTGGGTTCTTTCTTTTGCAGATCTGTAGGTAAGGTAATAGAGTAATTCCAGTTTATCAAGACAAGTTATAAGCTTCAACTTGTCGTCTCTGTTTTTAAGATAAATGTATATACTACCGTGCATGAATATGTCGATGGTATGTAACTTTGGTTTATCTTCGTCAACTTGTATCGTCTTTATGGTAATATTTGTGTGTGTCGCTAGCAATGTTATACACTATACTCATTGTATATGTTGGTAGGATCAGTGGTATTACAACTTAGTTTATCAGTCTGAAAAAGTGACAAGTTTGATCTTATGAATGACCCCGAGAAGATAGTGCCAACATTAGTTTAAAGTGAATCTCTTGGAAAAATGACATCTACAATGTAATAAGTCTTGAAATGCTAAAGTGATGATGTTCTGTTATGTCATCTTGTAAACAGGATACTACTAGACATAATCGCATGCGACACATAGGATTGGTGTCAAACTCTAGCTTTCTATATGGTTAGATTCTCATTACATTAACCTTATGGAAAGTGACCTAGCTATTATAATCGTAATGCATGAGTTTAAATGTTAAACTTTGTGGTAGTGCCTACAATACTAAGGCATTGTTTCGATTTCTAATACATGCTTGATATATAAAACTATATCGATTCCTTTGTTTTGATAACATATGGAAACTATGCGAATATCATTGGAAAACACTATATGTAAACCCCATGGTTCGAATGTGCAATGCATATATGCTATGTGAACTTAGAACATAGTTAATACTCTTAGCGTGAATGAAATGTCGTGATACTATCTTATGGTTAGAACTATGCATCATTGTGTTATGGTATTGATATATATATCCTATGGTTTGATAACTTATATCACGGTTGTAATACAGTTGTATAGCAGTGATACCATCCCGAGAATTTCGCTGTCACCATAACTCGATGCTGATATGAATTTAATGTCATTGTAGTCGAGGGTCTAGCAGATTTCTACGTGAGATCTCAGCATTAAATGTGATCCTGTGTGATGTTAGTGGTTGTTAAGATGAAACCTACATGTTTTGGCTCCACGTGATAATAGTGGTAAGAATGGTAATAGTTCACCGAGCTGTAAGCTCAGCCCTAGGTGATATGGCACCCAACGGTACTGGTTATTAAATGATTTTATTGATTGTGCTTGGTCGTATCTCTGCCTTGGTACTATCGTGGCTTGCTAGCTAAGTATTGATCATTGATCTCTTGTCTCGATCGTTGAGATGTGAAAAACCCTAAGTCAATCTTGCCATAACGTTTATTGTTGCCTTCATGCATTCATTTTGTGTTTTTCATTTGGGGAAGAGGCTGACAGGCCGCTAGTTAGCAGGGCTTGACCCTGGGTGGTTGTGGATAGCACTGTGTCTCCATTCTCTGTAATTTTTGTTGTGAAACTATTGTATAAGTGCTTGAGTTTACTGAGTGTGTAACGATGAAGCCATGTGGCTTTCGTCAGGTGACAGTTTAGGTTAGTGGTGAGGTTTTTGACTCCGAGCTTGGTTATGGTTCAGTTGCAGGTCACCTTTGTTGCGTTGGTTGAAGGATTTGGAAGCAAGAGCATTCCATCCGACTGTTAAATATGCAAGGTAAGTCATCTCATATCAATTTATGTAATACGTTTTGGTTTATCAATGTTTATTGGAACTCGTTATTGACTCCGTGTAGCTCATGTGGCAGGTACTACCATCGCTCTATATTCACAGTGCTGGGTTTGATGGCAATGGATAGCATGCGAATAAATTGGTAAGCCCCGGTGGCAAACCCTCGTAGGTTCTCTTGGCAGATTCATGGAAAACGTTTGAAGTCCATGTTGTTTCGTGTTACACTTGTGTTAGCATATTTCTTGGTTTGCAGAGTCGATGTAATAGTTTATAGGGTTACTGTACTGTATTGGGTTCTGAGTTTTGAACTGGGCAATGTTCCTTCATTTAAAGGGTTTTCAAACTCTGTTGAAATAAGAAGAATATTTGCAAAACATATGATGCCGGGACTATTTTGTGATCGTTGTTTTGGGGCTTGGCCCATGAACCAAAACCTATAACTCATTGATTTATAAGTGGAAATAATTTGTGTTTTAACAGCCTCTGTGTTCGATTTTTAATGTAAAATGACAATAGTTGTGCAACTAGGTTTTACACACTTGTTGCTATCGTTTTCTTTCTGAACTGTAAACTCACGAAATGTTTAAATAATGGGAAGGGAAATCATATACTATGCATGTATAATGGAAACTACTGCTACTGTTCTTTAATCAATGGTTATGCGTTATAATATGTGATGGCTTCAACCTATATGCAACTTCGTCGATTGTATGAAATGTTTATGTTTTTCGATCTAAAAACTTGTCAGGGGTTAGGGTTTTGGCTATGCATAAAATGTATAAAATGATAATGCTCGTTGATAAGTTTCGGCATCAACTAGAGTTCGTGATTTCTGCTTGACTCTGCTCCTACAGTCATATAATATCTTAAACCTTGGATATGATATTTGAAATTAATCTATTCGACCTACAGTAATGATTTTGATATAAATGTTTGGTTTGTCTATTGTTAATAAAAATAATGAATCTATATAATAACAAGGAGCTTTGTTTAACTAGCTCGATTCTATAGAAAGAATTGCATTTGTGTGTTTTTAATTTATGGCTATAGGAAACATGTGAAATATGTAACCCTAGGTTTGTGATAAGAGACTTTTGTTTGCTTATCTGTTCTGTGTGTGCAATAATGGAAATAATAGTAGTTATAGTAAACTTTGAGAAGAAAATAAATGGAAAACTATAAACCCTAAATTGAAACTTGAAATGATATATCAGTTCTGTTATGATGAGATTAAGCGATCATTTATAAATTCTGTTTTCAACAATGATCTCAATAATAATTATAAAGAACAGTAATAATCTTTTAAGACAATAATTTTCTATTTGATGAAGTAAAATATAGAAGTAAGTTCAGCAATGTAAAGAAATGCAGAAATAATACTAACTGCTATTAGTAGATAAATTAACAGCATATTCAGAATGGTACTTCCATCATCTTGGCAATTTTTCCTATCATATCTATCTATATTAATTTGTCTCTGTACTAGAGTATGATGTTGTTCCTTTTTGCATGGGGAAAAATGCAGAGACTATTTTATTCAATCAGTTTGATTTATACAGAATTATTAAATTATCCAGGAAAAACTGAAATAAAACTTAAACAGTAAAGGTTGAATAGATAACAGAACTTTAAAATGAAATAGATAAGACAATGGAACCTATAAATGACGATAGGGCCGACAAACACCCAAGGAGGCCTGTTCCTCCCAACCTGCTTCAGAATAAGCAGCTCAACTGCTGACTTCTAGTGAACCCCCGAGCCTGATTACTGATCTAATAAGTGGTGGAATCTGTGTAGAAGCAAGGCACTCAAAAATGCCTTCTCCATTCAGCATCAACCTCCTGAAATAAAATGTCTTCTCCACTCAGCATCAACCTCCTGAACTCAATAACAGTTTGGAAGACTCACAACATGATCAACAACATAGCATATCCCCTCATCAAATCTCTTGGGTGCAAACATAGCAAAACCCCAAGGTAATTTCCTCGCCAGGAAGAGTGATGAACCTCAGTTCAATATTTGATGGCTATTATATAGACTGCCTAGGTCTTTTAGTGGTCAGTTTGAAATAAATGAGCCTCAATCTCCAATCCCATCTTTCAGGGCACTATGACCACATTTCAAGGGAGTTGTCCCATACTAACAGCTAGTTAGTTGCATCATGATGCTACCACTTGTCCATTGCCTTCTACCCCAGATTCCATTCCACCTAGTGGATCAGTAACCACTCTTTCAACAGTCCTCTTAGGTGTTTGTCTCCTATTTTATTTATTTAATAATCATATATTGTGCAAATTATAGTCATACTTGGACACCTGTCCAACATAAAACTTTACAATAAAAGTTATAATAATGTTTGCTAACACAAAATGTTTTCCAGCAAAAAGGGTATGTTACACCATTCCATTCAGATGCACCCACCAACGGTCTCCACTACTTCCTTGGATAGATATGCAGGTGTCTTTGTTGCACCAGTGGGATTGTCACCTTCAAGAGACCTTTCCGGTAAGCATTTAGCCGCATCTACATCTGAACAGGAACTGATGGCTATTTTGCATGCAGTACAGAAGTGGCAACCATCCCTATCAGGGAATTATTTATGCATCAAGGTTGATCTCCAGAGTTTGGAACATTTTCTGGAACAATGGGTCTCCTCCCCAGCACACCGGAAATGGGTTACCCAACTCATGGGTTATGACTATGCGATCACTTATAAGAAGGTTAAGTATAATATGGTGGCAGATGCTCCTTCTCGAAAATTTGATGACCCAGTTTCTCTTACAACTATTTCTCTGCTTGTTCCAAATTGGTTGCAATCTGTTCAAGAGGGCTAGCTCTTCTATGAACTCCATGCTTCTTCATCAGCAGGGCACTCTGGGTTCCTCAAAACCTATGACCAGGAACAATGTAACTTCTTTTGGCAGGGACTGAAAATGAAAATTCACCAACTGGTGGTTGAGTGTGATACTTGCCAGGTCACCAAGGGTGAAACAACACTCCTTGCGGGACTGCTCGAACCCTTGCCCATCCCTACACAGATTTGGTCATCTATTTCTATGGATTTCCTAGAAGTGCTCAAGTGGTACAATACCACATCTAAAAGGACACCATATGAAGCAGTTTATGGACAGGAACCACCAGTTCTTCTTCCATACATGCTCAGCAGCTCTCCAGTTTAGGCAATTGACTTGGTTCTTCGAAACCACGATCAGATTCTTCTCATTCTACAGGACAATCTTCACATGGCAAGAATTTGACTAAAACAACAAGTTGATCAACACCGTTCTGAGCACACTTTTCACGTAGCTGATATGGTCCTTCTTCGTCTACAACCTTCCAAGCCATCCTCCCTGAAACTCAAAAGGCGTCAGTGGGCCAAAATGCAACCCAAGGATGCTACAGGGGAGCCACTCCTTCATTTTCTGCCTCAATTTCCACATCTAAAGCTTTGAGGACAAAGCTTTTTCTAAGGGGGAGGGGATGTTAGGAACCCATGTTTTTAATTTGTTAGTATATTGTTTTTGGATGCATATGCTTTGTAAGTCGTCCCGTAGTATTTGTTGATCCATAGTTTGTGTTATTGTTGTTGGTGCATATGCTTTGTAAGTCACCCATAGTTTTGTTGATCCATAGTTTGTATTGGCCCATGGTTTTAACTCATAGTATTGGCGCCTAGACTTAGTATATAAGTGTGTGTTAAGGCCTATGAAGGCACCATGAAGTTATTTGTATTGAGCTTGCTCCCTCGAAGTGGCATGCGATCAATATAAAAGTGATTATGAGTTCTGTTATTTCTGCTATCTCATGTGTTTTCATTAATTAATTATTGCAAGTTCTTCACAACATCGTTTCTTGAATTAAAATATAGTCAAGACTATAATTTTTAAGGAAATTGAAAAGGATCCTAGTCTTAGAGATCCCTCCAATACCACATATATTGAAGGAGATAAAAGAAATTAAGACATAGAGCCAGGGGAGTGTAATGTCCCTTGTTAGGAATTTTATTAAAATGGCAATTTTCCACTTTTTTTCCCTAGTTCGACCTTTGACTAGTTTTGATCTCTAGGTCCCAAATTTGCCCCAAATGATCCCAAATCTTCTGAGAAGGTATATGAACGATATTAGAACATAAATATGTGTTTCAGGGATGCCTTTGTACCTTTAAAATACTTTTTCAAATTCTCTTTCAATTCTAGTCAATGTAGGTAACTTTACTAGTGGTTTCCCTTTGACTAGTATTGGTCTCTAGGTCTCAAATTGACTCCAAATGCCTTCAAATATTCAAGGAAGGTGTATGAATGATATTATTACTTGAATATGATGTTCAAGGATGACATATGGCCACCAAAATACCTCTGAAAACTCTCTTAAGATTCTGGACCAAGTATGCAATTTTACTAGTAATTTGGGGTTCAAATCCCCCTGGGGTAAGTACTGAAAATGGCTTCCCAAATGCCTCCAAACCCACTCAAATTTCTCAAAAGAGGTAGTTAATTTATTAAGGATTTTATTAAGGTCTCATGTGCACCATTAATTGATTATTATATATGTTCCAACCCTCTCCCATTCAACTGCAAAAATCACCAATTCGACCCTTGGGGAAATGGCACTATTTCTTCTCCCAATGCAATTAAACTGAGTAAAAATACTTCAAATGCTCAAGTACAGTACAATAAACTTGTAATATACATCCATGGAAGTCCATTAGTCACAAATTTATCATAGAATCATCCATTCATTCAAAATCATCAGCATTACATTGATTCACAACAAGGTAGTGGGGAAATGACACTGTTCTTTCATTAAAATTGATATTTATACATTTCTACTTGGAATTTCGACCTGAAACTTTATGGAGATGAATAAAAGAGTATTTAATTCATATTACAAAATAAATGGGGCATTAGAAGCTCCCCAAAAGAGTACAATAGCTCACCAAAAACGCCTTACCTCAAGGATCAAGAATATGCCATCAAAACTAGAAATGGTTGAAGGAGTGAGCTGCAATAGAAGAAACCATGAGCTGCCTATTAAATTTTGAGCATTAATTCACAATACTCTTGGATCTTTACTGAGAGAATTACATATACAGTATATCAATGCATAACAATCACAATAAGCATGAAAAGCATCACAAGAATCAAAAGCATGAGAGACAAGAGACACAGAGCTTCCGTGGGGAAAACCCTAAGGTGCAAAACCCCACAACTTCCTCAGAGATAGAGAGAGCAATGGCTCAACCAAATTACAACTAAAATACACTGAGATAGTCTCCTAGTAGCAGATGATCCTCCTCCTCACTAGTGCGCCACTTTCTGAGTGAGAGAAGTGTGAGTTTTCGAGTGATGAAAATAGAGATCTCCCGATCTCTATTTATACTAGTCTGTTTGCCCAGTTACACTATGGGGCCGACTTGTCTAGCTAGGTACATCCACAATATAATATATATTTCAGGGCTGACCCCACACATGGTGGTCTAATAACCCGTCGCCAAGTACACACACTTGCGACACTTGTCAATACACATGACGACACTTCCTTATAGAGGAATAACACATCTCTTATAAGGGTACAATAAATATATATGAAATACATAGATGAAATACATTTCGAAGTTACATATACATCAACACTCCCTCTTAACTGGGAAGGTATTTCTTGACACAGTTCTGCTAGACAAGCCTTCTTCTGGGGATCATCGTAGTCATCATCGTCACTGCTGCTGCTATCTCAACCAATCTCTGAATCTACTCGTCATAGGAAGTTCTACAGAGCCAGTCCTTTTTCATACAGGATGTAGGTCCACCACCTGAAGGTCTTCATCACTGGCCATACTATGGAATCCTCAAGACTTATTACGTGCATCACAAAACTTGGCTGTAGCATCCCAGGCTATTACGAGCACACAGCTCTACCTGTCGGATCTCCTTGGAGCACATTACATGTGACCCATCACAAGAATTGGCTGAAGCATCCCAGGCTATTACGAGCACATAGCTCTACCTGTCGGATCTCCCTGGAGCACATTCCATGTGATCTCACCACAAAACTTGGCTGAAGCATCCTAGGCTATTACGAGCACACAGCTCTACCTGTTGGATCTCCTAGGAGAAAATTACATGTGGTCATGGTAAAACTTGGCTGAAGCATCTGAGACATTTTTCATCCTGTCCAGATCTCCCAGGAGCAAATTACATGCCATAGGACAAAATATCGCAAGAGCATCTCAGGATGTTACGGGTACACAACTCCGACCTGAAGATCTCCCAGGGCACAAATTACATGTCCTCCCAGAGCAATGTCTCGAAAGAGCATCCCAGGTTGTTACGGGTACACAACTCCGACCTATAGGATCTCCCAGACATGCTCATCTACACAACCTGATCCACGACCACAAAGTATCGTCCTGATACTCACCATACATCATCCTGATGTACACATGATCATCCTGATCATCATCACTGCATCGTCCTGATGCATGTCATCTGGAGAAGCTCGTCATCCACGATCATCCTGATCATACAATGCTTCCACTTGATGCATACCAAGTATCTACGTGATACATATCACCATACACAGTGTATCCACCTGATACATAGATACATGATCCACACAATGTATCCATCAACATACATGATCTACCTGATCATACCTGATATATATCAACATACATGATCTACCTGATCATACAATGTATCCACCTAATACATATACAGATACATGGTCCAAGCATCCAACATGATGCTTATACAAAATACATACAAATGATCTAACCGATCATATCCAACATCTAACATGATGCGTACATGCATATACATATAAATGATCCAACTGATCATATCCAACATCCAACATGATGCGTACATACATATACATATAAATGATCCAACTGATTATATCTAGCAGAAACTAGAACATCATCCTGATGTTCATCATCCAGTGCTTACATCCACAGCCATATGAAGGATCCTCCTTCCAACATGCTTGGAATGGCTTCAGCAAATTTGTCCATCACTTCTTCCTCGAAGTGTCGTCAATCTGAAGAACACCAAGACTCTCCCTGAAGTATTCAAACTTCACTCTGGCTAGTGGCTTCATCAATACATCTGTAATCTGCCCGTCTGTCGCAACATACAGGAGCTTCATAGCTCCTCTCTGCACCATATCCCTGATATAGTGATATTTGATCTCTATGTGCTTCAACCTGTCATGAAACATAGGGTTCTCGGACAGCTTCACACAACTCTGGTTATCACAAAAGATACCAGTAGCATCCAACGGGAGATCAAATAACTCAGACAGTAGCTTCCGTAGCCATACTGCCTCACAACTAGCTGAACAGGCTGCAACATACTCTGCCTCAGTTGTACTCAGTGCTACGCAGGACTGCTTCCTACTAAACCAAGAGATCACACCTGATCCCATACTGAAGCAGCATCCAGACGTGCTCTTCCTATCTGCAGCACTACCAGCCCAATCTGAATCAACATAACCCTGCAGGTTAAACTTTTGATTCGCTTCATACTTGAGCCCACAATCCACTGTACCCTTCAGGTACCTCAGAACATGCTTTACAGCAATCAGATTAACACTCCTCGGATCTGTCAGGAACTGACTCAATGTGTTCACGGCAAAGCAAATATCTGGTCTCGTGTTCGTCAGGTACATCAAGGACCCAATCATCTAACGATACATAGAGATATCAACTGGCTCAGATGAAGCATCACATAGAAGCTTCAGGTTCGATGCCATAGGTGTGGCCATGGGCTTGCAATCCATCATCCCGAATCTCTTCAGGATATCTACTATGTACTTCCCTTGACTAAGGAAGATCCCATCTGCACTCTGCCACACCTCCATACCTAGGAAATAATGCATCATTCCTAAGTCTTTCATATCGAACTCGGTAGCAAGCTTCCTCTTAGTATCTGCAATCAATCTGTCATCTCCTGTTACAAATAATTCATCCACATACAGGAGTAGAATCACAAGATTCCCTTCCTCAACCTTGTAGTAAAGGTTGGAATCCGCTTTACTCTTGGTAAAGCCCAAACTAGATAGGAAACTGTCCATCCTACAATACCAAGTTCTGGGAGCTTGCTTCAAGCCATACAAGGATTTCTTCAATCTGCATACATATGACTCCTTGTCATGTATTTCAAACCCAAGTGGCTGCTCCACATAAACTTCCTCTTCAACTACACCATTCAAGAAGGAAGTCTTGACATCCATCTAGTGTATCTTCCATTTCATCGCTGCAGTCAGGGAAAGTACTGTTTTGATGGAAGTGTACCTGGCTACAGGAGCAAAATTTTCTTCATAATCTATTCCCTCTTTCCGAGAGAAGCCACGAGCTACAAATCTTGCCTTGTATTTCTCTATGCTGCCATCTGCAGCATGCTTGATCTTGTAGATCCATTTGGAAGTCACAACAGACTTCCCTTTAGGTCTTGGGACAACATCCCAAACATCATTTTTCATTATTGATTGGTATTCTTCGACCATGGCATCCTTCCATTCTTTCTTTTCCGCTGCTTCTTCATAACTGGAAGGTTCTTTATTCATGATGTCACAGAGTAAAGCAACATAGCTGGTATGTGATATGGTTCTCTTCTTTGCTCTATGTTCTTCTTCTGGAATGCCAAATATTTCTGCATCTTGAATGAGCTCTCTAGCCCATGCAAGTTTCCTCTTATGGGAGTTATTCTCACGGTGTGGATCTACGGGTTCTTGCGGATCTTCAAACTCACGAACAACTTCTGGAATTGCTTCAGACATGGTAGTGTCTTGAAATCTAGTTTCCTTAGGTTCTTCATAAACTTCGATAGGTGCCTTCCTTGATTTGATGAATGCTAAGTTTTCATCAAATGTTACATCCCTGCTGACATCAATCTTCTTGAACCCTGGAAAGTATATTCTGTAAGCCTTCGAGCTTTCACTGTAACCCACAAAGATACCCTTCTTTCCTGAAGGATCTAGTTTGGTCCTCTTTTCCTTTGGGACATGAGTGTATACTGGACAACCAAATATTTTGAGATGGCTGACTTCAGGTTTCTTACCAGAAAAGACTTCTTCTGGTGTCTTGTTGTCCAATATCTTGTGGGGTGTTCTGTTCTGCACATATACAGTTGTTCTAGCTGCTTCTGCCCATAGATGCATAGGTAGATCCTAGTCATGTAGCATTTCGTTGCTTCCATGATTGTTCTGTTCTTCCTTTCTGCAACTCCATTCTGTTGTGGATTGTAAGGAGCAGTCAACTCCCTCTTAAACCCTGAATCACTGCAAAGTTTCTTGAAGTCACCTGAGGTGAATTCTCCACCATTGTCGGATCTGAATGTTTTGATCTTCTTGTCAGTTTGATTCTCCATCAAGGTTTTAAATTCCTTGAACTTATCAAACACCTCATCTTTGTTCTTCAAGAAGTAGACCCAAGTCTTCCTGGAGAAGTCATCTATGAAAGAGACATAGTAAACATACCCATTCAGAGAATTGGATGACATAGGACCACATACATCTAAGTGGATGATTTCCAAGATATCTTTTGCCTTGCTTTCACTGCTTGGAAATGCCTTCTTAATGTTCTTTCCTTTTGCACATCCTTTGCAAACACCTTCATGTTTGGTCTTGATTTCAGGAAGACCTTCTACAGCCTTACTTACAATTGGTAATGCCCTGTAGTGCATATGTGCAAGTCTTCTATGCCAAAGTTCACTTGGCTCCATGGAGTCATGTACCATGGCATGTTCAAGTTGTCCCTTCAATTTATACAATCCTCCCTCTTGCTCTCCAATCACTACTGCATCATTAATAGTTTTACCTTTTGGCCACATTAGGACTTGGCCATCCACAAATGCAACCCTCATACCTTTTGCATCCAATGCGGATATGGAGAGTAGATTCTTCTTGAGCCCAGGTATATACAAAACATCTTTCATCTTCAAAGGCTTCCCAGAGTCTAGATTGTAGGAGGGCTCACCACTTCCTTTGATAGGGTATTGGTAGTGATCCCCAAGTTTCACCTTATGGGGTGACTCATGTTCAGATAGGTTAGCAAAGGATTCTTTAAACCCAATCATTTGTTTTGAAGCCCCACTATCAATTAACCAATCATTACAACCATGGGAGATAGTACCTGTGAAAGCAGAGATTAGAACATACTCTTCTTCGCTTGATGAGTTATCATCATCACTTTCTGCTCTAGCCTTCTTCTTGGGAGGTTCATCATCCTCGGCAACATGAGCATGAAACCTTATTTTGCTGCCCTTCTTCTTGTTGTTGAAGTTGTTGTTGTCCTTCTTGTTCTTGGGACAATTTATGGCAATATGTCCTTTTTCATTATAGGTGAAGCATATTCTTCTTTCTTTATAGTGATGTGAAGATTTCTTGGAGTGAGATGGCTCTCTCTTGGACTTCCCTTTCTTGGTGTGAGCTGTGAGAGCTTGATCTTCATTCCCCATCTTTTCTTCTCGTGCCACAAGCCTTGCTTCTTCTTGAGAGCATTCTTCCCGTAATCTGTTGAAGGAGATCAACTTCTTCCTTTCACAAATTCCTTGAATAAAGGAATCCCATGACCTGGGTAGGCCATTTAGAGTGGTCATGACAACTTCACCATTCTCCACCATTTCATCTACCACTTCCAGTTGTTCCTTAATCTTGGAGACCCAAGAAAAATAAGATTGAATGGTTTCTCCATTCTGAAACTTTACTCCTTTCAATTGGTTCCGCAGGGTCATCTTCCGATTTATGTTCTTCCCTTCAAATAGCTTGGTCAAAGAGTCAAACATCTCCTTGGGTGTCTTTAGAGAAGACACATGGGGTATGAGATGGTCTTTGATAGAATCAACAATGTTTCTCTTTTCCTTGACCAAGTTCTTCTTATGCAATACTTTAGCCTCTTCATCCTATGGGATAGGGATGTCTTCTTTTATATATGAGTCCAACTCATTCTCTTCCAGGATTAACCCAATCCTATACTTCCAAGCTCGGAAGTTATCAGCCCCTTCAAGCTTATCCTCAAGCTTGGTGTGGTGAGACGTCTTAAAGAGTACTTCAAATGGAAATAGAAAAGATTTAGGTCTTACCACTTGAAATGCTGAAAACTGGATCTCGTCCCGGATTAGGGTTTGTCGAAAAAACCCTAAACATTCAAAATGTGAATTTCAACTTTCTGAAAGGATAGAAATATGCACCTTGATAACCTGATCAGCCTGGTGTATTCAGAATTTGAGATCAGCAAAGCTTTACCCTTCAGATTTGTCTTTTTATCCTCCCGGGTTCACTATGGAGAGCCCTGGATTAGGGTTTCAGTTTCCCAGAGATCTACCCAGCCAAAAATCTCGTTCCAAAGCTCTAAACTTTGATTTTTGCAAGGAGCTTCTAGCTATGTCTTCAGATTTCAGAAATTCCTATTTTTGTGGAAACCCTAATTTTTAGGGCCAAATCTTAAAATGCTCAGAATTGAATTCTGATTGGACAGATAGATTCTCCTTGATGAGTAGAGTCAATCTACTATACTTCTTTTCCAAATAATTTGGAGAGAAACCCAATAAACAAGAAACTGAAGTTTTCGTCACTGCAAAATGTCTTCTTCTCAGGTTAGCTCTGATACCATGTTAAATTTTGAGCATTAATTCACAATACTCTTGGATCTTTACTGAGAGAATGACATATACATTATATCAATGCATAACAATCACAATAAGCATCACAAGAATCAAAAGCATGAGAGACAAGAGACATAGAGTTTTCGTGGGGAAAACCCTAAGGTGAAAAACCCCACAACTTCCTCAGAGATAGAGAGAGCAATGGATCAACCAAAGTACAACCAAAATACACTGAGATAGTCTCCTAGTAGCAGATGATCCTCCTCCTCACTAGTGCGCCACTTTCTGAGTGAGAGAAGTGTGAGTTTCCGAGTGATGAAAATAGAGATCTCCCGATCTCTATTTATACTAGTCTGTTTGCCCAGTTACACTATGGGGCTAACTTGTCTAGCTAGGTACATCCACAATATAATATATATTTCAGGGCTGACCCCACACATGGTGGTCTAATAACCCGTCGCCAAGTACACACACTTGTGACACTTGTCAATACACATGACGACACTTCCTTATAGAGGAATAACACATCTCTTATAAGGGTACAATAAATATATATGAAATACATAGATGAAATACATTCCAAAGTTACATATACATCAACACTGCCCTGTAGCTTACACCTACAAATAAAGACTCCATTAAATCTCCAAATGAAAGGTCTGAACGGCCTTTCCAATTACCAACTTGGATGTGAATCTTTCACCCTCGAAATTGGCTAAGGCAAGAAACTGGTCATCCACTAGCTCTCCCTCTTCACAAATGCAATTGCAAATTCTACAAATGATCAAAAGTTGGTTTCCTTCTTTGTTATTAACATTTATAAAGTTTTAATGTCCTCCATGGGTCAAATTCCTTCCAAGAGACTCATTTCAACTCAAGTTGGGAAGAGATTCCAAAGAACGCCACTTGTACAACAATTCCTAGTCTCCCACTTCCACCAAATAACATGTGGAAGCATCTTAGATGCCCTAACACCCTTGAGCGCCCTATTGGATTCTATTTTTAGCCCTTACATGTCATATATGTCATATATCATCCTTCAGGTCTGATTTGTGTCATAGGTGTCATAGCATCTTCATCATTGTTGTCATAGAGCTAGGGAATCTAGCCCAAGTGTCTCACTAGCTCCAAATTGCCTCTTCCTCTTCCATGGGAGTTACTCTTCCTCTATATTTCGACCTCATTGACTCATGACAAGTATTATTGAACTTATAACTCATCCCAAGAACATTAGGCTTCCCATAGATTCGAAATTGCAAGAAGAGGATGCTATGTGGCACATACATTCTAGCTTGTGTGGGTCCCACTTCCTCCACGTGTCTTCATGATCAAATGCCACATTGATTTTCACTTGTATATATTTATTTATCTCCTTTATTAAATATTTATTCCATCCTAATGTCCCAACAACATTTATTATCCCCATTATTCACAATCCCAAAGCTTCCACCCCAAACCTAGGAAACTAGTAATTTCCCTCCTTGGCAATTATTTGACCTTTAGCATCAATTTGACAAATGCTAATGAATATGGCCATTGTGACCCAATGCCAATTTTGGGACATGACAAATCCTCCCTTCCCAATATTGCTTGTCCTCAAGCAATTTGAAACATGGGTGTTGAAGAACCTGCCTTTTGTATAATTTTTTGAAGTTGCCATTGAATTGCCCAACCTTGAGTCTTTGAGTTTCCATGAAGATTTTAGAGAGGAACCACCATGCTTGCTACGGCACTACTCTGATAAAAATCACTAGAAATCCATCTCCCATACTACTTGTTTCCCCAAAAAAATTGAAACCAATGAAACAAAAATTATTCTAGGGTCCCATTGCTTGTATTGCACCCCAACAATTAAGAGTGCTCTCCAATGCACACCATTAGATAAGAGGATTCCTGGATCCCATTTTCTTGTATGAATTCTTCCAAACATCATGAGTACCAAAAATATATCATCAAAGTACATAACAACATAATGAAAATGTACATCAAGGAGATGCTTCATCAAAGAGTCATGAAAGTGCTTATACCTCCAAGCAAGTAGACCACCATTTTCAAAGTGCATACAATCTTCAAGTGGCCCATCAAATCTGCTCCAATGACATAGGTGAGGATCCCATGTCCTATAATGCTTCTCCAAAATGATGTGATATGAATCAAAATATTCATCCATGTATTCTTTCATCCAAGAAGTGAATGAAGAATCTCCACCAAAATCTGAACCAAATAATGAGCAGAAAAACGAGACTTCAAATGACTCAAAGAAGTCTCACCCATACATCCCTTAATGTGAGAATCATAAAGATATAAAAAATTATGTGGATACTAACAAAAATGTTCTCCAATCATTAATATATTCACCCAAGTGTTGGATGAAGTTCCTCCAACGTCAAATGAATCAAGTGTTGAGCAAGAAAAACCATGAGTCTTCAAGTGACTCAAATGCATATCATAGGTGCATCCATGTAGATTTGCATCATCATAAAGTGAAAAATAATGTTGCTGAAAATGTGAATAAGAATGTTCTCCAACCATGTCATCATAAAAGGTAAATCTAGGAATTCCATAATCCTCATGTGGCACCATCAAAAAGAACCCTTTCACCCATACTTCATTGAGACTAATGCTGCAAAAAATGGAATTGTAGGATGTAGGAGAATGAACTAACTCACACAAATGATCAAAAAGTGCAGAATTTTTATCATGGGATGGATCCATATGGGTAGTATCATGCAGCTCCTTCAAAAATGTGAAACCTTTGTCATAGATTGGTTCCAATGTAGAGGAATCATGCTCTTCTTTAAAAATTACATAACCTTCATCAAGAGACAATTCAAGTTCCTCTTCCACCACATCAAGTGTTTGGATCTCTTCAAGTTCATCTTCAAACATATCAAGAACATTCAAATTTCCACATTTCTCATGATCCACCATGTCATGAGAACCCTCCAAACAATCTACCATTTGACAATCTGAAACATAGGAGGAAAAACAAGTATCTTGCAACTTTTCAAAAAGTTGCTCATTTTGAATTGTGAGCTTATGATTATCCTCATTATTCTTCAAGTATGCATCATGTAACAATTCATTAAGCTCAAACAAATGGTTTCTATCAAAAATCAAATACATGAAATTACCTTTGATGTGACACATTGCTCTTTGAATCTTCTCCATGTCTTCAAGGAAGGATGTTTCCTCCAATGAAGTAGCTCTCCAACAAGAATTTGACACCAATGCTTGAGTGTCATGGAGAATGCTGAGAGACTCTTGGATCTTCTTTTCATTCATATTTAAGGACCCTTCAAGAAAATGAGGCTCTTGCAAATGAACCTCCTCATCTTCTTCAATTTTGCTTGGACCAACTTCATGAAGTGGTGATGGGGAAGTTGATCTTGGTTCTTATTCAACTGCTACAAGGTATTCATTATCATGCTTAATGGAACTTGGGCTTGCAGCAACACTTTCAAAAGTGATCTCTATGTCATCAACATAGAGGTGTGAGTACCCATCAGTAGGTACTCCTTCATAATTTAAGCATCCATTAGTAGATGCTCTTTGGTTCATGTCTAAGCTAGAAGGTGTCTCGAAATGATCTTCCATATTTTCAATAGAATCTTCTTCATGATCTTGTGATGTCTCCTCATTTTTGTCCTTCAAGAAAGATGATGCACTTTTCCCCTTCTTTTCCTTATGATCAATATCTTTGGAATCTCTCTTTGAAGAATTCCCAAAAGCTCTCCTCAAGTGGGACATAATTTCATTCACACATATATGATACTCACTCCAAGGTTCATTACAAGAAGGGCATAAAACTTTCTTTACTAACTCCACATCTTCATTTTTGGGCCTATTTTAAAAAATATGTTCAGCATAGTACTCAAAAGACATGGCATTTTTGGTATTTTTGCTCGAAGCAAGATATTCTTGATATTTTTGATATTGTTGGGGCAAGGTTTTATATTTTGCTCTCCATATTTGGAACTCACTCATAGAATTATCCTTGGTTGGTGTGACACAGTCATATTCATCAGATTTAAAGTCATAATAATAATCTTCATTTCTCCTAAAATTGTAAGAAGTGTTGCATGATGGCACCTCTTCCTCGTACCATTCACATTCTGCTTCATATTGCTCATAAGCATCTGCATATTCCTCATAAGAATTGTACTCATAGGATTCATCATAATAGTAAGACATGGCTGCCAATTATTCTTGAATGTATGTACCTAATCCATAGGTGCAAGGACCATGCTCTGATATCACTGTAATGTCCCTTGTTAGGAATTTTATCAAAATGGCAATTTTCCACTTTTTTTCCCTAGTTCGACCTTTGACTAGTTTTGATCTCTAGGTCCCAAATTTGCCCCAAATGATCCCAAATCTTCTGAGAAGGTATATGAATGATATTAGAATATAAATATGTGTTTTAGGGATGCCTTTGGACCTTTAAAATACTTTTTCAAATCCTCTTTAAATTCTGGTCAATGTAGGTAACTTTACTAGTGGTTTCCCTTTGACTAGTATTGGTCTCCAGGTCTCAAATTGACTCCAAATGCCTTCAAATATTCAAGGAAGGTGTATGAATGATATTAGGACTTGAATATGATGTTCAGGGATGACATATGGCCACCAAAATACCTCTGAAAACTCTCTTAAGATTCTGGACCAAGTATGCAATTTTACTAGTAATTTGGGGTTCAAATCCCCCTGGGGTAAGTACTGAAAATGGCTTCCCAAATGCCTCCAAACCCACTCAAATTTCTGAAAAGAGGTAGGTAATGTATTAAGGATGTTATTAAGGTATCATTTGCACCATTAATTGATTATTATATATGTTCCAACCCTCTCCCATTCAACTGCAAAATCACCAATTCGACCTTTGGGGAAATGGCACTATTTCTTCTCCCAATGCAATTAAACTGAGTAAAACTACTTCAAATGCTCAAGTACAGTACATTAAAATTCTAAAATACATCCATGGAATTCCATTAGTCACAAATTTATCATAGAGTCATCCATTCATTCAAAATCATCAGCATTACATTGATTCACAACAAGGTAGTGGGGAAATGGCATTGTTCTTTCATTAAAATTGAGATTTATACATTTCTACTTGGAATTTCGACCTAAAAATTTATGGAGATGAAGAAAAGAGTATTTAATTCATATTACAAAATAAATGGGGCATTAGAAGCTCCCCCAAATAGTACAATATCTCACCAAAAACGCCTCCCTCAAGGATCAAGAATATGCCATCAAAATGGGAAATGTTTGAAGGAGTGAGCTGCAATAGAAGAAACCATGAGCTTCCATGTAGATTACACCTACAAATAAATACTCCATTAAAGCTCCAAATTAAAGGTTTGAATGGCCTTTCCAATTACCAACTTGGATGGGAATCTTTCACCCTCGAAATTGGCTAAGGCAAAAAACTAGTCATCCACTAGCTCTCCCTCTTCACAAATGCAATTGCAAATTCTAAAAATGATCAAAAGCTGGTTTCCTTCTTTGTTATTAACATTTATAAACTTCTAATATCCTCCATGGGTCGAATTCCTTCCAAGAGACTCATGCCAACTCAAGTTGGGAAGAGATTCCAAAGAACACCACTTGTACAACAATTCATAGTCTCCCACTTCCACCAAATAACATGTGGAATCATCTTAGCTTCCCTAACACCCTTGAGCACTCTATTGGAGTCTAGTTTTATCCTTGACATGTCATATATGTCATATGTCATCCTTCAGCTCTAATTTGTGTCATAGGTGTCATAGCATCTTCATCATTGTTGTCATAGAGCTAGGGAATCTAGCCCAAGTGTCTCACTAGCTCCTAATTGCCTCTTCCTCTTCCATGGGAGTTACTCTTCCTCTATATTTCGACCTCATTGACTCATGAAAAGTATTATTGAACTTATAACTCATCCCAAGAACATTAGGCTTCCCATAGATTCGAAATTGCAAGAAGAGGATGCTATGTGGCACATACATTCTAGCTTGTGTGGGTCCCACTTCCTCCACGTGTCTTCATGATCAAATGCCACATTTATTTTCACTTGTATATATTTATTTATCTCCTTTATTAAATATTTATTCCATCCTAATGTCCCAACATCATTTATTATCCCTATTATTCACAATCCCAAAGCTTCCACCCCAAACCTAGGAAACTAGTAATTTCCCTCCTTGGCAATTATTTGACCTTTAGCATCAATTTGACAAACACTAATGAATATGGCCATTGTGATTAGTCCATTGTGACCCAATGCCAATTTTGGGACATGACAAGGAGACAACTACTCTAAGAGTCCCGTGAGAGGAGAGATGGTCCGGAGAGGGTTCAGTAATAGCACTATCCAACCGCACATACAAAGGAATAAATACTTCTCCAACCTATTTCTCCTTAATTTTTTTCTTTTTCCAGATAGTCACATTCATACAGTGTATGGAAGGGAGCACAACTTTAGCAGGTGACTTAGGGTTTTGTGCAAAAACTCCTAAGGGAGACGTATGGCTTCCAAACAAGGCCCGTAGGGAGCCTGTAAATGAATTAGGGATAGACTCTGCAGAAAGAACAATAGGTTCCAAAGGGGATGAAAATGGATTTGAAATTGAATCCATTAGAGGGGCCTCAACATACTTAAAAAGAACAAGTTCAGAGCCGATAGACTCCCCTAAATCAAAAGGAAAATCCGATGGAATATTATGTTTAAATAAATTCCTAGCCAGGGGTTTTGAATTAGAGAGTCTCAAATCTAGGGCTTTTTCCATAGACAAATATAAATCTAATTCTGCCTTAGAAACCCCTTCATAAAATTTAGAGGGTTCATCAATGTTCTTACCTTTTGGCGAGGTTGTAGCCGCATCAGGTCTAGGATACAATTCCTTTTTTACAGACGACGACCTGGCCAGAGAGAAAGCTCCAAAACGTAGCTTCGGGCATCTAGCCTTCACATGACCTGTACAGTGACAGAAAAAACAACGAAAGGGTATATTTATGTAGTCAAGCTTCTGTTTAAAATGTTTATCCCCCCAAACAATATCAACTTCAGCAGGTAACCCATCTGCGATATCGAATTCCACCATCATAGATAACATTTTCTTGTTGATGCCGAAAATTAAATTATTTCCCAGGAGAATGAAGCGACCCAGATAGTTACCCAGACCCTAGAAAACATTCAAGGTCCATAACTCAAATGGAAAACTGAGGAGGAGAACCCACAGATGCCCGAACTTCATATGTTCGGTGTTAGGATTGAAATTCACATGCCAGCGCTTCAGATTCAGAGACTTGTTCTTCACAAGCCGGGGCCATTTCAGGATTGAGGGAATGAGGTCTTCATTCGTAAAAATAAAGGCAACCTAACCTTTAGTAAGTAAACTCATGCATGGAGGCAACCTTGATTCTGGTGTCCAGTGAAGGTTTACCCACTCAACCAGCTCCGATTGAGAAACCTTAGTACCTTCGATCTTACCCAAAACCACTCTGCGTGAAAGCACATGGACTCTGTCCAGATTGACTACCTGGTCCATAGTATAAACCAAGGCCTCTTCCTTTGGTTTTTAAGTTTTCAGGCGATGTCTATTACAAGCCACAACTCCCTTCTAGAGCTTTGAGGAGTGAGACCCAGATGGGAAATGACCAGACTTATCATCAAGTTGTCTCTCAGAAGTAGTAATAGGACCTGCATAGTCAATTAAGGACAATGTAAGCGGAGAACCCAACATTGTGAAAACCCCAACCCAATAAAAAGGAAGGACAGATGTCAAGTAAAATCACCAACCCAATCCATGAGAACAGGACAAGGTGATGCATAGACAATACACAAAAACCAAACCACCAAAAAATAAAAAACTAGAAGAGTAGAAAACCATAGAACTCAGAGCGGTTTCCTGCAGCAAAAATATAGCCAAGTTCCCACTTTTTGATACCTTGGTTGGTACTAGACTGTCCTTATCTTGCAGAAATTCTCCTACAACCAGTCGACCCAAAATCCAGAAACCTTGCTGAACCCCTTCCAAGCTCCTCCATCAAATGAGCTAACAAGCTTAGTACGAGAGGAACTTGAAATTCCAATATTGGGTGTTCTTTTATTTGCACATACATCGAATAAATATATTATATTTTTTTTTCCAAAAGAAAAATGAGCTTCTTGCTATTCATGATTGAATCAAAGAAACTACACAATAAGTTTGGTCCAACTATCACAATTCTTCTAATCCAGCTAAAACAAAAAACGGTATGTCATACCAATACCATTTTTCTACATCTCCTATATTTTCATCCTCATAAGTCTTACTTATAAAATTCTGGATAATTTTCACACTTTAAAGAGAAGCCTACCTCTGTTCTAATCATAAAAAAATACCATATTACATAATAAGTACCATAAAGAAGCAAAAATAAATACTTAAAAAAATACCCACTCAGTAAATATGGGCTTCCGTAACCTCATAGATCTTATAATATCTGAATTTTCTTATTATTTCCCATCCCTCATCCAACCGAAGTCCCAATTTAGACAAATTATCTGCATGTTGGTTATAGTGCCGCGCCACATGACAAAAGTTAATATCTTCAAATGTGTCTTTTAATGCACGGAAGCGTTGTTTCCAATAAGCTAATAAGGGTGCTTGTAATCTATGTTTTCCCGATGCCCACATGATAATAGCCGATGAATCTCCATTAATATTCAATCTTCTCACTTCACCCTTCTTAGCCAATAAAAGCATCCCCAATGCCGCAAGTAGTTCTTCCCTTGTGTTACTGCCCCTACTGCAACCAAAAGACATATCCCAATGATGTTGTTGATCTGGAATGAGAAGACAGCCCACACCACAACTTCCCTACTGGGCAGCGCCATCAAAGAAGCCCAATGGACCTGAATAATCCAAAGTGGGTGGAGTATAAGATAGAATTCTCGAGGGACTTGTCTGGCTGACATGATCCTTCATATAAACCATAATAATAGCAAGAGCCCCAGTACAGGAGAAGGATAGGTTCTCAAACAAAATTGCGTTCCGTAGATGCCAAATTCCCCAAGCAAAGTCTAATGGGAAGGTAATATTTGACTTCTGCATCTTATACCAATTCTACATACAAGTTAAAAATGAATCCCTTGTCCAGAAACCTGTTACATTGAAACGTGTGGAGACATCTTCCCAGATAAGAAGAGTGATGGGGCAATGGATGAAAAGGTGTTCTACATTCTCTTCATTCACAAACCAAAGGGAGCAGACGCATGGGCTGATCCCCCCGTGAGCACGATAACGATCACCTGTCAGTAGACTCTGCTTCAAAATCAACCAAATGAATAACTTGATTTTGATCGGAAAAACCCAGTTCCATAGACCATTTGTCCACCACTGTGTCTCTGCAATAGAAAGGGTTTCAACAAAATCTTCATATGCAAATTGGGTCGTAATCGAGCCTTCACCACTTCCAAAATCCCAAAATAGCTGATCAAAATATTCAATGAGGGTGATCCCTGCATGTTTGAGAGCCATAGTGTACCTATCCCATTCTAAATCCACTTCACCTGTTGTTGACACAACTCTTCTCGACAGGGGTTCACATTGTCATCAACAAATACCAATAGCCCTTACGCACTAGCCCGGAAAGGAGTTACCCTTCCAGCAACGTCTGCGAAGCAGACGAGGTCTCACCCGAAGTGAATAAGGATGTTGTAGGAACCAAGCTTCCGAAGTTGCGAAGAAGATATGTGCACATTAACCAGAGATTACACTAATTGCCACAGTCTATTTAACCAATCATTTGCATATAAATATCTTAAAGCATATTCATATTAACCAACAACTATGTATCAACATAAATCAGCAGAAGATATTTAAATAATCCATCATCGCATAACAACAGAATTCATAACCGAACATCTTCATTCATTAACATCTGCGGAACAAACCTCACAGAGAATAGTCAAGTCATTCCTTATCGCGGATACAACAAAATCCAAAATATTGCTTAAGTCTCCTAAACTTTGATGCCCTTAGGCTTACAATCTTTCTATATTTATATGTTTATCTCTTATTACAATTTGATCCACATGACTGACTCAACTAATCTAACAATTCTTATATTTCCCCAAAACGTGGTGAAAGGTCATTTTTTGACGGAATGACCCTTTCGCAACTGTCGGCTTCCGCACTTCCAGCGGATCTATCTCATGCCAGCAGGCCCCCAACACAAACTTGTGGCTCGTCCCAAGCCACTTCAGCTGGAAACTGTTGGTTTGTTGTACTGCTGTTGAAAATCGTCGTATGCAGTCTGGATCTGGTCGACTATTTCTTTGATTGAATCACAGAGTTGTGTACTTTATGTTACCTGCTGCTGTGTAGGGTGATCACATACCTTATGTCAGACTTCCTGCAACTATTCTTGAACCTGTTTCATGTCTGGAATTATTCTTGCGATGAGGGCTTCAGCCTTTGCTTGAAGCTCATTCAAATGTGTCGCTCGGCGTTGCTTTCTTTCATTGGCTTTTTAAGCCCGTTTCTTCATGCTTTGGAGTTCCTCAATCCTCGCCATCCATATCATTGTAGGCGTCGTCTTAAGCGATCCTTGAAATGTTTCCATCTGTTCCTCGGCTTCACGGAGTGCTTTCTTTAGAGTAGCTAGCTGGTCATCATCAACTAGTCTGTCCCAGAATTATGTAAGGCTTACTGCTATTTGTTGTGCTACCTGTTCCAGTTCCTGAATCTCTGTCATTGCTTCCTCTATCGCCATCTGGCGATTCTGAACCTATGTCGGGGGTGTGCTGGGTGTCACTCTAATCTGGAGCTCGACATTTTCTTTGCTGAGCTCGGTAATAGTGACACCTAACATGACAGCTCGAGCCTCCGGGGCGACGTCTTGATCTAGCGATGTTGTTGCGCAGGCCTGCGTCAGTGCTTTCTCCACCCTTGTCCATTTTTCTACAACCTTTTCTTTCACCGTAAGGGCGGTAGTCTGCTCAGTGAGTACAATGGCTTGCTCCTGGATAACCTTCTCTTTATCTGCCAGGGTTGCTTCCAATCAATATTTTTCTACGACTGCTTGTGCTCTTGCTACAATAGCTACGGTATACTGGGCCTAAAGGTGTTCTACTTTGATCTCGCTGTGTTACAGTTGCTTCATGTATTCAACCATTTTGTTTTGTATTATTACCTCACGGTCACGGATCTCTGCGCTTGCTGCCGCTTGGACACGGTGTAGGGTCAACATTGGGAGCAGGTTGAAATCAAGCATTTCCAAGTCAGCCTTCCGAATCGCAATATCCAAGGTGTCATCTCCTATCAAGAAGGCATGGGTTTCGACCTGGACAATGTGTTTCTGGGTTCCTACGACTACCTCAACTCTGGGGTTTGGTTGGTTCTGGTCGACATCGCCATGCGGTACCCTGATGTTGATTATTGTATTTGCTATTGTGTTTAACAAGTCCCTGATGTATTGGAAATTGTCTACATAATGCTTTGTGGCCTTCCAGCGGTTGTGATTTATGATCTGCGTAATACTATCCACCAGAATGTCTGCTTGCTGCATAGTGAGCCCGGCGCGTGTACTTCCAGCATTACGGTCCATTCTGTTCTTTGTTCGTCCTTCTTCCTGCTAGAGCTCGAGCTCCGAGTCCATTGGGGTGTTAGCGATTTAGGCCCCATCTTGATTCGAGTCAACCGTTTGATCCTTCATATTGGTCTCATGTTCCTCCTTCTGCTTGGCAGAAGCCTCTTCGGTTTTGGCCGGGTCCTGTCGTCTCGCTGTTTGTGCCACTTCGATGTCCTTCGGGTCTGCAAGGATTTTCCATTCCTCAGCCTAGTGGGCGACGATGTTGTCAAGCTCGGCTTCACTGAGCTTTCACTGTGTTCTCACCCATTGCTTGGTCGGATCTGCATGTGCTTGAATGTAAATCGTGTGTATTTCAACAGATATTTGGGCGATGTACGGATACTTCGTCCCAGCCGGTAGTGTGATCCGGGGTATCAACATTGCATCCATCCGCATCCTTTCGAGCCAAATGTAGAACTGGATAACTTTCTCTTGCTAGCGAACCTTATCGATGGTTTCCCACAAGTTCTGGTATCGCGCACCATCGCATACTCACGGTTCTGTGAGGGCCACCCCTTGGTAGTCGTCTGGTTCCCTCCATGCTTTTAAGGCAATCAGGAGGAGTAACCAGGAGTATGTGAATGGCTGTCCATGTTCCTGGGTGTCGTATGCGTCCTCGGTCAATTCGTGCAGCAGAAATTGAGCCCAGTTCAGGATTTCGCCTGAGACGCATCGTTCTGCCGCCGCAATGACCCCTGAATTGCATTGCATTGGTCAATTCTTCCTTGTTACTTTGACCACCAATATTTTTGCTGCGACTCGAACTGCTTGGTTGTTGATTGTGTGAATCAAGTAGCCTCGAGAATCCTTCTGTACCCCATACTTTAGAGCCAACTGCTCGGTTACGTTCTTATCGTTATCCTTTTCCCTGGAAAAATTGTGACAGGTCGGCTCCTTCTTGTGGTAGGCCAATGACTGCAGCGATGAGGTCGACAGTAACTGGAATTCTCTCATGTAGCCATAGGGAGCGGTCATGGAAGCATGTGAGGAGTTGTTTGACACATGCATTGACCTGTTCTAGGCACCCAAAATGTGGTAGAAGAGTGACGCCCAACAACCCTGATTGTGCCAATCCCTGTGCCCACTCCCTCGGTTCCTTCGTGGTTGGGCTGCCTGCATGGGGAACGTCCTCGTAAGGTTCTGTATATTCTTGAAACTTCGCGAGATCATGGTCGGTGTATTGTAATCTCTGCAACTTGATGGTGATATCCCCAATTGTTTTAACCCCTGTGGGTACCGGTGCGACCGCAATGGTGTACTTATCCTTTTTGTTGATCCGCGGCGTGGGCGCCCCTGCCCGATGAGGCGGAACATATTCTGTTAGCATGGGACCATCATATCCCTCCTGCACATCTTCAATAGCTACAGATCCTACAGCGTCATCCTTATTTCTGGTGGATGCCCTAGTGGCCTTCTTCGTCTCCCGACCAGAGTCAGGGGGTCGAGTCGCACTTCTTTTTTTCTTATGTGGGATTGACGACATAACTTCGGGCTGCTCCTGAACAATCGGTGTGGCCTGTGGTCGTTCGGTACTGGTGCTATACATATACACTTCCATTCAGCTCCTGGAATGTTATAATGCCCGAACCTGTTTCCTCATGGCCTTCTATATATCAATCGGCGGTGTGCGGCCGTTTCGAGGTCATCATTGCCAATTTTCGTCGGGATTCGGCAAATCTATCACCTGCGTTGGGTAGTAACTCCTAGCGTCTTGGTTTTGGCATTGTGTGATGTGGTATAACTGCGGTATTTATTGCTTTTAATGCTGGATTGGACCATCGCTTAGTGTGGGTGTTTTCGTCTTCTTCTCACTCGTGTGACGGCTTCTTCTCATCAACATTTTTTTTTTATTGCACGGCGAGTATTGCTGTGGCGATACGTCGTCGCACATTTGGTTGCTCTACTGCGAGTATCCTTCGCAAGTTCCAGTGGGTTGTTGTTGGGCACTTCAGAATGTCATGCGTCCATGACTCTGCGGCGATTCGTCCGATTGTCACTATTGGTGGTCGTTGTTGGATCCGTTTTGATGCGTTTACCAGAGAAGGTGCTATGTCATCTGTCAAAAACCGGTTCTGGGATTTGTGTGGTAGGACAGTTATCGTTGCGATGACCGGCTCATCCTGATGGTCCCCAACGTCCGTGAATTTCAAATTTTCCTCCGATCCAATGTTTACCTTCTCAGTTTCTAAAGGTCGCTGAAATCTGTCGGTCAGTATTTCTGATGTCGCATTGGTGTGATTGTTTTTGAGTTCGAGTGTCATGGTAGTCCTAAGACCATTATCTGTTGATTGGTGCTATATCCTTCGACTGTTATTTCTGGGACAGTTGACTCTGTTTCAGTTGTGCGTGGTTCCGCCGTGTTTCCATGCTCCTCTGTGGCTACCCTTTGTGATGATTGTGTTATATGTGCACATCTTCGAAAGGACACTTCATGCAGCCTGTTCTACCAGTTTTCCAAGACCTCATCTGGGTCGGAGAGTACCGAACTAGTGTTGTGCCATTCTAAGTCTCCATCCGTGGTGGGTTTAGGATAATCCTCTGAGATGCTGTATAGATTTTCCCCTTCTGTATACTTGTCCCTGGTTGACTCTGTGTAGCATTGTCCTTCTGCTGGATCTAGTGGTGCGATGACTCTTAGTTCTTGATTTTCAAAGGACATTATTCTTTTCTTGAAGTTAATGATGGCTTGATTCTCTAGAGCCCAGTATATCCCCAGCAGTACTGGGTAGGGACTGGTGTCATCCACAATTTCAATGACATCAAAATCCACATACATTCGGAGCCCTTCAATTTCAACCAGCAGTTGACATACCCAACCAAGCGAAGTGACTTTGCTTTGGTTCGCCGATCGCAGCTGTATTGGTGACAAGGTCATCTGTGGTTTTCCCATCATCTCCCATGTTTGTTTAGTCATGATATTCACATCTAACCCTAAGTATAGGATAATGGAGTCGACATCGAACTCTCTGATTTGTGCCGACATCCACATCTCCCAACCTGTTTTCCTTTTATGTATCTGATTGACTCGTTGTTCCAGTCATGCCCCCCCTCGTCGTCACAGTATACGAGCTATTTCTTCTAGTGCGTTGGGGTCTTTGGACATGTCCAGACAACTCTCTAATAAATCCTCCAGGGTGATTTCCTTCCGCCGAGTTTTCGTTGAATTGAATGTTGGCGGCATATCGTAGGTTTCTTCTTCGAAAGGTAACTGCCCCTGATTGCTTATTGCCTCTTGTGTTTTTCAGAAGACCTCCTTCTCGGCATCGACATCGAAAGTGACCCTTTTCCGCTGTGTTTGTGTCGGTCTAATATTGGGGTGCGCCTTGTCGCCGCTCCTCCTCTTGTTACTATGCCCACTGTCGCCGTACTACTTCTGGCTTCCGTCAATATCCTTTGTACAGCTGATGGGGCATTCTAAGTGTTCTGATTTTGGGGTGGGTGTTGGGTTTTCCATTTTGTGATGAGCTAAGGGCAGTCCTCTACACTATGTTCCGCAGTGTTACAATATGTACATTGTGATGTAAGGTTCGGACAGTCTCTCTGATAATGCCCCTGTTGAACACAATTATAACAGGTGATTGGACCTTGTCCCCTTCCGGCAGCTCCTCCATGACCTCTTCCTCCACGGAAGCCTCCACCATAGCCTCCATGCGGTGGTCCATATTGTTGATATGGCGGTTTCCCATATTGCGGCTGTTGATACTGCTGCGGCCCGTACTGCGGCTATCCATAAAGTGGTGGGGGGTACTGCAGTTTCCCATATTTCCCCTGGTCGTATTGCTGTGGCTGGTTATACTATGGTTTTTGCTGCATCACCGACGGTTCCTCCCCTTTCGTAAAGTATGTATCAGCCATTCGTTCATGTAGCAGATCATAGGCCCTGCAATTCTTCTCATCATGGCCCAGCGATCGACAAAACTTGCAGTATAAATTCGCTGGTTTCGACACCATCTTTTGCAAGTATACGCACTCTTCGGGTCGATGCCCTCTGGTCTGACATACAGTACACCATGGCATTCCTTCTTACCGAAGAGGGTTTGGCGCCCCTGACTACAAATACTCCCGAAAATATGGGAAGTTGTCCTTATGGTGTCCCTCATTCCTGCATCTGGTACACCATATGTCTCCGCGAGTCTCCTTTCCCTTCTTGATGTCCTCTAATTGGAGTGTTAACTTGGCCAGCTATTCCTGTACTCTATCCATTCCGATCCCTACTTCACCAATCGACGAAGCCTCCAATTTCATTGTGATTTCCAGTGTCTCCACTTGTGTCGCAACCTTTTGCTGCATCAATGGTCCTCGTATATGCAGTACCAGTCACGCGATAAACCACTCCTTATGTTGTAATTCATTTATCGAAAAACTCACTTTCGCTATCAGCGTTTTGTAAAGCTGATCAAACTCCCATACCGATTCATTCGGAGATTGCTTAATTTCCTTAAGCTCAGTGATGTATTGCGACTCCAATTTTGGTTTTTTAAACTCGTCAATCATTGCAGCTCTAATCCCAGCCAATGTTCTTGTTGTTGTTCCCACTGGAACTTTTACAAATTCCATGTACTAGTCTAGCGCACGACCCCTCAGGGTCGTCGCTAGCTGTCCCAAATTTATCGCTTCATTCTGAATCTGCTTCACGGTCCAGACTGCTTCCAATACAAACCAATACTGTTCGAGATACTCCGTCCCATTTCCTTGAAATGTGGGCATCTTTGCCTCATCCTCCATCCTAACACTGCTAGTATTGTTGTTTACCGAAGTGCTACTCTTAGCACTGCAAGTAGGGCAACTTCTCAAGTAGTTTTGGTTTCTTCGTATAAAATTTGGAGTATTGTGCGGGGTCGGAGGTATGTGGTAACTTACGACCTAACCTTGTTCTGCCTCTGGGGTAGCCTGATTGACGTCTTCTTCGCAATAAAGGCGCTTCCTTCCTTGTGGTCCCGCCTCGTGATCTTCTGTTTTGGACCTCTCAAGAGACTCTGTCTCAGTCCTCCTCCTCTTCTCGGGACACTGGAATATTGCTCCACTCCTCAAGAGACCACACTCTTCGTTATCTTCCCTTTCCAATTCGTCGTCGCTCATGTCCATATACCACATCTTTCCGTCAGGCTCGCCTGTACGCAATACCTTCACCCTCGCACACCGGGTCTTCTACGCATCAGCGGACATCCTTAGTATTCCTTTTTCACAGACCAACATTTTAATCCACAGCTTCAGTGATGACAAGAATCTTCCCCTTGGTCCCCTGAAGAAGTTTCTTTCAACCTCGCTGTATGATTTAATATTATCTACCAGGAACTCGTTTATATACCCTTCAAGGATGTTGTCTACCCAAAAGTCAATAGCTCGTGATACTTTTTTGTTAACTTGCTTCAACTGTCGCACCAACTCCAGGGTCTAATACTCTAGTGCAGTCTTCTGGCAGTGGTTTTTGCGATATGTCAATTGTGCCAGCCACGCATGCAATACGACTGGGAATTCGTAGAAGAAGATTTCGTGGATATCTGAGTACACGTATTTTTGTAACCACTCGGTTGTTGTCTGTTTAGGGTCCCTCTTCTCACTTCCTGCGAATTCTTCTGCTTTCTTGTCGAACCACTCTTGGATCTCTAGTTTTGTCGGGTGCCACATCATATCCCCTTCCTTTCACTTAGGGTCTTGGAAACGGAACCATTTGTTGACACAACTCATCTCGACAAGCGTTCACACTGTCATCAACAAATACCAACAACCCTTATGCACTGGCCCGGAAAGGAGTTACCCTTCCAGCAACATCTGCGAAGCAGACGAGGTCTCACCCGAAGTGAATAAGGGTGTTGCAGGAACCAAGCTTCCACAGTTGCAAAGAAGATATGTGCACATTAACTAGAGATTACACTAATTGCCACAGTCTATTTAACCAATCATTCGCATATATATATCTTAAAGCATATTCGACAACATATTCATATTAACCAACAACATGTATCAACATAAATCAGTAGAAGATATTTAAATAACCCATCATCGCATAACAACAGAATTCATAACCGAACATCTTCATTCATTAACATCTGCGGAACAAACCTCGTAGAGAATAGTCAAGTCATTCCTTATCCCAGATACAATAGAATCCAAAAGATTGCTTAAGTCTCCTAAACTTCGATGCCCTTAGGCTTACAATCTTGCTCTATTTTTATGTTTATCTCTTATTACAATTTGGTCCACATGACCGACTCAACTAATCTAACAATTCTTATATTTCCCCAAAACGTGGCGAAAGGTCCTTTTTCCGCGGAATGACCCTTTCGCACCTGTCGGCTTCCGCACTTCCAGCGGATATATCCCGTGCCAACGCCTGTAAAGTTACGCTCAGCGACAAAGAGCCAATAGGAATCAGTCCTGATTATAGCTGTAGGTGAATGTAATGTCCCCAGTTTGACCCCATGGCATTAAATTCGTAAATGATGTAATATTGTTATAAAATCGTGGTGAGGAGCTCAAGGCCAAGGCCCCGCCATCGATTTATTGATGCATATGGTATATGTGTTAGCCATGCACAATGGAATTGTGAATATTATGTAAATATGCATTTTAATAAAATACCCACAACTAGCTATGCAATGCAACAAGAGATGGGGGCATGATTTTACAGGGAATTGGGAGGGAAAACATTCAAACACTCAATTTAATCAATTCAAGCCAAGTGCCAATGAGATAACCCATCAAACCCTCAACTACCCATGTTGACTTTGGTACCCAATCATTCATTTTTCCAAGAATTGGTTGAGGTAGTTAATGCCTTGGGGAATGGGAAGTATGGCTGTCCAAACTTTGAGTATGGGCAAGCCACCCTTCATGGAAAATTGTGTTTTGCTTCTTAGGCAAGAAAAGAGCCATGAATTTCTCCCCAAGACATTACCCATCAAGCAGCTTTGCTCTCCCATGATTTGGAGGTACCTGGGTGTTTTTCTCCATGGAAATCTTGTGTTTTCCTTCATCTGTCAAGCTGGGAAGGGAGTTTTTGTTTTGGTTACCAATGAGGAAGAGAACAGATCGATTTGGGGTTTCAATGAGGCCGTTTTGGCCATTTGAAATGCTCATATCATGTGGGATAAATTGGGTTACTCCCCGGGGACGCATTTCCCTTCCCACAGTCTGTTTTGGTGAGCCACGATTTGGGGAAAAACCCATGGATCATGTTTTGTAAATTACCCTTGTTGTAAATGTGTATCCCTGCCCAATGATCGTTTTTGTTGTGTGTAGAAAGAGTATGTTGGGGTATGGGTGATGGGTATCTATTGCTTTGGCTTGAGCTTGGGTGCTAGCATCTAGAAATGAAGAGGGTTCAAATGTAGCCTGATAAACCCAGCTGTGGACTAGCTTGGCTTAGATGAAATGATTATTTGGCTAAGTTTGAGCTTGAATGTCCCCTTTTCCTTGTAGAAATCATGCCCATCTCGGAGGTGGTCTCTGAGTGCTGAAGTAAAACAGGCTGGGAAGAGACCTACAGTTGGGTGGAACGTTGCGGCAACATATCTAATTGTTGGGACAATTGCACAATGAAGATAAGTGTTTTTTTGTCTATGTATTTACTTTTGCAATGTTTAAATTGATGATTGTTTTGATATGTTGTATGCATATGATATGTGTGTGGATGAGTTTTAATTCCGCTGTGCATATTGGATTAGTTTGCATCTGCACACTTTTGAATTTCTGTGTATGAATATAATGAATGGGCTGAGTTTTATGAAAAGCCCCAGAGATTGGTATCATGTTCCCTTCCGTGAATTGGTTCCATGGGAGGGTATGTTACATTTTGGTATCAGAGCTGTTGGTTGCAGCATTGGGCCTTCATGGGCTACCTATCATAGTTGAAAAGGTAAGTATGCTTCCTGCTCAGCACTTGATCATTAAGAAAAAAATTCAATTTTCAAAATATTAAACCCCTGTGATGTAAACAAAGAAGAGACTGTTCAGAGAAATAAACCGAGCCAGTGAGGCCAAGAATCAAATCTAATCCGATATGTGCCTGAAAACCATCACCAATTCTCCAATCTAAATACTTCTGCGACATAGGGAAAACATCCAGCATACCCAACCAGATCACCGAACAACTGGAAGGTTTTTTAATGCAATGCCTAATCTAGATACTTATCACGAATAATGAGACCCCAAAGACCTCTGTTAGTGAGACACCTCCATAGGTTCTTAAGGTGTAAATCCTGATTAACCCGAAATAGGTTCCTGATGCCCCAACCACCTCTACTCTTAGGAATTGAAATAGTCTTCCATGAAACCAGTGGACTACCACAATAGGACGTTGTACTCTTCCAAAGGAAATTGAAAAAACACTTTCTGATCCTGTCAAGTATAGAAATTGGAACCCGAGCAATAGAGAGCCAATAGATGGGCATATTTTCCAGAACCGAATTAAGAAAAACTAACCTTCCACCCATAGAGATTTTTCTATGCATCCAACAGTTTATCTTCATTTCCACCTTCATAACCAGCCATAACCAATAAAAAACTAGATATGCATTTGGTTTAATGAAATAGCCCAGGTAAGTCATACCGCTATTGAGATCCTGTATATCCATGGAAATATAGCCTGCAAAAGAACCTTAACCCCGTCCTCCAGAAAAAGATGGAAAAGACTAGACTTGGGATAGTTGACCTGCATCCCCATGGCTAGGAAAAAAGTATCCAGGATAAACTTGAAGTGGAGCCACTCTTGTTCTTCACCAATACCAAAGAGAAGGACGTCATCAACGAATAACAAATGAGTTATGGAGAAGTGAGGGGAGCCTTTGATAACTGAAATCCGCGCATTGTCCTTAGCTTGTTGAATAAGGCGACTTAAACCTTCAATAACAAGGATAAAAATAAGTGGGGATAAAGGACAACCCTGACAGATGGTCCGAGTGGCCTTGAAGAAAGATGTGGTACTTCCATTCAGAAGGACTGCATAATTTGTAGAAGTAATACAACCCATAATCCATTGAGTGATACCATAGTCAAGACAGGCATTAAGAAGAAGCATCCAGAGGAGTGACCAATCAACAAGGTCATATTCTTTAACCAGATCAAGTTTGAGGACCAGGGACTGAATTTTCTTGATCTTAGCCGAATGCATAACCTCTTGTGCTGTACCGATTGCATCAAAGATAAGTATTTTATGTAAGAACCCAAATTGTTCCTTCGAGATGCCCCTTGACAAACCCCCTTTGATTCTTTGTGCAATGAATCTCGCAATAACCTTATAGATCAAATTGCACAAAGAGATAGGCCTATACTCCTGAAAAGAATGCGGATTGGAGTTATTTGGAATCAGTGCGATGAAAGCTGCGTTAATCCCCCTGGAATCCTGCTAGTAAGGCGTGACGCTTCCACCATCTTAACAATGGTTGACCCCATGATATCAAAGAACTGTAAAAAGAATTCACAATTCCATCCATCAGGGCTCAGACTCCTATCATTATCCATGCCCTTTAAAATGCCTTCAATCTCTTATAGGGTGATTGGACCTGCAATAGAATTACAGTCCTAATCATTGAAAAAGCGAGGCATAACCTGTACCAAATGCATCTGAGCATTCAAGTTGTCGAAAATCGGACTAGAAAAGATTCTAGAGAAGTGCTCTTTGGCCACTAAAGCGATAGAGGGAGGATCTGTTATACAACAACTAGATTCATCTAAAACCTCCCAAATCGCCCTCTTAACCTTACGACTATTAGCAAAGGCATGAAAATAACCCGTATTCTTGTCCCCACTGGAAAGCCACAGCGCTCTGCTCTTCAACCGCCATAGTTCTTCTTCCTACCTAAGGAGAAGACTTTTACGTTCATCCAGAGATTATAGTTGCTCAAAAACAGGGTTGATCACCGATTCCAGATATGAACCAGTCCTAAGGACTTTAATGGATTTTTCAATCTCCCTTAATTCAACATGCAAACTCTTCTTTTTCTTACAAATCCAAGGATCCACGATAGCCTTCAAGGATCTGAGAAATGAAGGGAGGGATACCAAAGCCGAATCATAAGAGCTTGCAAACGAAGTATGCCACAAATGTCAAACGATGTGGACAAAAACTGAATCCAAGGACAAAATGGATCAATATTTAAAAGGAAAATTGGAAGGCTCGGAAACTTTCCAAACTGTAAGATGATCGGCTGATGGTTCGAAATCCTTGCCGAATCAACCCAAGAGCGACAAAGTTCAATTTTCCCGGCAGCTCTTCCTGTATGAAGAACCTGTCAAGATGCTTGGCCACCGCATCATCTCCCTGCTGTCCATTCCTCCAAGTTGGAAGGTAGGGACGAGGAGAAATATCAATCAAACCATAAGAATCAAAGAGAGAGCTTAACCAAGCCGTAGAAGAAAGAGTAGTGGCATTAGTACCCCAAGAGTCTCTAACAACAAGTGTGAGATTAAGATCTCTAACCAAAATAAGTGATTTAATCGCCAGTAACCTAGAGTCCAAAAGCGAAGTCCAGTAAGTTTCCTTATCCAGAAAAGGTCCATAGCAGTTGAAAATGTGTAAAGGAATAGCCAAATCCCAGCTCTTCCCTTGTAAGAGAATACCTCCCCCAACAATAAAAGCCTGAACAACCAGGAAATTTGGATCCCAAGGCGATAAAATGCCACCAGATTTCCCAACAGCATCGAGCGCACAATAATCCCAGGTCGGCAAGCAGCGCCACAAAAAAACATGGGCCTTCGCAGCCTCCACCATTGTCTCCTCAAATAAAACACAGTGTGATCTAATATTACCCAATAGCCTACGCAGGGCATTGAGTTTAGGCATCCCCCCAACCCCTCGGATATTGAGAGATAAAATTATCATGTCTTCTCATCCCTATAGGCCGGCTGTGCTCTAAGTGGCCGAAAAGTGTCAGACAACAGTGACTGAGTCTCATCCACCAGTGACAGTGGAAGATTATCAACACCCAGAAAAATGTCTTCAAGAGGCCCTACAGTAGTGTCCTGTGCAAGGTCCTTTCGCCTCCTCCCCCCATCACGCTTTCTAATAGTGACATTATCAGACCCATGGATCTCCTTCCCGGAAAAAGCACCCTTGTGAGAGTGTACCTGGAGAGGCTTAGAAAAAAGCATTTCCGGGTTCTTGTGACCAGCCATGGGAGTCCCCCCCAAAGCAAGACCCGGAGTAGACAAGAATGGGATGCCATATAAAGAAGAGATGATAGCCTCTTCATCACGTAGTAAATGAGTATCCGAAAGAAATCCCATATACTCTAGGTCCCCGACACGGTCATTATCCAAAGGAACTAGATATACTAAATCCTGTGTAAAAGTGGGTATAAGATCTTCAACTAAACCCTTTGTAGAGGAACCGGGGTGCTTCAAAAAATCCCATCTCTCAATGAGCTCCACCTCAGAAGATGTAAGAGTATGAAAAAAGGAGGGAAAATGTTCCTGAAACTTAGCAGAAATGGAAGTAAAATCTGGGAGTTTCCCATGAGGAGAACCCTTGCCATCCCAAGAAAGACCAGGGTCCAGTAGAGGGACATCCAAGGGAGCCCTATCCTTAGACACAGGCTGAACAGACTGGCTGCAATGTTTCCTAGGATGACCTGCCTCCCCACAAGTAAAACATTTAAAGGGGATATGCCAATAATCAATGTCCTGGTTGATAATGCGGTCACCCCAACGAATTTTATTAGAATCCGGAAGTCCTAGTGAAACATCAATCTCCGTGAGAATCCATGCCATTCATTTGTCTTCATGATAGAGGGATTTATCATCAAAGTAAACGAACTTGCCAATACTATCTGCCAAGGAAATGAAGACTTCCAGAACCCATAACTCAAGAGGGAAACCCTTCAACAACACCCAGAAGTGGTTTTGTTGCATAGTCTCTAAACCCAGGTTAAAAAGAATGTGCCACCTCTTCATCTAGAGTGATCCCCGACCAATGACCCACTTTCGTGCCAGGATGGTATCAACGTGGGCTAAATCCAAGAAGTGAAAAACCACCTAGTTGTTTTGTAGCATATGAAAATGAGGAGCATAGAGCAGTAGAGGTTTCCACTGATCATTAACCCATGACAATAATGTGGATAGGCTAACATTATTATAACAAATTTGATTTACAATGGCACTGTCTGTAAAGCTCATTACCCTTCCCAACTGAGCATCCTTTCCCAAAGTCATCTTGGTACCTTCACTTATCTTCTTCGGAACTTTGTCAGAGCGCTTGAGTCTAGCCCTCACACCGGTGCTTCGGCTACTACCACCCCCCCTCTAGAAGAAGAGAAAGGTTCACAGAAATCGGTTTCTTTACATAACTCGTCCTCACAAGGTTCTTCCCTATGTCCACATAGTAAAGGATCTGCACCATCCAATGAAAGGTTCTTAAATGGGTCCCTCCCTAGTGATAAGTCAAAAAAGTCTCCAGAGGTACCCTGCCTGCTCATAGCCAAGGAAAACACAAACCCCAACTGTGGAAGGGAAGTTAGACTTCCAATAAAAACAGAAACCCTGCCACAAGAAACAAGAAAATAGTGGCCTCTATCCACGAAAAAGGATATCCACTAGCAGTCCCAATCCCAGGCACATACCAACTGCAAAAAAACAGCCCAAGCAACCTGTCTCCATCAAAAGAAAAAAAAAACAGAAAAATCTCAACCAACAATCAGAGGTTTCACTAGTGGCCCAAAAGCCCGTGAAGAAGGCACCAGTGGAAACTCAGCAGCCTTAGAAACCTTGAAGAACTCTGATACCCTCTCCATCGCTCCCGTCCTCACCCTGGCATTCAAAACTTTGAATGGTATTGAGGAGGTGCCGGGCATTCATCAATACTTTGCATTGATGTGGTTATAGTGATGAATATAGAATTGAGCAAGTATAAATATATCATATTAATATCAATGGGATGTATGTGCCACAATATTCGTATTATGGACGAAGGCTAGCATTGTCCATAGTAGTTGTAATGGCGTCTTAAAAGTTATTACTTCGAGTTTATGTTAAAATAATATTAACTTTAATAATGTTATTGAATAAGGATGTATTTTCAACAACTCAGTAATCAATCAAATTTTTTTAAACGTATAAAGAAGTTATGTGTACAACTTTCTTCTCATCATGCTATATTTAAAAAAAAAAAAATACAATGTGTGATATGGTTAGGATGTTTTATTGTTGTACAGGGAGGACTTTTGTCTTTAAAGGTTGTCACATAAAGCTAAAATAAATATATATACATATATATTTAAACTAAATTATCAAAATGAAATATTAATCTTAACCTAAGTAAAGGAGACTTTAAGGTCAAATCATGAGTTGATATCTAATTTGAACTGGGATCATTTGAGAGTTTTAGGCAAATCATGAACCTGATAAGTTCTATAACTTATAGAATTGTTTTGATGGATGAATAAAATATATATTTTTAAGTAAATTTTCTAAGTCTTGTATATGCACATTAATAAAAATAATCATTTTATAAATGCTTATATGCTATATTTTATCTTATTTATTTTATCAATAAAAAAACTATAAACAAATAAGTATTTATTAAGTTTCAAATAATATAAAACAAAAACTAGTCGTTTCAGGAAAATACCAAAAGATCATCAAAGAAAGAGTGAGTAAGCAATATAGATCTATAAATCTTAATTCTTCGAATACAATCCATTCTTCTTGCTTTTAAAATTGATTTTCTAAGACTTTTAGCAACAAAAGATAGAGACAAGGGACATCCCTACCTCTAGCCTTTGGAAGATTTGAAAAAAATAAAGATTGTTCCATTAATGAGGAAAACGTATGAAAATGATGTTACACAACCCACGATCCATTTAACAACCGGAAGACTAAACCTTATATGGATCAAAATGAGTCTTTAATAAAGTTGATATGTTTTGTCATAATCCTTTATAAATCTAAGTTGATATCCATGGCATGCATCTTCTTAATTTTAATGAAGTGAAATCCTTCTTGAGCAACCTCAACTGCTTGATGAATTTGTCCTCATTCTAAAAACCCAAATTGTTCTCAAGATATAACACTTGATAACACCACTTTTAATCTAACTGCCATCACTTTAACAATTATCTTATATAAATAGTTACATAATGAGATAGGATTAAACTCATAAAATGAACCAAGCTTATTATATTTTAGGATAAGAGATATCAATGTAGAATAAAGGGGCCATAATTCCTTACCTAATGTCTTGAGCTCTTTAGTAACTCTTATAAATCATCTCCCACCAAATCAAAGAAAACAATAAAATATTTGACTATCCATCCTTTTGAGCTCAGACACTTAATCTTTTGGAAAGAAGATATAACTATCATTAATTCATTCTTGGAAACCTCTTCAAAGATCCTCTAATTGTCTTCCTCAATCGCCAATTGAGGAAAAAAATGCCACTTTTATATTCTATGTTATATTGGCACACTTAGGATCTTTATAAACAGATTGAGAATGTTTAGCTCCTACTTCAACTATATCACTGAAGCTTCTAACAGCCACACCCTCAACATTATCCATTTCCCAAATGGTATTTACACTCTTCCTATAGTTGGTAAACTGTTGAAAAAAAATAGTGCTTGCATCGCCCTTCTCTAGCCAAACAACCCAGCTCTTCAATCTCCACTCAGCTTCCCTGTCATCTTGCGGTCTCATCTTCTCCTCCTCCAATGTCTCATCTCTTTATTTCCTCCTCACTAAAACCCTCTCCCATTATTATCAAACATCTTTAATATCGATGCCTCAATCCTAGCCCAAGAATTAACTCAATTGGCTGGACCATCTACCAAAGATATGTTGCGTACAGAGAGATCACAAGTTTTAATTTGGTAAATTCCCTTTAAGTTGCTTGGTACAATATGAGAATGCTCTCCAAAGAAACTATTATAATGTTCTTAAACAAACTATTATTAAACTTTAAATTATCAAAAAAATTCAAATTAACTTTAACATATAAAAATATTATAAAATATATTTAAAAAAACTAAAAATATAAAATAATATAAAAAATGCTTTAAAAATAAAACAATATAATATTTAAAAAATAATCCAAATTAATACTTTAAATTATTAATCACATCGATTTACCATAAGTCAATGGACCATGAATGATGTATATACATGATATGTGTTTAAATCCCTAAAATAATTGTAATCCATGTTCCTACTTCATGTACCTTCATAATTCATATTGAAGTGTCCCACCAAAGCAATTTTTTTTTAATTAATTTTCATACGTTAAAAACATCCAAAACGGTAATATGAAATTTTGGATTTCATTGTGGAATCAATAGTTGGCCCACATATCACGTGCGCTTGGCATCTTCAAAGGGATTGTCTAGGATATGACTTAGCACAAACGCTTGTCTTCTCTTTCCTATAAAGATGCTTCGGCATGTGAATCTACACACTTTTTTTTCATAAATGGTCATTTTTATAAGATAGATACATTATTTATTTACATGGACATGTATAAGATAGATACATTATTTTTTTTTTCATAAGTGTACGTTTTTATAAGAGATGCTTCGGCATGTGAGTCTAACACAATTTTTGTAAGTGGAATTTTTTTTTTCATACTTAACATACACGAGCCATAGAATTTTCTTCATTCCAAACTACAAATAAGTCATTGAATCATTACAAAAATTAACTATAATAAAAATAAATACATTTTTTTAATAAAAAATATGTATATTTAACTTACAATAATCATTAAAAAAAACATATGTACAACTAACATGTAAAAAAACATATAACATATATACATCTCACATGTAAAAACATTTACCTTTTCTTTAAATAAAATAAACAAGTCAAATTAGCAGCAAAGCTGCTTATACTTGCTTTTTAGAAATTATTTAATGTAATAGTTTAAACATGCATAGCTTAAAAACAATAGAAAAGTGCACCATTACTCCATGCTTTTAAAAGTTGAAGTAGAGAAACTAATTAACATACACTTTTAAATACAAGCTATTTAAAATTTTACATTAATGATAATTCAAGTTATATATGTTACTAACTTGTAGTGATTCTTAATACAGTAGAGGTGAATGACTAACGACTTTGATAATCAATAGGTTGATAGAAACATTTCGACACTTTGTGATTAACATAAATCTCACAAACAAAGTCACTAAAATGACAACTAATGAGCTCGACATTATACTTCAAATTAGAAAACATGCTTAATACATCTTGAACTCTTAAGTGGTAGAACATATCAATTCTTAAAAATCATGGATCATGGATGTAGAGAGTATAAGTAAAATTTGGGCTACTTGAACTATATACATTAAAGATAATTCAAGTTATATGCCACTAACTTATAGTGATTGGTATAAGTAAAATTTGGGCTACTTGAACTATATACATTAAAGATAATTCAAGTTATATGTCACTAACTTATAGTGATTGGTAATACAACAAAGGTGAATGACTAATGACATTGATAACCAATGTGTTGATAGAAACATTCCAACATTTTGTCACTAACATAAATCTCACTAACAAAGTCACTACAATGACAATTAATGAGTTGGGCACTATGCTATTATAAGTAGAATAGAGTAGGGGTATAGGGGTACATAAATCTCATATTCATATGTGTATAAATGTTTTTACGTTTATGGAAAAAAAGAGTACATTTTACATATATGAATATGTCAAATGAAAATATGAGTAGTCCCCAGACAAAGAGAAGAAACATTAAGATATTAAGTAAGGACCGTGATAAAAGTGATGATGAAGTTTTTTTAAATATAAAATAACATTTGAAAATGAGACATTATTATTTTAGTTAGAAATAGAAATATTAAAGATATGAAAAATATATTATTAAATTTTATATTAAAAAAATTGTTTTAATAGATAGATAATCAAACAAACAAGCACCTAAACAAAAAACTAACTTTGCCACATATGAAATAATAATAACAAGAATAACTTATACCAACTTAAATATTAATGATGAATGCATCATATCAAAATATAACATTGAATATATAAACTTTTGAATTATCAAATTTTACAATTTTTACATAAATTAAAAATATATAATTATGAATTATATCTTTAATAATAAGAATAAAAAATAAGATAATTTTTTTTTCTATATTAAAATCTATGTAAAATATATAATTATGAATTATGTCTTTAATAATAATAATAAGAGATAAGATAATGTTTTTTTCTATATTAAAATCACATCACTTTTCAAGTTATAGTTTTAACTTAACAAAATTCCATAATAAAAATTCTCACCATCAAATCAAACTATAACTGATATAAAACCCCTCCTTTAAAAAACGAAAGCAATTATCCTCTTATATTTTTGTTTTATTTATGTCGTATTTATGATGTGCAGGTGTAATGCACAGAAAAAGATGTTCTGTCATTCTTTTATAACCGCACTCAAAAGTGAGACAGGGAAATGTGCAGCGAGTCACGGGTGTACTTCACCCGCAAACCCAAATCCAAATTCCGAGGGTATCAGGTACGTGCTAAACTAGCGGTCTTTTTCTTCTATTATTGATGTTATGATTATTGAATCAGTTATCCTTTACTAAAGTACTTTGTTTGATTGATGAAGGGGTCCTTCGGACGTCCCGAGGCTTACTTAGCATTCGTGCTAAAGCATGTGAAAATGTTCTTGTTTCAGATAACAGGTAAAGTATTTAATTTCAGCCCTTGACCGACAGTTTTCAGTACTTCTCTGTAGGATGTTTTGGAAGATAAAATGCAAAGGTATCCCACCGGTGAGAACTATTCTTAAGAGTTTGATTATCCATGTTATGGCTAAACTTAGAGCTATTACAAACAATTAAATAACTAATCTGCGAAGGAATTCAATCATGTAATAATTACCAACTCTACAAGAAAATTCGTCTTTCAGCGACCAAACAACATACTAGGATGTAATAGTATTGTGTGTGTAATTCTTGTGAATCGTATGTAAAAATCTACCTTTCTCTTCCATAGCGATATTGTAGAAATTCTATGTATGGTTGGTTAACGTTGTACTCGTGAACTATGCTTCTCCAATAATGATAAGGAGTTGGTTTATTAGCATGCTTGCAATTTCACTGAACATTAGAATATAAACAATTTGCTTAGATTATATCTCTAGTCTATTTGCAATATGTTTTGGAACATTAATAAACTTTTGCAAATATAAATAACACAAATTATATGGTGTTTTGTGTGCAATAGTGTGAACATATGCAATACCATATAACTTGATTCCTAAGTATCAAGTGAACCCTACCTTACGTGATACTTTATGCTACTTTTTTCACTGAAAAATTCAACTTACTATTAATATGCGAAATAGTAAATAAAGCCAGCTGACAGATCATGCAAATTACATATCCCTATCAGATAGGGCCATTTGTCATCTAGTGACATAGAATCATCAACCATAGCCATATAGTCCAAAATAAAAAGAGCCATATGTCCCAATATCATTCATAGTCCAGACCAGAAATATAACCAAATATACAGTCATCCAAGCATATAAATAGACCAAAAAAGATATTATGTCTCAAATACAGTCATCCTCAACGGTCTGTCACCAAGTGCATCAAAAAACATGTATCAACTATACTATAAAAACCGAAAACAACATCAATAAGAGGCTGTAATAAGTGCCACAAAAAAGTATGGAATACGCCCAACAAGTAGTTGGACCCAGTATCTTCAAGGATCTGCACATAGAACTACAAGTCAAAAATTAAGAAGTCCGCAAAAAACAGTATATACGAAAAGAGTAAAAGTAAAGACAAGGGCCTCAAGTCCAATGCAAATGATATGAGCCGTGAGAAAACAGAATATCCTCCCACCACTCCTGCCACAAAATGACCCCAGCCTGAGAGGTAAGTGCCCGCTTGGAAAGCATATCTGCCTCCAAGTTAACCTCTCTGAATACATGTTCAAAATGTATCAATTCAAAATCCAAGATAAGCTTACGAGCCGCATCCATCCAGTGAGAGAGAAGTAGAAAATTGAGTGATGAGCTGCCACGGGCCCAAGAGATAATAGATAAAGAATCACCCAATACTACAAGAGAAGTGATCTTTCTCAAACGTGCCCAAAATAGTAAAAGCCAAAGGGCACATAATTCGCTCCTTGTATTTGTTCCAATCCCCAGATTTAGCCAGATATGAATGGAGACACTGCATGAGATGTGAATTACAGCACCCGCACCACCCATACCATGACGACCCATAGCAGCCCCATCGAAAAAACCACATGGGAAAATCAGCACCGGAGGTGCCAAGCGATTCCTTTTATTCAGACAGTTCCTGCCACCAATATCTGCATGGATGGAGATAAATTCTTTGTACGCTGCAAGAGTTTTATAGCAAATCCCATCCACGAAAGGAGTTCGATTATCAAATATAAGAGAGTTCTGTGCTTTCCATACCTCCCAAATCATAAAATATGGAAGTTCTGAGCAACCAGCCGATACATGTGACCACGCCTCAAGACATTCACATAGTGAATTATGGTTCCAGCAGAATTGCACACTAGATTTGTCTGCAATTTGTATCCAAAGGTTCCAGACGAAATGACAAGTGGAGAAGAGGTGGTCAACAGTTTCCTCCTGAGAGCAACAAAGGGTGCACCAACCCGGCCCACAGAAACCCCGACGGCAAAGGTTATCCCAAGTTAAGATCTTGTTCCACATCGCAAGCCAGACAAAGCATTTTATCTTGAGGGGTAGGACAAGTTTCCAAATAGTTTTGTCCCACCAACGAGCCACAGTCTGATTCTCAGCAAATAAAGCATCATATGCCAATTTAGCAGTAACCTTGCCACCAGCCACATCCCACGACCATACCAATCTGTCCGCAGCATCAGACAAATGTATATACAAATACTTTATGCTACTTTATGCAATATATTTTGATATGCAAATAGTGGATAATATACAAATAATGAATGATATGCAATAATGCGAATTATATGCAAACCTAGTGTTATGCTAATGTTGTTAACATGATAACAAACACGGTACGCAATACAACTTACCATACAAACGTTACTATGATCGAAAGTAAGATATGGTGTTAATGTATTCAGGTTGTTGGATAATAGCTAAGCTGCCTACAGCATTGAATGCATGAGACCGTCTTGGTAATGGAATTCCACTGTGGATAGTACTAAGAGCTCGATCACGTGTCCAACTGTATTAAAATCCCAACCTGAGCTGAAGTGTCGACCTATTGATTCACTGGTTGATGAGCTAGATCCAATGTGGCTCCATCGTGGCAATTGCAATGATGGGTTAATAAATATGGTAGGTTTGTTGATATACGTGATCTGCCTGTTGGTCTCCTTCATTGGATGATGGGTTGATCAACGGTGTAAGTTAAACCCTAATACCACTATGTGTTGTGTTTAATGACTCTCCATTCCACTTGGCATTTGACATTTTTGTTTTGGAGGAAGGGCCGATTGGGTTTAAATATGTAAAAATTTACCCCGGGATTGGATTTGACTATCCTTAGGCAAAATTTGCTTTCCCTAGATTTTAGGGATTGATTTTTAATTGTCTCGAGATACATGTGAACGATCCTCACACGATACAACCGGACGAAGGACAAGACAGATGTCAAATAATATATATATATATATATATATATATATATATATATATATATATTTTCTCTCTGACAATTTCACATCCCACCAGGGATAAATTGTCAATTTATTAGTTTTAGCCAATAATAAAATAAGAATTTTAATTTCAAATATTAAAAAAATAATTTTTAATTTCAAAACATTAAATTTAATATAAAATTATTTCCAAACATTTGAAAATAATATAATTCTTTTTGCAAAAAATAAAAATAATAAAAATAAAAAAATCCTAACCAATTACTATATACCTACCTTGGCAGGTATAATAAATATATTGACCATTATGAAAGCTACATACATTGACTCATATATAATATGGTTATATATGAAATTAAGAATATAATAAATATATTGACCATTATGAAAGCTACATACATTGACTCATATATAATATGGTTATATATGAAATTAAGAATAAACCTTTCATTTTATACCTTACATGAACCAATACATTTAACCTAGAACACAAACATCTTTTCATAAGAAAATGGAAAAAAATATATGCTACACATGAGTAGATATAAATGCGTACACATCTTTTTCCTTTCTGACACACTCATGTGATAGGCACACATATTTTTCCTTTCTCACACATTCATGTGATGCCCACACATCTTTTCTTTTGTCCTTCACAATCATGTTGTATATGCAAGACAATTGAAGATCCCAAGGCCACATGATCGGTGGGCCAACTATTGATTCCATAACGAAGTCCAAAATTGAGATTACTATTATGGACTTTTTAAACTCTATAAGTTAATTAAAAAAATGCTTCATAATTTTTATCATGTGAGACACCTCACTATGAAGTGTCAAAGTGGCTGTGTGAAAAAAAAAAATGTCAAAGTGCATGAACCAGAAACATGAATTACAATTATATTAAGGATTGAAGCATGAAATGTATATATTAAATACTAGTGACGAAAAATTGATTTTTTATTGTGGGATTTTTAGCACACATATTGTAATGACCTCTCTTCCAATCTCCACAAGAAATAGTGAATTCTACCTTGAAATTAGAAATTCATTGTCCAAATTTCCAAAGTACCCATTTATAGAGGAGGTACTTGCAAAAGAAAGTTAAAAGGGAAAACCATGCTTGCTCTATAGAAACATGTGAACACTTGTATCCTTAGAGTATTTCTTTTTGCTAGTATGAGTGTAGGGAGATTGGGAACCCATAACCAAAGTTGGCCATATTTCCTCATAAATATATTTGATAGAAGGATTGTTGTAGTGCCCATCTTTTATTTTAGACAATGATTATTATACTATGCTAAGGGCATTTAATTATGAATGACTCGGTTGTGTGTGGAAACGCCTTGGCTTTGGAACTTGAAGAACTAGCTCATTTATGAATGAATTGAATGTTTAAAGTTATTACTTATGAATACGATGAATAATGATACTTAGATGATTAAGTTGCCATCGGAAATTGATAAAATGATGGTTAATAAATGCAATTATGTTTATGCATTATGTATCATGTGCTTTTGACCAGTTGTCAAGTGTGACAGGAAAGATAGGTACATATGACCCAAGATTGTGTGAATACCACACATAATCCAAAGTGAGTCAAGCATCCATGACAGGTGTTGTTAACATGATACAATTTGGTATATTATATTTTATGCTTCGAGTGATTTGATGCGTGTGGTGTTTTCATGTGCAGGCATGGGATCACGATTGCCTATCAGTCCACATAAAGGTAATGGGGTTGAATGGGGAAGAGATAATAGTAACACCAGTGATTTATTCCATGCGACAGGTTGAAAAGTGAGAGGCTTTTGCCCACGAAGTGCATGTTGCCATGAGGGTAAGCCATAGACTTAGTCACTCACGAGGATCTACTGGGAGGCACACAATAAGGAAACAACCTTATTCCCAAAGAACCATGAGTCTCTCAACAAGGTCAACAAGACTAAGTTAACATGGTCTCAGTCGTCGCACCAATCCTCACCACAGAAAAAGGGATATTTCAAGGGCATGAAGGAAGCCATGGAACCCTTGATATGCCCGTCAAAACACAATGCCTTGATCAAATAAAAACACAAGTGTGTAAAAATGTGTATTTTAAAAAGAAACGAAATGGATTTAAATAGCTATGACCAACTAGGAAAAAGCATAAATTGTAAATTGTAAACGAAATTAACTTGTGCATAAAGAAAAAGGCCTTGAATTATTAAACTAAGACTTAGTGAACTCCAAGCACACACATACACACAAATATGAGAAATGGAGAAATCAAAGGAACATCTAAGAGATAATCTAGGAAAGTAAGGTGAGGATAAATCTTTAATAAATAAATAGAAAAATATGAATTAGTGTGCAATTGACAGATGGGTGGGTGAATAATAAAATAAAAGGTAATTACATAATTCCTAATTATGCATGTGAGAGAGACATGGCAAGGTTCTCGAGGTTATCAAGAGAGGAGGAGAGCAAGAAGCTCACACACCTTTTCCCTATTGTTGGATGGCACAGATGATGTTAATTTTATTCGGGGACTACCAAAAGTTTGGTTCGTTAGTGTGCGAATGGAGTTGGGAACTCCTTAGTTCAATCTATGAACACTAACTATGCTAGCGATATTCTCCTCATTCAACCGCATTACGGCTCGAGGATCCTTGGGGAAGAAGAGTACCTTTTGGGAGTTGGTAGGGGGGTATCTAGTGGACATGCATCAATTGGAAATTGAGAAACAAATTCGCAAGTGGGACTTTGACAACTCTTCGTAGTCTTCGGTACTCTGTGACAAGAGGTTTTGGGTTGGTAAAATCGTTTATTTATTGTTTCCTGCCATATTTGCTCGGAATGTGGTAATTAGTTTAATTAAAATGATTGTTCCTGTTTTGTAAGCTACTGGTAATGTTGTGTAGCGCTTATGTTATGTATCTTCTCATTAAATTAAATAGGTTAAATTTAGTACTTCTCCTTAATGATCTGTATATCACATTAAGGAAAAGGGTTGTGTTAATTTTTATTAAGAATTGTGGGTTGAAGGAATAGCAGTGTCTAATTTTTTTTTTCATTGGAGGATTTAGTTCTATTCGATGTTAATGGTGAGTTAAATTCATTTCAAAATGCATAGTTGCATTTATATTTGCACTATTCACTGATTTTAAAAGACTAAGGTTAAATTTGTATTGCTCTATAGATCTAATATGTATTCGGGCTAGGAATGAAGCTTTTACCCTTGGAGCAGATATGTCGATAAAAAATACTAAGCTTTGCCTTGGTTATAGATCTGTCCAACTGCATGTATTTAATTATTTTTCTAGGAATTGTCGTCGATCTTGTGGACTATTGAATAGATCTATGAATCAATTGATATTGATGTGTTAATCTTTGTTAAGAAACATGTAACTGTTAATAATGGAAAGCAAGACTATTGGAAAATGGATTCTAATATCTCATACTGGTCCAACTGGTTTTCGATGCCAACACACAATAGAACCAATAAAAGATAAATGTGAGTGCTAAAATAAGCGCTAGAATAATTAGTCAAACATCAACAGACTTTCACCTATGGAAATGTACCGTGGTGCCAATTCTTCTACAAGTAATTTTTTTTTTATTCGCTGAAATGAATAGGGTAGGTCTCAAATGGTGTTGATTTGTTAACGAAGTCTACCGGGACACTTCTAAATTAGTTCCAAATCACACATAAGCAACTTGATTTCCCAAGCCCCCTCCACCTCCTTGGCATATCCCCTGGCATCATATAGTAGGGGCTGCCCCAATCTAAGAGATCTCCATAGATCAACCAAAGCATAAAAAAACCTGTGAATGGAGATAAAGTGCATTGAGCTTAATTTGTTGGAAAAGAGTATCGAGATATAGTGAAATTGTAGTTGTTGCATGCTGTAACTATTAGTGAAATTGTACATTCAATATATTCTTATTGAAAAAGAGTACGAAGATATAGTTAAGTTGTAGTTATTGGCGTGCTACAACTATTAATGATTTGCTAATATAACTTATATTTCATTTATTGGAAAGAGTGTTGAATTGTATGTGAGTTGCAGTTGTTATGTGCCACAATTGTTAATGATTGTAAATATAATTTATAATTATATTGTTGAGAAGAGTATTGAATTGTATGTGAGTTGGAATTGTTATGTGCCGCAATTGTTAATGATTGTAAATATAATTTATATTTCTATTGTTGAAAAAAGTATTGAATTGTATGTGAGTTGCGGTTGTTATGTTCGAAAACGATTAATGATTGTAGATATAATTTATAGGTGCAATCTATTTATTCTACGTTTTCAATATTTTTTGAGCATATTTTTGGTCTTATTTTGTTCAAAGTCTGGTTGGAAATCTTTAAAAAATATTAGAATCACATATATTAAATATGGAAATTGCATAATTTGGTTGTCATGGGGGTATTTGAAGGTGTTGATTCTATTTATGAATCCAAAAAACAATTTAAACATTTCCAAATTTAGATTTTATAAAAAAAACGATTTACCCAATTCCGACAAAAACCTAAAATAAATAGATTACTCCTAATTTATAATTCTATAGGTGAAAAAAGTATTGAATTGTATGTGAGCACTTGTAATGTGCCACAATTGTTAAAGATTGTAAATATAATTTATATTTGTATGGTTGAAAAGAGTATTGAATTATATGTAAGTTGTGGTCGTTATGTGCCGCAAGCGTGAATGATTGTAAATATCATTTATATTTCAATAGTTTGAAAAGTATTGAATTGTATTTAAATAGTGGTTGTTATATGGCGCAATGATTAATTATGTGTATATAGTTTACATCTCATGTGTTGTAAACAATATCGATTCATAATTTAAGTTATGGAATGTAACTTATATTTTCCTTTGTTCTAACCAGGAATGATAATTGTTACTAATGTGTTTTTTTTTTTCATTTTGCTATGAAAAAAAATGCTTATCTATTTTTAATTTAGTTTATTTATTTGGTAACTATAGAATTCGATGTTTTAATGTTGGTGGGATTTATTTCAATAAAAGATAAAAGTATGTGATCTAGTTATTACCTTGCGTTATTTAATAATAGGAAATGTAGGTGTTTTAGTTGTCGTAAGGATTTATTTTAAAATGGGGTATGTTGATATAATTCATAATTTATTTATTATTGCTATATACATGTATTTAACAAAGTTATTGATGTGATTAACCATCATTGTAATTATGTAGTTTATGATTGATTTATTATTGTTGTGTAAATGTAATTTATATTTTGTACTCACATTTATATTTGTGATTAGTATAATGATTATTTAACTATTGATATGTGTGGTGTTGAAGTTATAACATCATGAGTCATTCTTAAAGTTAATCTTGTGTGCCAAGATTAAGCTTTGTGTGTGGAGGTAGTGCCTTATAGGATCCTGAGTTGGACTCGGGAAACTTGGAGAAGAAAACTTGGACTCATGAAACTTGGAAACTTGGATCCTGAGTTAAGGTAAGTGCTTTGTATGTCAAAGTGATGGTGTTGTATAGTCTTTTTTTGTCAAGACTAAGGTCTTGTATGTCAAGATGGATCCTCATGTGTTGGGGTAATGATTTGCATGTCTAAGCATGAATGGTGTGTGATGTACTACTAACCATGGTTGAGCTATTAAGTCTCCTCTAGAGTCTGGCCACCTAGCGAGAGAGAGAGAGAGAAAGAGAGAGAGAGAGTCCTTGTGTACATATTTTACAGTTTTATAGAGTGTAAAAAAACATAAAATGACAGCAGAGCTGAATGGAAAAATGAAGGAAGATGTAGATATTCCCAAAATCATATTTTTATTAAAAGATGGAATTTCCACAATCATCAAGTACAATAGGTCACGACCGGTTCAAACCCTAAGAAAGCAAGGTTTTTGAGACCCTACACAACTCTCAACAACTCAGGTTCATCTAGGTGAAACTGTGACAATGGGAGTACTCCTTGCTCAGATAACCTATGAACATGAAAACATTAGTAGAGAAATACACACAACAATAGAAAAACATGTGTAGGAAAATAGAATATACCTTGAGCGGAAAGACACTCTTACTTCACCTTATTGGATGGACCTAGACTGCAATCTTATGACTTGCAATCGCTACCAATTAGGCTCATGGACAAATAAGTATGAAGGAAATAAATGGCAGAAAGTGGAAAAGCTAGCAATACCCTCCTCTTACCTCGAGTGCAACCTCGAGTGCAAGATCCCCCCTAATTTCGGAAACTTCGTCAAGCTTTTCAAGGGTTGTGGTAGGTAGTCGAACTGCTTCAGCAACTGCCGTGAAGGAAGGCAATGAGTTTGACCATCGTTTGTATCTCTTTGCATTTATTTTGACTAGCGTTACTCTCTCGTTAATTGGTTTGCATGGACTCCCCTCTGCTTTGCGTGGTGTCACTTATATTCTCTGTCGACTGTTCTTTGTCCTCATCTTCATTGCCCAGTGGATGGCCTGCCATATGAGGCTTTTTTTTTTTTGACTGATCTACTTTCTCAATTCATTCTCTGTCGGCGTTTGCGTTGAGGGACACGACACGTCCATACACTCCTAAGGTTAAGAAATCCAACCCAATGATATCAAATATATTTATTTCATTAATGTGTAACATCTGACTTGAGGGTGCATAACTTATGAGTGTTCAATCGTTTTTCTCATTTTCCAAAAACGAGGGAACTTGCCAAGGATATTAGGGCATAGAAATAAAAACATCATTTAATGCAAAAGGAATGGGAATTTTGAGTTTTCGTATAGTCTCTTTTTATTATGAATTTAAGGAAGGCCCCTTTTAAATTATTCATGAGACAGTAAATGCCGAGGGATAACTTTAGAAGGGGAACAAGACTTAGGACATGGGAGTAGAAAGCCCCTTTTTTAAATGCAGATAATAACGGATAGGGGAATAGGATAAATGGATAAAAAGTGTTATTATTATTTTTTTTGGGGGGGGGGGGGGAAAGGCATGGGGCACTTTGGATAGAGTTTTTAGGAAAATGGGGTGTAGCTTTTATTTAGGGATGGTGATAGGTGGAACTCTATGGGTAGGGGATATAAAATACGGATATAGGAAAGGTAAGGGGTTTTTGGGAATATTAAAAGGTAAACAAAAATAGGTAAAGAGGAAATTAGATAGGAATAAGAGGCACTTTGATAACAAACATGAAAAAAAGGGTAGGATCGAACAATTTAATGTAAAAGGGAGGGTTTTTTTTTGTTATCAAAATTGGGAGATACCAGCGTTTTCAAAAGCAGGGAGATGATTGGGTAATAATCACGACGTCATGAGTTTGGACGTGACAACAATGAATTGAAGTAAGTGTAATCAACAATTTATTGGAAGATGTGAATTTAGCAGATTTCAACTGACCAAACACACAATAATCTAACTTATCAAAACTTCAACAGACTTCCGAAAGGGTCAAACAGACTCAGTTTTGGCCAAATGAAATATGGAGACGATCAATGTGACAAGATGGACACAATGGTGCTTACTACCTAACATGACGATGTCTAGAGGAAAAGAATACAAGTCCCTGAAGCTCGACTCGACCATGACATGGAAACACATAAGACACGACTTGGGAAGTTAGTCGCAAGGGTCAAATGGAAGCGCAAATGGTGAAACTAGATACATACATGATAAGCAAATCTCCCTAGACATGATGGTGTAGACAGAATGATTTTTCAAACAAGTTCACTAAGTTCACTTATGGTGTCATATTCCGACCCATCATAAGCATGTCGATGTTGAGCATCACCACACCTCGAGTTCATTGAACCGAGCAAGGAGTTCTGCATTTACATTTGCAATTTCATCATCAATTTTTGAGTGGGTTTTCCTTAAGAAATCATGCTCTAATGAACCGATATTTGACAATCCCCCCCCCCCCCCTTCTGATCTTGTACCAAAGAATCGACCCCAAAAATTGATGGGTTCATCACAGATTGAGTGCCTCCAACATCCTCACTCGATTTACTGAAAGAGAAACTTATCTGAAGGTGGACATGAGATTTATAGTTGTTGTATCTAAAGAGGATATCCTTGTAATTCAAAGTTTGCATGCAGTGGTGTTCTCCTTGTTCAATCATGATCACATATGGGAGTCCCTGAGAAATGTTCATTTCAACACAAATTGATGCCATTGGTGTTTTTAATGTGTTTTTTTATTTATGGGGCAAATTTCAAAAAAAATCCCAGTGAATCACTGATACTTTTGAATATGGTGGTTTCCCAAAATTCTAGAGGTATGAATGGAATTTTTACCCATAGAGAAAGTGTGTGTATGTTTTCTCTGATGGGATCAAAACTGGCATGACAATGAAAAAGACTGAGATCAACATTATCACAAAACCAAGGGCCATCCATAGTTATCCTTTTGTTCTTTTCTACTGAGTGGAATACAAATGTGATGCAACCTCGGGTGCCTACTTATGTGAGAGGGACATATCCAAGAATATGTTCCCAGGTGCACATTGTCCAGTACCTTAGTCCTTCTTTAGTTAATCGACAAGCATGGAACCTTCCCATGAGATCCCTCTTAGTGTAGAGTACCACCTTCTCTTAAAATAGAGTTGGGTCTATTATTTCCTTCATTTTACTCATGTAACATTTAATACACCTAGGTCTTCTCCCATGATGTCATTTTCCATGTACCGAGTAGGAGGGCTCCACTGAGAAGGGAGGCTCAATATGGGTCTGGTCGAATGACAATGGGAGTGGGATAGGAGGATAATTATCAGGGGATGAGGGGGTGACTGGTTTAGATGGACATAATGTCTGTGAGGCATGAAAAGGAATGGGTATGAGAGCTTCTATGAGCCATTGAAGTGGGCACCAGGGAAGCACGATTTTCCATAATTCCTTGTATGTCTAAGCCATGTTGAGTGGGAGAGGTGGGCCGAGAGGCCGTACCAGATGTAGAAATTATAGCAATTGAAAACCTAAATCATCATTTGCTCTTCCTTGTTTGTTCATTTCTTGTAGAGCTTATGGTTTCTTACATCATATATATATATAAAATCCCATGGTAAAAAAATCATGATTTCATACAAAATAAAAACAAAATTATTTGTATGCTTCATAGTGTGACTTAATTTCTTTAGCATAATCCCAACATTATCTACCTAAAAGATCCATCTAAGACAACCCATCCCCATTAGGAGAAAATCCTATACATATATGCTTTCAAAAGGAACTCACATAGAAAAACATCACCATACATCTCCAAAATGCTATGATACTGACTCAAAAACAACCAAAGAAAACATTCTCGAGAAGCATGCATAACTGATTAAGTAATATCTGTGCTCACAGGAGAGCCTCAACAACAAACTACATATCAGCATGACTATCAATAAGATAAAATGATATTTAAATGCCCTTAAATTCCCTAGAAAATATATTTACTGGGAGAAACTCGGAAAAATGAAGATGGTGATATTCTAAGGATTGACCATCTTTATATTCGCAAATATAGCTTTGAGGTCAAAATCCAATAAGAGACCAATCTTTGATAAGCCGTCTCCCAATTCATTCATTTCCCTGTCATCATGGAGAAAGTAAATTTGATTATATGTAATAGATATAGCTTGGATTTTCTCATAAATGGGTTTAAGAAACAAGTTTCCAAGAGCAAATGTTTAAACCCCACTTCAAATTAATCACCACCAAGAAGATAAAAATAAAAATAAAAATTACAGACGTTTTTTCTACCAAAGGTATAAGAATGAGGCTAAAAGTCGTAAGCTCTGCAGAGTTATTTGTACCACTTCCAAGACCTACTTTAAATTTTAAAAAATGGTCATTCCTCCTATATTAAACACCATCTATTCCATTTATCTATGGATTTCCTTCAAAAACACCACCAAAATAATCCCAAGCACTTGATCTATCTATTTATGACTAAAATAAGATCCGAGACAAAATTGGAAAACACAATTGTAGATCTCTCAAGGGGAAAAGGTGAGGATGGAAACCAATCTCCTTAAATCCCTAAACCTATTAACTATGATATTAGATTTATTAGTTAAACAACAAGTTAGTAAAGTCTTTCCCCTTATGAGTATTAATCATTTGATTGTTTGCACGTAAATTTTAACCTGTGCCTCATGTTAATAATTAATTTCCTTAAATGCTTACTTAAAATACAAAGTTGGATCTAAAAAACTATGCATATTACATTCTAATGCAGAGAATTTACTTATGAACAAAACTTAATATTAGTTGTGAATTACATTACGCTGCAATGTTAACAATTGGAATTAAGATGTTACTAGAGAATGCAAAATCAAATTGCACATATAATGTTTAATGCATAATAAATTCCAAATACAAGTTAAATTTGATTTGAAATTTGAACAAAATTAAAAGTATACAATTGATCATTGGCATTAGCCTTTTGTTCATGAATCAAATAAATATAATATACCTCTAGACAATTATGTGTTTAATTTAATGTTAGAACTTAGATTATAGACTTCATGACATTGCTAGCACTATTAAGCCATTGAAAAATAAAATAATAAACATGGATATGATATTATAACAAAACACTACCTATACTCTCTTTCTCCTCCTTTAAGAGAAGTCCTTCTCAGCTAAGTAAGCAAATGAACAATCACCATTGTCTCTTGGTTTTCCTCAACACTTGCATCTACCCGAGATTGTGTGCCATCTATAGTGTGAGTATGATGAAAAAAAGGAACGTGATATCTTCTAATATTTTTCTCATGTGAAAATCCTTTATACTTAACCATATCATATATATATATATATATAAATTCCCATTACATTATGTATGAAACATTAATATATTATAACTTTCGCAGAGGTGGATAAACTGTGTAGAGGATTTGATCTCGACGTTTTGGGCTGAATAGCTCCCCCTTAAGCCTCTAATAATAATGACTACCTAAATAATAAAACATCTAAAAAAACTAACCAAATTAATTAACTAATGAAAAATAATTTTCATAAATACCAATTAATTAATACTACCAATTTTATTACCTAACTAATTGTTAAAAAAAAAATTATTTTTATTTTTTAAATTAATTACATGCTTGAATTGGTGTAGCTTGTGTCGGCACAATTCTGAATCTATCAGATATCTTTTTGTGGAGTGCAGGTTCATGCATGATGTTTGGAATTTATGTTGCTCAGAGTTAAAAATTGTTTTGCCATGGTCTGTTGGTGATTTCGTCCGGAGCATGCTCAACTGGTACAGGAATTGTAAAACTCATTTTTCTCTGCCTATTTTTGTTTCATAGGTGGTTTGGCATGCTTGGAATTGTGTTATCTTCCAGGAGAAAAGACCAAAGGTTGTTGCTAGTGCGGTGGTTGTTTTGAAGATGGTTCAGGCTTATTAGGATGGAAAAGGTACTCAGCATGATGCTAGAATCAGTGTCTTCTCCTTTAAAGTCAAACAACTGGTTTTGTTTTCCAATGGTGCTACACAGAATGGCTTATGTGCGACTGGTGGCGTAGTTTATTTAAATGAAGATCATTATTTTACTTTGCGTCTTAACTGTGGTAAAGGGACAAATATGAAGCCAGAATTGATGGCTCTTTGGTGCGTGTTGAGGTTGGCTATTATCTTTGTCTTAGTCGACCTTAAAGTGTTTGGTGATTCACGTGTGACCATTAAATGGGCAGCTGATGAATTTAAGATAAAAGTTATAGCACTTCGTCATTGGTGTCAGCATACAAGGCAAGAGATATCTATGCATGAGTTCATTTCTTTTGAACAAAACTTCAGGGAACATAACTCTATGGCCGATAAGCTGTCCAAGCAGGCTCTAGATGGTGTTGAAGGACACTTAATTTGGGAAGAATGGCTGAATGCATACATACAGGATATGGATGTGTGTTATTTTTATGATGAAGTTTTTGTTCTTTGTTTCATGCCTCTACTTTTTGTAGTCTAGAGAAAACTTATTTTGTGAAAAGATGTGAACTGTTGGATCCATCTTTTTGTTTTTTTTGTAAAGGTTGATATGCCTCTGATATCTATACATGGGACAATATAAATGTTCCAGAACAATCTTTGTACTATTTGATTCATTTTGAATAACAATAATACGTTTTTTTCTGCTAAAAAAAAGTAATTATATTATTTCTATATTATATAAATTAATTAATTAAATCAAATTCTAACTAATTAAAATTAAGAATAATGAAAAATAACATATTAATTGGAAAAATATCACATTAACTAATTTGAAATAATTTGCATATAATATTAATTAATTAGATTTATACTACTAATTTTTATATATTAAAAAGCCAATTCAAAAAAATAAACAAATTATATAAAAGAATTATTATTATTAAAACAAGCTCTAACTAATTAAAATTAAAATTTGTATTAATTGAAAATAATAATTAATTTAAAAGTATCACATTATTAATAATTAAAATAACTAATTCAAATTCAAATTTGTATTAATTGAAAATAATAATTAATTTAAAAGTATCACATTATTAATAATTAAAATAATTAATTTAAAAATATTTTTCTTAATACAAAATAAGAATTAGCTTAAAAGAATCACATTATTTATTTGGATAACATGGTGAACACCCTTAAATATTTTATTATTAAAAATTATAACATAAATCAATTAAGGACATCTAATTTTATACTAATTTCATTAATATAGTAATTAATAATACTAATTAAGTTTGGAGGCTAGCACACATATAAAATTAATCATTAATAAGGATTAGGTTAAACATGTAAAATAATAATTAATATATAAACTTAATTCATAAAAGCAAATCGACCTACATCTCAACACTACATGGATTATCTTAAAACTATTTATAACCAGCCATTGACTTATTATCAAAGTTGGGATTCTTTTGTATTAATATATATATATATAACCCATTAAATATTTATATTAAAAAAAACACTGGATTTCCCACGCAGAAAGATTACAAAACTGGTCTGAATGCCTGAAACAACTTGATTTTTCCTAATTCTTGAACAAATGAAACAAGAAGCCAGTCTTTCCCTATCTTATCAGAGATATTATAGCCATCATATACAGTAAAAAAGAGACTTTGGACACATATAGAGACATTCTACAGTCCCACAACAGCTAAGGAAAAATACTGAATTAGGTAGCCGATTTGAAAACAGACACCAGAAAACCTGAAACTGGAAAGCACATTACGGTTCAAACCGGAGACTTGCTTCCCGTAAGGAACTTAAAACAACAGACGAAACCCGAAGTTGCTGGAGCTCCTCCCATTTTTAAGTTACCCACTTGGATTTGAAGAATTGAAAGTTGGATTTCGAGTTTGGGATTTGAAGAATTAATAAATAAATTTGATTAATTAATAATTAAAATATACATTTGGCAATTAGTAAGGATTAATTGAGATTAGAAGTTGTAAATGGAAGGTCACAAGTTCAAATCCCCGTGGGTACTAGCTTACACTAATTTTTTTGTACAGAGTGGGCCCAACGGTTAAGAACATGTTTTTTCCTCCTAGGAGGTCACAAGTTCAAATCGAGAGGGGGTAGGGTATGTACTATATATTTTAGTATTTAAATCGTTATATTATTATTATTATTATTATAATCTCAATATTATCTTTTGGAATTAATATTTTTTTAACATTTATAAATATTTAAAATATATTTTTGTTAAAAAATGAAAATTAGTATTTTGGAATTAATAATATTTTAATACTTTCAAATATTTTAAAATATAATTTTGTTAAAAGAATTGAATTGGTATTTAAAATTGTGAAGTTGGTTTTAAAAGGGTTTTTATTTGTTTTGAAATTAATATGAATGCATACACTCCAAGGGTACAAATGTCAAGATCTAAGCTGATGTTTAACAAGAAATACTTTAATGCAATAGTGTTCCATGAGATGTGTCCAACACTTCTCTTCTAAGCCTCTAATGGCTCCAACAATCATTCTAATCCATGTACTCCACTTGGGTCCACTCTCATGCATAAGCATTGTCACAACCCTAACTGCCACAAGTCAACTCTATGCCTCCATGCAAGGATCCAAGCTATGCCACATTCTCTAGGACCCAATTCCCTCCTCTCTAGTGCCAAATGCTCTTCCTCCAATGTAGGGAATTCTCCAAGCAAGCAAACTTCTCCATGTGCTCAACATGTAAAATGTCACCAAGTTTTGTGAAGATATCCAACTCTCCAAGGAAGAATGTCATGCAAGGATCCAACTAAGGTCAAGAAACTAAGGAGTAATCCATCTCCAATATGCAAATCCATCATGAACATCTAGGGGTTGATCACACACCTTGGACCCCAAATCTCGTGAAGCATCCCTGAACATGGTGTAGACACTTTGGGACTAACCCCGAAAGTCAATACTCCCTCTTTATGAGGAATGCATTTTCACCAATACCTATCAACTCCTTCTACAACTCCATCAACCTATCACTTGCAAATAGGCTCCTATTGCGATCCCAACATCAATCATTGTCTCTTGAAAAGGAATTGAAACCCATCCATCAGAGGATGCTATCACAACATCTACAACCTACAAATAACATTGACCTCATGTTAATATGAATGAACATAACCCTAGATAATAAGATGCCTACCTAAGTCCACCAACCCTCAAGTCTACATCATAGGTAAAGATCTCTAAAAACCACATCAAGAGTTGTTCAAGACATCCTTGTGGGGAACCTCCAGCAATTAAATGATGAAAATGCATGATATATCAGAAATAACAGAACACAGAAGGGATTTATTGATCGTAGGCCACTTCGAGGGGGAAACCTCCTTTGAGAAATCTTAATACAAATAACTCGTGGATGCCTTCATCTGCCTCAACACATACTTATATACTAAATCTAAGCTAAACAACTATTACTCCCTATGAATGTGGGATAATACACTATACTCATGGGACGACTTACAAAGAATATGCATCCAACAACAATATACTAACAAAGTAAAGAGAAGGGTTGACACGAGTTCCTAACATCCCCTCCCCCTTAGAAAAATCTTTGTCCTCAAAGTTGTAGATGTGGAAATTGTTGTTGAATCTGAAGGAGTGATTCCCATGTAGCATCATCTGGTTGCATTATGTGCCACTGAATTAATACCTCTGTCATGGATCAAGAGAGAAGTTGATGAGTGCGCCTATTAAGGATGGCCTCTAGCTCCAAAATGATGGATCCTTCATTATCCAGTTCTAGTAAAACAGTTTGTGCTCTGATGTTGGTGCCAAGAACTTTCTTTAGACAAGAGACATGAAATACTGGATGAATGTGGGAAGAAGGAGGAAGTTCCAATTTATAAGCAACAGAACCAATCTTCTGAAGAACCTTATATGGCCCATAGAAATTTGGATCCAGCTTATGACGCCCTTTGAGTTTCAGGGAGGATTGCTTGTAAGGATGTAGACGAAGAAAAACCATATCTCCTACTTGAAAAGTGCGCTCAAAACGGTGCTGATCGGCTTGTTGTTTCATTTGATTTCTTTCCATGTGAAGATTGTCTTGCAAAATGTGAAGAATATGATCTTGTGTTCGAAGAACCGTGTCAACTGCCTGAACTGGTGAACTGTTGGGGGTGTATGGAAGAAGCACTGGCGGTGCCTGACCATAGACTGCTTCATATGGAGTCATTTTAAAGGCAATGTGGTAGGAGGTATTGCACCACTATTTAGCGAGAGGGAGCCACTTTGACCACTGATGTTGTTGTTCAAAGGTGAAGCAACGAATATAAGTTTCCAAACATTTGTTGGTAACTTCAGTCTGACCATCTGTTTGTGGGTGATACCCTGAACTCATCTTCATTTTAGTGCTAGTGTGGCGAAATAGTTCTGTCCAAAAATGACTGGTGAAAGTTGCATCGCGATTTGAGACAATGGAAGAAGGGATTCCATGAAGACGAAAGATCTAGTCCAAGAAAATATGTGTGACTGAGGAGGCAATATGGGGATGGTTGAGGGCACAAAAATGACTATATTTGGAGAGGCAATCAACCACAACCAAAATCATTGTCTTCCCTCCATATTTAGGGATTCCTTCATTGAAATCCATAGAAATATCTATCCAAATTCGTGTAGGGATGGGAAAGGGTTCAAGAAATCCCAAAAGGAGTTTCATTTCACCCTTGTTGTGTTGGAAGGTATCACATTCAGCCACCATCTGTTGAATTTTCCTTTTCATTCCCTTCCAAAAGAAGTTACACCGTGCCTGCTCATACGTTTTGAGGAACCTAGAGTGCCCTGCCGATGGAGAAGCATGGAGTTCATAGCAGACATCCTGTTGAAGATTTGTGTTCTGGGGAAGCACAAGACGACCCTTGTATCTCAAGGAAGCACCATCCCAAGAGTAATGCGGTACACCAGAAGGGTTGTTGTCCAACCGTTGGATGATTTGAGATAATGAGGAGTCATTGACATAGCCTTGCTAAACACATTGCAACCAATTTGGAACATGAATAGAAAAAGTTGAAAGAGAAACTTAGTCATCAAATGTGCGAGAAAGAGCATCTGCCACAAGATTGTACTTACCATTATTGTAAGTGATCTCATAGTCATAAACCATGAGTTTTCTAACCCATTTCGGTTGTGCTAGGGAGGAGACCCGTTGTTCCAGGAAATATTTCAGACTCTGGTGATCAATCTTGATGCAGAAATGATTCCCTAATAGGTATGGCCGCCACTTCTGTACTTCATGAAAAATAGCCATCATTTCCTTTTCATATGTAGAGGCGACTAAATTCTTACCGGAAATGGATTTGCTGGTGAACGCAATGGGATGTTAATCTTAAAGGAGAACTGTTGCTTGGTTTTGCAACCAATCTTGTGCAATGGGAACCTATCAACAATGTGATAGCAGTTTCAATATAGAAAGTAAAAACGATTATGAATTAAATCTAAACTAGCATGTGCATATAACAAATAAATTTAAAACAATTCATAGAAAGAACAAGAAATGAAAGAATGTTTTGTATTATAATACCTCAAATGGTGAGGATTTTTGGTGTTGAGAAGCTCCAAGGTTGAGATGCTCCAGGCTCCAATGGTCTCTTCTCCAAGATTGCTACAATGGTCAAGAACTCAAGAGAGATTTTGACAGCATGAGGATAGGATGATGGATGGATGGAAAGTGAGGAGCCCCTATCACCTTTTTATAGTTTTTGGTGATGGAGAATACCATTGTGGTTTTAAGGAAACCAATGGTATTGACCAACATGGTTTAGGTACCTTTTTTCTTCTTTTTTCCTTTTTTGAATATTTTGAATCTTTTTATTCCATTTTAATATTTTTGGGAATTCTTGACCCTTTTTTAGGGTTTTTTGTGTTTTTTGAGGAAAAATATATATTTTGAGAGGAAAAAAAAGGTGTATTATGGTCTTTTTGGTAACCTTTTGATGGCTTTAGAGGCTCAAATGGTGGAAAAGTGGACAAATGGGTCATGTGGATAAGGGAATGAGCTAGTGAGCACTTTTTGGGTGTTAACAGATTGCCCCCTGATGTGTGAGGGCAGGAGCTCATCGTATGGCCGATAGACATCATAGTTCTTTTGTCCTTTTCCTGGGATTTGGGGAAGAGAAGAGACCGGTTGGAGACTGGATCAACGACCCCTTGGAAGCTGCAAAAACTGAAAAAATATTACATGGCCTCAAAATGAATGAGGAATAATCTCTGATAATGGACAAGGCGGGCATACCCATGCTCATATCAAGACATATACATAACAATTAGTCCCAAGAAGGGGGAACTGAATAATACATAAAAAAATATGCTGGTACATCATAATGGTCCAGAGAGGACACAATTCTAGGACGTACTCATGATCATGACATGACTGATCTCAATAACTGATACACTGGAAATGCAACAACCGTTCCGAATAAGGTTTCAGGAGGGTTGATGAACTGCTGAAACTAAAGGTGTCCAACATCTGTAGAGACTCAACAACTATGAGTCGACTCTTAAGGAGTATATGTAACTGTATACTTGAGGGAGTATAAAACTGGGGTACACCTGAATACTGTTGCTATGCGCAACCTGGATATCTATAGGAAAATGTAACTGGTTGTTTCCATAAGTAGACTCTCAAATGTGGAAGAGTTAGGTGGTATCCGGGGTCTTCAACAAATAACTGAAAGGAGCAATACCCTGTGCGAGTCTCAACGATGCGATCAAGGTGTTGAAGTCGAGCATGTGAGAAACAACCATTTGGAGAGGCACTGAGGACTCTTCTCGAAATGATTCGTAGGCACTCATCATAAATGGTGATGAGTCCAAGGCACAGGGACCTCTAGGTCTATCCTCTGGAATAAATTTGGTTGGCGTCGACAGAGGGAGGCCAGCAACTATCAAGGCAATGATGTTTCCTTGATAGGAGTGTGAGGTGTACAACCGAAGTGGGATAGTACTGATGGTAGGACTGACATATTGTGGGGATGGGAAATAACTGAGGTCATAGAGTGGGTGGACTCAAACTTCCTTTGTTCAGAGTATGATGACATGGTTGACCTGGCAGCATAGGAAACTGACTTATAGGTGTGGGGATCATAGCTTTAAGGACTGAAGGGTATGTATTGTAGATTGGAGTGACTCTAGGGGGACAAGCTGATGGGTGTTGTAGAGGGACTCTCAGGGTGACGTACTGCAGAATACTCTGAACAAAGGCGACACAAATGGGGAAGCTGCCATATGAATAGACATGATTTGTTGTGGCGCCGAGAAGCACCATTGGGTCCTTATTCGTAGTTTTAATGAGCTCCAAGAAGGGATAAAAGTGTGCTCTTAAATGGTACTGTCCTATGGATTTTGTGAGCCCAGGACTGTTCGTGCTCATGAGTGTTTTCATTTTTAAGGAGTTTGAAAACGATAAGAAGACTCTGCAGTGGTGGTGGCGTACCGTCTTGTGGATTTATACGAGCCCAAGATGGTGATTGCTTGTGGTCGCTTTCATGTTTAGAGAGTCTGAAAGCGGTAAGTGGACTCCATTGGTGTTCTTTTTCGTAAGTTAGTCTCCAAGGCCCGAAAAAGCATAAAATGATGCAAATAGAACACTCTTCTAGCCGATGTGACTAGAGTATTCATTTTTCATAATTAGTCTACAAGGTCCGGAAAAGGGGTAAACTTATACCAGGGAGACGCCCTTTTAGATACGTTTAGTGAGCATGAAAGGAAGCAAGGTTGCTCGGCGATCTTTTCATTGTTTTTAGGAGTCAGAAAAGAGCTTAACAGAAACTCCCTAAGTGCATTTTCGTAAAAGAATTGCTCGGGCCGAAAAAGGGGTAAAATTATACCGAACAAAAAGGTTTTGATGATAGTGAGAAATTGTCTCACGCATCGTCATGAGTGCGGAAAACTGAATCCGGTGACATAAAGATCATCAAACACGGGCAACGGCCGATGTGGCACGCAAACCAAGGCGACGAGGGGCATGAAAAAATGCCCAAAAAATCTGGACGTGAGAGCGAGAAATGATCTCAAGCATCATCATGAGTGCGGAAAACTGAATACGGCGATATAAGACTTGTCAAAAATGGACGATGGCCGATGTGGCATGCAAACCGAGGCGAGGAATTTTCTGAAAAGACAAGGATCGCGTACCTGGTAATCATTGTTGAGCTGAGAAACAAGGAGCTGGGAGTCCAAGAAAACGCTAAGGTGACTTATGCTCATTTGGAGAGCAGCAGCCAGGAGACCGGTCATGACGTCATATTCAGCTTGGTTGTTGGTGGCGGCACCTATGCACACTCCGTCGATGTGGATCAATTCATGTGAAGGGGAATATATTACCCAAGCTGCAGAGGCAAGATTGGGGGACCAACGGCTTGCACCATCAGCGAAACCAATGTAGCAAAGTGGAACAGGATCCATCTGTGGTCATGCAGGAAAAACAAATTTTTAGGTTTTTGTATTTTTTGTAAAAAACAAAATAAGACTGTACAATTATGAACGATGTGTCCATCAGATTTTCTATGGGTAAAATCGCTTGAGGTACAACACGTTGCGTGGGTTGCGTAGGGGGTTTCCTTCTGAGTCGGTCAGAATATATGTCCCCTGCCTGAGGCAGGTATGTATAATGTATGGGCCTTGCGACATGGACACAAACTTTCCTTTTCCCGTTTTGTCATGAGCTTGATCATAGGCGAGGACAAGGTCCCCTTCATTAAAAGTTCTTGCGTGGACATGTTTGTTGTAACTCAGTTTGGATCGGTTCTTTGCGGCTTCCATGGTTTGGAGGGTTGTGCAACGATCTTCATCGGCTTGCTCCAAAAGTAGTAAGCATTGCTCAATTGGTGAAGTGTCCGGTAGGAGTTCAACAGCCATGTGTAGGGCTGGAATCTGGCACTCAATGGGGAGGACAGATTCGACACCGTGAACTAAATGGAAAGGGGTAAAACTGGTTGCGGTTTTGGTTGACGTGCGGTATGCCCATACTGCCGGAAAGAGCATGTGATGCCAATTCGATTTGTGTTTGTCGACAGTGCGCTGGAGGATGGTCTTCAAAATTTTGTTAATCGCTTCGACTTGGCCATTCCCTTGGGGGTAGTAGGCGGAGGAGAAATGGTGTTCAAATTTAAGTAGGGTTGATAACTCTCTCCAAACGGCATCCTCAAAGTGAGAGCCGTGGTCTGAGACGAGTTGTTTTGGTACTCCAAAACGAGCAATAACATGGTTGAGGAAAAAATGTGCTGCAGTGTCGGCTTTGCAATTGTAAGTTGGCATGGATTCCGCCCATTTGGTGAAATAATCTACGGCCATAATGATGTGTTTATGACCGTCGGCTGACGTGGGATTGCAATCTAGGAAGTCGATGGCCCATTTGCAGATTGGTCTGACAGTGACGACTGGATGAAGGGGGGCGGGTGGGGTTCTTGCCTTAGGGGCAAAAAGTTGGCAGTTTTGAGAATGTTTGACTGCGGTGATGCAATCAATAAATAATGAGTGCCAAAAGTAACCTGCGCGGATGATCTTTTGGGCAGTGGCCATACCAGAGAAATAGCCCCCGCAAGCACCTCTATGGCATTCATTAAGGACTTGTTCTGCTTCTTCATGAGAAAGGCAACGTCGTAAGATGGTATCGACGCCACGTCGATAAAGTACATCGCCTAATAGGAGATATCGGGGGGCGTGGTGTCGTATACGACGGCGTCTGTCACGGTCAATGTTGGGTCGAAATTTTTGTGTGCGGAGGTAGATTAAGCTGTCGTCGTACCACGGGTCATCAGAGGAAATGATGAAAATATGGTCATCAATGAGGTCCGTTTGGATAGCGGGTGATGATGAAGATGATGGGAGATCTGTGATGAGTTGAGCAAGTGCTAGGGCCTTGGTGCTCTTTGGGGTTTTAAAAGTTAGGTCGTATTCTTGCAGGATAATCACCCATTTAGCTACAAGGCCTTGAAGGAGGCGACGTGTCAAGAGGTAGACCATTGGGTTTGAATTGGCAATAATTGTGGTATGGTTGAGGAGAATGCAGTGGCGCAACTTCTGGACTGAAAAGACGACGGCGAGGGCCATCTTCTCTTCGTGTGGGTAGCGCAATGGTGGGCCAGATAATGTTTGGCTCACATAGTAAATGACATGCTCTTGGCGAGCAGTATCTTCTTGGACAAGTACTCCAGACACGGCATAGTCGGATGCCGAAACATAGAGGATGATATCTTTTGTGAAATCTGGGGGAGAGATCAACGGGGCGTTCGTGAGTGCTCTCTTTAAGTCGGTGAATGTTGATTCTACTTGTTGGTCCCATATGAAGCGGGTATGAAGGCATAGTAGACGAAGAAAACTGTGAACCGTTGTGGCATAGTTGGGGACAAAGCGGCGGAGGAAGTTGGACCTCCCTTGAAGGCTTTGAAGTTGTCTTAAGGTACGGGGTGACGATAAGTCGATAATAGCTTGGAATTTCAAGGGGTCTAAAGTGATGCCTTTTTCGGAAATGATGAAGCCCAATAGACGCCCTGCAGGAACGCAGAAGACACACTTGAGAGGGTTCAAGCGGATTTTATATTTTTGGCAACGTAGGAAGACTTGGCGAAGATTGTCTATGTGGTCGGATCATTTTTTGGATCGAGCAGTGAGGTCATCCAGATAAACTAGTATAATGTTAATCAGGTCATGGAAACAATAAGTCATGGCTCGCTGGAAAGTGGCTCCAGCGTTCTTCAGACCGAAAGGCATAACATTATAAGAAAAGGTGCCCCATGGGGTAGTAAAAGAAGTCTTGTACTGATCCTCCTTGCGGATCTTGATTTGGTTATAACTGGAGAAACCGTCCATGAAAGACAGTACCTCGTGGTCGACACAAGCATCAACGAGCTGGTCGATAAATGGTGTGGGGAAGTTGTCTTTGGGACAAGCTAGATAAAGATCCCGGAAATCAGTACAGACGTGAATGGTGCCCACTTTCTTGTTTACTGGCACTGGGTTTGAAACCCAGGTGGTATAGGCAATAGGATATATGAATCCTGCTTTTTAGAGTTTCTCAATCTCATCCTTAACAGCTGGGAGCTTAGACGGGTGAATGGACAGGAGGCACATTGGGCCAAGTGTCGATGCGATGTTCTACAATGTTGGGATCGAGGCCAGGCATCTCGGTATAAGACCAGGCGAAGACATCACGAAACTCTTGGAAGAGTTTCTTATATGCCTAAGTCTCTGCTTGAGTGCATGATGTGCCTAGCGAGATGAGCTCAGGTTTTCCGGGTGTGGTGGAAATGTCGATTTGTATGATAGGGGAAATGTTGGACATATTCCCCTCTTCGAAGGCATCTGGTGCTGGGATGGGGTCTTTGAACCAATCAACCTTAGTTGGTATAAAATCCTTTGATTCGACTGATAGTTGGTTTTCCGTGGTGGATGTAGACGCCTTAGGGAGGAAGTACGATCGATGGTGCATATTATCCCAAGGTTAGTCCGGTGCAGTGAGTGTTTCTAGAATTTGCTCGTCAGTACGAAAGTAATCAGACCATAAATCAACTGGTTCTGGTTTGTATGTGGTTGAAATCATATAGATGGTATTGATTTCTTCCGAAGAAGATGAATTCGGAGGGTAGATTTCCTCGATGAGGGGAGGAGATATCTCTAAGTCGGCATTGTTCATCTCGTATAAAGCTGCTCTATAATCTGGGAGATCAGGACAATGATGTGAATAATGGCCATAAATGCCGCATATCGCACAAGGGTGGTTAGTGCGAAGTGTTTTGTCGCGAGGTTGAGGAGGTGGTTCAATCCTTATCACTGGGATTCCGGTGTCGTCATCCAACATATTCATATGTTCTTGGAGTGCATGTAATTGTGGACATTGATGAGTGGCATGGCCTACGTCGTCACACAACGAGCACTTAGGGGGAATGCGAATAGTTGGGGGGTTCTTGGCTACCTTGGGGGTTGATAGGGGGGGTGTGAGTTATGGGTCCAGTGTTATAAGTTTGTGGGCCTCTACCCCCTCTGTTTCAGAATGGAGGTGGGGCGTTCCTAGACGTTGATGCCGTAGTCATTATTGGGGGTGGTATTTTTTGCAAATGAGTGACAGGAGGGGGTGGGCGGTTGGTAGTGGCGATGGGTTGCACCGGTTGTAAAATAATAGTCGGAGTCGGCGGGGGGCTCGGAGAAGGTAAGTACCATACCGGTAATCCTAATGTTAAACTAGGAAGGTTGAGTGTAGCCATTACTGGCGAACTGACAACTCCGGAAAATGAGAACAAGAATGGGATAGTATGAATTGGCGTTGCTCTGATATGAGTAGGTACTGTGGGTGTTTGTGGCAGTGACGAGGGCTGTTGTGTGGTGTGTGATAGGGTGCACAAATCAGATGTTTTTGTTATCGGTAAAGGTGGTGGGATCGATGGAAATGTGGAAGTCATAGGTGACTCGGTGTAGATTCCAGGACCAATTGACGAGACAAATGATGTCGGTGCAGTTTGAACAGTTTGTTCAATCATTGGCAGCACATTTTGAGGGGCTACAAGGGTGTTAGGATCATAATATGTGAGTTGATCAATTTTGATAACGTGTCCTTCATGTGGGAACATCATGAGGCGGAACATAGATGAAGCAACGGCTTTCATTTTGTACATATAGCTATGTCCAGGAAGGAGGTTGTAGTCGAGCCGGGCATTGATCACTTCGATGTTGATGAGAACCAATTTGCCGCCTAGTTCTACGGGTACGTTCGCTAAGAGGCCTCGTGGTTGAGCTGAGCACCCATCATAAGCTCGTAATGCTATGGTGGATGGTTGTAAAGTGGGGGAGCCAAGTTTCTGCCACATAAGAGTGGACATAACGCAGGTTGAAGCCCCTTCATCGATGATGCATCGATGCACAACAAGGTTGCGAATGTTTACGGATACTTGGAAGGCTAAATTTGATGGCAATCGAGGTTCGGATTGGTTCTAAGTCGAAGGCCATCATATGTGTGTCGTTAGGATCTACTCCTCCGATGGCAGACAATAGTAGTTTTCGTTGTGCAGGGCATGTTTTCAATACCTCTAAAGCAGACAGAGCAGCGGGGGATTGTGCTAAATCTTCCACGACATTATAATTGGATTTTGTGCGAGCATAAGGATTGTTGTTAATCCTTCGCAAAGGTATGCGAGGGATTTTAGGTCCTTCGTCCAACGACATATTTGGTATGCGTAGTGGTTGATCTGATGGAAGGGGGGTGGATGCATCAGTGGGCGGAGTTTCCGGGGGTGGGCCGTACTTATTCCTGCGATTCTGGAGGTTGATGTCATTGGATGACATCATTAATAAATGGTGTGTGCCTGAATCCGTATGCTGATAATCAGTTGCGGCATAGGTGATTTGTTGCTAAGGTGCAACAGATCCTTGTGGGGGATCCATTGGGCGGGCATTTACTACTCCCTAGTTTGGCAATGGATTTTGCAATATCATGGGTTGTGGTTGATTAGGTGGAGCTGGTTGTCCAGCGTGGCCCTGGCGTTGGGCATCGTCAGCCCAAAGCTTACGTGCTTTCTCTAAATGGGGGCAGTTGTGAGTGTAGTGGCCATAGAATCCACATATAGAACATGGATGGTTTGTTCTCAGGTTATTGTTTTTCGCCTGTTTGGGAGGACGATCAGGATTCTGGTTGGGGGGAGCAGCGTTGTTATTATTTGGAGGATTAGGTGGTGGTGGACCTTGATTATGTTGCTGGTTGTTTCCGCGGTTATGTCCTCTTCCGCGGTTTTGTTGTCCGCCCTGGTTGCGTTGGTTGTTTTGGTGTTGGGGCTGATTGTGTTGTGTGTACACTTGCCCTTGAGTAGTGGGATGATTTTGGGGTGCCGCAGGTGCGGGAGTAGGTTGCGGTGGATAGTAAGCTGGTGGGGCTGGAGGAGGTCCAGTTGCCTGCTGGGGTTGTTGGTAACCCTGAGCTATTGGAAGTGTTGGGTTAGCTGGTGTAGCCTGTTGGGGGTAATACATTGGTTGGGTCGGTAAGTGAGTTGGGTTCTGGTCGGCCGGTTGGTTATAGTATGTGGTTGGTACATAGGTCGATGGCGCTTATCCGCAGCAATATGGTGGACAAGAGGGTCCATGAGTGTGATGAGTCTAATTCGTTGGAGCGTATGAAGTCGTAGCTCCAGAATTAGATGTATCCCTAGAGAGGTCTGGGGTGTTTATGGTGTTCACTATGCTAAAAGGTTTATTTTGTGCCATGACTTGGTCGATAATACCATCAGCGGCGTGTGATGCCCCCGGAGCGTCACCTCGTGAAGAATCGCTTCGGGGGGCATCTAGTATGATGGTGTAGATATAGCCGGACTGGGCATAAATCAGGTCGAACTACTGAGCTTTTAAGATAGCTTCTTCTTCTGACTGGGGTTGTTCGAAAGCTACATCTTTGGCTATGAGGGGTAGGAGTGATTTGAGGAACTAATCCAAAAAGATACGGTCGTCCAGTTTAATCTTGCAGAGGCTACGATGCTTACGCCACTCATGGATGTGAACGGTGATATGGGTAGCCGTGTTCTGTCTACAAGACATAAGTATTTCAACTCCTACATCATAGCGTACAGGTAGTTGAAAAAACTGGAGGAAAGTTGAGGCAAGGGACGTGAATGTGTTGTGGGTCCCATGTGGTTGCTCAATGTACCACTTGGTGGTAGAGCCAGTGAACGTTCATTGTAACAGTCGCAGTCTAATGGAATCATCTACTATGGAGTTAGAGGAACACCATAGGTGAAAAGACATGATGTGGTTTTGGGGATCTTCCCCAGCTTTTCCTTCAAACTTTGGTATGTATGAGGGAAGCTTGGTGGGAATGGGTGGCCACGTGGGGTTGTGTCTAATAGGATCATTGGTTAACCTGGCTAGGTATGGTAAGTTCAAACTGGCCATGTATGGTAGACTAGCAGATGGGTGTGTAGTGGTGACTGGGACATAACTGTTCATAGTAGCATTATGTGGTGGTCCAGCCCCCCCTAAAGGTATGCTAGGTATGGAAGGGATGTGTCCTCCAACCAATGTGGTGTGGGAAGGGCCTATGCCCCCAAGTGCAACATGGGTTGTAGAGGGGTTAAGAATGGTTCTAGGAATCCCTGGGATCTGGGTTGTTGTAATGAGTGGGGGTGTGACCCCTATGTTGGGCATACCCATAATAGGTGGTGGTTCTGTGTTGGGCATTCCTAAAGGGGGAATGGCCCCTATATTAGGCATGCCTAAGGGGGTTGTGGTTACTGTGGGTGGCACAGTAGTAGTAGGGTTTGTCGATGTATCGCCAATAGCACTGGTGAAAAGGGGGTCATATTGTGATCCAGCCATGGGGTTGGTTGGTGATGTCTCAGTAGGGTGTTCCGATTCAGCCTCAGAATCAGATGTGAAATGAGGCACGTCAGAATCGGATGACTGTGTTCTATACCGATGACGTGTCGAGTCAAGGGACAATTCCCTATGTCGATGACATGTAGAGTCAAGTGTACCGAATTGAAGGGGTTCGCCCTGAAAATGGCGGGATCGTCTTAAATTCTCAATGGTGAGAAATGTATAAAAAATGTCAGTGGATGGTGGTGATATAAAAAACTCAAAACCCTAGCGCAACAATGTGTGCAAGAGGGGAGTGAAAAATAATGGCTCACAGGCCAACAACCAACCTCAAAAGCACTTATTATAACAGTTGTGCTCTAATAAGTGGAGGGATTCAAAAAGTGGTCAGAATACCAAAGGTCAAACAGTTCCTAGAAAAAAGTGGTGCTCACTAGACCAAAGGTGGGTATTGTATCATGCAAACACCTAACTAGAAGTATTGTGAGTTGACAAACGATATTCTCTGCAAAGTGATGAAATCCAAGTCAGACAATATAGAGTGTAGAATCAACGGCTAGATATCCCCCTACTGGGAGGGACACCGGGTAGACAATCCTAGAAGTATGGCTACTAAGATACCCCGTTCATGACACGTTCGGTTGGGTGAATCTGCAGTTTGGTTCTATCACCACTGTACTCCCATATGGGTAGTACACCGAGAACTGCGAAAGGTATCCTTCGGTTACTGAATGGATTGTGGTATTCCACTCAGGATTTTGAAACCAATCTGGATACTTCAACCCTCCTAAGGGAGAGGCCTTCCCGATAAATTGGTTGATAACCGTGTCAAAATTATAAGGGATTTTCGGTACCCTAAAGGACAACCACTATGTCTCAAATGTAAATAGTTGAGGGGTGTTATTGGAACACCTATCCCCTCAATCCTACCTAACTACAAGATTCTTTTAAGTGCTCCCCAAGTGGGGTTAAAAAGGTTTGTTGAGTTAAGGTAGATTTTAAGGCTCAGTTAATTAAAAATGTGGCAGATTGGGTGCACGTGTGATTATTTAACTGAAAATGATTTGCCTCGCTTGGGCGATTGATTACAAATGAAAGAAAAGACGCTTCCAGTTTGCAAAAAATAAAGGCATTTTCTGAAATGTAAATGCTTTAAAAAACAATTAAAAAATGATGGACTTTTGAAATAATTTTAAAGGAAAGCAAATAACATAAAAATTTCAAGAAGTAAATGGATTTCTTAAGAAATTGCTTGGGCAAACTACTGAGCAAATTAACAGTGAAACCTATGATCTAAATAGAATGCTAAAAATCTTTGTTTCACTTACTGAAATTTTTTAAAAAGATTTTTTAATGGAGCATATGTAAATAGAAAGTGATTCGCTATGGCTCTAATAATGCTGGAAAATAAGCTAAATGGACAAAAAATACAGCAAAAAATTTCTAAAAATTGAGACGAATTCAGGAAAACAACATTGTGGGTTTTAGGGAAAAAGCCGCGATGTGCCACGTGGGTTTGAGCCACAAAGCCGCGATGTGCAGCGTGGAAAATGGCTGCGAAGCCGCGATGTGCAGCGCGGAAAATGGTCGCGAAGCCGCGATGTGCAGCGCAGAAAATGGCCGCGGCGCGCCGTACAAAAAAAGACTGCGAGGCCGCGATGAGCCGCGCGACTGTCGGGCAAAAAGATGCGATGCGAAAGCCGAAAAACGGACGCCAAAAAACAAACCCGAAAATGGAAATTTCAGGTTGTTAATGGCTACAAAAAGGGCCAAGATCTAGAGCAGCAATGGATCTGCTGCCTAGTATGGCAGATCTGTAAATTAAAATGATTTAAAACTAACAAAAACTAAGATCTAAAGCAAAAAACCAAGATCCAAGAATTCAAAGCCAGCGGAGTCACCAAAAACTGTTGCTTGGTTTTGCAACCAAGCTTGTGCAATGGGCACCTATCAACAATGTGATAGCAGTTTCAATATAGAAAGTAAAAACGATTATGAATTAAATCTAAACTAGCATGTGCATATAACAAATAAATTTAAAACGACTCATTGAAAGAACAAGAAATGAAAGAATGTTTTGTATTATAATACCTCAAATGGTGATGATTTTTGGTGTTGAGCAGCTCCAAGGTTGAGATGCTCCAGGCTCCAATGGTCTCTTCTCCAAGATTGCTACAATGGTCAAGAACTCAAGAGAGATTTTGACAGCATGAGGATAGGATGATGGATGGATGGAAAGTGAGGAGCCCCTATCACCTTTTTATAGTTTTTGGTGATGGGGAATACCATTGTGGTTTTAAGGAAACCAATGGTATTGACCAACATGGTTTAGGTACCTCTTTCCCTCTTTTTTTCTTTTTTGAATATTTTGAATATTTTTATTCCCTTTTAATATTTTTGGGAATTCTGGACCCTTTTTGAGGGTTTTTTTGAGGAAAAATATATATTTTGAGAGGAAAAAAAGGTGTATTATGGTCTATTTGGTGACCTTTTGATGGTTCTAGAGGCTCAAATGGTGGAAAAGTGGACAAATGGGTCATGTGGATAAGGGAATGAGCTAGTGAGCACTTTTTGGGTGTTAACAAGAACAACACCAAGTCCATTGTCGCAAGCATCACTCTCGATAGTGAAGGGCTTGGAAAATTCAGGCATAGCTAGAACGGGTGTCGTACACATAGCTTGTTTCAGTTTTTCAAATGCACACTCAGTAACATGTGTCCACATAAAAGAATCCTTTTTAAATAGACCGGTTAATGGAGCTGCAATCTTCCCGTAATCCTTGAAAAACTTGCGGTAGTAGCTAGTCATCCCAAAAAACCACGAAGGCTCTTGAGTGTCTGAGGATGTGGCCAATTTTTCATGCCATCTATTTTGGCAGGATCCACGTGAACCCCTTGCGCTGAAATAATATGCCCTATATAATCTACTTCCTCCTGTCCAAAAACACATTTAGACTGTTTGGCATGGAGATGATGATCAAAGAAAAGTTGCAGTACAAGATCCAGATGTTGGAGATGCTCAGCCCATGTTTTACTATAGATGAGGATATCATCAAAGAAGACCATAATGAATTTCCGCAAGTAGGGCCATAATATTTTATTCATCAATTCCTGGAATGTGGAAGGAGCATTAGTGAGGCTAAAGGGCATGAAAAAAAACTCATAGTGTCCATCATGTGTGCAGAAAGTTGTTTTAGGGATATCATCCTCATGAACCTAAGTTTGGTGATACCCAGAACAAATATCAAACTTGGAGAAAAAATGAGCACCATGAAGCTCATCAACAACATGAATTGGAAACTTATCCTTGATTGTGAGGTGATTAAGTTCTCAGAATTCAATGCATAGGTGCCATGACCCATCTTTTTTTTGGACAAGAAGAACTGGTGAAGAAAAGGAACTGGTACTAAAACGAATAATACCTTTCTTCAGTAAGTCCCTAACAAGCATCTCACTCTCTGTATTTTGGTGAAATGGGTAGCGATAGGGGCTGATGTTGGGAGGAATGATTATAGGAAGGAGCATAATATGATGGTCCTCTGGTCTTGAAGGTGCAAATCCCACTGGTTCAGCAAAGACACATGCATATCTATTCTAAATTTGTTGTAGATCCAAAGGAGTAGTGGAGACCGTTGATGGTTGCATTTGAATGGAATGGAGCTTAGCGATGACACCATGTGAATTCTTCTTAAGGATATTTTACATGTGATGTGAACTGATGATGCTGAGAGACCTTGGTTGTAAGCCCTTCAATGTGTGTTTTTTTCCATTGACTGAAAACTGCATCCAAAGTTCAGCAAAATTCCATACGATGGAGTCAAGTGTGCGTAACCATTGAGCGCCCAAAACCACATCACATCCGCTTAAGGGAAAGGAAAACATGTTAGAGCGCAAGCTATAATCTCCAATAGAGATACACAAATTGTGACACTTCCCCTTGCAAGGTAAGGTGCCCCCATTGGCAATCATGATCTTTAGAATTTTCTAACTAATAATAGAAATGAAATCAAAACTAGGCAAACTAAAATAAAACATGCTAAAAAGTATGTAAACAAAAGCTTTTGTAATGTTCAGAAGTGAACTTATTTAGTCTATCTACTCTAAGCTAACTAGTGAAGACACATGCTAAGTAAAATAAAAAATCCAACGTAACCTTTCACTCAATGGGTCAATCTGTCTTCCTGAGTATTTGATGATAGACCAAGTCAATGACAAATTGATGAAGTGATTAAATGATGGGGTTTTAATCAATCCTTGATTGGTATTTCGAAAGGGATTATGATGCCAAAGGGTGAACTCAAGACAAGGTTGAGACTCACCTTTACAGGCTTGCTCTACCCAAAGGTTGATGGGATGGACACTTTGAAAAAAAACATTCACCAGACCATGATGTATGAGAAATGGTGAGAGAGAGTCAAGAGACACTTTGCAAGAGATTTGCTGGCACGTGTCAATTTCTCCTCCTAGAAATTTGATCATAGAAGTGCAAATTAACATGATGATAGATACCAAGAAAGGGGCTGGGAGGGTGGAGTGAGAAAATGTATTTTTACCCATATAGTTTATAATTATTGACCTTGAAATATGATGAAAGAAAAGGATTTGCAAATTATTGATGCTATTGATTCCATGAATAATTTCAAGATTAGGAATGAGGTCAATGTTTAGCTTTGAAAGATGGGGTTTTAATCGATTATGATCGATCACTTCGTCGTCTTGAAAATCCTTATGAGATAAATTATAATTGTTTTTTTCCAAGGATCCATGACAATTATTACCCAAACATTGATCAAGATCTAGGGAGTGCTCTTGGAAATTTAACTTTTGACAACTCACACCATGTTGATTCATAGCTACACAATAATTTGATGAGTCCAAGCACATAGAGGCTTCAATACCAAAATATTTCATCAAAGGGAAAAGATTAGAAGATGAGGGAGAAATATAAGATTCGCTTGATGGCTACAACAAGGTGAAGTATTGAGAGGTATCTTGTCCCATAAACAAGATAGTTGACTCCAAATTTTTATGAGCCGAATATTTCAGGGTTTGGAAATTATTGCAGTTATCAATAACACCCATAAACCCTAGTTTAATACAAAGGTCAACATTATCTTCAAAAGGAGGGGGCTTAACATGACTTCCTTTACCCATGCATTTAACCAAGAAATCCTGATCAAGGATAGAATAAGGAACATTATCAACATTAGATGAATTAGTCTCAAAATTCTTTGAGAATTCCCCCTAACTATTCATACATTGATTCCGGGTTGAAAAATGTTCTAAAGAAGATTGCTCTTGATGAGGTTGATCAACAACCATACCATCATCATGTGATTGATCTTCACTGGACTTTTATTAATCTCATTTGAGGATGGGTTAGACACTTCTTCCAAAGTTTCCTCATTATGACTTTCACAAGAGTTGGTTATATCCAAGTCATCATTTATACCTTGTTCAGGAAGTGAAGATAAAGAATTTAGAAAGATCCTTTGCATATCTCTTTTGATTTATGCTTGGGGTTTGAAAGAATTATTTTAGAGATAGTTTGGAACTTCCTTGTTTATTGAAGGTTCACTCATCAGTCAACTTGCAGAGACTTGAACAACTACTTGGGAAGAGACTTAATCCATTTGACTAGGGAAAACATCAAATTTTTTATCATTAACCCCCTGATTATCCTCACATAATTTATTTTCAACTACATAATGATCACATGATTGTTGTCCTAAGGATGGATGATTATTTTCCCCCATTTATCTAAGAACTTTGATTCAAAAAGACTATACCCTATGATACTTCCGGTTCTTAGATTTAAATACTAGCCACAGGCTTTCCCATCTAAAGTAGCAACGAATAATTTAATACAATAAACAAATTGATACATGAATATGGAAATAAAACCGATATATAAGATGTATGATACATCTAGTGATACATCACACATAAAAAATGAATCGTGTCGTGGATCTTGAGTCCCCAGCTCACGAATCCCTAAGAAAATCTAGTCAATGTATCTCATGTACAATGAAATAAAGTAAATAAAGTAAACTATGGATTCCCTCTACCCCTTTTATGGGCAAAGGTAATTGCTCTGGTAATGGCTCTGCCTCTAGAGTTATAATGCCCAAGCTGTTGTGGGGGTCGTCTTGGACTATGCCATCCTCCAAAAGTTCCTAGAAACTGATGTTCTCTAGAAGAACTAGAAGAATGATGAGGTAGTAGACCCTCATCAAGTCCTCTACCATTGCTACTACTACTACTGCCCATATATCTGGCTCCCTCTGACTAAGACTGTGGTTGTGAAACTAGTGGTTCCGGTGGTGGCACACTCTCAAAGTCCTCATCCTCCCATGTCTCACTCTCCATGTTCTGTGTATCATCCTCTAACCAATTAGGGGCTGCATCCATAATAGGTTCCTTAGTCTCCACTCTCCACGAAGTAGTGGTGTCAATCCCATCCAATGAAATGGCCTCCACATCATGTTTTTTCTCAATATGCTTCATCCACAGCCTGAGATTGTAGGAGATGTAGACTAGATCATTCATGTGTTGGGTATCGAACCTATATGAGGATCATAAATTTATCAAATTAGAATACATAAGTTACTCAAGGGACATAAATTACAAGCTATAATTAATTTAGAATTTAATTTGAAATTCTCTAACCTATTGCTCTTCTTGGTGTGTATTTTTTCAAATACACTCCAGTTGCGCTCACAACCAGAAGAGCTACATGTCTGGCTAAGCACCCAAACAACAAAATTTTGGAGATGAGGTACTCATGAACCATAGGTTTCCCATCAAGTATATACAATGAATTGGGGAAACATAAGAGAAGACATTGAAAATTTGAAATTCAAAGCAAAGAAAGTAAAGAAATTGAAATTTGAAACAAGGTGAAGCTTACCTAGCATTATGTTCTTCCTGTCACTAATAGGCATTTCAAACCCAAATGTTCCCATGGCTCTCCTATAGACTTCCAAATCTTTGGAAATATTTGAACAGCCAACTGCACTTGGCACCATCCCGTGGACACACTCCAAGAACCCATCCTTTACCTCTGCATCAAACCTGAAGCCATATGAGAAAGAGAATGCAGGGTTGAGGTATAGCCCTACAGCATGAATGGGGAAATGAGTGTATTGTTCCATCATAGATCAATCATCCCACATATCAACTTTTGTTCTGCATGCACCTCATCCCCCTTGTTCGCATAATAGGAATGATGGTCATTTTGGCCCTACCCATGGGCTCATACAGGTATCCCATTATGGGATTTTCTCCTTCAACCAAGCAAAGAACCTTTACCAAAGGTTCGTTGATGGTACACACCTCCTTCAACCCATCCCAAAAACTCTCTTGGTATGACACTAGCTTGAATATGTCATGTCCCTCTAGTTTAGTGCTAGTTGATAAAGCATGCCACTCAACTGAAAGGAACATATTCTGCAATTCCCACATAGAAGTAAGTAGAGACATAAGAGATATGAAACTAGTGGAAAAACGAGTGATGGCAGGATGCACCAACTCCTTGTCACCAGTGAACTGACTCATCAAGCTAAGCACAAAAGCAAGATTGTATATAAATTTAGTGATGCTTCTTTCTAAATCAATGGCAATATCCCTGATAAAATCAATCTTTCCCATATATTCTAAAATCAAGTCAATGCAATGTGCTACACAAGGAGTCCAAAAAAATGTAGGATACTTGTCCATAAGCATCCTATTAGCTGCCACATAATTCGCAACATTGTCCATTATGACTTGGACAACATGTTGTGGACATATCTATCGAATGAACCCATCCAACAACTGACATAGTAATGCTGCATATTTGATTTGTGCAGATGCATCCATAGATTTTATAAACATTGTTCCCCTGGGACAATGAACCAAGAAATTGAGAAGGGTCCTACCCTTCGTATCAATTCAACCATCTGATATCATAGTGCATCCTATGACCTCCCATGAAGCTTGAAGCTCTTGTAACCTAGAAGTGCAATCAAGCATTTCATTATCAAGGATGGGCCCTCTCAACTCCTCATAAATGGGGGACTTATACCCCAACCCGCTAATAGAAGTAGCCTCAAATAGAGGCACATAGAATGGGTTCCTCACAAAGTGGAATGGAATATCACTTCTTAAATGGAATCGACCCACAAGTTTGTCTTATTCCTTTTTCTCCTTTGTGTTGACCATTGACCTATACCTGGTTGTCCACTAGGAACAAATCTCAGAGGAAATAAAGGAGATGTGGTTGAAGGCATTGTGGAAGGTGAGGATAAGGTCTCACTTCCCCCTCCCCCTAAAGTGTGTCTGGCTGTCCCGAATCCTACTGCCATTCTCATTCAAATTTCCTGCCTCAAACATTTTCTTTCATCTTTCCTCTTGCCAATACCTTCAATTGTGAGTTTGGCCCTATGAATAATTTCAGTAGTGGAGTTTTTACAAATATCCACCTCATGCCCTGTAAGTTGTGCGAGGTAGTATTTGAGCCTACTTATCCCCCCCGTCATCTCCTTCCCACACAAATTGCATTTAATCTTTTGCCAATTATGTGGATCAACAAGCTCTGCATACTCCTAGAATGGATCCAAAGTCTTCAACATGTTTGTAATATGGAAACTAGTTTGAAACTTTGAACCCAATTTTTTTTTTTTTTTAGCATACTTCATTGCAAAAAATTGCAAATCAAACAAATAGGGGCAAATGAATGAGATTTCATCCATAAAAATATTAATTTGTAATTTAGTTTTGAAAAGGGAAAATTCATGGGAAAAGGAATGGCCCTAGGGAAAAATAAAAACGTTTTGCAAATGCACTGTTGTAAATTGGAAAAACAATGGACAGTCAAGGTAAATAATCCACTAAATTGTGTTTTGAAGAGGTATAACTTATTTACATTTTTAACCTATCAATCTTTGCCTTGGAATAATTAAAATTGATAGCTAAGATTATCTACATACCTTGGAATGAGGTTGACTATGATTGCACTCTAATTTTCAATCTCCATTCCACGAATTGATGCTCAACGACAAATGGAATGAGGTGATAAATCCTCCTTGGGCCAATTCAAATCAGTGTTCTCCTCCTTGGCTCTCCTCCAACAAAGCAAATGACCAAAATGAGGCCACCCCCCCCCAAAAAAGGCTTTATGCTTAACCTCCGCCGGCGGTCGATATTTTCCTGTCAACTCGCGATTTTCTGGAAAAAATCGTGCTAAAAAATACCAAAATATCGTGGCGATATTTTCCTGATATATCGTTTTGGGGTTCGCCTCGCGATATATCGTGATGTCGATGATATATCAGTGATATTTGTAACATTGGTAGGAAGGTATCCTTAAGCAAGTTGATAAAATGCTAGTAAGAAAACCCTAACTTTGTCCAAAGCACTTTGAGAGCAACGTTAAACTAGGGTTAGGAGATAAACTTACCAACATTAACCAAGAATGAGCAAGATAGTGTGTATTAGGTCACCCTTGAGCATGAGTTATTACAACTAGTCTAGCATCAACTTAGCATGTGCAAAATCAAACTCTAGAACATCATCAATTGATCCTTCAAGCAAAAGAGGCATCCAAGAGAGAGGTGTGCATAGCTTCAAGTGGTCCAATATACTAAGAGAAAAATAAAAGAATACATAATTTGAACCATTGTCCATGATTTACAAATGAGGTGATGTTGTCTTATTTATATGAGACAAACCTCAACCTTTGACAAATTTGAGACTACAAAGTTAATGAAAAATTACAAATTTAAGGTTAGTGTGCCCAAAAAATGGGGGCTAAACCATACCATGACATAAAATAAGATTATAAATGTGGAATTAGGCTCCACCAAGTGTAAGGTGAGACAAAAGAAGGGAGTCACGACCCAACTAACACCAACAAATGCTTGTCCCTCAATGCCCTCCTTTCTTAACAATGTAGGATTCTTCTTTAGGAATGATGTCATGGGTCTAAAGACTAGGAGGAGGGGTTTTGCATCAAAACAATAGGTCCATGTGGGGAAATGAGGTGTCCTAAACCAGGTATGACAACGCTTACACCTGCAATCACCTCTACAAAGAAAAATATGAGTGTGGCCATGTGTTCCAATGATTTGCCTCAATGGAACTGGGCACCCACCCAAAGGGTAGTCAATAGAGCCACAAGGTCAACACCTCCTTGAGGTGGAAACCAAGGGGACCTTCCATGACCCGATTAGGTGTATTTTTCCCCAAAACCAACACTCTACATAATATAGCCTGAAGAACTTGGCCTTTACAAAAGAAAAATAAAACCCTCACTCAAGTGCATCTGGAAGGAACACTTCAGACACTCTGAGGCACAGTTGGCTCCAATTGTAGGACATGCGCTCTTCTCGGGAGTGTATGAGAACATCCTAGAATCTCCTAGGTACTTTTAGATTGACACACACATCTAACTGTTAGAGATAGTGGTATCTCGGGATGTCCTCCATGATTCAGATGCCTTGCATGGAGGTACATTTGTTGTATAGGCATCAAGACGGAGTAGAGGGTGAGATTCATTCTACTCAGTGGCATGAATCCAGCAGTGGATGCATGCCAACCATTCTAGGTGACTAGCCTCATGCATGCAAAGTTTTGCATGCACAACAATTAATTAAAAAGCATGCAAAAGTGAGATTTTTGCATGCATTCACTTTAGGCTTTTGGAAACCCTAATCGGACAATGAGTTATTATAAGGAGGCAAGAGGTAACCAGATGAGGTTACTCAGTAGACTAGTCAGAGAGAGATCAGTCTGAGTGAGTAGGGCACATAGTGCATGCAGAGGGCAACTTTCTAAGATAGAGAGGAGATTCTGCAGTAGGGAGAGTGAGGGGATCTGACTTGGATCAGACCTCATTTGATCAGAGGCACTTAGCTGCCAGTTATTGTGATATGAGAGAACTCAACAATGAGGTTTCTATATTTTTTAGAGAGAGGACGACTTGCAGGTGTGGGGGGTGCACTTCCTGAGCAGAGGAGGATGTTTTGCACCCAGATTGAGGCTAGAGAAGCTAAGATCAATAGAGCAGGTCTTCTTCATTGTGTGAAGAAGATATGTGACGATCATAGCTTAGATTGGCTAAGATCTGAGCTAGGACGTGTTTCCGATAGTTGGAGAGAGGATGCACTTCTGCATGCAAAGCTGTAGGGGCGCACCAGACTTTGAGCAAAGCAGTCTCCCATTCTAGACAAAGCAGATCAGGTTAGTGGAGTATAGGGGGAGATCCCAACTGACAGCAGGGGGGTGCATTACTCAAGACTTACAGCTGCTGCAGATCTGGGTTATTCTAACCCGTGAGGTTTAGTTACTTGTTTCTGAAGAACTGTATGTACTAAATCTATTCTGACTTTTCTCTGGGCTTGACAAAGAAGAAAGCCTCATAGAAAGCTAGTTTTCCCCACTTGGGGTTTCCAGGGTATATCTTGAGTTATTGTGTGATTGCTGTGTATTTCATTAATGGAAGTGTTAAGAGATCTATAGTATATGTATCTTAAGTCTTTATTGTATTTCTGACTTATAGAGACTCAAACCGCTTGAGATCTCAGGGCATCCATAGGGAGTAGTGATCTTTGGATTTTTAACACTAACAAAAAATACATTAAATGCATCGTAGGCATACACTTTCGTCCTGTCTTGTTCAAAATGAAATGCAATGAAAATCAAATGACACAACAAATGCAATGTAGGGGTCAAAATAAATGTTGAAATCAAATGAAACTATACCTACCTACCCTAATTATGATAATAGAGAAGAGTCAAGTGAAATCATACCACCAGTGTAACCACGTGAGCATATTATTCATGCAAAGTTTTCTTCCTTTGTCTTTGGAAACAATCCAAGACAAAACCACATCAATGATGAGCTGAATAGATGGTACTACTTCCATCATAATGGAGATGGAATGATGAACAAGATCGAGAATGGAGAAGCTCAAGCTCTTGCCTCCAGGAAGTATCACCTTTACAATATTTTTCTATCCATGCCTAAACCAGGCTTAATTAGAAATTGCCTCGATCATATATCTGTTTTCCAAAATATGTTTGTTGCCCGAAATGTCCCTCAAAACTATCAAGGAACCCTGCATAATGAGGTTGAAACAATTTTACCATGTTGTTTATAAATCTGTGCATTTGCTTGTCGTCATAAAAAATCTATTGATCCTTAAAGTTACCAGGAACTTAAGGTATGAAAACTACTTGCACTATTCTTGAGTCTAGAATGACCTTACAAGGGTAAAGAATGGAAGCAGATGCAGTTAGGGAATTAGTTGGCTAATTCTGAGCTCTAGGAATCACTTGTAAAGATAAGGTATTGAATTTTTTTATGGCCAATCACACTACATCCCTGTACCTTTTTAACCTTTGATTTTCACACCCTAATTTTCCTTTGACTGCACCCATATCTGACCGAGACTTGGGCCCCATCGAAGTTCATCCTCCAAAACTGATCAACAACATCAATGGTGAAGGTTGTATATGATCCGATATCACTTCAAGAGAAAACAATTTCATTCCCTAGATCTTCGGGCTATCCAAAACTTGCATCAATTTATGACAAGCATAGCTGAGAGTGTTGGTTGAGATCTACCCTAGGAAAGGGTAAACTTCGCTGATCAAGATCTACAATAGAATTCTCCATAAGCAACCATATATCATCCTCAATGGTGAATAAGCGTGGCCAAACCGGATCATGATGGATCTCAAAGGTAGGTTTTCTGAGGTCTTTGAAATTTAGACTTCCCTTATTGGAGGAATCATGTATGGGTTCTTCAACCAATTTCCAACAATCCATACCCACACCATCATCGTCATAAGAGAAATGCGCATCGTTATATCCGTGGAAACCATCTTCTTTAACTCAAATATCCTCAAACATCTCATCTTCAAAAGATCTGTTTGTATGGGAACAAGAGAAAGGAAGGATCACCAAACCATCATCCTCAAAAGGATAAGGAGAAGCAGATCTATTGGTTGGGTGTTGCTTGATTGACTCCAAAACCTCAGATCTATCATCAAGCAACCATTCTAGTGCCCTTTCATCCCTTAATCTCCTCAAGTGGGACCACCTCACATTTATTTGTCTAACCCTAGGTGGATCTCGTTTGGGTATTTCATATTGACACTAGATCTATCTATATCTATCATCCTAAACTCATTGTGGTATATTTTCTATATGGTTGAGCTTTTACTCATTGCTTAAGCCTCCTCAACCAGTCCTTAACTCCTTCAAACCACATACTTTTCCTAGATCTATATTTGTCTACTTGGGATCTCACTCTTGCTTCCATCTCATACCCCTTAAAGTGCCTTGAGTAGGTTCGCTAGCCCTCATAGGCTAGCTAGGGTCTCCCCCTCGGTCTTGCCTTCAGCTTGATCTAAAGCGACAAGAGCCCGTTCGGTGTGATAACCCTTGAATCAAGCAGTGAACGAGGCCCTTGCAAGTGTCACTGGGTTAGCTACCCACCTCTACTGTCCTGGATAGGATACTTTTTGTGGCAGCTACTAACTGTGTGATAACAAGGCCTTTGAGTGCTCTTTTGTTGAATAGCTACCCCGTCCTTAGCAAAAACGTGGATAGAGACAAAGGTCTAATTTGGATGGATGGGGGCATGGGGGCCTTTTGGCTCTTTATTCATTGGCCTTTTTCATTGGTTCCAGTCGTAAGCAAGTTTTGGGGGATATGCTCCCCCATGCCTATCTTGGTTTCTAGCTAGTCTAGCTACTTCTTGATAGTTAAATTTTTCATCATTTCATTCATAGGATCAGGAAGGGAAGTGGTTTTCTCTTGAATTGGCTCTTTGCCCCATGTCCCTTTTTCCTTGGTTTCAAACTTGGATGATGAACCCCTAGAGGACTCAAGCAAATACACTTTTCTTGTTGATGAAACATTTAATTCCATGAGCTTAGATTTTGCTTGTGCATCCCTAAGGTTAGGTGGAGCCTTCTCCTTCAACATAAAACCAAAGGTTCCCTCGAAAGCATTTAGATAATGGATTAAGATGGCTTGGCCCCTAGGTTTGATGTCATCGAGGATTCTTCCTAAAAGATTTTCAAATCTTTGATTAAACTCTTGAACTGTTTCATTTTCTTTCTTTTGAATTTCGTACAATTGGTTCAATAGAAATTTTCCCTTGTATTTAGTTCCCCATTCATTGACAAATTTATGTTCTTAAATATCGTACCTCGTGACAGAATTTGCTTCTAAGTTCCTAAACAATATATGAGCATCACCATCAAAAGCAACTTCATGCACACATCTTTGTGCTCAACATTCAATCTTGAATAGACTTCCAAAAGAGATTTAGGTGCTCCTTAGTAGATATAACATTGTTACCACTAAAGTATGGCAACATTTCATGAGATTTGTCAGGGAGAGCCTAAGGAGCTCCCACTATGGCATTGAAATCGAAAGGTGATCTTAGGTTTCTACCAAATGCTTTGGGTTGGGGCTAATAAGCATTAGCATTAGCAACAACCATCCGGACTGGTTGAGGGTTAGATTGAATGGACTTCTTTGGGGTTCTTGAATAAACAATTATGTTCTTGGATGAACTCCTTAGGTTATAGTTATTGTCACACAATTTCACAGCCTAGTCTAGTCCTTATATTGGGTTTATGGTTTAAAGTCTCCTCGATGTAGTAAGTTGGTCATGTCATTGGTATAGTTGGTTGGTGGTCTGGCTCTTTTGCATATTGGGTGTATGTTGGCAAGTATCCTTTATGTGGTAAGATGGTCATGGTTATGGGGAAAGGAGTCTGAGAAATTCTATAGAGCGGTTTTTTACGCCTGTTGCTATGTCTCTGAGATAGAATTGTAATGTTGGACATGTACTCCTTTTTGAATTAATATAATACATACAAAACAAAGTTGTAAATTTTAGACCAAATTTCAAAGTGATGTTATCCTAGTGACAATGTAGTTGAAACTCTCAACCCTATTATTACAACAATTAACTTGAACGGGGTTTTCACCATATGTTAGAAATGTATATTTCTTATTTAAAATAGTGTTTTGTCATTTTAAATTGCTTTGGAGAATTTTTCTTTGGTAGCAATTATGAATGTTAAATGGCCAAAGGTCAAGTTGTGGTCAAGACCTAGAGATGGTTATCTTCTGTATGACTTTACAATGGAAAATATGGGGTAAAAAACCTGATAATCTAGAGAACCTCTGAATTATGTGGGTGGCCAAAGGATGGACTGTTGGACTCAAACAAGGAATAAAAAAGAGTGTGGCAAAGGGTTGGATAAAAAACAAAGCTTTGATACCAAATGAAAATAACAATGTTCATATACTAAAAAATATCAAACATATAAAGAAGGACAATAAACAAAAATCCATATAGGACAGTAAATGATAAATAAATGAATAGATAAGAAATATGACGAGGATGATATACAATTACCACTGTGACAATATATATACACATTGACTGGTCACATGGTTGAATAGTCATGCCCCTTAATTAGGATATGTGTCTTTTCATTAATTGTATTATTAGTATTATTACAAGATTCAATGTCTCATCAAGATCTATGAAGCATTTCATTTAGAATGACTTCAATTACAACTAACATCGACAAATCCACCTCGGAGCGGCAGGTGAGGGTGGGGTTGTTTTCTCCCCAGGAGGTAATATCAGACTTTGGTTTTCTTGGAGCATTGGCTATGCAACAAACAATCAGGAAGAGGCTTATGCCCTTATTCAAGGATTACAATTAGATCGTCAGCCAGGAATAATCTCCCTCTTAATCTTGGGGGATTCAAAAATTGTGATTAGTCATGTGAGAGTGAAGACCTTGTTCCTAGACATGAAAATGAGAGCAATTTATCTCAGAGTTCAACAAGAGTTACAAGCTTATCATAAAATTTATCATATCCATGTCCTCCGGGCTAATAACTCAATTGTCGATGCTCGAGATAATTTGGCAACCAGAGACAATACAGAAATTCTCATAATTAATGGGCAGGATTATCCTCGGCACATTCCATGATCCCAGTAAAGGTTCTAGACGTAGTGCACTATGGGGATCCCATAGGATTATGTCGAATAGACGCTCCCCATGTTGATAGAAGGAAAGCCCTTCTCAAGGCCAGCATTTGGCTAAAGTCCAAGTGGAGAAGTAGTAGCAGCATGGCACTTGTAAGGTCCTCAACCCCCACATGGGTGCCCTTCGTTCATCTCTCTCCTTCTCGCCTCAGGGAATCTCTTCTTATCGCACAAGCTTCACGTGTGCTCCTAATTAGATCGGGTCATTCCTTCGTGCCCAGTATTATGGAGCCTGTACTCCTGCAAATGATTATGGAGTCCTCTCAGATCGCATTGGCTTCCCTCATTCAAGGTATTAAATGTTCCTCCCCGCCTCATTGGCTTCCCTCATTCAAGGTATTAAATGTTCCTCCTCGCCTCGTCAATAGATGGACGTGTGTGAGCATTCATCGTCATTAATGGAAATGACAGATGAAGCTCTTTCACGGATATGGCTACCCCTCCGCATGAAGGTGGAATATCGGGATGAAGGAAATTGGAAATGGTAAATAGGCATAAGGCGTTCGAGAGGAGCATGTTGTAGTGCAAGATTAACCTTTCTTTAATATCCACCCACCTGACAGAGTTAGACAAGTTAGGCACCATGGCAAGCAAATAAAAGCAGGGAAAGTGCGAGATGGAGAAGAGAGATACAGGAGGAGGAGCAAATTGAATTGGAAAACATAGTCCAAGCACTTCAGATCCAAGTCAATGGTTTGTCAACTTGGGTTCTTAACTCTCTTAAGATTTTAGTGGAGCAGAAGGAAGGGCAACAACATCTACATGATGAATGTGCAACAATTCTGAGGTTGAAGAAGTCCGTGCCAGGTCCACTCCTTGATCCCCAAGGCATGTTGTCTCAGAATTCTCAGCGGAAGCTTCATCTCCCGATTCCAATAGGTGCATACCAGACCTGAATCAACTTCCAACTAATGCAGAGGAAGAATCGGCCAATGCAGAGGAAGAACCAGATGGGAACTATCCTATTGAAGGAATAGAGGAAGCGATTGACAGGAAAGCTCCAACAATGCAGTAAATTACAATGCTGGATTTTTACATTTTGATTTTAGGCATCTTTTATAGATAGGATTCCAAAAATAGTTGGGGAAGACTGTATAAACCCAATCTAGAACTGGAATTGAAAGATAGTTTAGCTAGTATTCAGAACATTTTTCAGGCTCTGTTACAGTCTGAATTTTGGACATGGTGCCCTTGCAAGTCGTCTTGCAGCCCTTTTATAATTAAATCTTTTACCAGTTCTCTTGAAAAAAAGTACATAAACAAATCCACATCATAAAAAATTGTTTCAATGCCAAGTTAACACTTGCAAATCAATTCAAGATGAGTGGCTTCAATACCAAGTTAACATCAATGATTATATTTCATTAAGAATGGATTCCATGCTAAATCTATATCAACAAACTAATTTCATAAGAAATGACTTAAATGCCCAAATTAACACAAGCAATTTGAGCTACTTAAAAATGAATACATGCTGAAGTTAAAATAGTAATTTTTTTTCCCATAGATAGATTTGAACACAACATACGCATAATGTTTCCTCTTTAACAAGTAAAATAATAATTTGAACACAAATCAGCATACGCATACTGTTTCCTCTTTAACAGGTAAAATAGTAATTTGAACACAAATCAGCATACGCATAATGTTTCCTCTTTAGCAAGTAAAATATTCATGGTTTCCAGCCACATTCAAAACTAGCAATGTGTTTTCTCATCGAAAAGATAAATTCAAACCCAATAGATAGATCCATTGGCATTGCATAAGATTAATAGATCTTGGCAGATAAATCGAAAGCGGGCAGACAAATATCGAGATAATAACCGTCAGATGATATATAATGGATTGTTTATGCTGCTCATATATACAGGGGAAGCCGAGGGTAAGTGGAGATGATCACCGTCCCCCCGGGCGGGCTGCCGGGTCAACGGCTCATTTTTCCGCCATGCAGCTGATCCGACGGTCGGGAGTGTCCCGGCTATCCTCCCACGGATTGACTATTCAAAGCGGGATTCGTTCTTGGCCGTTGGATCTTTTCTTATCAACGGTTGGTGTTCTATCTTGCGACTTTTTTTTAAAAAGTTAGTTTTGGCTTGTGGTGGGAACTTTGCAAGCTTTGTGTTTCTACGTCTTCTTTGTGGGTCTAATTTGGGTGGATCTTTTGTCCATTATGTGCTATCTCTAGGTTTTTGGAAAGCTTATGAGCTTGGCTTCAATGTGGGTGCAATTTTTTTAACAATTTGTGATTTTTCAGTAAGAGAATGTTTCTTCGAAGTTAAGGATGTTTGTGCACTTTTGAGAATGTGTTTTTTTTGTTTTGTTTTAGTTGGTGTTCATTATAGGACATTTTTCTTTACTAAAGAAAGCGTTCTCATGATATGATTTATAAAGGACTACAATTATAATTTTTATGCTACATGTCCAATTTAAGATAATCTTCCATTTGAGTTAGTTACAATAAACTAAAGTAGTTATCCAAACACGCGGTGCTAGAAAAACTTGTCATTGTCTATGTCCACTATAGGACCTTCTCCTCGACTGAAGAGAACGCTCTCATGATATGATCTATAAAGGACTACAATTATAATTTTTATGCTTCATGTCCAACCTGAGATGATCTACAATTTGAGTTAATTGCAATAAACTAAGGTAGTTATCCAAACACACAGTGTTATAAAAAATCGCCATTGTCTATGTCCACTATAGGACCTTCTCCTCGACTGAAGAGAGCACTCCCATGATATGATTTATAAAGAACTACAATTGTAATTTGTATGCTACATGTCCAACCTAAGATGATCTACCATTTGAGTTATCCACAATAAACTAAGGTAATTATCCAAAGACACGGAGTTAGAAAAATTGTCGTTGTATTAATCTTATGCAATGCCAACAAATTGTCTTATGCGCCTTTGCATAATAGATAGATCCATTGTCCTCGTCCCACATGACGATAGACACAAGTTTGTGTGTGTTGTTGAAATCCAAAAGATTAAGTAGCTTGTACTTTCTGTAAAAGATTTCATGTGTCTAGTATAGACTATGCAATAATATGAAAGATATAAGTGAGCTTAATCTCTATATTAAAATTCATTTAGATTCTCACCTCTCAATATTTTGCCTAAAAAATGGATCTCACTCTTTGATGAGCACACTTGTTTGTTTTTGTTTATAAAGCTTAAAACTAAACTTCCTTGCAGTAATAACAAAAGCTTCTTGATTGCCCGCAGGGGTGTAGCTCGATTAGGGATTCGTTTGAAAATAAGATGATATGTTGTAATAGAGATCATGAGTTCAAATCACTTGGACTAACCCGTGTCCCATGCTTGCGCGTTTTGTGGATGCACCTAGGGGTATATTGGTAGCGGACGAGATTGGACCCCTAGACCCCATATCACGCGAGTACCAACCACATCCCAGTTATCAATTCCCTTTATACAAAAAAAAACTCCCTTATTTGGCGATTCTACTTCATAAGTCAATTATCCTTGAAGTTGAATCCTTGATGGAAGACCTTTCAATTATTTCAGTTGACTCCAATCCCACAATATATAGTTCAATATCGAGTTTCTAAAAACTTTTTGGCTTTTGACTTTGTTCCTTGAAATTGTAAATAGAAACTATAAACTATAAAGCACAATTAAGCTTTGTAAAAGTTAAACAATTTGAAAATAACAATTGGTGCAAACATTAAACTCTTTAGTTATGATAATGTGACAAATTAGTTTTGCTAAAGCATCTTTTGACAATAAATTCATTTGCAAAATCATTTTGGCATATTTTATTTACTTGATGTATAATCACTTCCAACAACCCAATTTTCAAAGTGGGGTAACTTTGATTATGCTCATGAAGGAATGCAATAAACACATTAAAGGCACTTAGTTAACATCAACACAAAAGAATGTAAGGATAATCATTCATATTTTTAATATATTTTAATGCATATTGATGCACAAAATTACCATGAAGCATCTACTTTATTTTTAAGTATCAATGAAGTAACTTATCATATTCCTAATATTCCTAAATATCATCACTAAAACATATACAATCAATTTTCCCCACAAACGTAACCTAGTGGTCGAGATTCTTTATCATTGTTAGTAGGTCCAAACTATGCATCTTCAAAATTGAAATCGATGCCACGATCATAGGTTGAGATGGGTTTGACATTCACGTATGTATGGTCACTTTGCATTGTCAAGGAACTTGATGACTTAATCGTATCCAATGAAGGTGTTTCTTTGGGTTGATGGTCTAGTTGAAATGATGCCATGGGGCACCTATTGTTCACTTAGCCACATGCATTTATTTCCCAATCATGCTCTTCTAGTTGGAGATAGGAAAATAGGAGTCAAAGTGTTTGGTAAAAAAATCACTTGTGAATTTAACAAATTTGGCAATGATGACTCTATTGGTGCATTTGGCATTCAAAATCGTATTTGCAAGAATTTGGGTATTGTGTTTCCACTGACCAGGGTTAATATTGATAGTGAGAAGTTGGGTTGAATTAACATAAATATCAAAAGGAGTCCCTTCTGCATAATATAAATTTGATGGAAATTCATTCATGATGGCTTGTATATTTTTGTATTTTCTTCTTATATGTGGTTGCAAAATGTTTGCAAATATTTTCTAATGTGTTGGATTTGATCCCATTGTGGTGGAATCATGAAGGCCGAATCCATTCATTTAGTGATGCCATCAACTAGAGTGTTTTTACCCATTCAACTTTTGAGATACATAAGAGAAAGAGGGGGTTGAGTGGAATTGACCTAAATGCTTAAATCAACCTGCAACATAAACACTAGTATGTAGTTAGTTAAGTATATTACATTATCTATGCACACATCTCTTTAACTAATGAATCAAATAAAAGTTGCCAAGGCATCTTCTATTTTTTTCTAATCCTGGAAGCCCTTATCATGTCCTAAAAATTTGTACTAGTCAAGTAAGTCTGTGTTCAATCCTTATGAGGTTGGGATAACCAACCCTTCATCTTACGTAAGGCTAAGACCTTTTAGCACCTTAACTTCTAGCTAGCTCAATAAAAAGGTAATTTGTTGTTAGATAAGTCTCCCTTTTCTTCCTTTATTCAATAGGGATCCATTAGGGCCCATTGGGTAGTAATGTTCTTGTTCTCCTCAAAATTTGACTCTAAATAGATACTTACTTTATCATAGTGAAGGTAAGTCCTGATCATACTTGAGTAGAGTTCATAGAAGTGAGAATAGCCCCCAATTCCCTAACCAATTGATTGATAGGGAGATGGAGAGTTGACTTCATTTGATATGGGTTAGTCAGGTCAAAGTCAACCCCCCATAAGGTCTCCCCTCACCTTCTAGAAGTATTTATATTTAGAAGCAACATTCTTCAGTAGACTTGGGTCAATCAAGAAGGGGGGTTGTTTGAAGTATTTCCCTTCAAGAAAGATCCAGTTGAAAATTAGAGAGGTTGATTTGGCCTTTACTAGTAAGTACCTTATGCTACTATATCAATCTCAGGGAAGTGATACTATGACTTGAGCTATTGTTTAGGGATAACCTTCCCTTTAATGAAATTAATAAGGTGGTGAATGTCTCTTATTTGTGCATAGGCATACAAATATGTGCGTTAATAAGCTTACAGTGTATCTTGTTCATGTTACTAGGACTTTGAACTTACCCCTCAAGGAAACACCATATATTTATCCACTAAACTTCATCAACAACCATTTTTTAGATATATTGAAAGGGAAATCATCATGCACTCCCATTTATTAGGCCACCTTCTCTAGCATTTTATTTGACCAAAATTAATAAAGCACATATTATCTAGAGTTTGGATTTGTTGCCACACATTCAATATAAGTGGAGGTGAGTCACATTCAATAACAAATTAAATGCCATGTATAATGATGGCCCAAACACACTAAACAAGTTGTTGTAGCATATGACTTGGGAGTTAATACAATGTCATTTATAACAAATGTGAAATTCCATGAAATTGAACACCTAGTCAATATTTCATACTACACTCTATGAAACCTAAGTTGAAATCCATAGTAAAATGACATTGTTGCTACAATGAAATTTGACTCTATCACCTAGATAAGAATGTTTTGTTATGATACCATTCCTATTTCCATATAGAAAAATATGTTTATTTGTATCTAGAAGAAGATGCCTGTTATAACATACATAGTAGTTGGGATACCATGTCAGCAGAGCAGATATCTACACTTTTTTGAGTTTTTTTGTTACACTTATTCAGTGAGATCAGCTATGATGAGCAGCATTATTTATGATCACTCACCCATCAAAGCATCTTTTTATCATACATTTAGAAGACCTTATGCCAAGGTTGAGCCTTGAGACCTCAAATTTGATGACCGATATGACATTTTGTTCCATACAGATGCAGTGCAGTTTTCAGTGTTTTAGATACGATGTTCTCAGTGGTTATAGATGGTTCAGATTACATATGTTGACATGTGACCCAGTAAATATATGATGTGCATTGATGTTATTACCTTGATGTTTAGGTCATTTTGATAGCACTGACTTGGTATATGGAAATTATGATCTGGCAGTATATTAATGTTAAAATGAAATTGGTTGTTATGGATTATATGTATTGATTGTATTACTGACATTTGGAAACTCGTGTTTTATACTTGTTGGTCTTTACCTTCTTATGAATGTGAACATGATCATTTAGTGTCCTTCTGACCTGATAGCTTAGGCACCATTTTCACTTGTCTCCATCCATCCATTCATCCTTCCCCATTTATTGATCTTCTCCCTGACTTACACCTTGACTTGTGATATGGAGGATCTCCCCGCTTCTGCCTCTGTGTTGGACTTGCATCCATATTCATTTTGTGTCTCGACTCTGAGTTGGCAACAAAACTTTCCCTTTGTGACTTGGATTTTATGCCTTTATCACTCTAGTCGGTTGCCCTGATGTGTGGTTTAGATTTGCGGAAGTCCCCCTAGTTGCTTGAGTTGTGTTGGCTAAAACCTGAAGCAAAATTGTACTACATATGGAAATTATTGTTATATCTTGTACAACCCAATGAAAAGGGCTATGAAATTGAAATGAAATTCAATGCTGTGAAATGTAAATGCACCACGGATGAAAGCTGCGATTAGTTGTGCTTATAAGCACATGCAAAATCCTAGAGATGTCATATTAGGCCTAAAAAGCAATGGATAAATGTATGCTAAATCTAATGATTATTGGACATGAAATTCAATGAAATGAAAGGTCTTAAGAAGCAGTGGCTATGTATGCTAAATATAAAGACTGCTGACCTTATGTGAAACTTTCCTCATTGAGCCTACAGTTATGATATGAGATGGAGCAAGGGACAACTAATTCTAAGTTTCCCCTAGAACCTCAAGTTACGGTTAGCCTGACACCTAGTTCATGGCGGTTCTAGTAGTAGACAATTTTTGCCAAGGTCGAATAAGCACTTCTCTGAACAACTTATCGATTTGTGAGACACTGCCATTCCTTGTGTACTCCTTGTCCAGCACATGCTTAAGTGTGTAACACCATTTCCCTCATCCAAAGTATCACAGTGTAAATTCAATCAAGTCATCCCTTTCATCATAGCCTTGTGTCTTTAGCCTTCACCCTTTGCTAGCAATTTGATCATGTTTACAAACAAATATATTCTTGGGATTCTTCTTCGAAGTAAATTATTTAACTAACCTATTATTATTTATTAACTGCCAGTGAAATGATGCTTAATAGTTTAGAGTCTCGCTATGAAAATGATCTAGAGAGCATGCCTTAAAACTATTTGCACTTGCAGCAGTATGGCTTCTTCAGCCAGGGTTATATTTTGATCAGTTTGACCGGTCAAACCTAGTTTGACCAAGGTCAACCTTGGGATCTGTGATGAGATGGACCACTTTTATTGTGTGATGTTGATCTATGGTCCTCTATATACCTTTTGATTATTCCATATGATGGGAACATGTTTCAGATGATGATTGATGCAGTTTTTCATTATTATTATTATTTCTAGATCATCATATTTTTATTTGTCCGGGTATGGTGGACCCTACATATGATCTTACAGGTTATCATGAGGTGTATGAGTACTCATATCTAGTGTATTTGGGTATTCTGGATCCATTTAGGCACTTATCTTTCAGTTCCAAGAAATCCCAGGCAAGATTTGAGCAGTTTTCCACATGTTGACCAGTTTGGCCATGTTGATGTGACTTGTCCAGCTAGATCATTGGAGGTCAGTCGTTTCCTAGGGTGCTACAGGGGAAGGGGGTGGTCCAACCACTTGTTATTACCATATTACCCCCCTTCCGGACATGATGGCACAGTCAGGTTCACAGCGCAGGCACCATACAGTCAGTTATGGGCAGTTTCAAGGTTTTTTAGAAGGATAAAAAATGGAATAAAAAGGTCATAAAGGAATTCGATTTGGGAAATTGAGGAAAGGTTTTGACATGAGGTCTAATTTGAGTCATCTATGGTGTATCCCACTCCTTCCAGATCAGTTTGCAGCAGTCAGTGGGGTCCACACAGTCATCAGGATGTCATTTGATGTATTTTTCTCTCAGTAGAGGGGACAAGATTTGATCATTTGTGTACTTGGAAATGTCATTGAGTCTCATGTTATATTATTGTGCCCTGGGGTGATGCTATTGAAGGGGAATAATACCTCCTATCCCCACCATGTGCTCCTAGTCACTTGTTCTAGTCATCTTATTGTTAGAAAAACAGGATCGCGGAGCAATAACACTAAACAGAAATGCAAATATAATCACACACACATTACAAGAGAGACATAGATATATCGTGGTTCACCCCAACTTGGGCTCCGTCCACACTGAAGTTGCTAGTCCTTATTATTATTCCGTCTAGCAAAGTGAAGGGATACAACCTCCAGCACAGCCGTTGCACTTCCTCTTCATTGTCTCACAGTCTCTCTTCACAGATCTCAGAGATCTTTACAATGCATAAAACTTAATACATCATGCCCTAGCCATATTACAATGTCTTTCTTTTATAAGGGAGATACAATGGGAAAATACCATGGGTTATCCAAAACCATAGGCCCGTAAAACAAACCCAAAAATTTCCTTCGGGGGCTTCGCCCCCGAACCCCCTTTCTTGGGGGCGCTTCCCTCACTGGCCTCCACACCCCCTAGCCAGGGGGGATGGTCCCCCCTGGAACCCCGTGGGGGGGCGATGCCCCCCCTCTGGGGTGAGTGTACAATCCACCTACATATCATATAAAAATGGGGTACAAACACGACTGAATAATAATATCTCTGAATCTGGAAATCAGGCTCCACAACCAACACTTATGTGGCACACTTGTATTCTGGCCACTCTTATGTTGTGTGCCATCCCCCCTAGGGAATTTTAGGCCATGACGTCATCCCTTTAGTGAGTGATCCATGTCATGTTTTGTACCGGCTCATCTTAGCCATTGATTGTTGTATATTTTGATCTCAACCACTCATTTCAAAAGTGGTTTAGGGTTTTGGTCTCCCTCATCCTATTTAAGAAAGAGACCCCCCTATTGTAAAGGAACCTTTGGAGCTCTTAAAACTTGGAATAAAAATACTATTTTGTAGATTTTCTTCTCTTGTCTTGATGGATTCTTTTGCAAGTTGAATATACAATCTTTTTTCTCTGTATCATTTGTGGATATTGGGGCTTCAAACGTTTTTCTACAGGGAGGCCGATTTGGTGAAGAGGAGGACGATTTGGAGGGAGGCTATTGTGGAGAAACCCCATATATTGCCTTGGATTGGCCTTTTTATCTCAGGGAGTATGATTATTGTATCTTAGTGACATAGTTGATGCTTTCTCTTTCATCTTTTCATCATTATCACCATTCTTTTGCTAGATTTGTTTCTCATCTTGATCTTGTCTTGCAGGAGGAGGGAAAATTGGTCAACTTGGAAGGAGGACGATTTCAATTGGGGCTTTGGATCTCACTCTTGAATATACGCACAGGGGGTAAATTATCAATTTGCAAAGTGGCCACAATATTTTGAGGTATGTTCTACAAGGTATGTTTCTAGATACATCCATCTTTTCTCCATTGGTCATTAAAAACCTAAAATCAAAACCCTTGCATTTTTTTATTTTTCCGATATATGGAGATCTAGCAATCATTTGGGATTAATAATTAAAACCCACCTTAATAATCATCTCAACTATACCGATCTAAATTATGGTGGACATCCGACTCCATTCCCTGCCCGATCTAAGGCACTAGTCCTCCTTGAGGCAAGTCACACTCCTTGGGTAAGTGGTCTTTTTCCAGATCCCACACATGGGTATTGCTCATTCTTCCTCAAATCCAATATCCATGTCATAGCATACCCCCTAGTGCCATTTCACTTTGACTTTGACCTTGTAAGCCCCATTTGGACCATTTTCCACTTTTTAAGGGTGGCCCTCACTTGGGTACTTTCTATTGGCATTAGATCTATCTAGATCTACTATTCCTAATCCATAAGTGACCTTATCTTCAACCAAGACCTGACCACCTTGGGTTCACTTATCATCCTAGATCTGGATCTTGTTCATCTTGGTCTCCTAACTCTTTCATCATCACATTTCCCTAGGAGGTCTAGATTGAATTCTCTAGCCTTCAATGGCTAAGATAGGGTCTCCTCCTTGGTCTTGCTTGGGCTTGATCTAAAGTGAAGAGTGCCTCGATCATCGTGACATCCAACTTGCATTGGGAACCGTGACATCTCTTGGGTCACCTCTTTAGTTGTCCAACAACCTGTAGAAGATCTACGAATAAACTATGCTCAGGTTAGCTTATGTGGAGGAAGGAAACTGCTACATCCTGTAGAAGACCTATGAATAAACGACCGAGCTATAGGGGGCCAAGGGGTGGACCACCCCCTTCCTAAAGGTTTACAAGGGTTCGGGGGTGGGAGCCTTCAAGAAAAAAAAATGGCCCTTTTTTCTTTGTGGCATGAAGATTGTGATTAAAAGAAATAAAATCCTGAGAGCTGAGGGGTTCCTGTGCATTTTGTGTGGAAGAAAACCAGTGGTTAAGTCTCTATGTGGCCAGAAGAAGGAAACACTAAAGCCATGTAGGATGTGTTTGATCTGGTGGAGCTGTTTGCTATTGTTGGAGGTTGCGATTTGATAGAGGTGGCGTGTTGCTCGAAGCATGAAGGTTTCGAACTAGACCAGATGTGATGATCACGTTGTGAAAAAGGATTACCATTTGCAGAGTCAACATGACCGCAATGATTATTAAACAGAGATGCTCAAGAGCCATCCATCGTGCAGTCATGATCTGAGTTGATTTGGTAGCTGCACGTGAAGGGGGAAACCCCTGCAATTGTTGTTCAAGGATAAGACTGTAAAGGCCGCAAGGTAGAAGAGGAGCCCCAGAGGATTCATTATGGAAAAATGCTTGCATCGTCGAGCAGTGAACAGGCGTATTGTTGTTCTCTCATTATCATGTGTATGTTCGTCTAAAACTTGACATAACATTGATGTAACTATAATCCACAACACAAAAGAAAAATGTGTCTTCCCTATTATCCATCTTAAATTTAAATTTTACAAAATCTATAAAAAATAAAAATTAGCATAGATCTGTCTTAAATCTGAATCTACCAAACACCAAGAGGGATCAAATTTATTGAGGTGTACATTTTATCTTAAATTTTTTACACTCCAAAAAATTTGATCCCTCTTGGTGCTTGGTAGATCCAAATTTAATATGGATCTATGTTGTTCTATATCTTTTGTGGATTCTCTTTAATCTCGTCCTCAAAGTCCTCTTTTTCTCGAGTGTGGATTCTCTCTAATTATGGGTCCGCTTTTTTATCTAGAGGATCCTCTTGTCTCTTTGACTCTGTTTGTTTAGGATATGATCATTAAAGGGTGTAAGGTCTAGTAGAGTTGGGATGTGTTTTTTATTTTAAAATCTTGTTAAATTAATTTTATATTATAATGAAATTATATACATGGGCTATAATCATTGTAGCGGCTAGAGTTTTTGTTTGTTGTAGTGCCTAGGTGTTATCCCTTTTGGTGGATGAGCATGTGAGAAACATATATAAAATAGTTTTTTGGTGTTTGAATTTATATTATAATTCCAATCCCAAACCATTTTCAATAAAGAAAATACTTATAGAAACAATCCTCCCCCCCTTTATCTTAGAACCGAAAGAATTTTTAAATGGCAAAGGCAAATAAGACAGGAAGATGTTTCTCCCAACCTGACCTCAACCTCAAGCTTCCTCACTGTTAAGATTCAATATGCTAAGACAGAAAATATCAACATTACATTTCATTTCACAACAATAGCATATATAGGATCACTGAAGAAACAAGAAGCATAGCATAAACACAACAGACACAGATTTATCTTGGGAAACCCTCATGGAGTAGAAAACCCAGCAAAGCTTCCTCAATATAGATGATCAACAAATACAAAGATGTAAACCAAAGACATGAGCTCCTCCTCCTCCATAGCAGACCTCTCTCTCACAAGTGCGCTACATTCCAAGTGATGGAAGTGTGTGTTAAATGAGGAACACACCTCCTCTATTTATACACATCTCCGACTTGTATTTTATATTAACTAGGTCGGCCCCAACTTTACCACTGGGTTAAACACCCCATTACAACTAATTGGGCCGACCCCTCTAGGGTAGTCTGATAATTCTTTGATCCACATAACACATACAGGGCCGACCCCCACTAGGGAAGTCTAATAACCCAAGTTACCACATTCCAACGGAGGAATAAACATCTCCGAATATACAATAAGATCTTCACGGAGGAATGAAACATCTCCGGAATAATAAAGTACAAATATAATATTCTTTGAAGTTACAATATTTCAACACTCCCCCTTAAAGAGAAGGATATTACAACAACATCTGCATGAGCAAGGAGTCATCAACATCATACATGATACATCTATAAATCATTGGAATCTTTCTCAACATCATCAGTAACTCAAGCAGTTACTGGAACATCTTCAATACTGGAACATCAACATCTTCAGTACTGAGTCTTTATCTTCTGCAGCACTCAAACAGCTACATCAACATCAACATCTGGATCCTCACGATCATCAGCATCGTCATCACACGATCATCATCATCATCATCACACGATCATCAACATCGTCATCACACGATCATTAGCATCGTCATCACACGATCATCAGCATCCTCATCATCATCTGGATCATCATCTTGATCTACAGCATCTGGATCATCATCTCGATCTACAATATCTAGATCATCATCTCGATCTGCAGCATCTGGATCATCATCTGTAGCATACTCTGCAATACACACGATCATATTACAAGATGATCAATCATCAGCATCGTCATCACACGATCATCAGCATCGTCATCACACAATCATCAACATCATCATCAGCATCTGGATCATCATCTTGATCTACAACATCTGGGTCATCATCTCGATCTACAGCATCTGGATCATCATCTGTAGCATACTCTGCAATACACACGATCATATTACAGGATGATCAATCCCGCTCTCTTTAGCCTACATAGGTCCATGGATGATACAATCCAGATCAAGTTCTAGGATGATCAATCCTTATCACTTTAAGACATCTCACCATGTCTAGGGACGATGCAATCCCAAATCAGCTTACATGATGATTAGTCCTTATCACTTTAAGACATCTCACCATGTCTAGGGACGATGCAATCCTGATCAACTTCCAGGAGGATCATTCCTTATCACTTTAAGACATCTCACCATGTCTAGGGACGATGCAATCCCGATCAAATTCCAGGAGGATCATTCCTTATCACTTTAAAACATCTCACCATGTCTAGGGATGATGCAATCCCGATCAACTTCCAGGAGGATCATTCCTTATCACTTTAAGACATCTCACCATGTCTAGGGACGATGCAATCCCGATCAACTTCCAGGAGGATCATTCCTTATCACTTTAAGACATCTCACCATGTCTAGGGACGATGCAATCCCGATCAACTTCCAAGAGGATCATTCCTTATCACTTTAAGACATCTCACCATGTCTAGGGACGATGCAATCCCGATCAACTTCCAGGAGGATCATTCCTTATCACTTTAAGACATCTCACCATGTCTAGGGACGATGCAATCCCGATCAACTTCCAGGAGGATCATTCCTTATCACTTTAAGACAAGTCTCATGTCTAGGGACGATGTAATCCCATCACGTACATTTTGAACCAAGGGTCCAGGGACGATGCAGTCCTATCATCAATTCTCGAAGAAAAATGTCTACGGATCAATTCTGGGACCGAAGTCCAGGGAAGATACAATCCCCACTTGTCTACTCAGGACTTCATTTTCGGAGACATCTATCTACGGATCAATTCTAGGACCGAAGTTCGGGGAAGATACAATCCCCACTTGTCCACTCAGGACTTCATTTTCGGAGACATCTATCTACGGATCAATTCTGGGACCTGTTGGCCTGATTCTATGACCAAGGCCAACGAAGGAAAGATAGCCCACACAGGTCGCTTACAGCAGCTTCCGATGTGTTTGAAATAGCTAACCCTCACAGGAATAAAGGCCCTGCTGCCTTTATGATATGCTCCCTAGAAAGGGAGTCTCTCAATCTGGTTGTCTAAACTCCTAAAGATGTAAGTAAAACCCTAAGATGCAACTTAACATAACCCAAGATGCAAAATTTAAAATAGTCGAAAACAGGAAATTTAGTAGTGCCTAAACTGTAAACAACAGTTTGGTAGCTCCTAAAAAGTCCTGTAGGTTTTAACTACGAAATAAAATCTAAATAAAACATTTGAAGCACATCAATATCATAAGATTAACAATAACCTTTTACATATTGTTTACACATCAAATTTGTAGTCATCTAGCATGATCAATTGAGTAAAGAATATTGATTTATAAAAGAGCATAAGATCTCTCAGCAAACTTCTATTCAACTGTAAAAATAAAATCTTACAAATCCCAATCAAATACAAAGATGATTGCAATGTCACTAATCTCTGGTCTCAAGGCTTCCATCGATATCCAGAAACAGTAGCAGAGAAGATTACTGATTCTTCTTCTGGAATAAACATTACAGAAAATTGAATATCCTACAGTTCCCATGTAAAGACCTTTAAAATTGCAGAGCTCTCTCCCCTCTGGCAGCGTCTCCACTCCTATCTATAAACATAAAGATTTATGAACAGAAACAGAACTGAGAATAACAAAGTCCTCTCTATTCTGCTGAGAAACCCCCCCCACCTCAACTGGAAATTCATCTTCTTTATATAGACAATGAAATCTTCTGGGCAATAAAACGTCCTCACATAATCAGGAAACAATACAACTATATTCATTAATCCTCTTCAGATGCTCGGCACTTTGATCGCATCTTTGCTGATCGAATTTCCCTTGACGAGGTAGTTAATCGAATCTTCGGTTTCCTCTATTAGTTGAATGGGATCATGACTATCTTCTGTTAGCAAGTCCGGAAAAATTCTCGCCTCGAATATGTTTGAACTGGATCCTTATGGGAAGATTTATCTTTACCCTGATTCATCAGGAAAACAAACATTACCAAATAAATTTGTAAACGTAAACTGCCTTTAATCTTGGGGTTGAATTCTGCATCAATTCTAGTAAAAGAGATTTATACCGAGATAATGGAATAAACGATTAATAATGATAAAGAGATTTATATCCGCAGCATAAATAAAAATTATCACGAAAAGTAGAATGATAAAGAATAAGAGACTTCCCTTTCACTAGTGGCTTTCAAATTTTTCAATACGGTGCAACCATCCGTGGTAGATTCTTCATGTAATTCCTGGTGGTAATTTCACACATATTTCCTTCATGGGTTGGCGTTAGAGGTCTCTAATAATTTATGGTGACTAAATGAAGTTAATATCTACCACACGTTGGATTGCAGCACCTTTTAACACATAAGATGGCATTCAACAACAATCTCTTCTCCACGTAGACTTTACTTGGAAAGGAACGGCAGTAATTCAATGACCAAATGACTTAGGAGAACCCTTAAGAAAGCTGGTAACGTAGACGGCTTATTCAAAATTGACCTTCTTATGGTTTTGGCAAAATCCAACCATAAAGCTCCTTCAACGTATACGAGACCTGCCAATTTTATTGCCGATCATTTGATTATTTTTCTTATTGGATGGTCTTATATGATAATCGTAAAAAGCTATCATGAATTATTTTTCAAAAGTTCACGAGTCTTTATATATATCGTTTTAACCAAGTAAAGAATAAGCATGTGTTTAAATGCTTACTCATGGACTTAATAAAATAGATCACAATCTCATTCTTTCATGCTTAAGGACAAAATAAGAATGATAAAGGTGTTTTCAAAATCCATTTTTTCAAATAATGTAAGATGTCATATACATTTTGTTCAACGTGAATGTAAATGTTTCAAAAGTGGAAATTCACAATATTAATGTAAGGTATATAACATATTATTGTTTTATTCTGCCACATATTAAATTTGTAACCTATTTTCCTTTCTTTAAATGATAAAGCTTGGTTATCACTTTAATTTGCTTTGATGTACTTTGAGAAGATCATTTTTAAATGAATATATAAAATAATTATAAATAAATATATAGATTCAATAATGAAATTTGGTTTCATATTCATATTAATATAAGTATGGATTTAAAATATGAAAAAGAAATATTAAAATCTATAATAGTTTATTTATATTCAAATAAAGTGCAAATATATTTATTTTCTCAATTATAAAAGATAACCAAAGTCGTACCAAAGCATATATTTAACTCAGAAAACCCCAAATAAGAACTTGCAATCATCGTTAATCCATCGAGAAGTCAAAAAAAAAAATGTCAAACGATCACCATATCGTTTTCATGCAAACCATGTCAAAGAAAAGGGAGCATAGAACGTTAATGATCTAAAAGGAGATAATCAAAAGAAGTAGCTAAATCAAGTAGAAGAAGACTGAAAGCTAATTATTTACAAAATTTACATGAGGGACCCTTTATTTGCAAAAATCAAAGGGAGTTGTTGGGGTGCCAACAGGACCGAAGTCTAAGGAAGATACAATCCCCACCTGTCCACTCAGGACTTCATTTTCAGAGACATATGTCTACGGATCAATTCTGGGACCGAAGTCCGGGGATGATACAATCCCCACCTGTCCACTCAGGACTTCATTTTCGGAGACATCTGTCTACGGATCAATTCTGGGACCGAAGTCCGGGGACGATACAATCCCCACCTATTTACTAAGGACTTCATTCTCGAAGACATATGTTTACGGATCAATTTAGAACATGTTCTCAAGGATGATGCAATCCCTCTTCTTTCTCGGAGACATATGTCTACGGATCCTTTTAGAACATGTGTTCAAGGATGATGCAATCCCCTTGTCAACTTAGACCTTGTCTAAGGACCATCCACCAACCTCTCTATCAGCATCACCAATATAGGTATCCACATCATCAACCTCACTGTCGATATAGGCATTCTCATCATAAGTTACCACATCACTCCCCCTTTCGAGGAGGGTCCTTCTGAACTACACCAAGCTTGTCTCGGAAGTACTCAAACTTTACTTGAGGCAGAGGTTTGGTTAGTATATCGGTAACTTGTTCACTTGAGGTTAGTATATCGGTAACTTGTTCACTTGAGGTAGAGGTTTGGTTAGTACATCGGTAACTTGTTCATCAGTGCCTACAAATTTGATCTTTATAATTCCTTTTTGCACCATATCTCGTATATAGAAATATCAGATCTCTATGTGTTTGACTTATCATGGAACACTGGATTCTCTGCCATCTTGATACAACTCTGTTTGTCACACAGGATCATAGTTGGGTCTATCTCTAAGTCAAACAATCCTAAAGCCATACCGCTTCACAACTAGCAGAGCAAGCAACCCTATAGTCCACTTGTGCTGAGAGCCACACTAGACTACTTCCTGCTAAACCACGAGATCATGGTCGATCCCAGACAATAACATCCTCTCGATGTGCTCTTCCTGTCTGATACACTTCCTTCCCAATCAACATCTGTGTAGCCATCTGAAGTCATGATCTCCAAGATAATATAGATCAAAGTCTATCATACCCTTTAGGTACCTCATCACATGCTTTGCAACTATCAAGTGAACACATCTAGTTTCCACTAGATATGGACTCAAGGTGTTCATAGCAAGGCATATATCTGGCCTGGTATTCGTCAGATACATCAACGACCCAATAATATGTCTGTACAGAGTCACATCAACTAACTCTAAGGAGTCATCAGCTAACAAATTCAAGTCGAAACCCATGAGAGTGGCCATGGTTGTACATTCGAACAAATCAATTCTTCTCAAGATTTTCACAACATACTTTCCTTGGTTGAGAAAGATTCCTTCTAAGCCTTTTTCATGCTTCCAGTCCTAGGAGGTAATGTATCAATCCGAGATCATTCATCTCAAACTCTGTAGCTAGCTTCTTCTGGCTTTCCATGATTTGTTTCTCATTCCTTGTCAGAAAGAGATCATCCACATACAATAATAGTATCATCCATAACCTTAAGGTAAAGGTTAGGAACAGCTTTACTTCTGGTAAAACCCAAGCTTGTCAAGAAACTGTCAAATCTCCTTTTGTGACTGAACATCATTAATACTCTGCATTTAGTGATCTTTTGCATATCTATCTTTGTCATCTCCCATCATATGGGTCTATTGATATGAGCCTCGAGATCATTCGAACTCTGTGGTGAGTTCCTTCTTGCATTCATGTCATCTGTATAAAGAAACCATCTTCAATCTTGTAGCAAAGGTTGAGATCCACATCACCCATGGTGATCATTAAGCTCATCAATTTACTATCGATCCTGGGTATCCGAACAAAGCTTTCTTTATTCTTCAATTACATCATTAAGATAATGGTCTTATCTAGCCACTTGGAGCAAACATCTCGTCATGATTCTCTTCCTCTTTCTAAGAAAATCTTCTAGCCACGAGCCTTCTATATTATGTTTGATTTGTACATCTTCTTGTTGAACATCCATCACTTGTTCAGTGTTCATCATTCTTCATGATATTTCCTACAAATCAAAATTAAGTACATGATTAGTAATACTTCATAATCATCAAATCATGTTGACATGATAACCTATTATGCATACAGATATGATTTACATAGTTATGCTACTATCTTGACCAATACTTTGGCACAACACTTTTCCATATCCTGTATGCATATAGTGGCTATCTAGATGCCTTCCATCTCTACCAGAACATACTATCGAGAGTGTGCACAACTCTCAACATGTCAGCAAAGAGGTTTCATTCTAGACAAGCAATAATGGAATGTTTGTCCAACTTACCAATCATACCCATATTAGTAGTATATTGTTCAATGCTATATGAATGTTTACACTCAGCATGATATATTTTAGGAATACAAATATGCATACAACTATTACAAGCAATATCATTTACTATTTCAAATAACAACTCAAATACTTATCTTTTATGTTTGTGTGGTTGCCTCCTGCTTGATCTTCTATATGTCTTTTGAACTTCTATTCATTCTGTACCACTGTGCATGCTCAGGTGTGCACTAGTCACGGCACTAGTGTCATCCTCATGATCTCATACACAAACATACATTCATTAGTATAATCTCAATATTATCAAAACATTATAATTCTAAATAATCTTGAATATGTATGGTCATGATCTTTCAATAGGTATACTAAGATCCTAGCACGAAGTAGGATTCTAACTTGACATAGGAAAACATACCTGGATTAGTATACTTGCTTAGTTATGTCTAACATACCTAAACAATATTTGTTCTCTTCAATGATTTAGAGATCCTGTGCTAGAACCTGCATATCTCATAGGTTAAGCATAATAGAACAAAGTCATACATACCTCGTAAGTAGAACTTCTATGTGATCAAATATTATGGATGAGTCTTTGTCTTCATGTCGTCATGGTCATGGAGCTTGATTTGTCTTTCGTGATGTACCTGTATCTTGTTAGCAGACAACATCAACCTCATACAACACCACAGTGCATTAGTACAATCATATAGCCCTAATCAATGAATGTCTTCTATCATTCACACGCATTTATACTTTTACTAGGGTGATAAGACAATTCTAACATTAATCAAGATTGTACTAACCTAAATAATATGAAGACAAACATATTATGAACTTAATCAAGAATCAGATTTCAAGACATACCTGTATCTCCTTAAGTCATACCTGTTGAGATTTCTTGTAGTCTTCTTATGTAAGGCCTTAGCCTCAATCCCCCTGAAACTGGATCTGGAGCTCAATTAGGGTTTGTTAGAGAAATCCTAAAAATTCAATCTTTGACTTTCACACTTCTAAATGGATGGAAGGATGTGTCTTGCTGAGCTGATCAAACTTGCATACTTCAATTTTGAAGTCTCCAAAGTTTCACCCCTCAAAATTGCCTTTGAAACTTCTGGATCTTCTGGATAGGATCCCAAACTAGGGTTTGATGGAGCCCACCATTCTGCCCAATCAAAAGGTTCGATCCAAAGCTCTAAACTTTTAATTTTCTGAGGAGCTTCCAGCCATGGTCACAGACTTACAAAATTCCAACTTTTCCAGAAGCCCTAATTTTCACCTTTCCGATCAAAATCCCGAACTAGGGTTTGATCAAGCCCACTCTTCTGACCAACCAAAAATTTTGATCTTGGTCTCTAAATTTCAATTTTGATGAGGATTATTCAGCCGTGGACTCTGATTACAAAAATTCCAACTTTCTCTGAAACCCTAAATTCCAGAAGCCATGGATGAAGGTGCTCAAATATAATTCTGTTTTGACAGAAATATGTACCTTATTGTTTCTGGTGTAACTCCAAACTTTTCGATCCACAGGGTCTGAAAACTTTTTGTGTGGTATACTGACCTGTCATCTTTCCATCCTGATAGGTCTGACCTCAATTGGATTCTCTGAGAGAGAGTTATGCCAAGTGTCGCAACGTGACCTATTTATGGGATAAAACAGGAGAGCAAACTTGTACGGCGTGCCACGTGTCATTGGTTCAACTTTGGCCTCTGAAAAAGTTTCCTGAGATAGTGCAGTCTGTGAACTACCTGTAAATTTTTACTAAATTTCATTTGGAGCTTCCTAGCCCAAGTTATGACATTTTTTCTTAGGTCACCTGATTATGACTGAGATCTGGAAGAGGCAGAAACCCTAACTTGTACTGATCATAACTCACAAAGTAAAATGAATCTGAGGGTGTCCTTTGGAAACAAGGTACATGGGGATGTTATATATGACCTGTAAAATTTTTAAATCCTGAACATTCTCCAAAATGGATTTATAGCGAAAGTTCCACGATGACTGGTTTTCACTATATAAAACCGTAACCTTCAAATTGTCGCAAGTGAAGCAAGTGTCGTAAGTGCCATACATTGCCTTCCTTCAGGTTAGCTCTGATAACATGTTAAGATTCAATATGCTAAGACAGAAAATATCAGCATTACATTTCCTTTCACAACAATAGCATATATAGGATCACTGAAGAAACAACAAGCATAGCATAAACACAAGAGACACAAATTTATCTTGGGAAACCCTCATGGGGTAGAAACCCAGCAAAGCTTCCTCAATATAGATGATCAGCAAATACAAATATGTAAACCAAAGACATGAGCTCCTCCTCCTCCATATCAGACCTCTCTCTCACAAGTGCGCTACATTCCGAGTGATGGAAGTGTGTGTTAAATGAGGAACACACCTCCTCTATTTATACACATCTCCGACTTGTATTTTATATTAACTAGGTCGGCCCCAACTTTACCACTGGGTTAAACAGCCCATTACAACTAACTTGGCCAACCCCTCTAGGGTGGTCTAATAACCCTTTGACCCACATAACACATACAGGGCCGACCCCCACTAGGGAAGTCTAATAACCCAAGTTACCACATTCCAACGGAGGAATAAACATCTCCGGATATACAATAATATCTTCATGGAGGAATGAAACATCTCCGGAATAATAAAGTACAAATATAATATTCTTTGAAGTTACAATATTTCAACACTCTCGTTATAGCACTGCCTTCGATACATGTTTATTCTTAGGGTAAATAAAAAAGAAAAATATTTCTGTAGTGTCTTGCCCGACCAATAGAAATATGCTTTTCTTATATATTATTAAGGATCATAACCCCAACCCAAATCCAAGCATCATATGCTCCATAAAGGATTTACCAGGATTTACCAAAAACAATGATGTATTTTGGGGTTTTCAAACCTTAATGGAATCAAGCACTTGCCAATTCCACTCTTAATCCTTTTTTTAATTAATAAATGAGTCAAGCACTTGCCATTTCACTCTTAATCCCTTTTTAGTAGATAAATGAGTCACGTAAGAGGATCTCATTGATCATGTGCACCAACAATACCTTGTATATTATTGTATTGATAACATTAATGTTAGATTCAATGTTATGAGTTGAAGAAGAAGATAATTGACTGAGTATTGGATAAATATGGCTTCCAATCAAAGTTTAGCACATCAATGTGAAGAGCTACAGATTGCATAACTTCCACAAGTTCAAAGTGCATTTGATCTTATGTACATGAAGGTGTTTCCATGGTATCTTCTCATCGTTCAATGATTTATACCAATAGAAATTACAAAAACAAATTTGTATTGATCTCATCCATCATGTTATTTAGATAGTTACACCTCTTATGGATATGGATATTTTAAACAACTAAGCCAAAGGATGGATATAGAGTTATAGTTGACTTTGAATATTAGATTGAATCTAATATTGTAATATTTAGGTCTATTATCATACTCACTATCATAACTATTTGTTAGCATCATCATTATCGCTGTTGAAATATTGTAACTTCAAACAATATTCTATTTGTACTTTATTATTATTCATCCGGAGATGTTTTATTCCTCCGTCGGGATGTTATTATTATGTAAAGTCATTGAGGTAAATCCTCCTATGTAAGTCGGGGCAATAGATCCCCTAAGAGTCATTTGTAATGGGGTGTTTAAGTCCCCTAGAGGGGTCGACCCAGTCAACAAGAGAATAAACTATTGAGGCTGACCTGTCAAGTGTAAAAGTCAAGTGAATGTAAAGTATAAATAGAGGAGGTGTGTTCCTCATTTGAACACACACACACTCACTCACTTGTGAACTCGATAGGAGAGAGAGAGAGAGAGAGAGAGAGAGAGAGAGAGAGAGATCTATGAAGGAGGAGAAGGAGATCTTGTTTGGGGATTTCATCTTTGTACTTTTGATCATCTATATTGAGGAAGTTTTGCTGGGTTTTCTACCCCATGAGGGTTTTCCAGGATAAATTGTGTCTCTTGTGTTTATGATGTGCTTGTTATTCTTTCAATGATCCTGTACATGATATTGTTGTGAAATTGAATTGAGCAATGATGTTATCTATCTTAGCATATTGAATCTTAACATGGTATCATAGCTAGCCTGAAGGAAGGCAATGTATTACATTTACGACACTTGTTTCACTTGTGACAATTTGAAAGCTAGGGCTTTATATAGCAAACCCTAGTCATCGTGGAACTTTCGCTATAAATCACTTTTGGAGAAGGTTCAAGATCTGAAACTTGGACAGGACGAAGATGACATGTTCCTGTACCTTGTGTCCTAGTTTCAACCTCAGATTCGTTGTACTTTCTCAAATATGATCCGTACAAGTTAGGGTTTCTACCTCTTCCAAAATGAATCCCTAAACAGGTGACCTAGGTAAAAGGGTCATATAGCGGGCTAGGAATCTCCAAATGGAATTCCGTAAAATGTGATAGTTAGGGAATGGACTGTAGTTTCATAGGTCCGCATATCAGAGGCCGAAGTTGAAACAGTGACACGTGGAACTCCATACAAGTTCGCTATGTTGTTTCATCCCATAAACAGGTCATGTTGTGAAAATTAGCATATCTCTCTAATGGAGAATCCAATGAAGCTCAAATATGTGGGGTTGGAAAGATGACAGTTCAGGATACCACAAGCCAAAGTTTCAGACCCCAAGGAGTTGAAATTTCAGAGACACCAGAAACAATACGACACATCTGAAATGACTCAACAAAGGAAATCAAAGAAGAGGAAGAAGAAGCTCTCACTTAGGGTTTTCAACTTTTAGGTATGGCATGACCTGATACAATGTTGGAGACACCCGATGCAAAATTGGAAACTTTGAAAATGGATTTGGAATCCATTCATAATAGATATTAATCTTCCATCAAAATGTTGTGGGAGGAAGGAGATTGAAAATTAGGGTTTCCAAGTAAGAAGAAACCCTAGCAAAGTTGGGAGACTCATATGGCAGCAATGAAGGAGGTTTAAATGGCACTGATATTCTATCATCCTAGCACCATGAACCTATATAAGATGTTTACAAGTGGTCTACCTTGGATGGTTAGGGTTTTACCCTTATAGAGAAGACTACAAGCAATCTCAACAGTTATGACTTGAGGAGATACATGTATGTTTTGAAATATGTTTCATGATTAAGTTCATGATATGTTTGTCTTCATATTATTGAGGTTAGTACAATCATGATTAATTTTAGATTGTCTCATCACCTTAGTAAAAGTATGAATGCATGTGAATGATAGAAGACATTCATTGATTAGGGTTATGACACTTATGATTGTACTAATGCACTTGTGGTGTTGTATGAGGATGATATTGTCTGCTAACATGAAAGCTACATCAAGAAAGGCAAAATATATATGACCATGCTAACATGAAGACAAAGACTCATCCATAGTCATTGATCACATAGAATCTCTACTTACAAGGTATGTATAATTTGGTTCTACAATGCTTAACTTATGAGATATGCAGGTTATTAGCACAAGGTCTCTAAATCATTGAAGAGAACAAAGAAGACATTGTTTGGGTATGTTAGACATAACTAGCAAGCATGATAATCTAGGTATGTTTTCCTATATCGAGTTAGAATCCTACTTTGTGTTAGGATCTTATATAAGTATACTTTTGTATGATTGATAATGATTATTCATGAAGTTATCAAGGTTTTATGCATATTATGCTTCTTAGTTTGATTAATGATATGACAAACGAGAAGAGTCCTATGGTCAAATAAGAATATGCATGAGTAAAAGTACTCCCTGAAATATTGAATACTAACGCTTGTGATAAATTACCTGTGTATGAAATGATCATGACCATACATATTTAATATTATAATGTTTTGATAGTATTAAGATTATACTAATGAATGTATGATTATGTATGAGATTTTGAGGATGACACAATGATGAAACTAGTGCACACTTAAGCATGCATAGTGGTCCAAGATGGATAGAAGTTCAAAGACATATAATCATGATGCTATCATAAAGGGAAAATAGAAATCAAGAGGGAGGCAACGACACAAACATAAAAGATAAGTATTTGAGTTGTTATTTGAATTACTTCTTGAAGTGATATTGCTCGTAATAGTTGTATGCATATTTGTATTCCTAGAATATATCATGCATAGTGTAAGCATTCATATAGCATTGAACAGTATACTACTAATATGCGTATGATGGGTAAGTTGGACAAACATTCCATTGTTGCTTGTCTAGAATGAAACCTCTTTTCTAACATACTGGGAGCTGTGCACGCTCTTAATAGTATGTTTTGGTAGAGATGGAAGGCATCTAGATAGCCACTGTATGCATATAGGATATGGAAAAGTGTTGTGCCAAAGTATTGGTCAAGATAGTTTCATAACTATGTGAATCATATCAGTAAGCATAATAGGTTATCATTGAAATGTCAACATGATTTGATGATTATGAAGTATCACTAATCATGTAATTGAATTTGATTTATAGGAAAGATCATGTGCTATGATCTACAAAAGAAGGATGTTGAACACTTGTTCCAAAGAACAAGTGATGATTGTTCAACAAGAAGATTTACAAATCAAACATACCATAGAAGTACAAAGGAAGGCTCGTGGCTAGAGGATTCTCTTAGAAAGAGGGAGAGGATCATGACGAGATGTTTGCTCCAAGTGGCTAGACACACTTCCAGAGATAGATTACACCCATGGATGACAAGACCGTTCTCTTGAATGGGGTAATTGAAGAAGAAGTGTGAATCGACCAAACTCCCAGGATTCGATAGAGAATCACATGATTGAAGAAGGCTCTATATGGGTTCAAGAGGTACCGAGGATCAATAGTCATTTGATGAACTTGATGATCACCACGGGTGATGTGGATTTCAACCTTTCTACAAGGTTGAAGATGGTTTCTATATACAGATGGCATTCTTCTCTTAGATGGATGCAAGAAGGAACTCACCATAGAGTTCGAGTGATCTTGAGGCTCATATCGATAGACCCATATGAAGGGAGATGGAATAGATAGATATGCATAAGATCACTCAATGCGGAGTGTGAATGATGTTCAGTCACAGAGGGAGTAGATCTCAGAGTTAAAGAATCCTAGCATGATTCTTGTGATTAGATATGCGGTTGAGATCAAATGATATTTTTCCTTAGCCAAGGAAAATGTGAAGTAGAGATCTGTGATGATGGATGGTGGTTTCTACAGTTTACAGACAAATGACTGGTTCATTGATGTATCTGACGAATACCAAGATAGATATATGCTTTGCTGTGAGCATCCCGAGTCAGTATCTAGTTGAGCTAAGACGTGTTCACCTAGTAGCTGCAAAGCATGCGATGAGGTACCTGAAAGGTACGATAGACTTTGGTCTATACTATGTTTGAGATCATGACTACAGATTGTATCGTTATACAGATGAAAATTGGGCTAGAAGTGTCTCAGACATGAAGAGCACCTCAGGTGGATGTTATTGTCTGGGATCTACCATGATATCATGGTTTAGCAGGAGGAAGTCCTGTTTGGATCTCAGCACAGTTGAAGCAGAATATATAGCAGCTTGCTCTGCTAGTTGTGAAGCCATATGGCTTCAGAAGCTATTGCAGGACTATTTGACTTAGAGATGGACTCCATTGTGATCTTGTGTGACAACTAGAGTTGTATCAAGATGACGGAGAATCCAGTGTTCCATGATAAGTCAAAGAACATAGAGATCCGATATTTCTATATACAGGATATGGTACAGAAAGGAGCTATAAAGCTCGAGTATGTGAGCACTGATGAGCAAGTTGCTGATGTATTGACCAAACCTCTGTCTCGAGTAAAGTTTGAGTATTTTCGAGACAAGCTTGGTGTAGTTCAAAAGGACCCTCCTTGAAAGGGGGAGTGATATGGTCAATGATGATATTTGGATCGACGATGAGGTCGATGATGAGGATACCCGTATCGATGATGAAGGATACCTATATCGATGATGAGGATACTTGTATCGATGATGAAGGATACCGATATCGATGATGAGGATACTTGTATCGATGATGAGGATACTTGTATCGATGATGAAGGATACCTGTATCAATGATGATGATACTTGTATCGATGATGAGGATCCCTATATCGATGATGGGGATGCTTGTACCGACAATGAGGTCGATGATGAGGATGCTTGTACGGACGATGAGGTCGATGATGAGGATGCCTATACCAACGATGAGGTCGATAATGAGGATACCTGTACCGATGATGAGATCGATGAGTGGTCCTTAGAATTGGTCTAAGTTGACGAGTGGATTGCATCATCCCTAGACTTTAGTCCTAAATGAATCCAGAGACTTGTGTCTTCGTGAATGGTCCTTAGACTTTGTCTAAGTTGACGAGTGGACTGCATCATCCTTGGACTCTAGTCCTAAATGAATCCGGAGACTTGTATCTTCGTGAGTGGTCCTTAGACTTGGTCTAAGTTGACGAGTGGATTGCATCATCCCTGGAATCTAGTCCTAAACGAATCTAGAGACTTGTATCTTCATGAGTGGTCCTTAGACTTTGTCTAAGTTGACGAGTGGATTGCATCATCCCTGGAATCTAGTCCTAAATGAATCCGGAGACTTGTGTCTTCGTGAGTGGTCCTTAGACTTGGTCTAAGTTGACGAGTGGATTGCATCATCCTTGGCTTTATGTCCTAAAGTGATAGGGATTGATCATCCTGTAAGTGGATCAGGATTGCATCATCCTTGGATTTATGTCCTAAAGTGATAGGGATTGATCATCCCGTAAGTGGATTGGGATTGCATCATCCTTGGCTTTATGTCCTAAAGTGATAAGGATTGATCATCTCGTAAGTGGATCAGGATTGTATCATCCTTAGATTTATGTCCTAAAGTGATAGGGATTGATCATCCCGTAAGTGGAATAGGATTGTATCATCCTTGGATTTATGTCCTAAAGTGACAGGGATTGATCATCCCGTAATTGGATCATGTGTGTTGCAGATGATGATGTCGTTGATCGAGATATACAGATGATGATGTTGTTGATCAAGAGATCCAAATGATGTTGTTGATAGAGATATCCAGATGATGATGTTGTTGTTGTTGATCGAGAGATCCAGATGATGATGTTGTTGATCGAGAGATCCAGATGATGTTGTTGATTGAGAGATCCCGATGATGTTGTTGATCGAGAGATCCAGATGATGATGTTTCTATAGACGATCGAGTGATCGAGTGTTGTAGAAGATGAAGACTCAGTATTGTAGATGTTGATGTTCCAATATTGAAGATATTAAAGATGTTCCAAAAGCTGTTCCAGTTGTTGATGATGATTGAAGAAAACTTCCAATGATTTATACATGTATCACTATGATGTTGTTGATGACCTCTCCTTGCTCCTGCAGATGTTGTTAGAATACCCTTCTCGTTAAGGGGGAGTGTTGAAATATTGTAACTTCAAAGAATATTCTATTTGTACTTTATTATTATTCATCCGAAGATGTTTTATTCCTCCGTCGGGATGTTATTATTATGTAAAGTCATCGAGCTAAATCCTCCCATGTAAGTCGGGGCAATAGATCCCCTAAGAGTCATTTGTAATGGGGTGTTTAAGTACCCTAGAGGCTTCGGCCTAGTCATCAAGAGAATAAACTATTGAGGCCGACCTGTCAAGTGTAAAAGTCAAGTGAATGTAAAGTATAAATAGAGGAGGTGTGTTCCTCATTTGAACACACACTCACTCACTTGTGAACTCGCGTAGGAGAGAGAGAGATCTGTGAAGGAGGAGAAGGAGCTCTTATTTGGGGATTTCATCTTTGTACTTTTGATCATCTATATTGAGGAAGTTTTGTTGGGTTTTCTACCTCATGAGGGTTTCCTAGGATAAATTGTGTCTCTTGTATTTATGCTATGCTTGTTATTCTTTCAGTGATCCTTTATATGCTATTATTGTGAAATTGAATTGAGCACTGATGTTATCTATCTTAGCATATTGAATCTTAACAATCGCCATGGGCATCACCATTGTCAATGTCATCATCATCATTATTATTATAAGTTTCATGCAAAAACTATTGGTCTTAGCATCATTGTCATTGTCATCGTTATAGTCGTCATCATCATCATTATCATCATTGTCGTCTTCATCATCATTGTTTTCATTGTCATTGCCACATAAAATATGTAAAACATATTATGCAATGTGCCTTTCCTATGAACCCTAAAATTAAAAAAAAATTGCACGATGAACCTCTACTATGAACCTGTTATCACACCATAGTAGTTGGGCTACTATATTTGTCGAGCAGATATCTGCATTTTTCAGAGCTTTGCTTTTACAAAGATCAGTTATGATGAGCGGCATTATTTGAGATCACGTATAGATCATAGAAGTGTATATCAGACATTGAGTAGAACTTGTGCCAAGGCTGAGCCTTGAGAGCTTACATTTGATGACCGATATGACCTTTTGTTCCATACAGATTCAGTTCAGTGACTAGAGTTCCAGATGTTATTATTGCAGCAGTGTTTCAGTTGATTCTAGTTGATGATATGCAGTGATATGACCATTAGACTTGTGATTGTTAGAACTTGATCATTATCTTGTTGTTTTAGTCATCTTGATAGCATTAAATTGGTATATAACTCATGATGTGGCAATATTATTTAAATGGTCAAAATGAAATATCTTGGTTGAACTTAAATAATAAATTGGATGTATTACTTGCACTTTAAGGTTTATTTATTATACTCATTGTTGTCACTTTCCCTCTTACGAGCATGGACATGGTCTTCTCTGACATTTATGTTTTCTAGCCTAGGCACCACATTCACTTGACTCCATCCATCCATGGCCTTCCCTATTTTGGCTTTCTCCTTGACTTACCTTCTTGACTTTTGATATGGAGGACTTCCCCGCTCTTTCCTCTGTGTTGGATAAAATCCATGTTTGTTTTGTGCCTCATCTCTGAGTTGGTGATAGACCTTGCTTTTGGAAAGTTGGATTTTATGCCTAGATCATTCTAGTCGGTTGCCCCGATTTTGTGGCTTAGTGCAGAATTCCCCCTAGTCACATGAGATGTTGTTGGATAAAACCTAAAGCACATGTGCTACTTATGGAAATTATTGGAAAAATCTTTTATGAAAAGACTATGGAAATTAAATTCTAGAATGTGTTTCTAAACACACGATGATTTAAGGGCTAAAGGAATGAAATGCTAAAGTACCCCATGAAGGATCCAAAAAGGTCTAAAAAGCAATGAATAAATCAACGCTAAATCTAAATATTGCTAACCTCATAAATATAAATATACCCCGGATGCAAGCTGCGATTAGTTGTGCTTTTAAGCGCATGCAAAATCCTAGAGGGGTCATATAGGACTAAAAACAAGTGGTTAAATATATGCCAAATATAAAGACTAATGGCATGGAAATGAAAGGAATGATCCTAATGAACCTGGATCAACTTGATGTAGACATGATGCCAAGGTTGAATAAGCACTCTCTAAACAACTTACCCATTTGTGAGGCACTGCCATTCCCTTTGTTATCATATCCATTACATGCTTGAGTGTATAGCACCCTTTCCCTTATCCAAAGTATCACTCAGTTAAGTTGGTCAAGTCATCCCTTTTTCCTAGCCTTGTCCTTAGTCTTCACCCTTTGCTAGCAATTAGGCCATGTCCATTGATGAGTAAGTCTTTGAAGCTTTAGTCCAAGTAAATATTAAATAACATTAAATAGCTATGTATTAACTGCCACTTGATTGATGTTTATACTTTAAGTTAAGTTGTCAATATGATTAAACGAACATGACTTAGTCATTTGTTATAATCTCGGTTTTGGTTATATTTTGACCTAGTCAAACATAATTTGACCATGGTCATCATTGGGATTTGTGATGAGATGGACCACTTGTGCTATATGATGTTGATCTATGGTCCTACATATACCTATTGATGATTCCATATGTTGGACATATGCTTCAGATGATGGCTGATGCAGTTTTATGGATTGCTATTATTTACATATCATCATATTTTTTCACTTGTCCGGGTATGGTGGACCCTACAGATGATCCTACAGGTTATCATGAGGTGTATGAGTACTCATCTCTAGTGGATTTGTGTCTTCTGGATCTATTGAGACACTTATCTTTCAGTTTCAGGCATTCTTGGGCATGATACTAGCATTTTTCCACCTGTTGACCAGATTGGACAAGCTGATGTGGCATGTCGAACAGTATCGTTGGAGGCTAGTCGTTTCCTAGGGTGCTACAGAGGGAGGGAGTGGTCCAGCCACTTGTTTTTACCATATTACCCCCCTTCCGGACATGATGGTGCATTCAATTTGATAGTGCAGGAACCTAAGAGGCATGTTATAGGTCAAATCTGCACTTCTCTGTCCGTGATCACATTAAGCTGTCGATCACACAAAAGGACAACATGGATTGAAGAGCAAGATTTCCCTACATGATGTATGGACTGAACTTACCCTCTTCAGCTGGGAATTTCCTTGATTTACCTGATCTTTTGACATGTGTGCTAGTATGTGGACAGAAGACTAGCGCACATATGCTAGTATGCCCTGCTTTGCTCAAGTGAAACTAGCGCACACCTTGGAAAAGTTGTTGGCGCTTGTTTCAAAAGACTAAAGTTGCGTCCTATGCACTACTATTCCTTGAGGAAAATCGCACACATCTTAAGATGAAATCAAAAATATATTAAGTTGACGAATTGGGATTAGTTGAAGTTGGTTCTGCAACTTCCCCAACCTCCCAATCCAACTACCTCTCGATTACAACTGCCTACCTTGTCCCATAAATACAAGGACGATCCATGAGAGAGGACTAGACTCAAACTAGAGAGAAAGACCTAGAAAGAATGCATTAAGGGTTGTTACGCTGGAGGAAAGTCCCAAGTCATTGTGAAGAGCAGGAGCCCAGGATCCGGTTGCAGAAACATCTCGACACGTTAGGTATATTGTACTGATTCATGTTTCTTTAACAATAAAAAGGTTGAAATACCCTTCCTGTCCCAAATCAGATATCTATTAGATTGTATGTCTATTTGGTTTAATGCTTGATTATATTTGATGTTAAATTTATTTATAATTTCATCATATGTTATATGGTCAAGATATGCTAAGGAAGGTGTCCTTTGTATTGTAGGTTCATCAAGCGGGAGATTAAGCGGGAGATCAAGTGAAAGCTAGGACCAACCATCGGTTAAAGGTATGTCTTTCGATATCCCGATCTCTGTCATTTGTAAGAACTAATTGTAATGCAAATAATGTATTTACCTATCAACCCTGCCAAGTTGGTAGTGTCCATCTCCTCACTATAAGGTAGAAATCCTAAACAACAGACTGGCGACTCCACTGGGGAGTAAAAGTTAGTTTTCTTTTCTGCTCTAGGAGACTTAGTTTTGGTTTTCTTCCATCCCTTTTTTTAGTTTTTGATTCTTTGAGAGGTCTTTTAGGTCTGTGTTTACTGTTCCTTGCTGCTTGATTCATCTCAGTTAGCTGTTGCAAAGCCTGTTTCTGTCTTTTTGACACATGTGCGCTGGTCTTCCCTAGTAATAGTAGCGCATATCTCCTGATGGGCGCTGCTCTTTACACTGCACAGTAGTGCATATATCTTAGTGTGCGCTAGTTTCTGCACTGCACAGTAGTGCATTTTCCTGTAGTGTCTAGTTTTTTGGTTAGGGTTTGATTTTCAGTGGTTTGATTCCACTTCCAGCCTGTTGCTTTGCTTTCTTGACTGACCCTTGAGACTTCCAGGTCTCTTTTGAATCTTGTTGGCCTATCTTGAGTCTTTTTAGTTTTTTTGCTTGCTTGGGTACTTGTTTAAGTGTCTTTGCTGCTTACTAGCCCTTTTTGAAGTTCGTGCACTGTTCTCTTTTGGACATAGCTCCATTCTTTCATCCTAGTTGCTGTTGTAGTCATACAGACCTGCATTATTAATGTTTGTTGTATGTTGCAACGTTTAGCACGCTTTCACTTTGTCTCATCCTTTCCATTAGGGTTTGGCTTCAAGTTTGAGTCCTTAGGATTGCTTTCGAAAGGTTGCTTAGTTTAGATACTTGCTGATTGCCTTATCAATTCAGTCCAAGTAAGTCAAATCTTTCTAGTTTTCTTTCTATTGAGTCCGTGTGTTGTTAAAGTCATTCTTGGTTCGTTTGCTTACTTTTTGCTTGGCTTAGTGTTTTCTCGGGGTTTTGATACTTAGGAGCAACCTGTTTAGGTCTGACTTTCCGTTACGAGTGTCTCTTTTCCCTGCTTCTTTTTCACTTTGTTTCCAAGCCTCAAGTTTTTCTTTTGCAAAAACTTGGTAAGTCAAGTCTTCATTGAGTCTCTTGATTCATTTGCTTTGAGCCATTTAGATGTTTGTCTTACACACGCTTTATATTTAGATCTTGCTTGCTTTTGTACAAGTTCTCTTTCTTTTACATTTATCAGAAAAGACAAAAAATTGTTCAAATAGCTTAGTAGTAAGGTATTCCATTATTTTGAGGTAGCATAGTTTGCTTTGAAATATTTAAAAGAAAATACAAAAAGATTTTGATGGGATTGCCTAGTTTTCGATTTTTGAAAGAATACAAACGGAAAAGAGAAATTTTTTTTGTGAATTTGAAAGCTTTGCTTTACACGCACTTTACTTTCATACAAACCATTCCACACACCACATTACAACCCTTGAGTAACAAGTAGCCCTTAAAAAGAAATATTAATAAAATTTATTAGCAACATTTTTCTTTTTAGGTATACACATCATCAACTAGCTTAGGCTAGAGTTTCGGACTTAAATCACCTTAAACGATCGGAAACTAGCTTCATTACTCAACAATCGTAGTACGACTTTGTGGTCCCCATTCCTCATTTTGAGGGTTGTGCCCCACTTGGGTCACTAGGTGATGAATTAGATCTATGGAGATCTAGCCATGGCTTGTACTTGACATTTTAAGCCCACCTTAATAATCATCTTAAATATCCTGATCTATAATTTGGTGGACATCCAACTCCATTTGGCCCTTGATCTAAGGCACTAGTCATCCTTGGGGTAATTCGCATTCCTTGGGTAGGTGTCCATTTGCTAGATACCATTTATGGGTATTGCTAATTCCTTCTCAAATCCATAGATCCATGCTATAACATATCCCCCCAGTACCATTTCACTTTGATTTTAACCAAGTGGGCCCCATTTGGACCATTTTCCACTTTTTAGGGGTGGGCCCCACTTGGATAATTTTGGTACTAGAACTATCTAGATCTACTAATTCAACTTCATAAGTGGCCTTAATCTATCATTGGTTGAACCATTTGTCACTTCCTAAGCCTCTTCAACTAAATACTAACTCTTTGGGTCCACTTACTCATCCTAGATCTAGATCTATTTTCATCTTGGTCTCCTACTCTTTCATCATCACATTTCCCTAGGAGGTCTAGATTGAGTTCACTATCTTTCATTGGCTAAGCTAGGGTCTCCCCCTTGGTCTTGCTTAGGATTGATCTAAAGTGAAGAGTGCCTCGATTATCGTGACACCCAGCTTGCATTCTAGACCGTGGCATCTCTTGGGTCACCTCTTTAGTTGTCCAACACCTCTACCGTCCTGGATAGGATACCATTTAGGGACAACTACAAGTTGTGTGATAACATTTTTGGCGTTGCTGCCAGGGAGATATAGGCTTACCTCAGGTGTTTGCGAGTATCCATGCGTAATTCATATCTTATCGCATCTGGTTTAACCTTGGTGGTTATCATTTCAATCCTTAATTTAAACATAGCCATCTATTTGTTACTCATCTCTCCCCGCTTATTAACGACATAAATCTTGGTAGAAGAGTGTTAAAATATACCTGGCGACTCCAATCCGTGACTCCACTGAGAAACAAACCCATAAAGTAATGTCTTCTCAAGACAACATCACTCCTGAAATGACCATGGAATTCATGTCAAATATGTGTGAAATGGTCACCCACATTGCTATGTATCTTAAAAATCAAGATGAGGATCTCAAAATGCGTGATCAACAAAATAAGGAAATGTTGAAATCCATATGTAACAATTTGATTCCTCCTAAAACCAGTTCCCCTAGGCCTCAACAACACAAACTAGTTGATTTACAGCCTAGCAAGGCAGTGCATCCTAACAATCAACCTGTGCGAAGAATCATGTCCAAGACTCCAAAGTCTCCATCTGAAGTAATCACGAAAGGTGGAACTGTGCCTAGTACTGGTCAAACCCCTCCTGCAAAACAAAAGCCAAATCAAGAAGTTAAAGTTGATCCTCCTCGTAAATCCAATCATCCCAAAGCAACTCTTTGGAGAAAACAACCTGGGCCTATGAAAAAAAATCCTCCCATGACTTTAAAGCCTAGTATTCAAGAACATCCAAGAAAAAATGTTCCTAGCAAGTTGACAAATTCCTCTGCTTTAGTCTCATTAAAAGATCTAATCAAAATCCCATCTGTCAAGTATGAAATTATGAATTTTTGGGGTCTAAATGTCAATGAAAAGGATAAATAAAACCCCTACAACTTAAACATTGATGTCATGGGATTTCTATAAAAAATGAACATGCTTGTTCCCTTCTGTGAAATTTTCAAAATCCCCTTCTTACATAAAAGAGATACCACCCATCTAGGAATCCAAACAAAGAAGCAAATGACAAAACAAGTTACGATAGAACCTAAGGATTCCCCTGTCATGATCCAAAGTGTGTTCGGTGATAACTTTGGGGGTTTCCTTCCCTTCTACATAGCTTTGGAAGTAAATGGGTTAATATTGCATAACTACATGTTAGATTCATGAGCTTAGGTGAATGTTATGCCCCTAAGAGTTATGTAACAACTTGATATAGTACCGACAAGGCCCTATACGAACGCGTGTGGAATGGACTCTAGAACAGTGAAGGCCATCGGAATAATAGAAAACCCGCCTATTAGATTGGCCGCATGTTCGAATATTGAAATTTTAATGAATATACTAGTCCTTGATGTCCCTAATGTTAGGGGAATGCTTTTGTCTAGGGAGTGGTCAGCTAGACTAGGTGGGAGTGTTCAAATGGACCTCACATATGCTACAATCCCAATCGGAAATGGTTCATCTATAACTCTATTCAATGAACCACCTATGCAAGAGCATGTTGAGACTCCGAAACACTTGTTTAATGAGGCCATGTATTCAAGCGATGAAATTGGGAACTTTATAGTTTTAGCAAACTATTGGGAGGAGGTAAAGAAACACCCTTTTCCACCCGACCAAGTCTGGATGATGCATTTTGACGAAGCTCGCTCCTTACATGGTGCAGGGGCTGGGATTGTTTTAACCTCACCATCTAGAGAGGAAGAGTTGTTTTCCTTTTGTTTGGAGTTCAACTATACGAATAATATAGTTGAGTATGAAGCTTTGCTCCTAGGGTTAGAAATTTCTCGAGAAAGAAACATCAAATCTATAACTGTCATAGGTGATTCTGACCTTATTGTATCCCAAGTTAAGAATCAGTTTGCTTCTAAGAATAACAACCTTAGAGACTACAGGAATGCAATTTGGGATACCATTGAATGTTTCGATGCATTTGGTATTAAAGTAGTCCCTCGCGAGCAAAACGATTTGGCTGATGAATTGTCTGTCATAGCCAGTACCCTCCAAGCCTTTGAGTCCTTAAAGCAAAGAAATTGCAAAGTTGAAGTCTTATTTCGACCCTCAGTTCTCAATAACCAATATTATTGGCAGGTTTTTGATGATGGCACCCAAATCATCCAATTCTTAACTACTTCCCAGACCCCCATGGTAAATTTTGAAGATAAAATGAAGGGAAGTTCTATAGAAGGCATGGACATAACATAAATCACTTTTTGTTTAGAGAAAATTTTTAGCAGGCATGATGAGTTTAAGGGTAGGCGTTCCGAACCAATTGATGAAGTCATCGAGATCAACATAGGTTCCCCTTGCTCCCCCAAAATGATCAAAATAGGGAAAAATGCCTCTGATGGAGAAAGAAGGAAAATTGAAGAATTAATTAGAGAGTATAAGGATGTCTTTTCTTGGACTTATGATGATTTAAAGACTTATGACCAATCTGTTATTGAACACACAATTCCTTTGAAATAAGGAGCTAAACCTTATCGTCAAAATATACGTAATGTAAATCCTAAGTTAGCTCCATTGGTAAAAAAGGAATTGGAAAAGATGTTGGTTGCAGGCATCATTAGACCTGTCATACATACTACTTGGGTGTCTAATCCTGTGGTTGTAAGGAAAAAGAGTGGGGAAATTAGAATTTGTATCGATTTCAGAAACCTTAACCAGGCTTCTTTAAAAGATAATTATCCTTTTCCCAACATGGAGAACTTATTGCAAAGTGTGACTGGTGCTGGTGTGTTGTCTCTACTTGATGGTTTTTCGGGATATAACCAAATTCAAATAAAAAAAGAGGACCGTGGAAAGACAACTTTCACCATCCCTTGGGGAAAATATGAATATATAAGGATGCCATTCGGCCTTTTAAATGTGGGCTCAACCTTCCAAAGGGAAATTGAACATGCATTTGAAGGTCTAATTGGCAAAATTATAGTAATTTATCAAGACAATTTAACTGTGTTCTCCAAGGAAAGAAGCAATCATGTAAAACGCTTGAAGAGAGTTTTTGAGAGGTGTAGAAAGTTTGAAATCTCTTTAAATCCTAATAAATCTACCTTAGGTGTTGATGAGGGAAAGTTATTGGGACACATTGTCTCCAAAGAGGGCATCCAAATTGACCCTAAAAGAGTGCAAGGAATCCGAGCTATTGCCCCTCCAAAGGATGTGAGCTCATTGAGATGATTTTTCAGGAAAATAAAAATTTGTGAGAAGGTTCATTCCTAACTTGGCCGAATTGGAAAAGCCTTTAAATTCCCTATTAAAGAAGGATGTAAAATTTATCTGGGACAAGAAATGTAATGAGTCATTCGAGGCTTTGAAGAAATCCATTTCCTCCACCCCTTTTTTAGTATGCCTTGATTATAATAAAGAATTCTTGATTTATTCATATGCCTCTCAGGACACCATAGTTGGTGTCTTATTACAAAAGAACAAAAACAATCATGAACAACCAATTGCTTTCATGAGCAAAAATATCACAGACGTGGAACTAAACTATACGACCACTGAAAAAAAAGCCTATGTTTTGGTTAAGTCTCTAAATCATTTCAGGACATACATTGGATATTCTAAGATTATAGCTTACGTCCCGTATCAAGCCGTAAAGGATGTTTTGTCTCAGCATGATGGCATAGGGATTAGGGGAAACTGGATTTCTATAATTCAAGGATATGACATTGAAATCAAACCAATTAATATAGTCAAAGGTCAAGGACTAGCCCAAATTTTAACTGAGGACAAAGTGTAGCCAATTCATGAAGAAGCAAGTATTGGAAATGCTATGGTGCTCTATATTGATGAAGACCATGAGTGGTACAAGGAAATTATTTTCTATCTTAAACATATGTCTTGTCCTGATCATCTTTTAGACCACCAAAGAAGAGCTTTAAGGTTGAAGGCATCTAAATATGTGTTAACAAAAGATGGTTTGGGATGGAAGAATCCATATGGAATTGTGCTGAAATGTGTAAACCATGATGATTCCCAAAGAATCATAAAAGAGATGCACTCTGGATTATGTGGAGGACATTATGCACCCAGAACTACAGCTCCTAAGATCATGCGAGCTGGTTATTATTGGCCATATTTATTCAAGGATGTGCACGCTTTTGTCAGAACCTGCCAAGAATTCCAATTCTACTTAGGAAAGCCTAGGTTGCCTGCCCTACCTTTGACCCCTGTGATTGTAGAAGCACCTTTCCAATAATGGGGAATGGATTTTGTGGGACCAGTAGACCTGAGTTCTTCTGGTGGATATAAGTACATCTTGACCTGCACAGATTACTTTACCCGCTGGGTTGAAGTGGTCCCTACTAAAATAACAACTACGGAAGTTGTGGTTAAGTTTTTGGAAGAAAACATGGTCTCTAGATATGGTTGCCCCTTAAAGATCACAACAGACAATGCAAAAGCATTTAGCAAAGAAGAAATGTCAACATTTTTCTCTAATCACGAAATCACCCTTTCTCATTCTTCTAAATACTATCCCCAAGGAAATGGTTTAGCAAAATCAAGAAACAAGAACTTAATACAAATTTTGAAAAGAATGATTGGTGAAAATAAAAGAACATGGGATAGCAAGCTTAAGTGTGCCCTCTGGGAAGACCGAACAACTGTTAAAATAATAACGGGTAAAGCTCCCTTTGAGATAGTGTATGGGAAAAATTGTAGGCTCCCCATAAATCTTCATATCCCTGTGTATGAACTTATGCAACAATGTTCCCCTGAACAAGAGGCCATGCAAGCAAGAATTGACAAGTTAGTAGAACTAGATGAAACTAGAAGATAAGCATGGAATAAAATGATCCTAGAGCAAGAAAGAGTGAAAGGAACTTTTGATCAAAGAAGTAGAAATGTTATTTTTGGGATAGGTGATATAGTCCTACTTTGGGATAAGAATAAAGAAAAACCAGGAAATCATGGAAAGTTTGAGAAATTGTGGATGGGACCTTATCGTGTGATAAGAATAGCAGGAAAGGGTTCGGTATGTTTGGATACATTGGATGGGGATGAGTTAGAGTTTCCAGTAAATGGGGTGTTGTTGAAACATTACTACCCCCTTGTCCCTGAATCGACTTGAGTTAGGACTCCTCTTGCCTGTTTAGAATAGGTAGGCCTTCGAATAAGCTCATTTGAGCAGTAGGATTTGTGTGCTTTCCATTTTTTCTGTGTGATGAGTATTGCGAGTTTTCTTTTGATGAGTCTTTTGAGTTTATTTCTGAGTTATTTTTGTTGAGCTATTTGTTTGAGTTAAGTCTTGCTCCTTCCTAAGATTTTTCTCATCTACCGCATACACATTAATAAAACTTTAGAAAGTTTAAAATTTTGTAGTTTTTCTGTGTCAAGTGAATTGAATCCTTCAAAGGCTTTCTTCCTTCTGCACAGTAAAACTAATTAAATTTACATGTTCTGTTAGATTAGTATTTCCTTTATGCATTTCAGTTTCTGCTTTAGAATAGAATTTCATTTATGCAGTTTATTTTAGATTATTTTCCTCCCATACATGCATCACGTGGTATTTGAGTTTCCATGAATGCAGAAAAAGGTGCAATTAAAAGCTGAAAGCAAAAGATGGTGAGTGATGGATTGAAGATTGATGCAAAGCAGTTCGAGAACAGATATTCTGAGGTTCTCAAGCGCTCTCTCCCTTAGAGAACTTGTCCCAGTTGGAGCCAGATGTTATCACACCATAGTAGCTGGGCTACTATATTTGTTGAGCAGATATCCGCATTTTTCAGAGCTTTTCTTTTACAAAGATCATTTATGATGAGCGGCATTATTTGAGATCACTTATAGATCAAAGCAGCATATATTAGACATTGAGTAGACCTTGTGGCAAGGCTGAGCCTTGAGAGCTTACATTTGATGACCGATATGACCTTTTGTTCCATACAGTTTCAGTTTAGTGCCTAGAGTTCCAAATGTTATTATTGCAGCAGTGTTTTAGTTGATTCTAGTTGATGATATGCAGTGATATGACCATTAGACTTGTGATTGTTAGAACTTGATCATTATCGTGTTGTTTTAGTCATCCTGATAGCATTAACTTGGTATATAACTCATGATGTGGCAGTATGGTCAAAATGAAATATCTTGGTTGAACTTAATTAATAAATTGGATGTATTACTTGCACTTTAAGGTTTATTGACTATACTCATTGGTGTCACTTTCCCTCTTACGAGCATGGACATGGTCTTCCCTGGAATTTATGTTTGCTAGCCTAGGAACCACATTCACTTGACTCCATCCATCCATGGCCTTCCCTATTTTGGCTTTCTCCTTGACTTACCTTCTTGACTTTTGATATGGAGGACTTCCCCGCTCTTGCCTCTGTGTTGGATAACATCCATGTTTTTTTTGTGCCTCGGCTCTGAGTTGGTGACAGACCTTGCTTTTGGTAAGTTGGATTTTATGCCTAGATCATTGTAGTCAGTTTCCCCTATGTGTGGATTAGTGCGGAATTCCTCCTAGTCACATGAGATGTTGTTGGCTAAAACCTGAAGCACACGTACTACTTATGGAAATTATTGGAAATCTCTTTTATGAAATCCTATGGAAATTAAATTCTAGAATGTGTTTCTAAACACAAGATGAATTAAGGGCTAAAGCAATGAAATGTTAAAGTACCCCATGAAGGGTCCAAAAAGGTCTAAAAAGCAATGAATAAATAAATTCCAAGTCTAAATATTGCTGACCTCATAAATATAAATATACCCCGGATGCAAGCTGTGATTAGTTGTGCTTTTAAGCGCATGCAAAATCCCAGAGGGTTCATATAGGCCTAAAAAATAGTGGTTAAATATATGCCAAATATAAAGACTGCTAGCCATGGAAATGAAATGAATGATCCTAATGAAACTAGATCAACTTGATGTAGACATGATGCCAAGGTTGAATAAGCACTCTCTAAACAACTTACCCATTTGTGAGGCACTGTCATTCCCTTTGTTATCATATCTAGCACATGCTTGAGTGTGTAGCACCCTTTCCCTTATCCAAAGTATCACTCAGTTAAGTTGGTCAAGTCATCCCTTCTTCCTAACCTTGTCCTTAGTCTTCACCCTTTGCTAGCAATTAGGCCATGACCATTGATGAGTCAGTCTTTGAAGCTTTGGTGCAAGTAAATATTAAATAACATTAAATAGCTATGTATTAATTGCCACTTGATTGATGTTTATACTTTAAGTTAAGCTGTCAATCTTATTAAAGGAACATGTCTTAGTCATTTGTTATAATCTTGTCTCCGGTTATATTTTGACCTAGTCAAACATAGTTTGACCATGGTCATCATTGGGATTTGTGATGAGATCGACCAATTGTGCTATATGATGTTGATATATGGTCCTACATATACCTATTGATGATTCCATATGTTGGACATATGCTTCAGATGATGGTTGATGCAGTTTTATGGATTATTATTATTTACAAATCATCATATTTTTTCACTTGTCCGGGTATGGTGGACCCTATAGATGATCCTACAGGTTATCATGAGGTGTATGAGTACTCATATCTAGTGGATTTGTGTATTCTGGATCTATTAAGACACTTATCTTTCAGTTTCAAGCATTCCTGGGCATGATACTTGCACTTTTCCACCTATTAACCAGATTGGCCATGCTGATGTGGCCTGTCCAACAGTATCCTTGCTGTCTATTCGTTTCCTAGGGCGCTACAGAGGAAGGGGTGGTCCAGACACTTGTTTTTACCATATTACCCCCCTTCTATACATGATGGTGTATTTAGTTTGATAGCGCAAGCACCTAAGAGGCAGTTTTGGGCACTTTTGGGGTTTTTCAGTAGATTAAAAAATGGAATAAAAGGGTCATTGGGGAATTCGATTTGGGAAATTAAGGCAAGTCTTTGGCACTTGTCTGCTTAGAGGTCATCCATGGTGTATCCCCCTTATTCTAGATCAGTTTGCACCAGTCAGTGGGGTCCACATGGGCTACATGAGGACTTTTATTGCATATCTCTCTCTGATTATGGGGACAGGATTTGATCATTTGTATACTTGGACATGTCATTGAGTCATATTATTGTGCCATGGGGACATGCTAGTGAAGGGAAGTAATACCTCCTATCCCCACCATGTGCTCCTAGTCACTTGTCCATGTCATTGTGTTGTGGCACACTTGTTTTAGGCCACCCCCATGTATGGCGTCACCCCTCTTAGAGGCTTTTTAGACATGACATCATCCTCTATTTGAGTGATCCATGTCTTATGTTGTGTTGGCTCATCTTAGCCATTGATTATATTGTTATATCTTTTGATCTCGACCACTAGTTTTCAAAAGTGGTTTAGGGTTTTGGTCTTCTTCATCCTATAAAAGGAGGAGACCCCCTCATTGTAAAGGCACCTTTGGGCTCTGGAAAACTTGGAATAAAATACCATTTTTGGAGATCTTCTTCTTGGATTTGATTGGGTTTCTCTTGTACATGGTTATGCATCTTTTTCTTTTAGACATTCTTTGCTTTACATGTGAAATCGACATCTACTGAAGGAGGCCGAATTGATTGAAGCTAGCTGTGTGAATTTCTTGAAGGTAAGATTGTTGGGGTTTCTCGCATCCCCGTTGTGCAAGACGTCTTCATCTTGAGGGATTTTTTCAATTGTGCTTTGTCCATTGATTAATTATTTGATATGAAATGCTTTGATCTCATTGATTTGTGGATAAAATCTAACATTTTGTAGTTTGATTTACAGGTTTGACGGGGCATCTCTCCTCCTAGGGATTGGACGATTATGCTTGGATTCACTTGGAGCTAGCTTGGAATTGTAACTAAAGGCAAGAATCATCTTAGTGCAATGTAGCCGCAAGGTTTTGAGGTAACATCTACAAGGTATGTATCCATTGTGCTTGTTCTCCATCCTATTGGTCACATAAATCCTTAAAATTCAAAACCCTATTTTTCTATTTTTTTAGATCTACTTGGATCTAGCATGATTTTGGGGATAAAACTTAAAACCCACTTTCATAGTATCCATGACAATCTAGATATAAATTTTGGTGGTGTTTGGACTTCATTTGACCCATTTCCCAAGGCACATTGGTCTCTCCAAGGGAAGTCGCATTCCTTGAGAGAGGCTAGTTTGCTAGTTCCAAGACGTGGGTAGGAGAGGTTGTTGCTTCATTGGATGGATCAACCCCTAAAAAATACCTCTAGTGCTTCACCTTGTGGTCCCCATTCCTCATTTTGAGGGTTGTGCCCCACTTGGGTCACTAGGTGATGCATTAGATCTATGGAGATCTAGCCATGGCTTGTACTTGACATTTTAAACCCACCTTAATAATCATCTTAACTATCTTGATCTATAATTTGGTGGACATCAGACTCCATTTGGCCCTTGATCTAAGGCACTAGTCATCCTTGGGGTAATTCGCACTCCTTGGGTAGGTGGCCATTTGTTAGATCCCATTTGTGGGTATTGCTAATTCCTTCTCAAATCCATAGATCTATGCTATATCATGCCCCCTAGTACCATTTCACTTTGATTTTGACTTAGTGGGCCCCAATTGGACCATTTTCCACTTTTTAAGGGTGGGCCCCACTTGGATCTATAATTTTGGTACTAGACCTATCTAGATCTACTAATTCAACTTCATAAGTGGCCTTAATCTATCATTGGTTGAACCATTTGTCACTTCCTAAGCCTCTTCAACCAAATCCTAACTCTTTGAGTCCACTTACTCATCCTAGATCTAGATCTTGTTTCATCTTGGTCTCCTACTCTTTCATCGTCACATTTCCCTAGGAGGTATAGATTGAGTTCGCTAGCCTTCATTGGGAATCGTGGCATCTCTTGGGTCACCTCTTTAGTTGTCGAACACCTATACCGTCTTGGATAGGATACCATTTACGGACAACTACAAGTTCTGTGATAATAGAACCCTAAAATTACCATACTAAACTGTTGGTTGTGGAGCTAGATCTTCCAGTCTCATAGATGATATTGTCTTAGTTGTGCACCTCGGAGGACTGTACACCCATTTTTCATTTTTAGGGGTTCGGGGCAACGCCCCCGAGAAAAAATTTTGGGGCTGTTTTTGCCAGCTATTTTGCGGGCCCATGGTTTTGGGTATCCCGTGGTATTTTTCCCATTGTATTTTCCCTATAAAAGAAAGACATTGTAATACGGTTAGGGTTGATGTATTAGGTTTTATGCATTGTAAAGATCTCCAAGATCAGGAGAGAGACTGTGAGATAGTGAAGAGGAAGTGCAGCGGCTGTGCTGCAGGTTGTATCCATTCACCTTGTTGGACGGTAATAATAATAAAGACTGGAAAATTCAGTGTGGACGTAGCCCAAGTTGGGTGAACCACGATATATCTGTGTCTCTCTTGTAATGTGTATGTGTGATTATATTTGCATTTTTGTTTATTACTATTGCTTTGCGATCCTGTTTTTCTAACATAAACCATATTTACACCCATGTTGTCACCTATCACATTAGCAAACATCAACACTTACCCATGAGTGTACTCATGCCTTCAGCTTTGATATTAGGGGACATTCACTATCATCTTATATCATCATCATCGGCGTCATCAATGTCATCATCATCATTGTCATCATCATCATCATCATCATCATCATCATCGTCATCAATGCCATCACCATCATCATCATCGTCGTCGTCGTCGTCATCATCATCATCATTGTCATCACTATTGTGAATGCCATCATTATCATCATCATTGCCATTGTCAATGTCATCATTATCATCACCATCGCCATCATCGTCATCAATGTCAGCATCATTATGATCATTATCGTTATCATCATCATTATTGTCATCATGGTCATCGTCATTGTCAAATTGTGGCATCATAATCATCGTGATTGTCATAAGTTTCATTCAAAAACTAATTTCATTGTCGACATCATCATCATGATTGTCATTGTCAATATCATCATCATTATCATCGTCATTATCAATAACTACATCATCACCATCAATATCATCATCACCATCGTCGATGTCATCACTACCATAAATATGAACCTCCCCACATCCAAGTGTTGTGGTTCCATGCTCTTATACATACAACAATGCTTCCATTCCCAAGCAATCCACAATCATTCCTCATGTATCATATTTAACAATGCTTCCATTTCCCAATCAATCCAGAATGATTCCTCATGTATCCCATTGAACAATTGATGAAACTTTCTCTCCCCATCATTTTTATTTTCCACATACGATGTTGATGTGTTCAATTGGTTTTCATCTAAATGTTAATTTTCCATTGGAATCCCTCTATTCTATTGTAGTCACCTTCCTTGGGGCTTCTTTATTCTCCAGCCTCTTATGTACTCACGTTTTGATTTTTGATTTTTTTAATGTAACTAGCTTCTACTTTATACTATCTTGAATGCTTTGCATATCTTTCACGTACTCTCTCTTGAATGGATGGTCTTTCTCCATTACCAACTTATTTCTTTTGTCCTTTTCCATGACCTCTCCCATGGATATTTTGTGGTGCAAGTTTTTTTTTTAATCATGATTTCGATCCTAACCTACTTCAAGCATTTAACCATGGGTCTATAGGTATATGCAATCATTTGTGTCAATATGGCTCTTCAAATTCCTTGTTTCCAACAATATGTAAACTAAGAAGGGTTTTGCGCACTTTGTAGTATGGATTTATCAATGAAAGGGTGATTTTCAATGATATAGCCAACTTCCTCTTTTATTCAAAAATTGTGTAGTAATGTGGGTATTGTACAAAAGAACTCTTTTTCTAAATCAATGTAGAATTTATATTTTATGTTGTCTATTGAAACTAGTCCTTCTATTACTTGATATTCACAAAAATCATTAGTAATTTCCCAACCACTCATACAAACTTTTTTTTCTATAATTTGTTAAGTATGGCAAAAAATTGTCTTCATTGTATGTTTTCATTCTAAATTATTCATTAAGTTCTTGGTTTATTTCAGCATTAATTCAAGAAATGTTGTGAGTTTTTATAAATAATCTTTCTATAGGTTATGTAACCTTGGGTTAAGTTGTTTTTACATACATATTTTTTTATATAATTTTCAAGTTTTTTGTTCACTTTCCATCTATGTGTGTTGTATTCATCATTCATTATTTTTATTAAAGTCATACTTTTTACAACCAGAAGTAAAACTAGTGTTGTACTATAGAAAAAAATACAAGAGTCGCAACAATGGCTAGTTGTAATTACACATATAAAAGAAACAACAACATTCAAGATGTAATATATAAAAGAAAGAGAAGAGAGAAATGATTGCAAATCATAAAATCCACCTTATTATCCCAAAAATATGTTTGGTGTCTCTCAATCTTCAACCATATGGTGTTGATAATAACTCTATATAATCAATGTGATACATCAAAGGTAAGTTCCAATCAGTTACATAGATAGTTACAAAAATTATCAACAACCAATGATTGTCGATGAGTATTTCTCACGATTGTCCATAATGTTATTTGTTTGGTCAACCTCAATGGCTCATCACTAGGTTGATGTGTGGTGTTTCCAGTTAAGTGGCATTGTGGTCAACATTAATAGAGCTTTACTCTCTAAGTTTAACAACATCAATGGATGCTTCTAGTCGATATTAATACTTAAGTCCTCAAGTTCATTGATGTCGGTGAATGTTTTTTGTTGGCATCGATGACATCACTCACCATTGATGGTAAGGCATTGTAGGTGATGTTAATGATGAGATTCTATCAATGGATAAGGTGTCATGGTCAAGGTTGACAACTTGTGATATGCCAACGTTAGTGAGCCTTATTTTCTATTGCATTTCGATGATGACCACTATAACTCCATTGTTAAGGGTGATTGAGCATAAGTATAACCCTAGAAGGTTGTCTACCGTTATATTGTTACAACTTTATTATCTAATTATCATTTAATTAGCAATATTACTTAAGCTTTATATACTCTAACAACCCATCTTAAGGCTTATAGTACAATTGAAAACATTAGTGAAACTACTCTTCAAATGCTTAAGTTGATAAATAGTTCTTGGGCTAGTAAGACTCCTTCAAGTTGCTCCCTACTCCTTTGAAAGATGAGCCTTCTACATATGATCCAAGTTTCCCAACATCATTGAACATCATTAGCACTTGCAATGTCTCATAACTCTACATAACATTACATGATCCACAGAAACTCGTCGCAGATGTTAGCACAAGAATATTAACACTGTGGATCTCTAAGTTTGTAATGGAGAAAGAAGTAGAGAGTCATCTAAAAGCAATGTTACAAAGAGGGAGCAGTGAGAGTCTGAAATAATGAAACATCAAACCAAGGCATCCTGTCATGGTATTTATCGAGCCATTGCTCTCACCTCCTAATCTCTCCATTAATTCATATCGTAATGCACCGATTCCTTAGAAGACACTCAAATGTATGCGTTCTCTCAGTTCTTTGTGCGTTGTATGTGAATTCTTTTTGTGCAGGTAAAGATTTGATACATCCCCACTATAACCTTAACAGGAGCGTTTCAAGATGCGAAAACCAGTTTCCAGATTTTGATTTTTGTCTCATTTCTTTTCTCTTTCATTTGATTGGTTTTAGCCTGTAAGGATATTTAGTCATACCTATAGCATTGTGGCTATAGGGCTCAGATTTATCCGAAACCTCCCCATTTTGAAAATGGAAGTCTTGTTGGAGTTTATCAAGAGTTATCTGAGTGAATATCATATTTTCCCTTGTTCTGAAAGCACCCAAAGAAAATGTGTAAAGAAGATGTTACAATTGCCAAGATAAATATAGGTAGATAAAGGATGAGATATGTATATTAGGTAGATAATATTCAGATTTAATAAGGAGTATTTTCAATTGAATGCAAAAGGTAATGAGGTATGTATATTAGGTAGATAATAATCAGATCCAATAACTAGGAGTATTTTCAATTCAATGCAAAGGGGTACTGAATTGCCTTGCACTTGTATTAGTTGGTTTGGTGTGAAAAGTAATAAGAAGAGACTTGTTACAGCTGGTGTGTTATGAAGCTTAACAAATATTAGTTTTGAAGTATAATATATGTCTTTGGAAGTTTATTACCTGTAGTATAGTTTAACTTGTGCCATATGGTAATAATCAGAATTGTAACATTTCCAATGTTTAAATTTCAAATTAATAATTACATTTTTGTTCATTTATATTTTTTCTTGAATCCTGAAATACTAGATCCAATGCTTCCTACTATATTACCATTTCCAAGATTATTGCCTTCTCCACTAACTCACATTTCATAGAAGTAGCTTTTGGAGAGTCGCTCTGAAAAGTAAATGATATTAATATCATATTGAACTCTTGTTTCAATGAACCATCATAACTGCAAAGAAAAAGGACATTGTCACTTGAAATTTGGGAATTGTTAAAGAACCTTTTTTCAGCATTGTCATTTCATCATAAAGCAAACTGTTGCTAGCACTAGATAATCTGGAGTTTAGCACCAAGCTATAATCCCTTGTGACTCTTACATCTTCCACTCTTACTGTAATTTTTTATTCAAATTGTTACCCTTGCTATAAAGCTTATAGTTTTCCCATTATTATATAAACTGGATCATACTTTGATATGGGTTTTTAGGATGGTTACACAACCTTCCAAATGAGAGAACCTACCACCTGGTTTATATGATTGGAATTTGAATTGATTTTTGAGTTGTTCATATTTATTTTTGAGTTTTATCCCACAACTTTTCTACTTTGGGAGATATCACTTTTGTGTTTTTTATTTCCACAAATATCAAATGCACCTTGATATCCCTATTTTGTTTTCAACTAAATCTTGAATCGAGGTTGATAATATTTGTTTTCTACCTAAGTTAGAAAGTACTCTAGATTTCTTTGAGGTTGATAATATTTGTTCTCTACCTAAGTTAAAAGGTACTCTAGTTTTCTTCTATAACACATCTGATCCTGCAAAACTTCATAAGCGACATACAAATTGTTGTATCCAAGGACATACACAATGCAAAATGTTTTGGCCACATCTTCCTAACCATATTAAAGTATGTGGTGCTTGGCATTTCTTTTAATAGAGATTGCCTTTATATTATGCACAATTAAAGAGGCAAAAACTTGTATGACTTTTACATTCACCTAAATTCAACACACTTTCACCTTTTGTCTCAAGGTTTTGGTTCTTTTTAATTACACGTCTGGTTCTTCTGTAACCAATTTGTATTTTACACAACTTTGTTTGAGTAACATGCAGTAGAAAAATGCATTACTTATAAGTAAAACTGCTATAATCAAGCATTTGGTTAAAACTACTATCTAAAATTTGATATCCTACCTTTTCAAACATAAGTTTTGGAGGACTTTGAAGGTGGACTCTTTGAAATGTAGCCAATCACAGTGGCAAAAAGAAGACTTCTACTACAAATGATAACTGTGAACATTTATAATAACATTGAAGGGAGAAGTTTAACCTTCTAGTATGCCTCACGATTGCTTTTCTTCTGGGCAGTTTCGTTGTAAAAATGACGGGCTTTTAAATCATTGGAATTCAAAATTCACCTTATCAAAGAAAGGAGGTTCAGAACCTCCTTTTATGCCTTGGATACAAATTTGGTACTTGGTTTTGGTTTAGAACAGGCTGCAAATTCTATTTTCTCATATTTTTCAAGTTTTATAACCCATTTCTTCAAAGTCTTGGAGACAAGCAACACATTAGGATCAAAATGAGCTCATGCAATCGTTGAGACTATTTTCTCATATTTTCAAATTTTATAGCTCATTTCTTCAAAGTCTCGGAGACCCGCAACACATTAAGCTCAAATTGAACTCGTGCAATTATTGAGACTATTTTTTTGAGATTATTTTTCCCTCAAAGATTGGATTGATTGTATGTGTTTGATGTTTAGGGTATGGTAGTTTCTCATCCCTACTCTTGAGCTGTGTGTGGTAACTTAAACTCATTCACTTGTTAAATAGGTAAGCATAGATCTGTAAGCATAATCATATGTGAAGAGCATTAAAGCACATATCTTGACATGGTAGTGTATTGAGATTTGAGTATAGGATGTTGACTGATCCATAAACAGCTATGGCCTTTCCTTTTCACCAACATGGATACCCTGTGGAATAAAATTAATTTAGTGTTTGCAATTAAGCAATTAACTGGCAATGCTGAGTGCAAACCTTCTTTGCTTCTAATCACCAACATGCATACAAGAAAGGTTCTGTTTCTGAGATGGGCTTCGAGCTTGGTACTTTGCTTGTGTGGCTAAACCAGTGCTGAATAAGTTCCCAGATTGTGTTTATGGAAAAACTCTAGGCTCAACACTCTACTCCAAGCCAAAAGTAACATATATACTCTGCTCTTTGCAAGTGCTTACACACACTCGAACTCTGTACCAGTGACAACTACATACAACATTCTACAACTCTGTTAGAACTTAATGAACCAATCTCTGCCTATTCACAGAACCAGCAGTTACATACTCATTCCCAATATTCTTCCATCAAGGAATTAAATGCATGGCTGTAGGTTATGGTTTACAGGATACTGCTGTCAACCGTTTTCATCAACTATAATCAATACAAAGTTGCACTCTTTTGTGATAATGTGGGTGGCTGATGAGTTATTACAACTGACAGCTTGGAGGACAATCGCTGTGGCAGATGGTTAACGCACTAAAAATGCACACCAGTGAATTGATTAAAAGGGCGATCGAACTGTGGGTGTATGGGCGTTGTCATTCATTAAGCATGAGGCCAATATGTGCATCATTCCCAACACTTAATTAACACACACATAGATTATCCCAAGGATTAATTGGAGGTGAGACCAGACCGCGGGTGTTTACAGAATGGACTTCTAATGATTTCACAAGTAAAAGCGCACTGGAGAAAGCTGCCAAGGTGTATGGCAGTGTGGTATTCGAACCACATGATTCAAGTAACCATGTGACTCCCAAATTATTAATAAATACTGTAGCTTGTCAATGAATAACCCAACATTCATTTGATTGAAGTCTTGGGGTTATGATGAAACTCCCAAAGGAATAAGGTAGTTTTACTGGTTGTAGTAACAATTCCAGCATACAATATTAAACCATCGATCTAGCAAGTCAAATCACAGTGCTGTTCCATGGAAAACTCAATCACAGTGTTGTTAGATGTGATTATAATTAACATTGCAGAGAAAAACCAGTCATGACAATCTCCGATAAATTAAATGTACCAGTTGGAAATCCAATTGGAAAAACTAGCATTTAGGTGGAGATTTTATTTTTGCTCGGGAAATGGTTACAATATGGTTATTGTTGCTGCCTTTTCACACACAAGGGGGTTAACAGGGCAGAAATCTTCAAGCCACTGGGTGTGTCCTTGGGGAAAGCTTGGAGTCAAGTAGGTCACTTGATTCTTAACTCCTCCATTTAGGCAAACTCCAAACAAAGCCAATGGAAGTGGATCCTAAAAGTTGCTAAGGCTGATTAAGTTGTTTAGTGGTTTTTGTGGATGAGTAAGTTTTTTAGGAGTTTTATAAAAATAAAATTAAAACAAGAGATTGCAATATAAAATTCAGTCACAACAGCATAAAGATTATATAAATCACAAAGTCACTCAACACATGATAGATTTCAATAAAGATTGTAAAATTAACAGTAAAGGATCAGTGCTGAAAATGGAGTCAAATGTAGTGTTGTTGTAATGTTTGAAATGTATTGCGAGTGCTTTTGGTCAATTTTAATTTGTTGTCAAAATGAGTGGATTATGAGGGAGGGGGATTCTCGATATACCACGAAGGTACAAGGAATATGTCCAGACTCGTAAGTGTGGCGCCACACGAGGAAATGTGGGCTAGATGGAGTCACGGGGTGATGTCCAACACTACACCAATTGAGGGTGTAGCCTGACAGGGCCCCGCGGTCACTCTCTAGTTGTTCCCACTTTTTTTGTGAAATTTGCCCACACAAAAGCAAAAATGAGATGTTGGATATTTGTCTTGGGAGGTTAATTGAATGATGTGAAAACTAATTACTAGTCACTAAGTCCCTTTCTAGATTGATCAATTGGTCAGTCAAGGCTGCAAAGATCCAGAGCATACAGGGACAAAGCCTTGTTAATTTTAAGGATTTTAAAATTTTTTCTTGTTTAACAAAAGAGTCTCTTTTCCGGCCAGTACCCGGGCAAGCCCTTATCTTGTGAACCGTACTTCGGGAAAGCAAGGGGTTTATTTTAACTAAAAAGAAAGATTGAAAAAGAAATGTTATCTAATCATTACCCTACCAAAGTAGTGGGTTAGTATCCATTTACTTTGCAAAATAAAAATAAAAATTGTAATTGTCAAAGTATACGGTTTGCAAAAGAAAAGTTAAAAAGTTCTTATCTCCTGAGTGAGTCAATGGCCCAATATTTGGATTGGACCACGACGGTAAATTTTAGTTAATCTAAGTTAATTTTAACCAAATAAAACTAAAGTAAAGACTGTAAAACTAAAGAAGCAAAAAACTATAAAAAAATGACACCGATGCAAATCCCCCCTAGGGGATGGGAAGTAAACTCTGATGAGCTAACCTCAAAAGTGATTTTTATTATGAGATTACAATGCAAACTAAACTAAAAAGAACTCATATTTCTCCGTATATATCTTGGAGGAAAGAGGTTACAAATGCTTTAGAAAAAACTAGAAAGCAAGAAGATGGTTCAAAGAAGTCTTGGTTTGCTTGATCTTGCCAAAATTGGTCCTCTAAAGCCTCTTTTTCTGCTGCAAATAAATAAAAAAAACCAGCAAAGAATATTAATAGAAAAAGTGCCCAAAAACACTTTAAAGGTGACTTGGGCAAGTTAGAAAAAAACCTAAAAATTCCAAGTTTAAAAACTGGTTTAATAATTTAAGCAAATAACTAAGATGAATTGGCTAAAAAGCCAACCCTCTTAGGGTCTTGGATAGCCTTGAAAAGACACTCAATAAAGCACTTAATTGCTTGATTTCAACTCTTTAAACTCAAGGAAACTAATTGTTTAACAAGTTAAAAAATTTGCTTTAAAAAGACTTGCAAAAGCAACTAGTTTCTAAGCTAGATCTATCCTTTTAAATGATCAATTTTATGAACTTTTAGATCTATGCAATCTACTCTTATAAATTGGATCTAAAAAAAATATTAACTTCTTAACAAAGTAGATCTAAAGCATAAGAGGAAGGAACCGGAAGTTTGTTTGAGAAATTGAGAGAAGAAGGTGAAGAAGTGCCCCCTTTGAGAAGTGGGCAATGGAATCACTTTGTAGCTTCGAGAAGGAATATGCTTCTCATAAAGAGCTGGAGAGCAAGAGAAGCAAGCACGATCTCTTGCAAAATCCAACGAAACACCTGCGGATCCCTTCATGCTTGCACAAAACTTTTCAAATCTTGTGGTAAAATTCCAGATTAAAAACAAGTAGAGCATACCCATAAACAAACAAGCATGCAAAATCCTAAATCTTTAAAATAGAAATTTTAATTGAGCATTGAAACAACACTACTCAATTCTATTGATCAATACCAATCATATTAGGCTAAAGATTTACAAAACAAGAACAAATGCAAAAATTGAATCCTACAGTTACCTCACTTAGCAAATGAAGCAATGATCATCCAACTTGAAAGAAGACACAATGAGACCTCCAAAGCCTTATTTCATTAACAATATTCAAAAGTAAGTTTACAATGGGAGCAGAGGTTCCACACTTCATCCAATAGTGAGGAAAGACCCTACTTATATAGCAAAATGAGAGGAGGGGGGGCACAACTCCTAAGAGAGGGTGCATCACCTTGATTGAGGAGCAAAATATGGAAGTGATCCTCTTGATTGATATGATTTGGATTGTATTCATGGAGGGTGTGCCACCTCTCTTGAGTTAGGTGCACTCCCTCTTTGGTTGTATCACCCTCTAACCACAAGTTGCCACCTTGCAAAAGTCGCCCACATGGTAGATATGTGACCCCCTCATGAAGGAATTCGCCCATCTTTAGATGAGGTTCGACCCTCAACCAAATCCTTGACAAATTGCACAATATTCTCCCTGGATTTGATTGCCAATCACCGGAGATACGAATCCGACAAACTTCCTTGATTTGTGGGATCTCAAATTTCACTTTATTATGTCTTATTTGGCCATTTATTTGGTCTTTTTAGCTTTTTTCGAGTAAATAATATTTTTGGAGATAATTATTCACTTCAAACTTAGGATAAGTGGGTGATCTGGCATAGAAAACAAACATCCACTTGACAAATTATGCCCACAAACCATACTTCTATTACATTTTTAATTTTTCCAATTAAACTATTAAAAAATAGCTCAATTTTACAAGAAAAAATATTTTTTCTCATAATTTTAAAAAAATCCTAAGGGACCTAACACATGTCCATATGACTCAATTTTAGTGTCTAGCATGTTAATATACATTGAAACATGAACTTTAATAACCTCCTAAGGCCTAACCACCAATACGGACATTCAAGCTTTGGAGGAGTAGGTGAAAAACATGAAAATTATATACAACTTGTTCAACAGTGCATAATTAACAAGGGGAAAAACACCTTGGAATACTCAGCTTGATGTCTAAGTTCTAGGAAAACCAAGTTCTTTACAAAAAGTCCATGTTAGCACACTTTATTACAATTCCTCCAAGGGGGTATGAACATGTGGAAAAAATAAAAAAAGGGCCTAGAAGGCCTGAAGGACTTCTGAACTCTGATCATGAACAAGTATCCTTGTTCAAACTTTGTTGGCTCACTTGAAATCTAACTAAGTACAACTCAGTAGGCAACATGTACCATGGTGAAATATGCTCTCTTAATTGAGATAATAATGCATTCTTACTCATTGGCACGTTTTTGCAAATTGTTTTGGCTCAAAAACAATATTTGATCTTCTTCTTCTGAATCCCTCATGCTTTGCTACTACACTGCTTGTGAGTCCCATGCTTTGTTAGTGCACTGCTTCATTCCCTATCAAGTCTCTTCTTATTTTCATCCCTTCTTCTCCAGAGATTTCATATTTAATTATTTATTTTCCATACCCTTCATATTTAATATGTTGTGGAAGGCTAATAATTCAATTCACGAAAAAAATAAAATAAAAAATTGTGTTATTCACTCAATTTTGAAAACTTTTTTTTATTATTATAAAATTTAAAAATGTTATTTTTAAGAAAATATATTTCATGGATCAAATAGTAAAGAAATTGTGATACAATCCAAACTGATCATTAATCAAACCCAAACTGGTCACTAAATTTTAAATTTTAGGGATCCAAGATAACCAACCATAGAAAGAATAAACTTGAAATGAAGTAACCATTACAGAGAATGATCAACGAACCTACTAATCTATGAGATAATAAAGATATCTTCTTGGTATCCATGGGAGCTCTAATCCACTTCCCCATAGGCTACTACTATGCTGCTAATACAATGGAAAAAAGGGTAAGTTATAAATGTAATTCTCCATATTCTTGAAGAAGGGTTAGTGCCACTCATATAGTGAGCTGCAGTCTGCAGAATCTGATAGATATGCCCTTGCACCCCTTCCCACTTCCATAACTGAGAGGAAGGAGAAATAAGTTACCCTATTGGTTAAACCTTGTTAGAGTTGATTACTAAATTATTTACTTGTTTATAGAGCACAACCTATCCTAGTTGAGGTGAAGGCGTGGAATGAATGATTATTTGAGGTGAAGGCGTGGAATGAATAATATGACCAAAGTATATGTGAGATAGATTTATTGGAGAAATTGTATTATATGAGCCTTAGTCTATGAAGTAACCAACCATAGAAAGCATAAACTTGAAATGAAGTAACCATTCCAAGAATGATCATCGACCTTGTTAGAATTGATTACTAAATTATTTACTTGTTTATAGAGCACAGCCTAACCTATCCTAGTTGAGGTGAAGGCGTGGGATGAATATATGACCAAAGTATATGTGAGATGGAGAAATTGTATTCTTTGAGCCATAGTATATGAAGTGTGATGGTATTTTGTGATCCAAAGTATTGTTAGTGTGAAGGTGTCTTGTGATTTTGTTAATTGTTTTGTATTATTGTTTTAAGTTGTAAAACTTAATAAGTTTTTGAATTTTTATTTCTATATTATATATTTTTAATATTCTAATTAATAAAGTTAATTTTTCTATATTGTAGTTGGAAATTTGTATTTCATGTGTTAATTTAGTTGATTTTTTATTATAAATTCATATAAAATTATATTAAGTTATTTATTACACTGAAAACTATTACATTGAGTTTTAAAGTGTAGTGTTTACATTCCTTGAGTGTGGCCTGTTGAATATTTAGAATATACATATCAATGTTTTTTCAAAAGGATCGTGTTGTGTGTGTTGTGTCATATTGATTGATTGATATCACTAAACTATAAGGTATTTTTTGAATGTTTAAACAAGCCTGAGAGTTGCAAGGGTATCATAGCTGATAATGGTTGGGTCTATTTATAAGATCATACAATGCTTAATAAGTCTTGCCCAAATGTGGGTGCTTATAACATATTACTTTCATAGTCCCACAAATTTTTCACAACTACCTTAGTTAGGAAATGGTAGCAATAAATTCCATGTTTTCATCATGGATAATATCTTCCAACTTGACCAAGACATTATATGGATTCAACATCATTGGAAGCTTTACCACAACATTGTAGAGCTATTATTTAAGGTATAGACCTTACGTTTTTTTAGCAATTTTGATAGTCGAAACCACTTAGGAATTCAAAAGGGGTGTTTGGAATGCACCCTTTTTCCTCTTCCCAAGAGGAGAGTCCTAAGAGGGGCAAATTGAATCCTTTTGAATAACCAAGTTTGAGGGTTTATTTTAAGTTGGCCCTCCAATGGAAGTTGGCTCGAGTGGCCATGTTTTTAGACAAGCAACGATCTTATTGTTCTTAATGTTCTTACAAATAACCTAGTACCATTCCTCCTTCAATATCATTATTGGCTTGGTGCACATTTGGAACTTGAGCGTAAGTGGCTTGAGAAACAAGGATAACTAATGTATACGCCTAGACCATTGAAGAATAATCCCACATTTTATGATCCAATCTATGACACCTAAAGTGAGTATAAGGGAGATTAATAGATCTCAGACTGTTTCATTATTTCATCCTCTACCCAAATGAGGACAAGCTCCTTTAGATCCTTGGATGGGTTGACTCTCACACAAACCCTTATTTGGAGTCTACAATGAAGAATCAAGGGGGCTTGAAATAGATAAAGCCTCAATGGGCACCAAAGTATGTACTAAGAAAGGTTGTAACTACATGGAACTTTACAGAACTTAGTACGCTCAAGACATGATAACTAGGTTATTTGGTCATAGCAATAACCCTCAACCCTAAACAAAAACACAAATATGGTATTTTTGTGTAAACAAGGTTTACACACAATGACAATAACACTATCTACATTCTCAAGAAAATATAAAAGGAAAAAGTCATTTGCTAAGGTACGAGTGCTAATAGAGTGTTAACCATGAGGTTCATGAAGCTCCTTTGCTTAGGCCTTTTTCATGCCCTATGATATAGCATAATAATAAAAAATACAAGGCCTCATTGAGATCTAAAAACATTTTAGTAACCATGAGGTTCGTAAAACTGCTTTTCCCAAGCCTTATTCACATCCTAAAACAAAGCTTGAACAAAAAAGTACCCAAGCAATAAAATGGGCCTATGAGATTTACAAAAAATTTAGTAACCTTAATATATGAAACTTTTTGGTCCTGGAGTATGACCTAAAATTGCTTCTAATTGCTTAATATATTTATGCTAGCATAGGAAAGGGATATGATTAATTGGTCGTTTAAAACGCTTTCGTTCCAAAAAAGACCGAAAGGAGAAGATATCGGTTTCGCTTTGGCCGAGTGGTTAAGGCGTGTGCCTGCTAAGGGGTTTCCCCGCGAGAGTTCGAATCTCTCAGGCGACGTAAAGCTGAATCTTATCCTCGATATTTAATATAACTTGTTCTCGACATTTCATTACAGGTTTATGGAATTTTACAGGTCTATGGAATTGATTCTTTCTCGACATCTCATTACTTATTTATGGAATTATTTATTCTCAACATTACATCATATCTCAGAACTTTGAATTAGGGTACGGTTTTATAACTGACTCTCACTACAGACCCGGGTTCGATTCTGCCGCAGTAATTAGATTTCCAGAGCAAAATAAAATAAAATACATATAAACATGTTAAATTGTACTAACGTCTGCTGCACAAAACCTCAACATTAATTACTGGTTTCGTTCCTTTCTAGTTTGAGGTTTTTGTTAAACAAAACCACGATTAGTTTGAGGTTACAAATAATATTGACTCGTTTTAACCATAAATTTTGGTGTTTTTGTTATAGGATGAAGATTTGGTTATATTGGGCTTTGGTGTTTCTGTTTATAAATTTAAAAATAATAATTGAGTATCTTCTAAATTATTATTTAAAAATAGTAATAATTTTAGAAAAACTTATAAGCATTTTTATGTGTACAACTCTCTACATATGAATATAAACATAATTATTTTTGTTATTTTTTGTAAAAAATATAGTTTTTGATGGTTCTAAGTTGTACTTAGTTGGTTTTCAAACGAGTTTGCAAAGATTGAACAAGTCACTTGTTCCAATTCAGTAGATCAAAAGTTCTAGTAGGCCAGCTTGGCTCTTTTTTTAATAATTTTGCATGTTCATACCTTGCGGGGAATTGTAAGTATCTTCTAAATTATTATTTAAAAATAGTAATAATTTTAGAAAAACTTATAAGCATTTTTATGTGTTCAACTCTCTACATATGAATATAAACATAATTATTTTTGTTATTCTTTGTAAAAAATATAGTTTTTGATGGTTCTAAGTTGTACTTAGTTGGTTTTCAAACGAGTTTGCAAAGATTGAACAAGTCACTTGTTCCAATTCAGTAGATCAAAAGTTCTAGTAGGCCAGCTTGGCTCTTTTTTTAATAATTTTGCATGTTCATACCTTGCGGGGAATTGTAAAAAGTTGGCGTAGCATGCTGAGTTTTGTTAAAGACTTGGTTTGCCTATGACTTAGACATCAAGGCAGTACTCTAGAATGTTTTTTCCTTAGTAATTATGCATTGCTTTTTAGAGACGCATAATTTTCGAGTTTTTCATTCACACCTCCAAAGCTAGAGTATCCGCCTTGGTGGCTAAACCTTGAGAGGTTATCAAAGTCTAGGCGTCTATGTATATTACCATGTTGGTCATTGATATTGAGTCATATGAACATGTACTAGGTCCCCCTCGGTTTTATTTTAATTTTTGCTAATAAAAAAAAACTCTCGTAAAATGGTAAAAATTTTCAAAATGTAATAAATGTGTGGTTAGGAGGTGAAATTTGCCATGGGGGTGCTCATTTTATAACTCGAGGCACCCACTTTACCGCTAAACCCACTTTTGAGAGGAAAATCATAATATTTTATCACTTCAAGTGATTTTCTCTTGAAAATGTAAAAAAAAACAAATAAATGGCCAAAAAGACAAAAAATCAGCATCCCACAAATCAAGCAAGTTTGTCTGGGAGTTGTCTCCGGTGATTGGCAATCAAATCTAAGGTAATTAGGAGCTAAGTCCTTTGATTGATTGGTGATTGAAGATTTCATGGATGAGGGGGTGAGGGGGTGAATTTCTCCTTAAGTGGGCACATTTATCCATGAGAGGTCTCACCTCTTGTTGTATATGTGTCACAGAAAGAGGGGGGGTGACCTACCTTGCGAGAGGTGGCGCCTATCACCTCTAGTTCACTCCAATTCGCCTTCAATCATCTCAAAAAACTCCAACACTTGGCAAATTCGACCCCCTTGGGTTTTGCTCTCATTTTTACTATTTAAGCATGCATTTGCCTCTCATTCTTGATGGTTAGAGTGCGGAAGTCTTGCCGAAGCTTTGAAGCTTTGTACCACAACATCTTTTGTGTGGAATAAAGAAAGACTTTGGAAGTCCATTTGTTGGTGTGTGGCACTATGTATGTGGATGTATTGTCAATGGTATAGGAGGTAACTGCAGCGTAGTTATTTATTTGTTTCATTAGATGTTAATTTGGTCTTTTGAAGGACTTGTGATAGTCAGTAGGATAAATGATTCTAGTTTGATTTCATTTATTTCTTGCTCATGTTTGCGGTATAGAATTTAAATGTTTTTATTCGCTTGTATGCATTTCATTTTAATCTTTGGCATGAGAAGCACCAAATTTAACATTTGTGTTGCAAGTAGTTTTAGTTATGCAAGTTGTCTAGCTGGAAGGAGTGGTTGAGCTTGTTTGTATCTTCCATCGTTCCAAGCATTTTTAGGACATAGTCCCTCCACCTCCCACTGTAGACTCCATAGATCTTATATTCTCAGTGTCAAGCTGCTTCTCATATTTTTCCTTCACCTATTTTCTTATTAAATCATTCTTTGGTTACTGTACATGCTTAAGTAAATTAGTTTACTTTTAAGGAATATCTAAAGGCTGATTTTATTTGAGTATGCTGCTAGATCTAAGTTTTAAAGCTTACATTTATATATCTAGTTTATGTTTAAGCACTTGCACTTATTTCTTATCTTTGAGTACTTAAATTTTTTATGCTTCTATTGATTTATTTGGCACATTTGGTGCATAACAGGTGGTTGGTTTTTCACTTTTAACGAACATGTAAGAGGAGATGCTTCCAAAAGTTCTCAGATCTGAGCCATCCGAGGTCTCCTGGAGCAACAAGTATCAATCATGTTTCATTTTGTAAACCTTGTAAAGCCTTTGGATCCAGAATTATAAGGACCAAAGGCATCCACCTAATAAGATTGTAAAATAATTAATAAAAGCAAGTGGGCTACCCAGTGCCCGCACCCATCACCCCTTGGGGTTTCACGTCATTTTCGTGGCGTGACTATTTTTCATTTTTGCTTGGATTTGCTAACCTTATATTAGTTTTAGTTTCTTTCTTAGTTAGTTTTCTTGCAAGCTATTTCATTTCGCAATAAAGAGTAACGAATCCCCTTTCTTTTCTAAAGTGACGATGTTATGGAAAGAGCTTGCTCGAGTACTGGATTTCGGTCGGAAAAGAGATTCTTGGATTAGTCTAATTAACTAGAAAACATTTCATTTTTGTTCTTAATATAACAAACGAATGCTCTTTTCCCTGTATGCTCCGGACCTCTGCGACTCGTCTGACTAGTGGGTCATACTAGAAAGGGACTAGAGTGACTAGCTTAACAATAAAATCCACCTAAGTTAATCTTCAAGAATTTGGGAGGTTGCAAAGAGTGACTAACATAGAGTTAGGGGGATACTGTAAGCAGGCTATGCCTCGCCCCATTGGACACTTGGTAAAATTGCTTATGCGCTCAATTCAAGAAGGTGAATCTTAGTGGGCCAAACCAACAATTAACCCACTCCCTTAATCACTCATCATAATAATCTAAAACTGACAATGAGACACGTGCAACACTTTGACATCACAGTAGCAACATAATTTGACTCCATTGGAACTGGTCTACCTGCAACAATCAAAACATCTTTAAGTGAATTCATGTGTTAGTGGAATGTTTTATCAGATGTTGTTGATTTAAATCTATTTGCAACATCTTATCAGTTTATTTTTTAACTCCTAAAATCACATTTAATTTTTGTACTTAGCTTAGTTAGCCATAGTATTTTATTAGGGACCACCCCATTTGGCTTTGTTAGGAGTTAAGTCTAAATGGAGGAATCAATATCAAGTGTCAGTATGTGACTCGAGACTTTCCCCCAAGGACGCACCAAGCAGCTTGAAGATTTCTACCGCTATAACCCCCAAGTGCGTGTTCAAGCGACAACATTTTTGGTGTCGTTGCCGAGGACAAAGTCTAGTTCCTGAGATTTTGAAGAATATGCTTCATTGACATTTGTGGGAGATTATATTCCAGATCTTGATTCCCACATGGCGACTCCACAAAGGGACGAATATTCAAATATCTTATTGGGTGTAGAGGTGAGCACACTCATAAATTCAAAGGCTTTCAATCTCACTTGGTGAATCTACATACTGGTGTGAGGTATGGTTACATGCATATTTCAAATTTGGCACCTCATTATTTGAGACTATGGATGATGATAATAAAGGACTTTGTGTGCTCCTGCTCGAAACTTTCACTCGATTAGATTTCTCAAATGTTCATGGTTTTCCTAATCATTGCTATGACCATGAGGAGTTATTTGAGCTTGCTCCAAAGTTCTATGGAAGCAATGGTGATTCAGTCACCCATCATATTACGTCTTTGTTCAAATTGGTGGTCGATTTTGATATTTGTCATGAGGATTATTTAATGACCATATTTGCTTAGACCTTGGAGGGTGATGCAAGGTATTGGTTCTGTGGCCTTGGTGACAAATCCATAGTTTCCATGGATGATTTTTTCAAGTGTTCCTTTTTTGTTGCCACAAAGGAATAGTCGATGAGATTGAGCAGCTGGCCAAAAAATATGATGCCTTCCTCCCTAGGTCACACCCTGAATCAAAAGAAGAAATTATTGATGAACATATCATTGATGACCCCTTTGAAGAAGCATTAGAAGGGCCCTTGAGTTGGAGAAAAGCCAACCAGAAGTGAGGAAGAGAGGAGTGTGGTGATATTGGCTGCTATTTTCAAAGTTGTCATTGGACTAGTGTGCTTATTTTGGGATTTAACACACGCACGCCAGTTTGGATAGTAACATACCACAAAGAATATAATTCTCTATTATTCTTTTTAGTCCTTGCTACCATACAAATTATAGTTCTTGTTTTTTTTGCAATACTTTTACATTTATGCTTAGGTGAAATATAACTTTTGCTAAAGTTTGAGTGGAAAATATTATGTTTCAATAGTATTTAATAGATATAGATTTTCACTGAACAAGAGATATGAATTTGGTGTGATCTAGGTGCATGTTTAAGAGATGACTTAACAATGATCGTGAGTCTACCACTATCTAAGAAATGGTATTGAATCTTGTCCACTCCCAGGCCTTGAACTTCTGAGGTTTGATTCAAAAAAGAAATGACATTTGACATTTTTTGGGGCTGAAAACGATAAAAATGATTCCTTGAATAAATTTGTAAGCATAAAACTCGTCAAGAGCTTTCCAACAAGATTTTGCATTAAAGGATCAAATTTAAAATTTGTTTGTGAAAGTTATGGCTCAAGAAAGTGATGTTACAACTCAGCTTTATGGGGCCCACCTTTGTCTTACCACCTCAACTCATAGGTTGATGATATAGTCCATGTGACAATAGAAATATTATATTTTATTGAATACTCTTATGTAGTCTACATTTATCTATGTATCTTTTCTAGACGATTCCTTGAATCTAGTTATATATACTTTCTCTAGAAACATCCTTGTTCTAAAAGCCTCCTTGTACATCTTTTCGTGTAATTTTCTCTCAAATTTTTATTGTATCATTCTACGTATTTTCTTTAGAAGATTCCTTTATACTATGTATATATACATAATACAAATATGTACACAACTATGCACAATGTAACAAATCTCCTCTAATACCTTTGTGCATGTTTATGTTGACTCGTGTGTATGCTTTTTCACATTGTTGGTATTGTGCTCATATCAATTGGTATCAAAACCGAAAGATAATAGCATCTAGATCTCACATCATATAGCTTTGTAATGGTTTCCATCTTTTTTCCCTTAACTAGATCTCATGCTATTTGGCTTTGTAAAGGTCTTTATATTTTACTCTTACTATGATCTCATGCTATTTGGCTTTGTAAGGGTCTTTATATTTTACCCTTACTATGATCTCATGTTATTTATGATCTCATCTTATTTGGCTTTGTAAGGGTCTTTATATTTTACCCTTACTAGATCTCATTCTATTTAGCTTGATATGATTAAGACGCTAGATATAACCTCCTTAAAGGGCCTCCACCTCTCACCCTATACTAGATCCACAATATAAAAAGAGTTTTAGTTTCTTATGCTTACGTTAATTGATTGCAAATTTAGTGTTCTATTTGTGATTGTAATATCATTTTATTAGTGTGGTTAATTATAATGAAATCAACATCAACAAATGCAAACTAGTGTGGTTAATCCATTTTTAAACAAGGTATATACTACCAATTTTGTGTAGTATTTAATGAGTTACAACATTAAAAAATATTCCTTTAGTGTTTGTAGCAACCATATTTTGTGAAGAAAATTAATTTTTATCTAGGAATCAAATTGAAGACAAACCAACAACATTAAATGCAAAGTTGTATGTCGTTTCTAGATTGGGATCATAATAGCGATTATGAGTAGTATGGAGGAAGTTCAATGAAGTTTTATTTAGCATAAAAACCTAATGAAAAAGGAAGATTTATTGATTGTAGGATTCTCTTGTTTATTTCCTAACCCTAGGTGAGTAAGTTCTTTGCTTCATAGATCTACAACATCCTTTCAGAACAACTGAGTTATTAACATTACTCTAATCCAAGAAGATAAACATGCAATGCCAAGTCTTAGCACCTACCAACTATGTGAGAGCATAATAATGGCCATGATTGAGAATAAGTCAAAACAAAATCAATATTTAATATAGGCATGTGTGCAACAACAAAAAATGTTTCAAAACCATGTGAAAAAAATTGTGAGGGACATTATCAATAACAAGCAATGGGTTATTCAAGAATAATTGGTTTTACAAGCAAGATGTCTCCAATCCTATGACATTTTTTGCAATGTCCACACCTATTGAATCTTTCCTTGATCATCATCATGCTCCAATAGCTTCCCTCTTGGTTGATTCTTCTCTTGTAGAAGCCAACATGCATGAAGATTTGCTTAAGCCACAACAAACTCAACTAGATTCCATTATTGCAACTCCTATGTCTTTAATACATACTTCACTACTAGTTCTTCCATTTTTTCACACCTCTAAAATGCAACATAAAGTTTCCACTCCAATACATGGTGAAACTTTCATGTTGGACACTCCACTAGAATTTATATGCACAACATCACCTCAAAGACCTCCTCTTTCAATGGACCTGTCTCTTTCTATCAATTCATATGGTGAACCTTTCATGTTGGACACTCCACTATAATTAATATGCACAACACCACCTCAAAGACCTCCTCTTTCAATGGACCTATCTCTTTCTATAGATTCATAGTTCCTCACATTGTCCTATATTTGCTAAGTTGTTTTCCAATCGATTGATGGGATCCTCCAATTATAAAAGGGGTGGGGGGGGGATTTCTTCCTCCTAGAGTTTTCCATATCATCATCATGCTTCAGATAAGGGTTTATTCAACTCCTTAATACCATGTCTTACAATTATGCGACAAAATGGATTTCACGGTTTTATGCAATATGTTAGTTGTGTAGTTCCTATTGTTCATGTTTATTGTATTCAAGTGATTCCCCTTCTTGGATTGCAACATGATTCTTGAATATTTTATTTTAAACAAGGAGGATATTCACTTGTGTTCTTCCATGAACATTTTATCTTTGTTATAGCATTCCATCACTAGTTCAAGCACTCTCCTTTTAGAAGTGACATGGGTCTACTCCAAAAAATGATGTTAGAATATTCTATTAAATAAATGATATTTGTAAATTAGAGATTGTAGGTCAGTTCTACCTATAAAAAAATTAATGTGGATTATAGGGAGTAACTAACAACCAATGATATATGAATGGGCATAAATTGCAATGAACATGGTTACAAATTTATAAAATCATTTTGTGCTAATTGGAGCAGAGGGAGTATATAAACAATTAATGATGCTTCTTTGTAGGTTTCCTTTACCTGTCTTGTGTTGGGTTACATAATTAAGAACGCTAATGTCAATGTTGATTTGTTATAGTTGTTTATGCATGTCCTTGTTAAATATATGTTGTTTCCTTGCGAGTGTTTGAATCTCACAAGTGAAATAAGCATGTTTAGTTGTTTTCAATCCAATACTACAACTTTTATGAAATTTTGTTGGTGAATTTGAATGTGAAAGAAACATATAGTCAAGCGTATGTAATCCAACTATTAAAATAGTTGTCTTATGAGCAATAGGATTGAGTCTGATTATTGATAGATTAAATAGTTAGATTTTAGGGGCAACTGGGTAGCTAAGCAATATGCAGCATGCCATGTATATTTCTTTATACTTCATTTTTTTTCAATGTGATTGGATCAAAGAACTTAAGAATTACTCTAGGAGTGGAAATGGTGTTGTTGGTAATACTAGTGTAGATCCATCTTAATGCCAAATCTATTTATCACCAAGAGAGATAAATAAGAAACCACTTTGCAAACCTCTCAATTCCTAAAAGATCAAGGTTAAGATGGATCTATGCTAGTTTATTTTGTTATTATATTCTTTTGTACACCACGAGGGAAATACCTTCTAGTGGGTGTTTTTGAGGAACCTCTCCAAAAAATGTCTCTTTATCCATTTATAGTGGAGGCATGGAACCAAAGGTTTTAGTGGAGGTTTCTTTCTGGTGCTCCTAAATTATGCGAACACACTGGGGATTATCATATAGGATGCATTGGTGTGCCAAAGTATCACACACACTGAATGTCAAAATACCATATTCCTTAAAGGGGAAAAAATAGGTTTATTTTTATTTTACGAAAACACTTGCTAGTGCATCTGACATGATATAATGCACCAAAGAATTACAATACAATGCACCAAATCCCCTCTACATACTAATGCTCCATCATACATGGCCCACTAGCATTTAATGTCAAGATAACTAAAATATTGCACTCAAGATACAATAGCACATTGATGTGTCTAAGGTCATGGAGCACCCAAGTGGGATAAAATATTTAATAATAAAATATAGTTTTTTTAAATAAAATTAAAAAACCAATCTAGTGTGTTTATTGGTGAGAAACGCACCAGTGCATATATATATATATATATATATTTGACAAGATGTCCTAGAGTGGTTGTGACACGTCAAAACACCTAGATGTTTGTGTATATGTTTTAAAATAAAATAAAATAATTTTAGTTCTTAGTGGTGGACTTGGCAATGCATTGTCTAGGACATCTTGTCAAATTGTGCACCAATATAGTTATTTTTAAATTGATTCCACAGTTCACTTTAAGAACATTAGCACACTAATGCAACTTATTTTATGGTACAATAGGGTAGGGTTAAAAAATGATTACGGAAAAATAATTTTATTTTTACATTGATTTGTGTGCTTCATACCTCAAAAGCATCAGTGATTAACATAATTGTACGACCGCCTTGTCATTGGTGCTATTATGTTGTGAGATTCCTCCCTTTCTTTGATTCATCGGTGGATTTGGAATGTTTTCAAATTTTGAAAAATGGTTCCATAACTTCATTTTGTGTCCATGACAACCCTGTCTCCTTGTCAAGAAAGACAACACGTAAAATGTTTGTTACCTCCTCATTTATATTTTTAGTGGATTAGAATTTAGCTATTGTTTTCCTTTTTCTTCATTTTTTCTATAAATTCCAGAGGGTGTGTTCAAGTTGTTCAACTCACACTAAAATTTGTGGTACTTCTATGAATACACATACACATGGTGCACCATCACTAGTGCATATTCTACAAACATAGGGCACAACTTTAACAATGTGTTTCAGTTTGAACAACACATTCTTGAACATATTTATCTATTGTGATTTATAATATATGGAAACATCATAACAATGTTTATGAGTATTAGAAAAGTACTAGTAAAATGTAGAAATAAAGAGCAGATACATATTTGTGAGGTGTGTTGTATAAGATATATGCATCACTCACGATGCATCTTGATATTATAAACAAACCATTCAACATTGTTTGTGTAGAACTTAGAGATGTCGGTGCACTTTGAGATGTATAGATGCATCATTTTCATTGGGTCTATAGATATTAAGCATGCCTCTAATATTTAGAAATCAACAAAATAAATTGAGCTAATCAATGCAGAATGTATAGATCATTCATTTGCAGTGCATCCATTTATTAGTGGCGCATCTGTATTCTCAATGTGAATACAATATGGAAAACCAATAATATCACTAAAACCCCACATCACATTTATTGTGTGGTATGTTTTTGACATCACATCGATTACTATGCACTAGTTAATTTTAAACGCCACACATGGTGTGCTAGGTTTCTAAAGGCACACCAATGTTCTCGATGTACATTAATAAAGAAGCATTGATAATAGTACAAAAACCCTCACCACATTAACAAGGAGACATGTTCTTTATGTTGAATCTATTAAAGTGCACTAGTTATTTTTAACCACCACTTGTTATGTGTTACATTTTGAGACTTATATTATTAATGTTAAACATTTAAAAATAATAATTTCAATTTTAATAAATAAACCAGTATAGATCCAATTTAAATGTAGATTTATCAAGCATTGAGAGGCATCCAATTCCTTGAGGTGTTTTTTTTAAATGATTTTTTATTTAGTTTTAATTTTTTACTTTATGAGTGGATATGGATTTTTTTATTTAGTTTTCATTTTTTATTTTATGGGTCAACATAAAAAAAAAATTAATTACCTTTTATTTTTGGTTCATGACGTGACATTGTTACACATCTCCCCATAGTGGGTTGTAAGCAGGTTGTAAGCACCTCGCTACTCTCGGTGCAAAAATAGCCATTTACTCTAATTATTTTATTTTATATGTGTGTGTGCATGTGCACATGTACACGCCTAATGAAAGTTGTATGTGAATTAGAGATAACCGTGATGACAGGAGCATCAATAGTTGGTCGACCCATAAAACTTCATATGGTAGTGGGAGGCTTGAGAAAAGGAGAATGATTTGCACCCTCACTTGTTATAGCACATACTCATACCCTCTTGAGGAATGTTGGACTCCTTAAGTTTTATGAGGAGGATACATACCTCTAGGGGAACATGCACTTATTGAAGCAGTTGATCCATCGATGGGATCATGCTAGGTAGGCAATTAATATCAATATCGATCTATGGAAAAAACCCACAAAGAAGGACATATGCTTCATTATTGGGTTGTTAAAAGAGTGGAAGATTTTTCCCACTTCTCTAATTTATTGCCTAGCATTGCATGAAAGGGTAAGATCACATACTTTTAAAGATATGTCAATGATGACATCTTTTACTCTATTTCCTTTCAAGTTACTAGTGGCCAATTGAATTTACTATGTGTTCGATGTAGAGGAGGATAGGTGCCTCTTTCTTATGGCCACAACAGGGGAACACTACTTGACCAACCATTGTCTCCTCTTCTAGTATTTGACCAACTAGATATGGCACCCACTTCACTTACTAGTGTTATAGACTAGATGGTCACATTGGGTGATATAGCTTATGGTGGAGAGATATAACAAATACTCCATTCTACATTTTTATTTGTTGGAGGTACTGATGCCTTAGCTCTAGTGGTAGAGCTACTGATTCCTTTTTCTTTGGTGGTGGACCAACTATATTATAGAAGTTAATGATCACATGTATATATTTGATTATTGTGATGTATGTTTTACATATATATTTGACATATATATTAATTTTGATATTATCATTCATAAATATTATGCATTTTTATATCATGTTGATGTTGACATTGTTTTATTTATAAAATATATTGTATGTTAATGACTTATATTTATTAATTATTTCTCTATTTTTAAATTAAATTTGATATCTATCACTTGTTCAAATTTGAGATGGCATAGTGGACATATTTCTCTATGTGCATGGTTGATGAACTATCTTGGATACAAAGACTCATCTTGTGACATAAGTCATATTGTATATTCCATTGAGAGTTGGAAGACCAGTTATGTGGAGTGATGGTTCGGAACACAGTGCACCCTATACAAGTCAACTTACTACGATCCTCTCCTCTGTAGGCCAACTAACACCCTATTTCCCTCATCGACCCAACCAACCACCATGTCCTCCTCCACTAGTTGACCAACCACTATCTCCTCCACTAGTAGCCGACTGACTAGCTATGACACCCACTTCACTTGTTGGTGCTATAGACTAGATGATCACATTGGGTGATATAGATTTTGGTGGAGAGATATAGCAACTACTTCATTCTAAAATTTTATCTATTGGAGGTACTAATGCTTTAGCTTTAGTGGTGGAGCTATCAGTGCATTTGTCTTTGGTGGTGGACCAACTAGCTTATAACAACTATTGATCACATGTATATATTTGATTGTTGTGATTTATATTTTACATATATATTTGACTTGAGATATATATTTGACATATATTTTGATTGGTATTATCATTAATATACATTATGCATTTTCATATCATGTTGATGTTAATGTTGTTTTATTTATAGAATATATTATATGTTAATGATTTCTCTATTTTTAAAATAAATTTGAGGTGTATCACTCATTCAAATTTGAAATGGCATAATGGACATATTTGGGATGCATATAATTGACATACATGTTGATTTTGATATTAGCATTCGTGTATACTATGTCTTTTCATATCATGTTGATGTTGTTTATGAAATGCATTGTGCATGTTAATGATTAATATCATTAATGCCCACAAGGATAGAGCAATTGGTAATGAGTAATTGAGATGGAAAGTTGTAAATCAAAGGTCACAAGTTCAAATCCCCATGGGTACTTACTTACAAAAATTCGAGATTTATTGATTTAATCGATTGTGAAAATAATGAAGGATAAGCTCTTGCAATTATTTCAAAGTTTATATTCATACTCTTCATTAATTTTGATTAAATACCTTTTAATTTCAATCTCTTCCTTAATTTTAATTTAATAATTTAACGATGTTAAATTTTAATCAATTTTTCTTGTTTTCATTGATATAATGTAAATATAACAATTTTCTTAAAATTTCTTTAAAATAACAAAAAAAACACCTAAAGTTATAGTAATTATAATTTATATGATAAAAACATATTTATTAATGCAATAGGATTATACGCTATGGAGAACAACACACTATATTAAATTTGATTAAATTTAATATAATGTGTTGTTTTCATGGCCTATAATCATATTTCATTACAATATTTATGTGCTATCTAATTTAGTTGGAATTATAGTAAGCATAGATAGTTAAATCGGATAAAAACAAATATGTATTTATATTATATATCAAATTTAATTTTTACTTTTATTTTCTCCTTTGAGGATCTTCAACATAAAAGTTAACATATTAATTTGATTTTGCTATGATATCATTTTTATGTAATAATTATTTAATTTCATTATATAATGTTTAACCATTTTTAAATGTAAATTCCTTGTTATGCAAGAAGATAGAATATGTAAATCAAATATGTTTAAAAACTTGATTAAATAAAAGAAGATAGAATATGTAAATCAAACATGTTTACAAACTTGATTAAATAAATCAAACAAGTTTACAAGTTGTTTAGATTAAATTATATCTTTAAAAATTATTATAAATTTGATTAAATAAATCAAACAAATTTACATGATTTTTGGATTAAATTATATCTTTAAAAATTATTACTAAAATTGTTTACAAAATTTTAAATAGTTTTGATCAAATTAAAAGTATTATAACTAAATCTAACCAAAAAAAAATATTCCTTCAATTTTTTTTATAATGTAATAATATCATGCATATTATATCATGAAACAATTCTAACTCATATTTTTTTTAATAACATGATAATATTATGCATATTATATCATGAAACAATTTTAAATCCAATATATTAAATATGCAATAAGATAAAAAATACCTTCAACTACACTAACATTAAGATTAATAGTTATTATAAATAAATTAATCTTTCAAATAGTAATAACATCTTTCATATATATTAAATCACAAAACAATTGTAAATCAAAGATGATGATTTTAGAAATTGATCCCCTTAATTAAGTCTTTTATTACCGAGATAGTGTGGGGATCTCAGTGATGGAATTTGACGAGTGAATTTCCCATCATGGGCCAATTTAGCTGTCAAATACGTCTAACATTTCATGGAGACTATAAAAAATTGGCTTAGAATGTAGAAAACTTTTCAAAATTTGGTTATAATCGCCAATTTTTTACAAATGTCCTCCATTTGAAATTCCAACCTTGTTCATCATCATTATTTTTTATTAGAATATTTCAAAATAATTTAATTTATTTTCAACATGATGGTTGAAAATGTTGTTAACTTTTCATTTTCAACATCATAAAATGAATAAAAAACATAATTGTCCAATTATTGATAACAACACTAAAATGACACATCTGCAATATAAATGTTGAAATAAAATATGTACATATCACTCATCATTGACATCACCCTGATGATCTTCCTCTCTTTTCATTATAGCATTGTTCTAAAAAATATGTTTTGATTTAGGGTTTTTTCTTAGTACGAACCACCAATACCTATCCAACACACCTGGGTTAAAAAAACACTTGGTTACACTATTTTGGGAAAACATAAGACTCATTTGTTTCATCCCACATTTTTCTAAATTTTATAGATACCATCCCATTATCAAAATTTTCCTTTACATTACTTTGGTTGAAAGTATCTACCACTTGCACATAAAGATAACACATTGGAAATATGAGAATTCTACTTGCATGATCTCTTGTATCTTTTTGGTGTAACTTAATTTTTCTTCTATTATGTTTTGATCATATTGGATACATGACTAGATTGGTCAAACTTGACTTCCACTCCATAGTTCAGTGTGACACATCATCATCAACATCCTCAATGCAAAAATGATGTCCATATGCCCACATATGAGAATAAATGCAAGTCTAAAAATGCGAACAAATAACAGTGTTTATGTCTAATAACTTACGCATTAATAAAAAAACATATAAGTTTTATAATTCAATGTGTATTATAAAGTTAAAATTGTACATAGAGATATTATTACAGAGTTGATGAACATGCTCTTTCTGTTTAGTGCATCATTTACACCTCATGGTAACAATTGAATGTACCATATTTCTCTATGATCTGGTTAGTCGCACAACTATAGGATAGATCATTATGTTGGTTGTGGAGCTTGATCTTACTTATTCAGAGGTCATGTTTCAATCGTGTCTGGATCCCCTCCCATGACAGGGGGGGTTCAGGGGCAGTGCCCCCGCAGCAAAAAAATTGGGGAAAATGCCTTGTAAAATGTTGTAATTTCATAGTCATGACTTGGTCAATAATGGGTGATTTATGGGCCTGTGGTATTGGGTGTTCCATAGTAATTTCCTATGGTATTCACTCTTTAAAAGGAAGGCATTTTAATATGGCAGTGTATTGTAGCCTTGTAAATATCTCTATGGTTGTGTGAGAGAGACTGTGATATAGTGAAGAGGAAGTTGCAACAGATGTGATGTAGGTTGTATCCCTTCACTTGTTGGATGGTATAATAATAAGGATTGGAAATTTATGTGTGGGTGTAGCCCATCTTGGGTGAATCACGTTATATTGGTGTCTCTCTTGTAATGTGTTTTATGTGATTTATATTTGCATCTTGTTTATTGTTATTGCTTTGAGATCCTGTTTTTCTAACACATTAGCATATTTTATTTTAAATGATTGGGATAAGGCATGCTTCTACTATTCAACTATCTGAATTCTTTCATGTCACCATCCCATTTCCTTCTCTTCTTTTCATACAATGCGACCCACAATTGCATTGCCTCTAAGTTGTAAAGAATGAATTTATTGATGGAAATTAGGGTAATTTTTAGGGGCGAAATTTCGCCAATTGGCTATTTTTTGGCATTTTTTTCAAAAAATAAATTCGCTATTGGGTCATTTTTAGTCTCTAATATCGCCTATATTTACATAAAATATGTTATTTTTGTCATAATATTTGCCAAAATTTACAATTTTTAGTAGTAAATTGTATGTTTCATATTTAATATTCGCCTACCTATCTATATATATGTTTTTCTCAATCCAAAATAATCACCTAGAATACTACACTTAAGTATACTATTAAAATCTTTAAAAATACCCTGGATCATGGAATCAAATTTTAAATTCACTAATGTATTTATCAAATCAAAATGAATAGTATAAGATCAAATGTATATTATCAAGTTTAGTGTAAACAATTACTCTATAAATTTGGAAAAAGATAAGCGACTTATTCTTTATGCAAGTGTATGTATTTCCTCATCCCTAACAACCAGACCTCGACATATTCACCTTTCTTGTTCTCACCATCAAAATTAGGTGGTTTAATATTTCTATGCTCTCCTTGTAACACTGCTTCCACATGTCTTATTTTATGATGCCTCCTTGGAGATATTTCTAGACTGCTGCTAGAATCATCTGTGGTATAAGATCTCATATTTACATGAGGTGGTAAATGATGATGTCCATGACCTCTAGTAACACTCTTAGAGTGTCTAGATTTTTTATGAGATCTCTTCTTTGAACTAACCCTATCTTCCTTCTCAGGGCATGAAACTAATCCAACCTACAATTACCTCTGTAACAAGTTCAAAGTATGCATAAGTTGAGTATTTAATTGATTTGGATACTCCTGATCCCTCAACATTCTCTCATTATCAACTTTACAACTATGTACTTCCATCCTCAAACTTTTCATTGTTTCCACTAGATCCACTGATTTTAAGCTGAATCTATGTCCATTAGATTTTTTTCTTCATTGCCTACACTGATATTCTTCCCTCTGGATTCTTCTCTCAGACTGCCTGGAATTTATACCCCTTCCATCTTTACTGTACGATTATGTTTGTGTGGCACTAAGTTGTAAACTTGTAAACTGTAGCAACTTGCAATACAAATATTTGCATTGTGTTCAAATAATAAAAAATCTGTTAGACAAATTTCTTCCAAAAATTCATAACAAATTTTATGCATAAAAACAAATTCTGGAAAAGTCCCCTTTTTGACAACTTTTGTCAAAAGTAAGCTATAGGCTCCTTTTCTGTTAGATTTATGGGAATTTATAAAATATTGATTCATATTCAGGTTCATTATTTTTTTTCTCCTATTATTACTCTCTCCAATTACCATACCCATGATCAATACTGGTTTCACCACTAAGATTTATATCTCTCTAAAAACACAATTTATGTCCAATTTTGCTCCTTTTCTGTAGCTACAACTATTCCGAAGGACCATTTTTGGAGACCTGTAGAAAAAAATGGGTAAAGAACTGGAAATTTTTTTTTATATCAGGAACTGATAGTCCATATAATTTTGTGTACATGTAAACTTCCAATGTTCGAATCTAATGCTCTCAAGAAAACTTATGAAATTCTGAAATCACCAATTTTTACTTTCTGCAATTTTCCCATACTTGGAATTTTTACTGAAAATTGTTATCTCTTAAACTAAGAATTTCTGGAAAATTCACCTCTAAGATTTTTTTTTCACTTTGATGAGTATAAAAAATTTCGAAAAAAAACATAATAATTATGGTTATTAGTTCTTGGGCCACTTTTGTCTCCTTCAAGTTTTCAAAAATTGACCTTTCGCTTGCACAAATAGTGGATTTTGGACTTATTTCATCTCTCGGATTCACATCCTTCTGAATTTGACCTCAAGACTCTATATTTATCTATGTTCCTGGATCATGACTACACTATAACAATTTGGGCCTCAACCGGGCCTTCGTTTATCTTCAGGCTACACACCTTCAAAACCCATTAAATTGAGTTTTCTGCAAAATTGAAGCAAAATGGATCTATGCCCCTCAGTAACAATTTTGTAGCCTCTGTAAATAGAGTTGAAATGGTGAAAGTCTCATCAAATTAGAAGTTAATATGCTCTTGGTATGTCCAAAATACTTTTTTGGCTCCAAATTTTTTCTCTTTTTTTAACTTTTTGAATTCCTACTGACATGGAATTATGCTGACATAACAGGGTGTTGATGTGGCAGGGAAATTGTCCCTTGAGGTTTCATACAGTCCTATGTGTCACCATGTTGTTAACACTCAAAAAGTGTTCACTACCTCATCTTCCCCATTACATGGCTCATTTGTCCATTTTCCTACCATATTTCCCTTAAAAACCCTAAAAATCCCGCTAAAAAACCTCCAAAAGACCTAAAATGCCTCCAAAAGGCCACAAAACCATCAAAAAAGCCTCAAAATGGCTAAAAAACCCATTTTTTCTCCAAAATTCCTCTAAAAATAGCAAAAACCCTTTAAAAGGGGAATAAAAAATATAAAATAATGAGGAAAAGGAGAAAAAAACCCTATACAGCTGCCCTAAACCATATGGTTACCAAAACCATGGGCCAGCACTCCACCACCAAAAAACTATAAATAGGTGATGGAGACCCCTTATTTCATATCCACAATCAAGTATACCCTTACTCTGCCAAAATCTCTCTCGAAACCCTAGTTCACCATTGAACTACTTTCACCTTGAGAGCCCCTTTTGGCCCATTCCCACCATTGGAGAAAGAGAAGGAGCACATTGGAGCTTGGAGCAACCCTCTTGGACATTGCAAGAGCTTCATCAACCTCCACATTGGAGGTAACATTAATATAAAAGCCATTATTTACAAATTGTTGTTTATGTTTCATGCACATGTTTTAGAGTAGTTTAAATTTATATTTCAGCATTGTTAATTACTGTTTACTGAACTGCTACTAAGGAGTCCATTCTCCTTAGTAGGTGCTCTTTCGCACAAGCTAGAGGTAAAACCCTAGCTACAGTTTATCTGTTAACACTCAAAAAGTGTTCACTACCTCATCTTCCCCATTACATGGCTCATTTGTCCATTTTCCTACCATATTTCCCTTAAAAACCCTAAAAATCCCGCTAAAAAGCCTCCAAAAGGCCACAAAACCATCAAAAAAGCCTCAAAATTGCTAAAAAACCCCCTTTTCCTCCAAAATTCCTCTAAAAATAGCAAAAACCCTTTAAAAAGGGAATAAAAAATATAAAATAATGAGGAAAAGGAGGAAAAAACCCTATACAGCTGCCCTAAACCATATGGTTACCAAAACCATGGGCCAGCACTCCACCACCAAAAAACTATAAATAGGTGATGGAGACCCCTTATTTCATATCCACAATCAAGTATACCCTTACTCTGCCAAAATCTCTCTCGAAACCCTAGTTCACCATTGAACTACTTTCACCTTGAGAGCCCCTTTTGGCCCATTCCCACCATTGGAGAAAGAGAAGGAGCACATTGGAGCTTGGAGCAACCCTCTTGGACATTGCAAGAGCTTCATCAACCTCCACATTGGAGGTAACATTAATATAAAAGCCATTATTTACAAATTGTTGTTTATGTTTCATGCACATGTTTTAGAGTAGTTTAAATTTATATTTCAGCATTGTTAATTACTGTTTACTGAACTGCTACTAAGGAGTCCATTCTCCTTAGTAGGTGCTCTTTCACACAAGCTAGGGGTGAAACCCTAGCTACAGTTTTGGCGACTCCCCTAGGTTTGAATTTCTGGTTTTCGTTTAAAAATTTTTAGTTTTCTGCAATAATTTCCCATTTTTTCCTTTCGGCTGTCCCTTTCGGCCGCCGTACACCGCAACTTTTCCCTCTGCAGTCGCGTCCCGACCGCGACTTTCAGGCCTTTACCTGCGACCCTACCGCGGCTCTCAGACTGTTTCCGGCGCCCTGCCGGCGGATCCACGTCTGTTACCTGCGGTGCGACCACGGCTAATCAGCCTGTTTGCTGCGATCTGACTGCGCCTGTCGGCCATTTTCCCGCGTCCCGACTGCGGCTTTCGTTCCCCTTCCCGCGTCCTGACTGCGTTTGTGAACCTTTTTCCGGCGTCCCGACTGCGGCTTTTCCCCTGTTTCCGGCGGCCCGCCTGCGGCTTTTTCCCTGTTTCTGGCGGCCCGACTGCAGCTTTTCCCCTATTTCCGGCGGCCCGACTGCCTCTGTTGGCCAAAAACCTGCGTCCTGTCCGTGCCTATTTCCCTTAAACCCGCGGCCCGACTGCTCAATTTCGCCGAAAACCCGCGGTCTGATTTCTGCATTTTTTCCAGTTTTGAGCCCAGCCCTCTCTGCTGCAATATTTTCTACACAACCATCTGTCAACCTGCAGCCATCCTTCCCTACAGCCTTTTCTGCAACATAATTTCTGTACCCTTTACAGAATCTTTTTAAAATTTTAGTATTTTAATTCAGAAAATTTTGCATGTTAAATTTCAGTTTTGTTAATTAGAAAGTTGCCCCCCTTGTGGCACCTTTATTTTGGGTTCATCACCTCACGAGCACACAATCTGACAGATAACTCAAGTGAGCCTTAAAAAGTACTTAACTCAACCAATATTCTAACCCCACTTGGGGAACACAAAAGAATCTTTGTAGTTAGGTAGGATCGAGGGGATAGGCTTCCAATAACACCCCTCGGTTATTACACTTGAGACATAGTTGTTGTCCAAATAGGGAACCAAAATCCCCTAGTACTTTTTGGCACGGTCACGACTAGTTTATCAGAGGGCCTCTCCTTTAGGAGAGTTGAAGTCGGGAGACTGGTTCCGGAGGCCTGAGTGGAATACCGCACTCCATTCAGTAACCGAAGGGCTACCTTTCGCGGTTCGCGGGATATCCCTGTATAGGGGTATTGCGGTAAACGGACTAAACGACAGATTCACCTTTCTGGACGTGTCACGAACGGGGTATCTTAGTTGCCATTCTTCTAGGATTGACTACCCGGTGTCCCTCCCGGTAGGGGGATACCTTAGCCACTTGGCTTTCCTATTCATATTGTCTGACTTGGATTTCATCACCTTGCAGAGGATATGTCTAGTTGAGTCAGAATACTTTTAGTTAGGTGTTTGCATGCTCCTTTACCTCCCTTTGGTCTAGTGAGTCCACCATTTTTCATTTTTAGGAAACCTGCTGCTTGTTGGTATTCTGACCATCTTTGTTGTTACTCCACCTATTGTAGCACAGCTGCTACAACGGGTGTTTTGAGTTGGTTGTTGGCCTGAGTGCCTTGTTTTTGAGCTCTCCTTCTGCACACTTGGTTGCATTAGGGTTTTTGAGCTGTTTTTCACTCACCTCAACCCACAAAGATTTGACCCCATCTGTCACCATTGAGTCCTCGAGACATTCTCGGTGCCTCAGGGGCGAGCCCCCACAACACGGTTCACTTAACACCACACGTCACAGACACAGATCATTATCACTTGATACCACTTATCATAGATCTAGAGCCTTGTCACTTGACCCCACTTGTCAGCGGCATAGGACCCCATCACTAGATATTGACGCACCCTACTTTACCTCCGATTCTGAAGCAGAGTCTGAGAACCCTATTTACACTGCCCCTACTAGCCCCATGGCTGGCGTGACTTCCACTCCATTTTTGGTAGGGACCATTGGTGGCCCATCCACTACTACACCAGTTACTACACCTGTTTTGGGTATGCCCTCCATGGGGCCCCCATCTACAGTTCCCCTCATTGCACCTATTCCCGCAGCTGGAATACCTATTCCCACTCCATTAGTGGCTCATACTACCCATGGTGGTGCAGGACCATCCTATACCACCTCCGTTCCCCCACTTGGGGGCACCACCCCAAATCCTGCCCCTCCACTTGGGGGCACTGGCCCCAACTTGGCCCCACCCGCTACTGTGTCACATCCTTCTTTCAGTTTTCCATTCATGGCTAGCCTCAACCTGCCTGAATTAGCCAGATTGACCAACGATCCTATTCGACACGACCCTACGTGGCATCACATGCCCACCAAGCTTCCCTCGGACATCCCTAAATTCGAGGGCAAGGCAGGTGAGGACCCTCAAAACCACATTATGTCCTTCCATCTATGGTGTTCCTCTAACTCCATAGTGGATGACTCTGTTCGCCTTCGTCTGTTACAGCGCACCTTCACTGGCTCTGCAGCCAAATGGTATATCGAGCAACCCCATGGGACCCATGCCACCTTTGCTTCCCTTGCCTCGAAATTCCTGCAGTTCTTCCAGTTACCTGTCCGCTATGATGCAGGCGTTGAGATCCTCCTATCTTGCAGACAAAACACGGCCACCCACATCACGGACCACATTCATGAGTGGCGTCGTCTCCGTAGCTTATGTAAGATCAAGTTAGATGATCGTATCTTCCTAGATTGGTTCCTCAAATCCCTTCTCCCAGTCATTTCTAAGGATGTGGCATCAGAAAGACCCCAGTCTGAAGAAGAGGCCATCCTTAAGGCCCAACAATTCGACCTCATTTACGCCCAGTCGGGTTACCTTTATACCATTATACCTGACGCCCCTCGCGGCGATTCCTCCCGGCACGATGCACCGGGGGCATCCCACGCTGCAGACGACATCATTGGCCGTGTTTCTTCGCATCCCCAACCATTTTCTATAACACGTCCTAGCCCTCGCCCCGACCTTTCGCGGGCTACCTCCCAGTCCGGAGCGACCAACTTGTATGATCCTATGACACACCACCACCATGGACCCTCATGTCCACCTCAGTGCTTTGGTCATGCGACTCTCGCTTACGCCCCCCCGGTCGCACCTCAGTCCTATTACCACCAGCAAGCTGCACCAGCTCCTACGCCATCCCAAGATCCACCCACTTATTACCCGCCACAGGCAGCTCCTGCCGCAAACCCTCAACCCGCTCCGCAGCCATATCAGCAACCCCCTCAAGTTGCTGCACCTGCGCAACCTCCACTTGCCTATCATCCACCGCAGCCTGCTCCCGCACCTGCGCAACCTCAGAACCCACCTGCTGCCCAAGGGCAAGTTTACGCCCAACATAACCCGCAGCAAAACCAGAACAACCAACGCAACCAGGGCCAACAGAACCGCGGCAAGGGCCGTAATCATGGGCACAACCAACCTACAGACCAAGCTGGTCAACCGGCTAATCCCCCCGACAATAACAATGCAGCCCCTGCTAACCAAAATCCTGATCGCCCACCCAAGCAGGCTAAAAACCCCAATTTGCGAACAAACCATCCTTGTTCTATCTGTGGAGTCTATGGCCACTACACCCATGCTTCCCCCCATTTGGAGCGAGCTCGACAACTTTGGGTTGATGATGCCCATCGCCAAGGACACGCAGCTCCTCAGGCGCTACCCAACCCCCCTCAACCTCAGCAGCCACCTTTGGTACTGCAAAACCCTTTACCCACTCAAGGCGTAGTGAATACTCAGCCGGTGGCTCCCCCTCAAGCCAACGCCCCCCAGCAACAGATCACATACGCTGCTCTTGATCAACCCATGTTTGACTCAGGAACCCACCACTTACTGATGATGTCATCCACTGACGTCAACCTCCAGACTCGCAGGAACCAATATGGCTCCACCGCTGAAGCCCCTCCTGCTGAGAAAACCCTTAACTCTCATCCCACGGATCAGGCATTACGTATACCTCCACCTCCACTAGAGGGCGCTCCCAAAGCCCCTCGTTTCCCACTTCGCCGTATCAACAATAACTCTAATGCGCGCGCTGCGTCAAACTACAACATTGTGGATGACTTAGCCCAATCTCCCGCAGCCATGTCTGCGTTAGAAGTCTTGAAAAACTGCCCATCCCAGCGCAAGACTTTACTCTCTGCCATTGGGGCTATTGACCCAAACGATTCGAATTTGATGGCATTTGATTTGGACCAATCCGAACCCTGCCTGCCTTCCAGCCTCGCATTCCAAGTTACTGTTTCCGTCCGGAATCTTGTCATCCATCGATGCATCATTGATGAAGGTGCCTCGACATGCGTTATGTCTACATTCGTATGGCAGACGCTGGGATCCCCTCCTCTTCAGCAGTCCACCACTGCGTTACGTGCCTACGACGGTCGTCCGGCGCAGCCCCAAGGCCTCCTACCCAACGTCCCCGTCCAGTTAGGTGGTAAAACCGTCCTTATTGATATAGAGGTAATCAATGCCCAACTGGATTATAACCTATTACTTGGTCGCAGCTACATGTATGCCATGCGGGCGGTTTCCTCTTCCGTTTTCCGCACCATGATGTTCCCTCACGACGGACGCGTGGTTAAGATTGACCAACTTACTTACTATGATCCCAATGCCCCCGCGGCACTCGAAAATGTTCTCCCAATGGTTGAACAACCTGTTTCTGGTGCAACCACCTCGCTAGTCTCCTCTACGGGGCATGGCATTTACTCAGACACGCCAATGACATCCACCTTTCAATCTATTCCTCCCCCGTCATCCGCTAACGACGTGTCTGACCTATGTACCCTGTCCCATGACACACAAACTCCTACAAATCAACCACCTTTGTTGCCTAAACCCCCTTTGGTACCTAGTCACATTGGTGTTACACCCATCCATACCATTTCTTTCCTAATCCCTCCTTCCGGAGTAGTGAGCGCCCCGGTCATGGCTACCCTTAGTCTCCCTGGGTTAACCTTAGGATTACCTGTTTGGTATCTTTCGCCTCTCGTTCGCCCGCCGACACCTGATGTCATCCTGCAGCCGATGCAACCCATTGTCACTACTAGTGAACCACCTCCCGGTGTCACTACCCCATCGTCCTCCGCGAACCCTCCTCATTCCCTCAAACCCACTGGGGGCAGAGGACCACAACCTTACAGTGCTGTACCACCTCCCAAAACAGTAAAAAATGCCCCCGTGTTTCGTGCCCCTCCTAAATGCTCGTTATGTGATGAGTTAGGCCACCCCACTCACCAATGTCCACAGTTACCAGCATTGCAGGAGTACATGCAAATGCTTGATGATGACCCCAACATTCCCGTCGTCAAACTCGATCCCACTCCCAAGCCTAAAGATAAATCACTGCGTACCAACCACCCTTGTGCCATATGCGGTGTCTATGGGCATTACTCACACCATTTTCCCGATCTCCCAGATTACCGAGCAGCTCTTTATGAGATGAACAATCTGGATCTTGAGACGACACCCACCACTATTGAGGAAATCCATCCCCCGGTCTCACCTCCTTCCGGAGAGGTTAATACCATTTATATGATCTCTTCAACCACTAATCCCTCGTCAACCGATTTGACGACTCAAACCTTCCGTACTGATGAGGAGATTCTTGAGGCCTTTACTGCCCCGGATTATCCTTGGGATGACATGCACCACCGTTCCTATTTTATCCCAGAAGACGCTTCCTCTAGCACAGCTACCCAATTCACAATTGAGTCCAAAGATTTCCTCCCCGCTAAGGTCGACTGGTTTAAGGATCCTATTCCCGTGCCTGATGCCTTCAAGGAGGGTAACATGGCCAACATCTCACCCGTCATCCACATAGATATCTCTGACCCACCTGGCGTCAATGAATGCATTGCCTTAGGAGCCTCCTGCACTGAGCATGAAATTGAGGAGTACAAAAAACTCTTCCAAGAATTTCGTGATGTCTTTGCCTAGTCCTATACCGAAATGCCTGGTCTCGACCCCGCTATTATAGAGCACCACATTGACACATGGCCAAATGTACCCCCCATTCGCCAGAAACAACACCACCTTGACACCTCTGAGTCAAGGGGCATAATAGATTACCTCGGCTCTGAGATAGGGGGCATGATCAACCATTTTGAACCTTCCCCATCACATCTATCTCAGCACGTCAATGAACCAATTGTTCAAACCCACACATATGTGATCCATAATCACAAACCCCATGCACATAGCATGGGGGCAAGTCATTAACCCTGCTCACTTTTTCGCACTTGTGATCTCAACCATTTTTGAGGTCACATGTCACTTGTATATATGATTTGATTCAATACACCTAGTATTCTGCCCCCGCAGGTCATCATTTCTCCCTACCACTGCATCCTTGGCTTGGTGGGCTCACCTTTATTTGTAGCCATTTTTTAACCTAGTTATTTCCTTTAACCATTCCGGAGTCCTTATGACCTCCGTTTTTCGCACCATTTGCACTGCCGGATTCATATTTCTGTGCCCGTGAGGATGCTTGAGATCATTTCTCGCTCTCACTAGGACCAATATCAACATTGTGTCCCGACACCTTGTCGCCCCGGTTTGCGTGCCACTTCGGCTGCTCTCCATTTTTGGTATATTTTATATCATCGGATTCTTTTTTCCGAGCCTGTGATGATGCTTGAGGTCATTTCTCGCTCTCACGCCCAGATTTTTTGGGTATTTTTTCCAAAACGCCCCCAGTCACCTCGGTTTCGTGCCACATCGGTCATGATCCGTTCTTGACACCTTTTATATTGCCGGATTCATTTTCCGAGCCCGTGATGATGCTTGAGAACATTTCTCTCTCTCACCTGGTACAATTTCAACATTGTGTCCCTACACCTTGCTGCCTCGGTTTGCGTGCCACATTGGCCGCCATCGGATTGTTCCACATTTGTACATGAGCCATTCACTCCTGTCATACTGCAAATATTTCGTTATTTTGCCACCATTCATCCACCCTGCAAGGAGGCCCATCAGTGTTCCCCCCTACCCTCTTTCTCGGTCATCCTTAATGTTCCTTGATTGAACACTTCCTCCTTGCTTGGCCATTCCTTTTGTTCGGTATAATTTTATCCCTTTTTCGGGCCGGACAAGTCCTTTACGAAAAAGGCACTTAGGGAGTTTCCGTTAAGCTCTTTTCTGACTCCTAAAATAATGAAAAGATCGTCGAGCAATCTTGCTTCCTTTCATGCTCGTTAAAGTACCTGAAAGGGCGTCTATCTGGTATAAGTTTAACCCTTTTCCGGACCTGGTAGACTAATTACGAAAAAGGAATACTCTAGTCACACCGGCTAGAAGAGTTCTTCATTGCATCCTTTTATGCTTCTTTGGGCCTTGGAGACTAAACTTACGAAAAAGCAACCCCCTGGAGTCTTCTTTGCTTTCAGACTCTCTAAAATTGAAAGCAACCACGAGCATGAACTGTCCTGGGCTCGTATAAATCCACACGACAGTACCATCCCATCCATTCAGAGTCTTCTTATCGCTTTCAGAATCCTTAAAATTGAAAGCAATCACGAGCATGAACTGTCCTGGGCTCGTAAAATCCACACGACAGTACCATCTTACACACACTTCTTCTAGTTCCTTAACCCATGAAGAAGTGTCCCCGTGCCTCTGGGCACTATGATCGATCATCTCGGCAGCACCCCCAATCAGGTCGCCTTTGTTCAGAGTATTCTGTAGTCTCCTGCTATTTTAGACCAGTTTGAGTCTCCCTCATCCCAGTCACCATCCCACGATCCAATCCAGCTATGCTCCCTTTCCCTCCAGCCAGTTTCATATGCTGCCCGATCATCCCCACTATCATACTCTGAACACAGGAAGTTTGAGTCCCCCCCGCTCTACTTGCCCAGTTATCCCCCCACAGTTTGTCAGTCCTGCCATCAGCACTCTCACATTTCGGTTTTCCACCTCGCGCTCCTGTCAAGGAACCATAATTGCCTTGATAGTTGTAGGTATCCCTCTGTCGACGACAGCTCCTCTATTCCAGAGGATAGGCCCAGAGGTCCCTACGCCTTGGACTCATCACCATCTGTGGTCAGTGCCTACGGATCACCCTGAGAGGAGTCATCATTGCCTCTTAGAGTGGTTGTTTCTCACATGCTCGACTTCAACACCTTAATTGTATCGTCGAGAATCGCGTAGGGTTACATCCCTTCAGTTTTTAGTCAAAGACCCCGGACTTCCCCCCGACTCTAGCACATTGGTGAGTCACTTCGGAACGCCCAGTTCTATGTTCCCGTGGATGTCCGGGATGCGTTGGCGATTGTATTCGGAAGCCATCCAGTTCTATGCTTCCTTGAGTACCCAGTTCCGTTCCAGTTCCGTGTACCATCGAGGTTATGGCTCCCAGTCACTATGATCCAGCCGCTCATCAGTTCCTCTGGTACCCCACACAGTAGCACTGATGTTATTCCAGTGCACTAGTTCTTCAGCTTACACATGGTCAACCCAGCAGTATGTCCCAGATTTGTGTCCACTCTGGACCCTTATGATGTACCCAGTGGTTCTCTATGTATCTTTCAGGTCCCCCTTTTCGGGCCTCACAGTTCTTTTTATGTATCTTAATACGAGCATGGGTATGCCCGCCTCGTCCATATATTGAGATTCTGCCTCATTCAATGTTTGAGGCCATGTATATTTCAGGTCCCCATATTTTGGACCCCATTGTTATTTTTTATGTTATATCCTGATACGAGCATGGGAATGCCCGCCTCGTCCATATGATCAGATGATTCCTCATCCATTATTGAGGTTATGTACTTTTAGTTCTTGCAGTTGGTCGGGATCGTTGTTCCGGGCTTCAGTTTGTTTCTTCTCTTCTCCACACCCCAGGAAAACCATACATGACTTATGATTGTCCATCGGCCATACGATGAGCTCCTGCCCACGCACATCAGGGGGCAATCTGTTAACACTCAAAAAGTGTTCACTACCTCATCTTCCCCATTACATGGCTCATTTGTCCATTTTCCTACCATATTTCCCTTAAAACCCTAAAAATCCCGCTAAAAAGCCTCTAAAAGGCCTAAAATGCCTCCAAAAGGCCACAAAACCATCAAAAAAGCCTCAAAATGGCTAAAAAACCCCTTTTTCCTCCAAAAATATCCAAAATTCCTCTAAAAATAGAAAAAACCCTTTAAAAAGGGAATAAAAAATATAAAATAATGAGGAAAAGGAGAAAAAAACCCTATACAGCTGCCCTAAACCATATGGTTACCAAAACCATGGGCCAGCACTCCACCACCAAAAAACTATAAATAGGTGATGGAGACCCCTTATTTCATACCCACAATCAAGTATACCCTTACTCTGCCAAAATCTCTCTCGAAACCCTAGTTCACCATTGAACTACTTTCACCTTGAGAGCCCCTTTTGGCCCATTCCCACCATTGGAGAAAGAGAAGGAGCACATTGGAGCTTGGAGCAACCCTCTTGGACATTGCAAGAGCTTCATCAACCTCCACATTGGAGGTAACATTAATATAAAAGCCATTATTTACAAATTGTTGTTTATGTTTCATGCACATGTTTTAGAGTAGTTTAAATTTATATTTCAGCATTGTTAATTACTGTTTATTGAACTGCTACTAAGGAGTCCATTCTCCTTAGTAGGTGCTCTTTCGCACAAGCTAGGGGTGAAACCCTAGCTACACATGTGACGTAGCCATGTCACCCTTCTGTTGGCAAATGGTTTCAGGATCGACATTGAAGTAGTTTGGACAGACCGCTTCTAAGATCCTTAGTGATTCCGATGACAACACATGTCCTAAGTGGTTTTCTTTCAGGATCATGCTCATTAAAGTAGAGATTGAGCACTTTCACAATCCTGAAGCACTCTCAGTCGTAAATCATGTCTACATGATCTCCCAAGACTAACATGACTAATGAGGGCCCTGACATCTCATACCCTAATACTAACATGACTGACGAGGTCCCATTGTATCTCCCACGTCACATCACTGCAGGGCAAACCAAAAGTAGTTTCAGGATCCTCGAGTAAGTGGTTTCCAACAACCGCTTTTACGATCCTGAATGAATGGGTAATTGACACGTCAACATGGAGGTTTTTCCTCAAGCTCATGCTAATTAAATTAAACACCATGCATTTTTGTGATCCTGAATCACCGCGAGTCGTTGATTTGATCAAGTATGATCTACACCATTTAAAATGACATTGTTTGTCATTTAACCAAACCTGCAATTTTTGTTTTTGTACTGATGCATAATTTTACCCAAAATCAACTAAAATTCATAGTTTCCATCACAGATTTCACCTGCACTGAACCATGGAAGATTAAACATGAATTTCTCAATATTTCATCCGATGTATTTTGCCATATATACCTTGTTCAACCTTGATTTCTACCTGTATAATTTCAAACACAACCCATGCAGTCCCAATGCTGCAACCTGGGATATGATACCAAACTATCACGAACCCAGTGCCCTCACAATGCTAATTCGGTTGTGAAACATCCATAAATTTACCTCAAAACACCCATGTTATCCAAATTTGGTTTTTACTAGTTAAATTGGTGTTTACAGTGTAATTATGAATGTATTTGAGCATTGTGGTAATTTAAATATGTATGAAAACAAATGTAGGTATAATTGTTATGAATGCAATTCCTAAATGAAATTAATTCCATTCAATTAAGTAAAACATTCAATAGAAATTACATGAAGCACAATTCAATAATTTACACAACAAACTCCATACACAAATGAATACTTATTTGGAAAATTGAACTGATTGTCTGCAGACTAAGGACGTTCCACCCCGTCGTAGGGTCTGTCAAGCCATATCTTACTTTGACTGGCCACCCCCGAGCTGGGACTATCAATCCACAAGAAGGTGTTAGTTTATCTGGCTACAACTATCCCCCAACCAAGGAATGGGGCTCCCTTCTCTAAGTTAACAATACCTTGGGCTCCCTTCTTTGATCTAACAATACCTCAGGTTTGTTACCCCTAATTCATTTTCAAGGCTCGAGGGAGTTATGTTGTTCTACATCTAGTTCTTCTTGTGCAGTAGGGTGAGGGTGGTATGGAATGGTAGTACGAGTGACAAGGTTATCATGTAGATAGTTTAGGTCTGACAGCTAGAAGGACTCTTTCTAACATCCAAGAATCATGGAATGATGGCTAGCCTTCTCAATTTATGGCATGCTTGAGGCTAAATAAGTGGCATGGATAGGTAGACAAGTGGCATGCATAGAGTTGGATACTCTTCCCTTTTCCAAACAGAGTTGGATAGGTGGCACACATGGGTTGGGCACACTTTTCCCATTTTTATGGAAGGATAATCCCCCATCTCTTATTTTTGTCGTTTAGTTTGTAGCAGCCATGGATTTTTATATTAAAGAGTGGAAAATTACAAATTTACATATCTTGGTCACTCTGGACCATACATATCTCGCTTGTATCCCTTTCATTAATATTTACATTTTTATACATATTGGGGTAAAAAAGAGGGTGTTACAAGCATTACTTTCCGGTTGTATAAATATATAACATGTGATGGGCGGTATAGCATCATCTTTATTTATCATATTAGGTTGTTTCTTCATGTCTCCAGGAAAGAACCCCTTAATTTTCCCTATTTCCTTGAGAAAATATTACAGAAGATGGCGACAGGGGTTCAACAAGGGTCAGGAAATGAATCCATGAGTTTGTATCACTATGCACTTATTAAATTGTTGGTTCTGAAAGAGCTTGAGAAGTATAATGTTACCTGGGTTCAATTCATGGAAGAAAGGGATTTTTCACAAGAAAATATTTACAACATTCCCCTATTGTCGCGCTAGATATTGTTGGAAATACATATTAAAAAGGAAAATCAAATGCTTAAGAAGAATGGGTCCAAACTCAGAAAGACCAATGAATATTTACAATCTCAGCTGTGAATTTTCAGAAAAGAAAATAGAACACTCAAACTTAGAAACAAGGCCTTAAAGTTTAATAAAGGTCAAGAAATAAAGGTGGAAAAGGAAATGCAAGAAGATGTACATGTTGTGCCTTAAGGGTTATATTTATTAGTAGACATAATAGAAGCTACACTTTCACTTGCTCAGAAAAAAGAGACAGATAAGAAAGAAGGAAATAACATATATCAGATTGTTAATGACATATTAGATGATATAAAGACCAACATTATGGTGTTGGCCTCTGTCAAAATTACTTTAGTTCATTGGCAAGGAAAATATGAATTGTATGATTTGGGATGACATATAAACCACAATACAAATTTGAGATTCAATGCACGCAAGAAGAATGGTATAAAAAGTATTTATCTCAAGAAGAAAAATGGAGAACCAAAATATGGAGCTTAACCCATCATCTCATGACAATGAAACAAGAAAAACACCAAATGTATGAGTTGACATTGCAACTAGTGAATTGCAAGTCCCCCAAAGTAGTGTATTCGGTTGATCTTCATGAGCAATGGATAGCATTTCAATTGTCAAGGTTGCAGTCTAGTAAGAAATTTGAAATTCTAATTATGGAATACTTTAAGGATATCTATATTGATTCTTCCTTTAGGGAGAAAAAATTGTCGTGTGAGTTATATTCCTTTAACTTATTCTTGCAAATAGGGACAATCTGGAATCCAAACTTACTGGTAGGTGATATCCATTTGTGATCATTTATCTCTTTCATCCTTAATTAAATCAAATGGGAATTAGATAATAGATGGTTGCAACAGTGTGATTTAATGTCTAAACTTCATGTTCGGAGTGAGCATCATATGATTGTGGAGTTGTTTATTAATCATGAGGAAGTATTAACAGATGTAAAGAAATTGAACATTTTTAGAAATAATCAGAGAGAATCCATGCATTCATTTAAAGATATTAAGGATCAAGGTGCTCTACCCGCCTTAATGGTTTATAAGCGAGGGTGGCAATTATTTACAACTCAAATGCAACAAATAGATCCTATGGGATACCCATTATTTTGAATGGATATAACCATATCACACTTTTATCTTAATTGACTTAGAAGGAATGGAACCAAGTTGTTGGGGTTACGATTTCACTTTCTTCCAATTTGGTGTAGTATCAAAATATACAGAGTTGTTGATTTGTGGAATGAACATGAGTAGATTGCTATATGGGCAGAGGTTGACAGAAATTTGGGTCTGCATGCTGAGACAATGGATGGATATCCTTCTTACAGTTGGAGACAACTTCATGGTCAGTTAATAGCATGAGGAAATTCCATATGCTAAGTTGGGGGAATGTTAGGTTTCTAAATTGACTCATTTTATACAGTGGTTTTAATTGTTTGAGCTAGCAGACTCTTCCCTTTTTGCCTCATATCTTATCTTTTTGTCATTCCAAGCCCCTAAAAACTCATGATGATGCTTCTTAAGGTATGTAAGGTCAAAATATTGTTATGTTCCTCATATTATTTGATTGAGTAGGTTTTGATGGTAAAAGACAGGAACTAACATTTATTTACAACTTTTCTGAAAAATGTGTAAGTCAAGTAGAAACTCATACTTGTGCGGGGGATATGGAGAATCAACCACCTGGGTTTATCTAGTATCAAATATAGTTTCCTAATCATATCCCATCTCAGACATATCGTGTACGTGGATGAGTGTAAATTCAAGTCTTTGGCTACAAGTATTGAGGAAAAATAGCATAGCAAGTCGCCAGGATCTTGGGAGTTGGTTCTATCTCAAGATTTAGGGATGATTGGGTGCGATTTGGAGAGGTTTTATCAATGGGTTTTATCCCACGATATTCTCCTTTGATCTTCGAATCATACAAGTTTTTTTCAATACATGGTTTCAAGATTTATCACTGGCAATGAAAAATATTTATGATGTAATTTTTGTTATTGCTATTTTGTAATAAACAAGACTTATAAAATCAGTAGATGGAAGCATGAGATGGATAGTAATTATGTCCTTATGAGAATTAATGTTTCTACTATAAGAAAAAATTATTGATTAATCAAAGGAGAACTGTTGTTTTGCACTTGTTGTACGTGAATTTACTCTAGTTGTGTTTAATTTGGTAGAGCACCAATGAGAAGGAAGGCCCCCCTTCAATAGTCATGTTTCTACCACCATTAATGTTGGTTTGTTTAGGTATCACTTATCTATTTGTTTTGCTCAGTTGTATGTGTGTGTGGCTATTTGCATATTCCTGTTGATTACAATTTTGATTGATGACTGATTTATGAATATATGTGTGTGTGCTTCGTTTAATAGTGTGACCTTCCATGGAATTTAAGAACAAAATGAAACATAGAACTCAATGTATTATCTCATTTTTGCATTAAGTTTACTCTTCGTAAATTATAGAGGTGTGAATTATTAGCAATTTTCATATTGGTGTGACAACAAATATGAAAGTAGAGACTTTCAGTTGGAAACATAGTATTGCATTATTGAGCTAGGCAAGAAGCCTGCAAGAATATCAATGATGCCTAATTTTCTACCAAGACCAATTACAGACTTACAATTGAAAAAGTATTATGCAATTTTGATTAGGGTTTGTTTCATTCATAGACTTATTACAAAGTAGGGTTATAAGATTTAAACCACTTGATCAAGCAGAGTTTTGTATTGATAAACAATAAAAACTACAAGAATATTATCAGTACCTGAGGATCTACCAAGTGATCATTTGGCTGAGCAATATTTAATACTTTGATTTGGGTTTTATCTTTCTATGTGGTTTGTTTACAAGTTTACTGAGTGAGGTTTGATTTAATATAGTCTATAAATACAATTAGGCTACATCATTAGACTAGCTATGCACAGTTTGTGTTCATCTTCCATAAGTTTATGTACGATGGTTGACGATTAAATAGTTGGAAATTAATAGTATTTAATTTTACCAACATCTAGTTCGTTGGAGGATATGGATAGGTAGGAATGAAGTCACTTTTTAAGACAAATTAGTAACTAGATTTCAAGTATCATCCTAGGTAATTTCACTCTTACATAATTCCACACTTTGGATAAGGTTCCCAAGGGCAGAAAAATGAATCCTCTACATATTGGCAAGACCTCCTTATGTGGTTTCTTTGATGGTGCCAATCGAAATAGTGGAATGAAGTGTGCAATAGGATATGTTTTATATATATCGGATGGAAATTATTTTGTCGGTAGGGATTTCGTGGGCTAGTGATCAAATAATTATGGTGAGTTTAAAGAACTTCTTCTTCCTATGAAAGCATCATTAAGAAAGGGATATTCATCTCTTCATATATATGTAGATTTAGAGATCACCATTAATTGGATGAGAGGGGAAAATCAGGTCCAAAAGGTCTAGTCTTTAAAATATGGCTTTTCACTTAAGGGAAATTTCTTGTCATTTTCAATAGATTTATCTTTCTCATATTTATAGGCAATTTAATGAAACAAATAATTCCTTGTTGAAGGATGGTTTATTTAGATCTATTTCTCAAGTCAAAGAAGAATAATACAGAGATGGGACAATGATCTCATCTAGATCATGCTCTATTTATGACTTTTAAGACTACTAGAATTTTTTTGGCATAATAATTTTTTGTTGTATGGTTAAGAAACCGATATAATTCTTTTTAATGATAGACAAAGTTTGCTCTAAGACATAATTTCTATTTAAGTAGATTAGTAATCCTATTCTTAGCAAAGGCATTTTGTTTTGAAGGATGTTTTTGTAGCTACCTAGATTTGCTCCTGAAAAGGTCATATTTTTTGTGAACCTATGAGGATTGTATTTAAAAATACAATCTGGAAATATAAATGCATTGTTTTCCGAGGAAAAATAAATGAACTATACTAAGTGGGGATGAAGCCTAGAAGGAACAAAGGAGAAATTATCCTAGAACCCTTTGATTAGGATGGTCAAATTAGCATCCCAATTTTTTTTTACTTTCTTCTAAGTCTTTGATGTTAGAAAAACAGGATTGCAGAGCAATAACAATAAACATAAATGCAAATATAATCACACACACACATTACAAGAGACACATAGATATATCGTGGTTCACCCAACTTGGGATGCGTCCACACTGAAGTTGCTAGTCCTTATTATTATTCCGTCTAGCAAAGTGAAGGGATACAACCTGCAGCACAACCGCTGCACTTCCTCTTCATTGTCTCACAGTCTCTCTTCTTGATCTCAGAGATATTTACAATGCATAAAACCTCATACATCAACCCTAGCCGTGTTACAATGTCTTTGTTTTATAAGGGAGATACAATGGGAAAATACCACGGGTTACAATGTCTTTCTTTACACCCCCCCGAACCCCCTGAGCGTTGTGTCGGGATCACAACCAAACTTGGGGTACAGACATGGCTGAATAATAATATCTCTGAATCTGGAGATCAGGCTCCACAACTAACAATCTCCCACTTGGATACTGATCACAGCAACTCCACCGCTGCTGCACTTGTTGGACTTGGACTTGGCAAATTTCTCCTCTTCACCTTTATGCTAGAAGGCCAACTGAAACCGAACAGGAACTCAGTTTCTCTCTGGTCACTACCTTTGTGAACATGTCTGCAGGATTCTGGCTAGTGTGTATCTTTTCCAGCTTCAACAGTTCATCTTCCAGAACAGAGCGTATGAAATGGTACTTGCGATGTATATGTTTAGTCCTAGAATGGAATGCTGAGTTATTTGCAAGATGAATGGCACTCTGGCTGTCACTATACAGCCTGCTATCCTTCTGCTTCTTACCCACTTCCTCCATAAACCTTTACAACCAAATCTTCTCTTTACTAGCCTCTGTAACAACATACTCTGCTTCTGTTGTTGAAAGTGAAACAACCTTCTGCAGTCTCGAAATTCAACTTACTACTGTTCCACCTACAGTAAACATATACCCTGTGGTGCTCCTCCTTCTATCCTTATCACCTGCCATATTTGCATCAACATATCCCTATAGAATAGTGTCTGAACCTCCAAAACATAATGCCTGAGTGGTGGTACCTCTCAAATACCTGAGAATCCACTGTATTGCCTTCCAATGTTCTTTACCTGGATTGTTCATATATCTGCTCACAACTCCCACTACTTGTGAAATATCTGGTCTTGTGCACACCATGGCATACATCAAGCTTCCAATTGTTGATTGATAGGGAATCTTGGACATGTAATCTGTCTCTTCCTGTGTCTTGGGACACATTTCCTTACTTAGATTGAAATGGCTAGCCAAAGGTGTACTTACTGGTTTTGCATTTTGCATTTTGAACCTCTCCAAAACCTTTTGTATGTACTCACTCTGAGACAATGTCAATTTGCGATTTTTCCTGTCTCTCGTTATTCTCATACCAAGGATTTGCTTTGTAGCACCCAAATCGTTCATAGAAAATGAATTAGCTAGTTTCCTTTTGAGTACATTTATATCCTGCATGTTAGACCTTGCAACAAGTATGCCATCCACATACAATAACAAGATAATATATCTTATATTGTCTAGCTTCTTGAAATAAACACAGTGGTCAGAATGACATCTACTATAACCTTGTTTTGTCATAAACCTGTCAAATTTTAAATACCACTGCCTTGGAGCTTGCTTCAAGCCATACAAACTATTTTTCAACCTGCATACCAAGTTCTCCTTACCATTGACCTCATACCTTTCTGGCTGCTGCATATATATCTCTTCCTCCAAATCCCCATGGAGAAAGGTTGTTTTTACATCTAACTGTTCAAGATGCAAATCTTCTACCGCCACTAGACTTAAGATAGTCCTAATTGAAGTCATCTTAACAACGGGAGAAAATATTTCATCAAAATCTATACCTTTCTTCTATTCAAAACCCTTTACAACAAGTCTCTCCTTGTACCTCTTCTTACCTCCTTCTTCTTCCTTCAACGTGTAAATCCATTTTTTCTGCAATGATCTTTTACTAGCAGGCAACTGAACCAGATTCCAAGTCTAGTTTCCTACCAATGAGTCCATCTCCTCATTCATGCCTTGCTCCCACTTCTTTCTAGTTTCCACCTGCATTTCCTCTTCATAACATTCTGGTTCACCAACATCAGTCATCAACAAATAATACATTGAAGGAGAGTATCGTTTAGGGAGTCTACTTAACCTGGTAGATCTTCTTGCAGTTGCAGGAGTTTCAGTTACTTGCTGCTGTTCTTGATTTTCTGGCACCTTTGGAACTTCATTTTCTTGAATTTCATCAAGTATTGTGTGCTATGTTTTCCTGTTCCTTTTTCTTTCCCTACAACTGATATTTATACATGACCTTTTCATTGAATATGACATCTCTTCTTCTAATGATTTTGTGATTTTCATAATCCCATAAGCGATAACCAAAATCATCAACCCCATATCCAATAAAGGTACATTTCTTGGATTTAGCTTCAAGCTTTGTTCTATTTTCTTTAACAATATGGACAAATGCTTCACAACCAAACGTTCTTAGAAATGAGTAGTTTACCTTTTTATCTATCCATGCCTCCTTTGGAATACCACCATCCAAAGCACTTGAAGGCCCTCTGTTTATTAAATAAACAACAGTATTTATAGCATCCGCCCAAAACTGTAAGGGCAACCTTGCATGCAGTCTCATACACCTTGCACACTCCATGATCGTTCTGTTCATCCTTTCTGACACACCATTTTCTTGTGGTGTTCCTGGGACTGTCTTCTCTCTATGAATCTCATGGTATGAACAGTAACTATCAAACTCCTTGCCGCAGTACTCATCTCCATTATCAGATCTAAGACACTTCAACCTTTTTCCTGTCTCATTCTCAACCAAAGCTTTCCACTTCTTAAAAGTAGCAAACACATCATATTTCTGTCTAATGCAATAAACCCAAGTTTTCCTAGTTGCATCATCAATAAATGTAACATAATAATGAGAGCCACCAAGAGATTGTACTTGAGCCGGTCCCCATATATCAGTATGCACAAGCTCTAACTTTTCATTCTTCTTCTGTTTCCCAACCCTGAGAAATCTAACTCTCTTCTGTTTTCCATAAACACAGTTTTCACAGAATTCCAAACTTACCTGCTTCAAATCTGGCAGCAACTTCCTTGAGTGGAGAATCTGCATCCCCTTCTCACTCATGTGGCCAAGCCTATGATGCCACAATGTTTTTTTTGTTCGTATGGAAGCTAAAGAGATAGAATGGTCAGTATTATGAGGACATAAATACAACGTACCTACATCCCATGAGATATAACATTTAGTCTTTATAACATTTAGAATGGTCAGTATTATCAATAGAATGGTCAGTATGTTTATCAATAGTATGCTGACCATTCTATTGATAATACTGACATAAATACAACGTACCTACATAACATGAGATATAACATTTAGTCTTTATACAACGTACTTACAACGTACCTGCATCCATCCAAAAAAAACTTGTCATTGTCCTTGTGTGAGAAGGACCTAGGGTTTATGGAAAACAAACCCTAGAGGAGACTTAGAGTGCTGTGTTTGAGAGATTGTGTGAGACAACCTTTGGGAAAGATGAAGGGTGGACTTGTTGGTGTTGATTCTATCTTGTTGTATGATATTTTGAAGAGGCTAGGAGTAGCTTGGCATGACACCTTGCTTCCATTTTCTACTTATGTGGCTCTACTTTTTAGACTCCATTGGGCACGTTCCCAATTTAGAGGAGATCAAAGACGACCCTCCAACCTTTTAAGGTTTATCTACTCATCCTCATTAAATACACCATTAGGATTTTTCTCATGTATATGGTCAATGTGGGCTTCCATTTCCCTCAAATTCACATGATTGTTATTTCCCCCCCTTAAACCACTCCTTTGTTAACCTTCTAATATTTTTTGAGGATTCATAGAGTTGGAAAGTAGTTGCCCCATCTTCCTTATGGTTGACATGCTCCCATTCTCGACCCACCATCTCCTTGTAATCCTTGTTCTATAACCATGCATGATTGAAATTCTAGGGTGTTGGGGGTTTTATGTCATCACTTTACATTTGAAGAAAAATAGGTGAATGCTTATTTATGACCCTTGGTGTAAACTAATATCTATGTTTTGTTGCTTCTTCCAATACCCCATTAGAAACAAAAAATACTTTTCCTTGTACTTGTGCTAGGGTTGATGTCCTTGTGCGAGAATGACCTAGGGTTTATGGTGAAGAAACCCTAGATGAGACTTAGAGTGATTTGTTTGGAGAGATTGTGAATTTGTATTCAAATTATAAATAAATGTCTTTTTTATGTGAATTTGTAGTCAACTTGTAATCATAAGATTTGGTCTCTACTTGCCAAGATTCCACGTGGAAACTTTTCATGAAGAGCAAAATGTTGCAATGTACTAATTTGTTTTTCATAGTGTGTCTTAATGAAAAGCGAGCGTATTAACAAGATACTATCAACAATATTCTCTTGGTGCTTATCTGTTATGTGATTATTTTCACTGTTGTGTATTACAGGATCCAGAGGAGGCCATGGACAATAGAGATGGATGGCATAGAAATACTAAATCACAAAGGGGAAAGTGGGAGTCCATAGATTCGGATATGGAATCCGAAGATACAATAAAGGTAAGAAGGCAAATCATCCTCAACCAAAGAAGGAAGGTGTTTATGGATTCACAAATGCTACAACATAGACGAGATAAAGTTTTATAAACTGTGTTTTGTTTTTCAACTCCAAAACATGATATCAATATGTCAAATTTATGACTAAAGTGAGGTTTTGTGTTGGATAGCATATTGGTTGAAATGATATAATTGTTGTACTAAACATTATTGACTATGTTGTGTATTATAAGGGTTAGATGAGGCCATGGAAACATATTGTGTCATATCAAATAAGGACACAACAGATGTCACGGGACGCCAGGTTCTAAAATTTTCACTTAACTTAGGAAAAATTTAATCTTGACATAATTTAATGCATGTTGTTGATTATTTTAGATGGAGATTGGAGCAAATGCATAGCCTGAGCGCTCAACTAGAAATGGAAAAATAAATGTACATGGGTGTAGACTTAAAAATGTTAAATCACGTAGAGGACAGTGGGTGGAATATGATATGAGAATGGATCCTCCAGACACAACAAATGATTTCACTGAAGAAGAGGTTGGTTTGGACTATAGTACATGGATTACTAATTTGATAAAATTGTTGTTTGTGGATGTTTTATATGTCATGGAAAGAAATCATTCAAACAATTGATTGTACAAATACATTACATAGATGATGAGCTTCCAGTGGGCCGTATTCCTCATACAATCGATTCAAATCCAATAGGAGTTGTGGTAAGGAATTTTCCAATTTGATATAAATAACATATATACTTCTTTTAAACATTGTTTTATATTATTTAAATAATTAATTTTTTCTTAATGGATACCTGTAGGATAAATTTATTGGTTTAAATTTTCATGGATCACCGACTTCCATCCTAGAGGGTGATGATAATTTATTAGATGATACATCTAACAAAAATATGTGCCAATATACCAGCTCGAAAGATGAGGAATTGATGAAAACAAGTAACAAAACAAGAACTAGTTTAAAGATGCATAATTTTCTTAAAGACAAGGGGAAGGTGGACTACATATCCTATGAGAATGAATGTGATAGAGATGATGACTTGCCCTTGAGTTTGAGATCAATTTACAAAGAGACATTTGATCGTCGACTATATTGTGCTTGTCCTAGTGATCAACAACTACCTAGATTGTACAAGGTGTTTCAATATTGGGGATACAACTACATGATATGACCCTCCAATATTCATGGAGCGAATCTAGGCCTCTTTATAGTCCAAAATGTATATGTGGGATATAAACATAGAAACATTTCACAACAAACCACTGGAGATTAATGCCATATTATGGTCCGTCATATTGCAGTGGTGAATGGAGAAGGCTAGTAGAATATAAGCCTAGCATGTCAGCATATGGTCTCAATTCAAATATGTATACACATCTTCTCCAATTGGAAAGTGGAAAAGAAATGAATAGATGTCGTCTTATGTATATATATGTACGTGCATACACACACAAAATTATTGCAAGACATATAAATACTAGTAAGGGAAGGGACCCTACTGTAAGACTGAATTGCCAATTTTTTGAGGTTATAAATGATAAAGATGGATATATGGAAATAGAGGTTGATAAATTGATAATGGTTGAGGCTATTATGGACCTTACCATTGGGGACGAGTTATTAATTGATTACCCCTTCTTAAAACACTCTCATGCGCGAAAGAAAATGGAAGAGCAAGGTCTCCCTAAGGATGTTCATAAGGGAAGAAAAACAAAGAATAATAAATGAGTGTGGATTGATGTTTCATAAACTATGTTGTCAAAATTGTGTTTTATTTAAATTATTGTATACAAAAAGCAATCTATAAATTAATGTTCCATTATTCAATTGATGTATATATGTTCATCCATTTTATATTTTTATTTTTTAAGCCATATTTGATTATATTTCTTTGAAATTGATACATTATGATTTATCCAATTGTTTCCAAACATTAAATCATGCTTTTGTTTGTCGATAGGTAGAAGATGCTAATGAAACACCTACTAATAGCCAATATCCAACCGAGTTATTAAGATTTGGACGGGATGATCCAAACCATCCTTTAAACCATACTAGGGTGAAAAGAGCAACATTGGAGACAATACTACCAGCTGAGAAATTTGAAGAGCTAATGAGATTAGCATACACTGATGACATGCCACCTAGCCTTAATGATGATGATGATGAAGATAGTGAAAATGAAGTGCATGAAGAATGATTGAATGAAATGCTTATAGGTTTCTTTGGGGATGGAAACAATGATGACAATAATGATCATATGGTTGACAGTAACGATGATAGTAGGGGTAATTGCCACCAATGTAATGTTGATGATAAAAAATTGAAAGAATCCATGAAGCAAGTAGAGAATACACTCATGTTCAAATCGGGTGCAAGTAGAACCTCAACACTGGCATGCAGATTAATATTATTAGAAATCAAGTCACTATTTTGTTGGTCAGACAAAGGATTCACTACCCTACTGAAATGAGTTGAAATATTTTTCTTACTTTGCATTGTCAAGTGGTGCATGTACCAAATTTTGCATTGGGTCACAATGGCCTAAGCCCATTGGTCATATTCATGAGAGTTTGTCAAATTGATGCTAAGGGTCAAATAATTGCCAAGGAGGAAAATTACTATTTTCCTAGGTTGTGGGCGGAAGCATTGGGATTTGAAATAAGAAGGATAATAAATTATGTGTGTACATTAGAATAGCATAAATATTCAATAAAGGAGCTAAATAAATATATACAAGTGAAAATAAAAGTGGCATTTGATCATGAAGACACATGGAGGAAGTGGGACCCACACAAGCTAGATTTTCTGTGCCACATGGCATCCTCCTCTTGTCAATTTGAATCCATAAGAATCCCAAGGGTCTTGGGATGAGTTGGAAGGTCAATATACTTGGAATTAATCAATTTAGGTAAAATTGGAGTGGAAGAGTAACTCCCATGGAAGAGGAAGAGGCATTTTTGAGCTAGTGATACACTTCGACTAGATTCCCTAGCTCTATGACAAAAATGATGAAGATGCTATGACACCTATGACACAAATCTGACCTGAAGGATGAAATATGACATATATGACATGTCAGGGATAAAAATATCCTCCAAGAGGGAACTCAAGGGAGTTAGGGTAGCTAAGATGCTTCCACATGTGATTTGGTGGAAGTGGGAGACTAGGAATTGTTGTACAAGTGGCATTCTTTGGAATCTCTTCCCAACTTGAGTTGGAATGCATCTCTTGGAAGGAATTAGACCTATATAGATATTTGAAACTTTATAAATTTCAATAACAAATAATGAAACCATCTTTTGATCATTTTTAGAATTTGCAATTGCATTTGTGAAGAGGGAGAGCCAGTGGATGACTAGTTTCTTGCCTTATCCAATTTCGAGGGTGAAAGATTCCCATCCAATTTGGTAATTGGAAAATACATTTAGACCTTTAATTTGGATACTTAATGGAGTCATTTTTTGCAAGTGTAAGCTATAGGGCAGATCATGGTTTCTTCTATTGCAACTCATTCCTTCAACCATTTCCAGTTTCATTGCATATTCTTGATCCTTGACGGAGGACGTTTTTGGTGAGCTAGTGTACTCTTTGGGGGAGATTCTAATGCCCCATTTATTTTATAATATGAATTAAATACTCTTTTCTTCATATCCAAACAATTTCAGGTCAAAATATCAAGTGGTTGTGTGTAAAATTGATTATTATTGAGCAAACAATGACCATTCCCCCACTAGATTGATGTATGCCAATGTATTGATGATGATTTCGAATGGAAGAATGTTTCTATGATATATTTATGATGTATGGAATTCCAATTATTATTATTACAAGTTTCATGTTCAGCACTAAAGCATTTGGAGCTATCTTGCTCAGTTTTATTTCATTTGAAGAAGATTTAATGTTATTTCCCCCAAGGTTGAAACTAGTCTTCTTGCATCTGATTTAAGGGAGTTATAGCAGAAATTAAAATTTGAATTGTGATGCATATGAGTTCATGTTTATTTCCTTTATATTTCCCCTACTTCCATTTAGAAATTTGAGTTGGATTTAGTGCATTTGGAAAGTCATTTTCATCGTCTACCCTTAGGGGATTTGAACCACAATTTACTAGTAAAACTCCATACATTGATCAGATTTCCAAAGTGAGTTTCAGAAGTCATTTAATGGTTAAAAGACACCTATCAACACCATTTTTATGTATTAACATCATTAATATACCTACAGGTACAATTTGAGAGCATTTGGAGCTATCTAGAGCCATCTACCATTGGGGGTTTGAGCCTTGAAATTACTAGTAAATTCCATGAGTTCTCTTGGATACCTATTCGACCAAAAAACCACATATAATGCTGAAAATATAATTTAATTAATGTCTTATAATAGATCCAAGTCTCATACCAACCATTAGTGGCGGTTGTACAGTGTTTGGAAGAGATTTGTTCCAAGACCAAAGGGGGATTTCCACTTCCCAAATTGATTAGTCTTTCCCTGAAACTTCATCCCTTGAAAATTGCAGACCATGGTTGGATATATCAGTTGATTATATGTCTTATAGATGTGTTAATATTTCCCATCACCCCTCTTGACCTTCCTCACCAAGTTTGAAAGTAATTGGAGGAGTTTGGAATCAATTGTATCCATATACCTAGAGTTGAAATTTGGTGAATTTGAACACATTGAGAATTTTATTATAAAGGGACATTACAGTGGTATCAGAGCATCGTCCTTGCACCTGTGAATTAATATCATACATTGAAGAATAATTTTCAGACATGTCTTACTATTATGATGAATCCTATGAGTACAATTTTTATGAGGAATATGCAGATGCTTATGGACAATATGAAGGAGAATGTGAAGGGTATGAGAAAGAGGTGCCATCATGCAACACTTCTTACAATTTTAGGAGGAATGAAGACTATTATTATGACCATATGTATGATAAATATGAGTATGTCACACCACCAAAGGATAATTATATGAACGAGTTACAAAGATGGAGAGCAACATATAAAACCTTGCCCCAACAATATCAAGAACATCTTGCTTCGAGGGAAGATACACAAAATGCCATGCATTTTAAAGACTATGCTAATTGTGTGTTTGCAAATAGGCCCAAAAAGGAAGATGTGGAGTTAGTGAAGAAAGGTTTATGCCATTCTTGTAAAGAACCTTGGAGAGAGTATCATATGTGTGTAAATGAAATGTGTGTGAGTGAAAAGATCAATGAAATATCTGAAACTTCGGTGAAGACATGTATGTCCTACTTGAGGAACGTTTTTGGATTTTCTTCAAAAAGGGACTCCAAATATATTGATAGTAAGGAAAACAAGGGGCAAAATGCATCAGCTTGCTTGAAGGAGCAAAAGGAAGAGACATCACAAGAGCATGAAGAAGATTCTATTGAAAATATGGAAGATCATTTTGAGACACCTTCTACTTTAGACATGAACCAAAGAGCATCTACTGATGGATGCTTGAACTATGAAGAAGTACTGTTGTTGCAGCAACATCCCCCCCAAAATTTTGTACATATTGGGGCCCCTCCTTCTATTTTTTGTAGAAAGGCTGCTTTAAGAAGTCATCCTCAGCTGTTAACTTTGTTTTTCAACAAAAAAATCTTGCCATGAACCGCTCCAAGTCTGCCAGAAAATCTTGTTTCTCAACAGAAATTTTTTCATGAAGTCTTCCTGGAAATCGCGGAACGATTTGATAAAGCCTCGCAGCGGCGGAAGCCCTTTGTTTAAACATCTCGAAAAGGACTTAGGAACTTTTGTTGAAAATTGCGAAAACCATTGGATAAATCCTTCCGAAACGGAGGAGGAATTCGAGAAAGCTCCGCAGTTGTGGAGAGATTCAAGTTTTCCTCCCGAAACGGCGGAAACCATTTGTCTAACCTTTCCGAAAAAGGACTTAGAAAAATTTTCGATTTTTGCGGAGAGATTTGGGTTCTCCTCCCGAAACGGCGGAAACCATTCGCCTAAACTTCTCGAAAAAATTTGGAAGTTCTTGTTAACAAATTGCGGAAGCTTCTGATGAATTCCTCCCGAAATGCCGAAAGAATTCAACGAAGCCGCCCGAAAATTGCGGATGAAATTTGCCAACCTTTCCCGAATCCGCCAAGTAACTTAGTCTTTTTGCAAATCTTTAGGTGTTTAAGTTTCGGAAGCGTCGGCGATATTCTTCCCGAGCCTTCGCGGAAGCCTTCGTGTTACCTTCCCGCAACCCCGGCGAGAAAAGTTGCGGAACCATTCAAGTTTTCTTTCCGCGATGGCGGAAGTATGTTACGGAAACCATTCGCGAAACCCGCCCGAAACCACGCGGAAGCATTGGAGATATTCCTCCCGAAACTCTGCGGAGTCTTAGAATTTTTGGTTTGAGTGCAGGCGTCTTCACTTTATCTCACCGAAACAGGGGAGCCATTCACCGATTCCTCCCGAAACGGCGGAAGCAAAACGCGAGAGCTTTCCGCAACGTTAGAAACGAGCGTGGCCAAAACTTAGAAATTTTCTCGAATTCGCGAGAGCCTTTTGCGGAAGCATTGGCGGAAGTCTTCCGACACTGCGGAATCCACTTGCGAAAGCTTTCCGCAGTTTCGGAAGCTTTCATGTTTTCATCCCGCAGAAGCCGCCAAAAGACTTAATCGTCCACGTTCCATTTCGTGGAAGCCATTCGCCATTGTCTCCCGAAACGGCGGAAGCTTTCGCCATGTCTTCCCGCAAAGGCAGAAGGAATTCATGGGTATGTCCCGCAGGAGGCGGTCGTGCGCGAATCGAGAATATTTGATTTGACGCTAACGTACCAATATTAAAACCCGTTTTAAATGCGCCACCCACCCCGCACGTGCCAGCTCATTTAAATAGGCGGTGGGGGGCTCGAGCCAAACACGTTGTTATTTCTCGATTGGAAAATTTGTTGGACGCCACGATCGCTCCAGCTCAGCTCCCCTCGTCCACGTTCACGGCCACCTCATCCAGCTATCTTCACGGTGCCAGGTAGGATTCTAACCATTTAAATTTTGCTTCCCACGCGTCAAATTACCTTTGGGATTGTTCTGCTTAGAAGACGATAGGCATTGGGTGGATTTTGACGGGCAAAAGGCCCGTTATGGGCTATTTTGCCCGTCAAATACGGCTTAAATTGCATATTTCCCGTCATATAAAACCAAGGAATTGTAAAACGTTTGCTTATTATGTAAAGAGCGTCAGATTGTCTTTGCATTTTTTTATTTTTGAGACATGGCCGACAGGCATTGGTCAGATATATCGTTGTTCTTAAGCACCGAGGCCCCGTGGGTTTCGCATTCCACTAAAACAGGCCAAAAGAAACTATGGCTGCCCGAGCCTTTTTCGTCATCCTTTCTCTGGGCGCCATCACCCTTGCTCAAACCGAAACCTACCATACAACCCCTCGTCAGGTGATTCAGATAGCAATGGCGGTCGGAGCACTCGCCTGTTCATAAATATGAAAACGGCTCCCTATTTCGTCACAGGGTCATTTCACCCAGACTTCCCCGCCACTAACCTTTTAAAAGCACAATGACGAAGGTCACCATTTCTCCTAGAGCTAGCCCGAGAGTGGATTGTTTCCGCGACATACCTATCCTCTCGGGAGCATTCCAAACCCATCCCTTTAAAAGAATCAAATTTCTATGATTATGTTTCCTGTTGAAATGGTGTATTTTGCTTCCTAAACATATAGCTTCACATTGCATTTATCTTATTGACATGTTAGAATGGTGATGCTCTTGAAATCTCACAGTATGTTGCTCAAGTTTATGATGATGTATATTTGGTTGCTATCAGGGATAAGTCAAAATGCCAAAAGGTGGTAGGAAGAAGGCTAAGATGACAGAAAAGCAACCTACACCACTTAAAAATGAGACCTCACTCCAGGATACTAGGTGCACCACTGGTGTTCCTCCTGAAATCCGATGGGGTGATATCTATAGGATGATCCGAGACCAAGAGATCCCGGATATGTTGCTAGAAGAGGGGCTGATTTATCTAAATATCAAAGCCTCAGGCATAACTAGAGCTGCTACCCACCCGGAACTGTTCCCCTGTTCTGAAGTAATCGGATGGATCCTCCAGCATGCCGACGCGGAAGGAAGAGTAATTCATGACAGCGGGAAGATGGCCATTGCCTCATTTCAACCAGCATACCTGGCCGCGACCTACAAATTTCCCCGCGCCCAACAATCTCTGACTGATGAATGGCTAGGCCAAATGAACAACGTTGAGATGGCCAAAAAGCTATTGGTCGCAGGCCCACAAGCTGAAGAAGAAATAGACATTATGGACCTCCCAATTGGCCCGTACACTCCATCAGGAAAACATACGGTGTCCAGGTGGAATGAATTTGTCTATGACAAGAAAAGGAAAGCAATGGTCCTCAAATCGGAAGAGAGGATCAAAAGACTCTCCCAGGAAGATATCATTACACACCGAGAGGTCACTGTAATGCGGAATATAGATAAGGACCCCTTTGCCATGGCATCCGCAGTGGTAGAGACAGCAAAAGCATCACTGGACAATGTAGGAGTTATAGTTAGGGAAAATGCATTAACAAATAAGAGAGCTCATACGCTACAACAGACTGTAGCTAATGAGAAAGCCCACATGGATCTTGTGGTGAACAAGTATAATTGCCTATATGCCGAGCATAAAGAGCTATCAGACAAGTATAACCAGCTGGAGGAGGAAAAAGACCAACTAGCACTCCAAATGATGATTGTGGAAGCAGAGAAGAATGGAGCGGAAGATAAAGCATCCCAGCTAGAAGCAGACAAACTGGCATTAGCTGAGCAATTAGAGCAGGCTGAGGGAAGAAAGATGGACATCTCTCCCTTCCATGAGTTGTCCTGCAGCATCCTGAAGCAAATGCACGACACTCAGGAGCTAATCACCAATGAGGTTTGCAAGCTCAAGGCCATGGTGGTCAGGTTAAAAGAGATTAATGCGGAGGCCCATAGGCTCAAATCCAAGCATACCCTTGTCAAGGAAAATATCCTGAGCCAGATAGAATGGCGAGAAGGAAAGGGGGATTTCCCCGCACATCTCCCATTCAAATCTGTGGAGGGTTTTAATGAAGATGTGGCCCTTTTGGAATTCTGCAGAAGCTGTGGCAGTAAGCTAATAGCCAGTGTGCAAGGAACAAGGGATAAGATCAACGGTTTATATCATAGAACAGGGAGTGCATGACAGAAGAAAATTGAATTTCCCGCAATCCCTTGATGATTTCCTGGGTGAAGAGCAACGCTTGGCCGAACTAAAGGAAGAACTAGGCATCCAAACTGAATATGCGAAGAAAATTGATGTCCTAGCAACTGAGGACCTCCAAAATTATATTGGAACGTCTTCAGTTCACAGCCACTTGCTTAAAGAAGTGCATCAAGCTGCAGTGACGGAAGTTCAAGGCATTGGAGCAGAGCTTAGAAAAAATGTGACTTCTCAGAAAATCCTGCTCCCTGCTTCCGCAAACATAGTCGTAAGGGACACTAGCATCTAGTATAGTTATATCGCAGAGGTGGAGAAAAAAGCAGAAACAACAGCTGCATCAGCTGGCTCGTTTTCCTCTCTCCCTGCAGCTACAGAAACAACAGTGGGCTCAACTCCTCCTTCCCAAACCATTCCAGAAGCAACAGTGAGCTCAATCTCTTCTCTCCCAGCAGTGACAGAAACTCCAGTGAACTCGATTCCCTCTTCCCCAGCAGTGGTAGATGTTCCAGCCGGTTCAATTTCTTCTTCCCAAGTAGAAGAAACAGCTCCAGTGGTTTCGAGTGCCTCTCCTCAGGCAGCAGCATCGGCACCAACATTCAGTTGAGCGACTCTCTTCCAGCTAAAGCACGTGTCCAACAGGGAAAGCGTTGGTGTTAGAATTATTTTTTCTATTTTGTAATTTTGGACTTTTCATATATGTAAAACGTGGAAGCCATGGGACAGCTGTCCCTATTTTCTTTTAAATAATTTCTGAAAAAGAAAAGGAGTCACAATTTTGTTTGTTATAGAAGAAAATCCCTGTAGATGACAAGTGTAAGAGTCCAGGTGGCAGCCCAAAGGGCAATTTTGTAATTATAAATAGAAGTTAGGAAGTAGTAGTCAGGACTTTTGGCAGGGAACGATTTTTTCTAGACTGTACGAGCTATCTTGTATTGGTTCTAAGAAAACAGAATTTTCTAATAAAAGCCTGGAGATGGACGTTTTGCATGGGAATGAAGGATGAATGTATATTGGACTAATCCGGTGACTGCCATACTGTAATGTGAGATCTTTCCTGCTGTTTGAATTATTTATTTGCAACTAATGATTTCACTCCTTTTTGTGCAAACGATTTCTCCTTTTATGAGTAATGAATATGCTTCATATCAAATCAGAAGCTATCTTCTGATATCTCTCATTTTGCTGTAGCTTTACCTGTAAGAATTAATGGCTATCTGTTCTTTCTTTATGATATCTGTTACAACTCACTGCTCATGCGTTAATTTGGCTCCTTGCAGGGATCTTTAAATTTGTTTCAATTTGTTTCATACTTAGATCTGTTCTTTCCTTTTGTATCTAGATTAAATAATTTTGTTTCTGTGTTTTCATGAGTAATGTATGTGCTTTACATATAATCAGAATCTATCTTCTGAGATTTTGTTTATCTTTGTTGTATCTTTCTCTGTCAGATTTAACAGCTATCTGTTAATTCTTTAGATATCTTCTACAGCCCATTGCTCATACCTTTCTTTAAATATATTCCTTGCAAGGATAGGTAGATATATTTTAGCTTTAAACTTAGATCTGATTTTTTAATCTTGCACTTAGATTAAACTTAAACTAGGCACTTGCATAACATCATAAAATATAAAACCCAAAAGAAGGTGGATCGGGCCATAACCGATACAATTGGAATTAACCTCCAAACCCACGGTTGCCGGAACTGCTAACCGGACGGATTCCCTAAACCAAATGGGAGATAATCTAATTGGGATCATCTCTCGGGGAGAATCCCTTTCTGATTGGTGCCACGATATCTGAGGCATCAACAGTTTTTAGCGCTAGAAGGAGGGCCTGAAAGTGCATGACTGATAGAGGAAAATTTCCCACTGCCATAGATGACACTGAAAACCCGCTTAAAGAAAGCATTTCAAACAGCCCAGATCTAGAATTATTAACTCAAGAACGCCTCATTTCTGATCCTGAGCCTCAGGAAGCCTTATACACTGTCCCTTTTACAGAAATAAAGGATTTGAGAAGACATACCAGATCCTACGTTAGGCAGCTAGGTGGTTTAAATGCTGTGAGTTTTCTTCCTAAGAAAACTACCCCTAGAAAAGAGCCACAATATACCCGAGATTCGATTCTTGTTCAAAGTTTTGAAGAACTTGTGAATCTGACTTTGGAAGAAATTTCAGACACTCTTAACAAGGCAGATCTTAATAACTCAGAAAAAATTTCAGACCAAGAAAACCTTGAAGAACTAATTACTCCAAAGAGTACTCCCCAGAATTCACCATACAATTCTCCGCCAGGTTCTCCACATCCAAACATGGCTGTACCTGCTTGGAGAGCAAGGGGAGCGTTGAACCTAGCTAGACCATTCCATAATCTTCCAAAAAACCCAGAAAAGGTCTTGCCTAAGTTCGATCCAGGGAAAGCCATTTCGGCAGAAGACCATCTCAAGGGTTTCTACTTAGCTCTGAACCTCTTGAACATACAGCATGAAGACGTGGTCTGCAGGCTGTTTCCATATACATTCGAGCCAAAAGTATCATCCTGGTACTTTAGCCTACAACCTAGCTCAATCTCTAGCTGGGATGAGTTCGAAAATTGTTTCTTAAAGAAATACGGAAACCAAAAGACTGTAGCCACACTTATGAAAGAACTCTTATCCATGAGAATGGAAAAGAAAGAAAAGGTTCAAGATTTCAATCAAAGATTCACAACGCTGTTAAATAACTTCAGTGAAGCCAATAAACCAGCAGAGGAATCTCTGATTGAATACTACACCACGACTCTTGAAGGACCAATAGCAATGTTCGTAAAAAGATCCAAGAAAACTACCTTGATAGAGAACTTTTAGGAAGCTAGAAAGGTAGAAGAAGAAGCTGATAGCATTGCTAAACATGCCTTAGATGTAGAACCAAAACCAGCAGCTAACAAAAAACCTTTGCTACTCACTAGAAGTAAAGAAGAGCCATCTACAGACATGGAAAATGTAGTCAAGATGATGCAGAAATTATCTAATAAAATTGTAGATCTCGAGAAGGATAAGGCTGCCAACACATCTAGGAAACCTTTCAAGCCATTTTATAAAAGAAGGGAAGACGGTGATCAAACTCATCCACCAATGAATACTTCCCCTATCTTAAACTTGAACGAAATCAGGATGGAAAATTTCTGCACTTTTCATCAAGAACCACATTCGGAAAAGAGCTGCCCGCAATGGATTAATTCCATGAGCTTAGTCATGAACCAAATGCTAGATTCACAGATCCCAGACCAAGATGATCCTCCAGAAGAGTCGAGCCCTGAGTTACAGGAACCAACCCCGGACACTACTATGGTATTATGGGATTGGGTACCTATGACTGAATTAGCAGAAGAGGATCCCATAGATAGCTCTCCCCCTGCCGTAAACGTTGCTACTCGCAGCAAAGGCCCAATTGCCGATCCTGTGCCAAGCGCAGCTCCTCATAAGCCTAAAGTTTCAAAAGAACCGCCTAGGAGGCACATAACAATTATCCCACCACGGCCAAAACTCAGCCAAACAGCGACCAAGCAGCCAAACGCTGACTCCATAGTTCAGCCACCTAAAGTCTCAACGAGCAAAACAGATCATCCAACTCGAGTTGGGAATGAATCTGACATAGGATACGATATTATCGAAGACATCAAGAAGGTCAAAGCGAATGTGTCAATATTTGACATGTGCAGCTTGCCCCATCAACGAGACAAACTGCTGCATGTTCTACAACCCCAAACCAGCACTCCTTTAATGGACTCTCAAGACAATCCCGAAATTAATGAGGCTAGCATCGGTGGGAAGTCTAAATCTCAAACTTTGCCATTCCTATTGACTATTGAAATTTTCAACCATAATGTTCACGATTGTTTGGTAGATTCTGGAGCTTCCTCAAACGTTATGCCACTGTCAATTTGTAATAAAATTAACGGGCAGCCTGTGCCGTCTCTAGCCCAAATTATCCAATTAGATAGGACTGATGTCAAAGTAATTGGGGAGATGAAAGACGTTCTCATTAGATTATCAGCTGACCCTAGAGTCTGTCAATTCATTGACATAATGGTGGTCGATATTCCTGAAGCCTATGGGCTGATTTTAAGTAGGGATTGGTCTACCAAGCTGAGTGGCTACTTTTCTACTGATTGGTCTCATATATGGTTGCCTTATCAAAACAAGCAGAATCAAATTAAAGTCTCGAGAGAGCCTCATATGAAACAAAACGTAACTCAGTTAGAAGAAAAAAATGAGGCTGGAATTATTTCTTAGAAATGGATCCGGGTAATTATCAGTCTGAAACCATTAGCCATGAATCAGACAAACGGTCCGATCTCCTTCATTTCTCTTGGACTGATGATATTGATTGTAACATAGTTAATTTAGTTACTGACGTAGATCACAGAGACACTAACTTAGTTGAATCTAAAGATATTTTTTGGACATTATACTTTGATGGTTCTAAAACTCTGGAAGGATCCGGAGCCGGTTGTGTTCTAATGGATCCACAAAGAAACAAGTATTTTTTGTCTTGTAGATTAGAATTCGATTGTACTAACAACACCGCACAATATGAAGCGTTGGTACATGGATTAAGGAAGGCCATTGGTTTAAATGTTAACTACCTGAAGGTCTTTGGTGACTCCGAGATAGTTGTAAGACAGGTAAGAGACACCATTCATTGTCTCTCACCTCATTTGAAGGATTATCAGGCTGAGGTATGGGATTTAATTATGCATTTTGATGGTTTCAATATAAAATCAATTCCTAGATTGCAAAATTCTGTAGCTGATTTGTTGGCAACATCTGCTTCTAGATTGGTACATTCAAATAATAAATGCTCAATTGAATTGATTTTTAGGCCTTCCGTTCCCGATAACATCACAAACTTCAGAGTCTTCGATGATGATGAACAAATTATCAGCTTTCTGACAAACGAAGATAGCTTCCAAGGAGCTGCAATAGATGAAGAAGAACACGATGCTGATTTGATGAAGAAGGATGAGGAGAAAGGAAATTCCATTCCCAAGGGGGTAAGGTCCCTCGAAATGTTGTTCGATCTTCAAAATAAATTCAAAAGGCCAACTAATACCAAAACTAACAGCTCGTCACTGCAACATGAGTTAGTTAATTTGGGTACCGAGGCAGAACCAAAATTTGTCAACCTTGGCAAATGTTGTTCACCAGGAGAAAGAGACAGGTTCATCAAATTGTTTAAACAACACAAGGATGTTTTTGCATGGACCTATGAAGATCTGAAAACGTATGACGTCCGCATTATTCAGCATGTTATACCAATGAAAGCGGGCGTCAAACCATTTCAGCAGCAGTTAAGAAGAATGCATCCCACGCTAGAACCGCTGATCCAAAAGGAACTAAAGAAGCTCCTGGACGCTAAGATAATCTTCAAAGTCCGACATTCTGAATGGGTTGCAAACTTGGTTCCCGTAAGAAAGAAGTCAGGAGAAATAAGGCTATGTGTGGATTTCAGAAATTTAAACAGAGCTTCGGATAAAGACAACTACCCTGTCCCTTCAATGGAACAAATCCTTCAAATGGTGTCAGGATCCGAATTGTTTTCTCTTCTCGATGGTTTCTCTGGATACAATCAAGTATTAGTAGCCGAAGAGGATCGCCTTAAGACTACTTTCCGAACTAAGTGGGGAACTTTCGCGTACAGAAGGATGCCATTTGGTCTGATAAACGCAGGAGCTACATTCCAAAGGGAAATGGATATTGCCTTCCGAGGATTGGGTGGACAATGCGTGGTTGTATACTTAGATGATGTTACAGTATTTTCAAAGAAAAGGGAAGATCATGCGGTTCATCTAAGGCATATCTTTGATCGTTGTCGGAAATATGGTATTTATTTGAATCCCAAGAAGAGCGTATTTGCTGTTCCCGAAGGTAAACTCTTGGGCCATATCATTTCTAAAGGGGGAGTGTCAATAGATCAAGAAAGAGTCCAAGCTATTAATAAGATTCCAATGCCTTACAACAAGAAATCTATGCAGTCCTTTATGGGCACCATCAATTTTGTCCGCAGATTTGTTCCAGATTTCGCACAAATTGTTAAGCCATTGCAACAAATGGTTAAACAAAGCATCCAGTTCAAGTGGACAGATTTGGAGAAGGACGCATTTAGAGATATCAAGGCAGCTGTAGCTAAGGCTCCCTCCTTAAGGAGTCCAGATTTTGATAAAGATTTCATCTTGTATACCTTTGCTTCGGATGACTCCCTCGCAGCTGTACTCACACAAAAGGTGGAGCAGGGGGATGAGTACCCAATTTCATTTATGAGCACTAGTCTGCAGGGAGCTGAGCTGAACTATCCTGTGGTTGACAAGCATGCATATGCGGTCTTCAAAGCAGTCAAGCAGTTCAGGCCATATATTCTTAAGAACAGAACTAAAGTTATAGTTCCCCACCCAGCTGTTAGATCCCTTTTCGTTCAAAAGGAACTAGGAGAAAGGAGGGGGAATTGGGTCACAGCTCTACAAGAATATGACTTGGAATTTAAACTAGCCACGATCATCAAAGGGCAAGGCCTATGCAAATTACTTGCGGGAGACTCAACTGATGAAGAGCAACATTGGAAAAATGAAGCTGAGCTAAATTCGGTTGAAGTATGCCATATCTTCACAACTCCCCAGTCATGGTATAGGGATCTGGTGCACTATTTACAGCAGGGATATCTTCCTGAGCACTGGAACTCTAAACAAAGAAGGGCACTCCGTTTGAAATCAACACCCTATCAAATCATTGATGGGATACTGTTCAGAAAGAATTATGATGGAGTTCTTCTTAGATGCCTAGAACAGGAAGATGCAAGTAAATTTGTCAAAGAATTACATGATGGTCTCGCAGATGGACATTATTCAGGAGAGACGACAACACACAAGATACTGAGAGCTGGTTATTATTGGCCCACTCTGTTTCGAGATGCCCATACGTATGCACGAAACTGTGATGTATCTCAAAGAAGTACCAGAAAGTTACCCAAGGCAGCAGGACCATTGCAGCCGGTGATTATTTCTGAGCCTTTTGAGCAGTGGGTATAGATGTTATTGGAGAGATAAATCCAAATTCCTCATTGCAACATCGGTACATCCTGACGGCTACCGACTACTTCACCAGGTGGATGGAGGCCGTCCCTTTGCGTAGGATCAATGAAGACGGAGTCATCAGCTTCTTGAAAGAGAACATCATAACCAGGTTTGGGGTTCCAATTTCCCTTGTTTTTTATAATGCTACTTATTTTTTGTCTTGCAAGATAAACGAATTTGTTTATGAATGGGGAATTAAGTTGCATTATTCAGCCAATTATTATCCTCAGGGGAACGGATTAGCTGAATCCTCAAACAAGAATTTGATTCGAATTCTTAAGAAGACTGTGATAGAAAACCAGAGAAGTTGGCATGTAGCTCTCCCAAACGCCTTATGGGATAATAGGGTAACCCCAAAGAACGCTTTAGGTGTTTCCCCTTTCACTCTTTTCTATGGTAAGGAAGCCATCCTTCCCCCAAACATCTTGCTCCCATCCTTACAGTTATCCCAAGCCTCTCGGGGTTCTGGTAGCCAAGCCTTACAATCCAGGATCAACACCCTGCTTCAACTTGAAGAAGCCCGACAAAAAGCTAAAGATCGATTCCATCAACACCAAGACATAGTTAAGAGATGGTTCGACAAAAGGAAGTCCGGTAAAAGAAGTTTTGAAGTTGGGGACTTGGTCCTGAAATGGGACCATAATCATGAAGGCAAAGGAATGCATACGAAATTTCAACATCTATGGGTAGGCCCGTACCAAATTTCAGCAAAATTAGGCCCATCCACTTACAAATTGACAAATCTCGAGGGAGAAGAAGTAACCCTTCCTCTCAATGGCCTCGCTCTGAAACAATACTTTGCATAGTCTCGATTGAGACTTTCTGTACATAAATAAAACTTTCTTTTATTGTTGCTTTAGCCTTTAGTCGCTTTACTTTCGGCCATTTTGTTTCTTTCATTGTCATTTGAACCTTTGCAACAAGTTTTGTTTTCTGAAATCCCTTTTGGTTGAGTCTCTCGTCAATGATTGGTCTCTCAAAGAAATCTCGCAACCCATGAGTCCTGAACTATGCTCGAATAAATTCTGTCTGTTGTGCTCTCGCTGAAATGTTCAGAAGAAAGGAAGCCTACCCTGCTAGTCACATTAATCCTGTTTTAAATAGCCGAGACCCAGGACCATCTTCATCACTATCTCTGGGCTCCACCCACTCTCACACTCTAAAGGCATCTCAAGAAGGCTATTAAAGCTGGACCCATGGAAAGTAGCAAATCTCGAGGACATAGGGTATTGAAATAACTCCATGCTACAAATTTAACAGCCAAAATGGCTTATACTCAAGAGCTTGTTTTCCAGAGATTATCGCCTCAATTAAAGCATGGCTGAGACAAAAGAAAAGACATGTAAAATCAAGAAGGTTGTCCAAAAGGCTCATCCCAAAATGGGCTCCTCTCCGTCCGTGAGGTTTGATCGAATCAATAAAATTTCTAACTCACACAAAATGACATTATGGATTGAGGAGCCTAAATCAAAGATTATGTCCAAAAGAAAATATCCCTGGAAGGCTCAAACAGCTAAGCTGTCCAAAGTACAAACATCCAAAAGGATGCAAGCAGCATGGGAATGAGGAACAAGAGCAATAATGTCCATGAGAAAGTGTTGCAAATCTTGTGGAGTCCAGTAGTAGTAACCATCTGAAGGATTACCCTCCTAAAATGAATCTCATATGTTGGCCCTTTGAGAGTGTTGAAGATGTCTCGGTCAAAGCTCCCCTTTCCCCAAATGGCTAGCCAGTAAAGTGCCTTCTTCCCCTCGCATGAATTTAAAATGCTCAGCTGAGTATTGCACCTAAGATGGATGTCTTTGATGAGGTTTCGGACCATGAAGAGAAATTTTTCAGAGATCTGTGTTCACCAGCGACTCGCCATTGTTGTTGCAGCAACATCCCCCCCAAAATTTTGTACATATTGGGGCCCGTCCTTCTATTTTTTGTAGAAAGGCTGCCTTAAGAAGTCATCCTCAGCTGTTAACTTTGTTTTTCAACAAAAAAATCTTGCCATGAACCGCTCCAAGTCTGCCAGAAAATCTTGTTTCTCAACAGAAATTTTTTCATGAAGTCTTCCTGGAAATCGTGGAACAATTTGATAAAGCCTCGCAGCGGCGGAAGCCCTTTGTTTAAACATCTTGAAAAGGACTTAGGAACTTTCGTTGAAAATCGCAGAAGCCATTGGATAAATCCTTCCGAAACGGAGGAGGAATTCGAGAAAGCTCCGCAGTTGCGGAGAGATTCAGTTTTTCCTCCCGAAACGGCGGAAACCATTCGTCTAACCTTTCCGAAAAAGGACTTAGAAATTTTTTTGATTTTTCCGGAGAGATTCGGGTTCTCCTCCCGAAACGGCGGAAACCATTCGTCTAAACTTCTTGAAAAAATTTGGAAGTTCTTGTTAACAAATTGCGGAAGCTTTTGATGAATTCCTCCCGAAACGGCGGAAGAATTCAACGAAGCCGCCCGAAACTTGCGGATGAAATTCTCCAACCTTCCCCGAATCCGCCAAGTAACTTATTCTTTTTTGAAAATCTTTAAGTGTTTAAGTTTCGGAAGCGTCGACGATATTCTTCCCGAGCCTTCGCGGAAGCCTTCGCGTTACCTTCCCGCAACCCCGGTGAGAAAAGTTGCGGAACCATTCAAGTTTTCTTTCCGCAATGGCGGAAGTATGTTACGGAAACCATTCGCGAAACCCACCCGAAACCACGTGGAAGCATTGGAGATATTCCTCCCGAAACCCCGCGGAGTCTTAGAATTTTTGGTTTGAGTGCGGGCGTCTTCACTTTATCTCACTGAAACAGCGAAGCCATTCGCCGATTCCTCCCGAAACGGCGGAAGCAAAACGCGAGAGCTTTCCGCAACGTTAGAAATGAGCGCGGCCAAAACTTAGAAATTTTCTCGAATTCACGAGAGCCTTTTGCGGAAGCATTGGCGGAAGTCTTCCGACACTATGGAAGCCACTTGCGAAAGCTTTCCGTAGTTTCGGAAGCTTTCACGTTTTCATCCCGCAGAAGCCGCCAAAATACGTAATCGTCCGCGTTCCATTTTGCAGAAGCCATTTTCCATTGTCTCCCGAAACAGCGGAAGCTTTCGCCATGTCTTCCCGCAAAGGCGGAAGGAATTCACGGGTTTGTCCCGCAGGAGGCGGTCGCGCGCGAATCGAGAATATTTGATTTGACGCCGACGTACCAATATTAAAACCTGTTTTAAATGCGCCACCCACCCCGCACGTGCCAGCTCATTTAAATAGACGGTGGGGGGCTCGAGCCAAACACGTTGTTATTTCTCGATTGGAAAATTTGTTGGACGCCGCGATCGCTCCAGCTCAGCTCCCCTCATCCACGTTCACGGCCACCTCAGCCAGCTATCTTCACGGTGCCAGGTAGGATTCTAACCATTTAAATTTTTCTTCCCATGCATCAAATTACCTTTGGGATTGTTCTGTTTAGAAGACGATATGCATTGGGTGGATTTTGACGGGCAAAAGGCCCGTTATGGGCTATTTTGCCCGTCAAATACGGCTTAAATTGCATATTTCTCGTCATATAAAACAAAGGAATTGTAAAACGTTTGCTTATTATGTAAAGAGCGTCAGATTTTCTTTGCATTTTTTTTATTTTTGAGACATGGCCGACAGGAATTGGTCAGATATATCGTTGTTTCGTTCTTAAGCCCCGAGGCCTCGTGGGTTTCGCATTCCACTAAAACAGGCCAAAAGAAACTATGGCTGCCCGAGCCTTTTTCGTCAGCCTTTCTCCGGGCGCCATCACCCTTGCTCAAACCGAAACCTACCATAGAACCCCTCGTTAGGTGATTCAGATAGCAATGGCGGTCGGAGCACTCGCCTGTTCATAAATATGAAAACGGCTCCCTATTTCGTCACAGGGTCATTTCACCCAGACTTCCCCGCCACTAACCTTTTAAAAGCACAATGACAAAGGTCACCATTTCTCCTAGAGCTAGCCCGAGAGCGGATTGTTTCCGCAACATACCTATCCTCTCGGGAGCATTCCAAACCCATCCCTTTAAAAGAATCAAATTTCTATAATTATGTTTCCTGTTGAAATGGTGTATTTTGCTTCCTAAACATACAGCTTCACATTGCATTTATCTCATTGACATGTTAGAATGGTGATGCTCTTGAAATCTCATAGTATGTTGCTCATGTTTATGATGATGTATATTTGGTTGCTATCAGGGATAAGTCAAAATGCCAAAAGGTGGTAGGAAGAAGGCTAAGATGACGGAAAAGCAACCTACACCACTTAAAACTGAGACCTCACTCCAGGATACTAGGTGCACCACTGGTGCTCCTCCTGAAATCCGATGGGGTGATATCTATAGGATGATCCGAGACCAAGAGATCCTAGATATGTTGCTAGAGAGGGGCCGATTTATCTAAATATCAAAGCCTCAGGCATAACTAGAGCTGCTACCCGCCCGGAACTGTTCCCCTGTTCTGAAGTAATCGGATGGATACTCCAGCATGCCGATGTGGAAGGAAGAGTAATTCATGACAGCGGGAAGATGGCCATTGCCTCATTTCAACCAGCATACCTGGCCGCGGCCTACAAATTTCCCCATGCCCAACAATCTCTGACTGATGAATGGCTAGGCCAAATGAACAACGTTGAGATGGCCAAAAAGCTATTGGTTGTAGGCCCACAAGCTGAAGAAGAAATAGACATTATGGACCTCCCAATTGGCCCGTACACTCCATCAGGAAAACATACGGTGTCCAGGTGGAATGAATTTGTCTATGACAAGAAAAGGAAAGCAATGGTCCTCAAATCGGAAGAGAGGATCAAAAGACTCTCCCAGGAAGATATCATTACACACCGAGAGGTCACTGTAATGTGGAATACAGATAAGGACCCCTTTTCCATGGCATCCGCAGTGGTAGAGACAGCAAAAGCATCATTGGACAATGTAGGAGTTATAGTTAGGGAAAATGCATTAACAAAGAAGAGAGCTCGTACGCTACAACAGACTGTGGCTAATGAGCAAGCCCACAGGGATCTTGTGGTGAACAAGTATAATTGCCTATATGCCGAGCATAAAGAGCTATCAGACAAGTATAACCAGCTGGAGGAGGAAAAAGACCAACTAGCACTCCAAATGATGATTGTGGAAGCAGAGAAGAATGGAGCAGAAGATAAAGCATCCCAGCTAGAAGCAGACAAACTGGCATTAGCTGAGCAATTAGAGCAGGCTGAGGGCAGAAAGATGGACATTTCTCCCTTCCATGATCTGTCCTGTAGCATCCTGAAGCAAATGCACGACACTCAGGAGCTAATCACCAATGAGTTTTGCAAGCTCAAGGCCATGGTGGTCAGGTTAAAAGAGATTAATGCGGAGGCCCATAGGCTCAAAGCCAAGCATACCCGTGTCAAGGCAAATATCCTGAGCCAGATAGAATGGCGAGAAGGAAAGGGGGATTTCCCCACACATCTTCCATTCAAATCTGTGGAGGGTTTTAATGAAGATGTGGCCCTTTTGGAATTCTGCAGAAGCTGTGGCAGTAAGCTAATAGCCAGTGTGCAAGGAACAAGGGATAAGATCAACGGTTTATATCAAAGAATCCAAGGAGTGCATGATAGATGCAAATTGAATTTCCCGCAATCCCTCGATGATTTCCCGGGTGAAGAGCAACGCTTGGCCGAACTAAAGGAAGAACTAGGCATCCAAACTGAATATGCGAAGAAAATTGATGTCCTAGCAACTGAGGACCTCCAACATTATATTGGAACGTCTTCAATTCACAGCCACTTGCTTAAAGAAGTGCATCAAGCTGCAGTGACGGAATTTCAAGGCATTGGAGCAGAGGTTAGAAAAAATGTGACTTCTAAGAAAATCCTGCTCCCTGCTTCCGCAAACATAGTCGTAAGGGACACTGGCATCTGGTATAGTTATATTGCAGAGGTAGAGAAAAAAGCAGAAACAACAGCTGCATCAGCTGGCTCGTTTTCCTCTCTTCCTGCAGCTATAGAAACAGCAGTGGGCTCAACTCCTCCTTCCCAAACCATTCCAGAAGCAACAGTGAGCTCAATCTCTTCTCTCCCAGCAGTGACAGAAACTCCAGTGAGCTCGATTCCCTCTTCCCCAGCAGTGGCAGATGTTCCAGCCGGTTCAATTTCTTCTTCCCAAGTAGAAGCAACAGCTCCAGTGGTTTCGAGTGCCTCTCCTCAGGTAGCAGCATCGGCACCAACATTCAGTTGAGCGACTCTCTTCCAACTAAAGCACGTGTCCAACAGGGAAAGCGCTGGTGTTAGAATTATTTCTGCTATTTTGTAATTTTGGACTTTTCATATATGTAAAACGTGGAAGCCATGGGACAGCTGTCCCTATTTTCTTTTAAATAATTTCTGAAAAAGAAAAGGAGTCACAATTTTGTCTGTTATAGAAGAAAATACCTGTAGATGACAAGTGTAAGAGTCCAGGTGGCATCCCAAAGGGCAATTTTGTAATTATAAATAGAAGTTAGGAAGTAGTAGTCAGGACTTTTGGCAGGGAACGATTTTTTCTAGACTGTACGAGCTATCTTGTATTGGTTCTAAGAAAACATAATTTTCTAATAAAAGCCTGGAGATGGACGTTTTGCATGGGAATGAAGGATGAATGTATATTGGACTAATCCGGTGACTTCCATACTGTAATGTGAGATCTTTCCTGCTGTTTGAATTATTTCTTTGCAACTAATGATTTCACTCCTTTCTATGCAAATGATTTCTCCTTTTATGAGTAATGAATATGCTTCATATCAAATCAGAAGCTATCTTCTGATATCTCTCATTTTGCTGTAGCTTTACCTGTAAGAATTAATGGCTATCTGTTCTTTCTTTATGATATCTATTACAGCTCACTGCTCATGCGTTAATTTGGCTCCTTGCAGGGATCTTTAAATTTGTTTCATACTTAGATCTGTTCTTTCCTTTTGTATCTAGATTAAATAATTTTGTTTCTCTGTTTTCATGAGTAATGGAAGTGCTTTACATATAATCAGAAGCTATCTTCTGAGATTTTGTTTATCTTTGCTGTAGCTTTCTCTGTCAGATTTAACAGCTATCTGTTAATTCTTTAGATATCTCCTACAGCCCATTGCTCATACCTTTCTTTAAATATATTCCTTGCAAGGATAGGTAGATATATTTTAGCTTTAAACTTAGATCTGATTTTTTAATCTTGCACTTAGATTAAACTTAAACTAGGCACTTGCATAACATCATAAAATATAAAACCCAAAAGAAAGGTGGATCGGGCCATAACCGATACAATTGGAATTAACCTCCAAACCCACGGTTGCCGGAACTGCTAACCGGACGGATTCCCTAAACCAAACGGGAGATAATCTAATTGGGATCATCTCTCGGGGAGAATCCCTTTCTGATTGGTGCCACGATATCCGAGGCATCAACAAGTACCTACTGATGGTTTCTCACACCTCTATGTTGGTGACATAGAGATCACTTTTGAAAGTGTTCCTGCAAGCAAAACTTCCATTAAACATGAAAATGAAGACCTTGTAGCATTTGAAGAAGAAACAAGATCAACTTCCCCATCACCACTTGAGCTTCATGAAGTTGGTCCAAGCAAGAAAGAAGAAGATGAGGAGGTTCATTTGAAAGAGCCTCATTTCCTTGAAGGGTCTTTAAAGATGAATGAAAAGAATATCCCAAAGTCCCTCAACATTCTCCGTGACACTCAAACATTGGTGTGAAATTCTTGTTGGAGAGCTACTTCATTGGAGGAAACATCCTTCCTTGAAGACATGGAGAAGATTAAAAGAGTAATGTGCCACATCAAAGGTAATTTCATGTCTTTGATTTTTTATAGAAACCATTTGTGTGAGCTTAATGAATGGTTACATGATGCATACTTGAAGAATAATGAGGATAATCATAAGTTCACAATTCAAAATGAGGAACTTCTTGAAAAGTTGCAAGATACTTGTTTTTCCTCCTATGTTTCAGATTGTCAAATGGTAGATTGTTTGGAGGATTCTCATGACATGGTGGATCATGAGAAATGTGGAAATTTGAATGTGTTTGATGTGTTTGATGTGTTTGAAGATAAACGTGAAAAGATCCAAACACTTGGTGTGGTGAAAGAGGAACTTGAATTGTCTCTTGATGAAGGTTATGCAATTTTTAAAGAAGAGCATGATTCCTCTACATTGGAACCAATCTATGACAAAGGTTTCACACTTTTGAAGGAGCTGCATGATACTACCCATATGGATCTTCCCCATGATGAAATTTCTGCACTTCTTGATCATTTGGGTGAGTTAGTTTATTCTCCTACATCCTACAATTCCTTTTTTTGCAGCATTAGTCTCAATGAAGTATGGGTGAAAGGGTTCTTTTTGATGGTGCCACATGAGGAGTATGGAACTCCTAGATTTACCTTTTATGATGACATGGTTGGAGCACATTCTTATTCAAATTTGTAGCATCATCATTTGTCACTTTATGATGATGCACATCTACATGGATGCACCTATGATATGCATTTGAGTCACTTGAAGACTCATGGTTTTTCTTGCTCAACACTTGGTTCATTTGATGTTGGAGGAAATTCATCCAACACTTGGGTGAATAGATTTATGATTGGAGAATATTTTTGTTGGCAGCCACATACCTTGTTATATCTTTATGATTCTCACATTCATGGATGTATGGGTGAGATTTCTTTGAGTCATTTGAAGTCTCCTTGTTTTTTCCGCTCATTATTTGGTTTGGATTTTAGTGGAGATTCTTCATTCACTTATTGGATGAAAGAATACATGGCTGAATATTTTGATGCATATCATATCCTTTTGGAGAATCATTATAGGACATGGGATACTCACCTATTTCATTGGAGTAGATTTGATTGGTTACTTGCTGATTGTATGCACTTGGAAAATGGTGGTCTACTTGCTTGGAGGTATAAGCACTTTCATGACTCTTTGATGAAGCATCTTCTTGATGTACATTTTCATTATGTTGTTATGTACTTTGATGATATATATTTTGTACTCATGATGTTTGGAAGAATTCATACAAGAAAATGGGATCCAGGAATCCTCTTATTTGATGGTATGGGTTGGAGAGCACTCTTAATTGTCGAGGTGAAATACAAACAATGGGACCCTGGAAGAATTTTTGTTTCATTGGTTTCAATTTTTTTCTAGAAACAAGCAGTATGGGAGATGGATTCCCGACTTAATAAAGTGAGTTTAATCATAGTAGTGCTGCAAAAATCATGGTGGTTCCTCTCTAAAACCTTCATGGAATCTCAAAGACTCAAGGTTGGGAAATTCAGTGGCAACTTCAAAGAATTATACAGGAAGTAGGTTCTTCAACACCCATGTTTGAAATTACTTGAGGACAAGAAACATTGGGAAGGGAGGATTTGTCATCTCCCAAATTTTTCATTGGGTTACAATTGCATAATCCCATTGCTCATATTCATGAGAGTTTGTCAAATTGATGCTAAGGGTCAAATAATGCCAAGGAGGAAAATTACTAGTTTCCTAGTTTTTGGGTGGAAGCATTGGGATTTGAAATAAGAAGGATAATAAATGATGTGTGTAACTTAGAATAGCATAAATATTTAATAAATGATATAAATAAATATATACAAGTGAAAATCAAATTTGATCATGAAGACACATGGAGGAAGTGGGACCCACACAAGCGAGATTTTCTATGCCACATGGCATCCTCCTCTTGTCAATTCAAATCCATAAGAAGCAAAGGGTATTGGGATGAGTTGTAAGGTCAATATACCTAGCATGAATCAATTAAGGTCGAATTGGAGTGGAAGAGTAACTCCCACGGAAGAGCCATTTTGGAGCTAGTGAGACACTTGGACTAGATTCTCTAGCTCTATGACAACAATGATGAAGATGCTATGACACCTATGACACAAATAAGACTTGAAGGATGACATCTGACATATATTACATGTCGAGGCTAAAAATAGCCTCCAAGAGGGCGCTTAAGGGAGTTATGGCAGCTAATATGCTTCCACATGTGATTTGGTGGAAGTTGGAGACTAGGAATTGCTGTACAAGTGGCATTCTTTGGAATCTCTTCCCAACTTGAGTTGGAATGCATCTCTTGGAATGAATTCGACCCATAGAGAGAATTGAAACTTTATAAATGTCAGCAAAAAAGAATGAAACCAACTTTTGATCATTTTTAGAATTTGCAATTGCATTTGTGAAGAGGGAGAGCTAGTGGATGACTAGTTTCTTGCCTTAGCCAATTTCGAGGGTGAAAGATTTCCATCCAAGTTGGTAATTGGAAAGGCCATTCATACCTTTGATTTGGAGATTTAATGGATTCATTTGTTTTAGGTGTAATCTACAGGGTAGATCATGGTTTATTCTATTGCATCTCATTCCTTCAACCATTTCCAGTTTTCATTGCATATTCTTGATCCTTGAGGGAGAGTGTTTTTGATGAGCTATTTTACTCTTTGGGGGAGCTTATAATTCTCAATTTATTTTATAATATGAATTAAATACTCTGATATTCATATCCAGAAAGTTTCAGGTCGAAATATCGAGTGATTGTATGTAAAATTGATGATTATTGAGCAAACAGTGACCATTCCCCCACTAGATTGATGTATGCCAATGTATTGATGATGATTTCGAATGGAAGAATGTTTATATGATATATTTATGATGTATGGACTTCCATTGATGAGTATTACAAGTTTCATGTTCAATTCTTAATCATTTGGAGCCATCTTGCTCAGTTTTATTTCATTTGCAGAAGATTTAATGCTATTTCCCCCAAGGTCGAAACTAGTCTTCTTGCATCTAATTTAAGGGAGTTATAGAAGACATTAAAAGTTGAATGGTGATTCATATGAGTTCATGTTTATGTTATTTATATGTCCCCTTATTCCCTTCATAAATTCGAGTTGTATTGAGTGCATTTGGAAAATCATTTTCATCATCTACCCTTAGGGGATTTGAACCACAATTTACTAGTAAAACTCCATACATTGATCAGATTTACAAGGTGAGTTTCAGAAGTCATTTGATGGTTAAAAAACAACTATAAACACCATTTCTATGTATTAACATCATTCATATACCTACAGGTACAATTTGAGAGCATTTGGAGCTATCTAGAGCCATCTACCATTAGGGGTTTGAGCATCGAAATTACTAATAAATTCCCCGAGTTCTCTTGGATATGTATTTGACCACAAAACCACATATAATGCTGCAAATATACTTTAATTAATGTATTATAACATATAAAATTCTCATACCAACCATTAGTGGCGGTTGTATAGTGTTTGGAAGAGATTTGTTCCAAGACCCGGGGGGATTTCCACTTCCCAAATTGACTAGTCTTGCCCCAAAACTTCTTCCCTTGCAAATTGCAGACCATGGTTGGGTATATCAATTGATTATATGTTTTATATATGTGTTAATGTGTCCCATCACCCATCCTGACCTTCCTCACCAAGTTTGAAATTAATTGGAGGAGTTTGGAATCAGTTGTATCTATATACCTAGAGTTGAAATTTGGTGAATTTGACCATATTGGGAATTTTATTATAAAGGGACATTACAATTGGTGTACATAATTTGTAAACATTCATCAACTTTGTTATATTTATTTAAGGGGATTTTAAAACCATATATTGAATATTAACAGTCCTAGTATAGATTGACATATCAAACATGTTCATCACAAGTAAAAAATTCAATTGATTTCATATCTGGAAATCTTACACGAAGCTAAAAACTAAAATATTCCCTAAAGAGAATGTGTTGGAATCAACTTGCAGAGAGGTGTGCTAGTTGTTGGTTAAGTTGGGGATTGACTACAAGCAAATTCTTTCATGTAAAAATTACTAAATTTTATACATAGATGAATATCAAAACAAGGTAGAATTACATGTATGCAAAGAGAAGAGATATCGTACAAATGTACAAGGTCCTTTTCATTTCCCAAAAATTTGTATTAGGTCACAATGGCCTACGCCCTTTGGCCATAGTCATGATAGTTTGTCAAATTGATGCTAAGGGTCAAATAATTTCCAAGCATGATGTCCAAGTTGGTAATAATGCAAAATTAGATCCAAATGGACAAGGTGGGTCACATCAAGAGAAAATTCCCAATTCAAAGTTTGTAATATTCCCATCCAAATGAACTATCATGGAGGATAATTACTAGTTCCCTAGGTTGGGGGTGGAAGCATTAAAAGTTGGAGTAAAGGAGCTACAAGACCCAAAATGAACTTGGAATTAAAAATTCACATTAAATGGTTCAATTAAATAATAATACAAATAAAATAAGGTGGCATTGGATCATGAGAGCACATAAGAGGTTGTGGGACCCACATGTGGCAAGATTCCTCACTACTCTTGGCATGATTCTCTCACCAATTCGAGTTCAATATGAAGGGTAACATACTTGGGGGATTTTAAGAGGTATTATTCATGGCATGCATCATGTAAGGTCAAATTGGAGTGGAATAATAACTCCCATGGAAGAGGAAGAGGCATCTTAGAAGAATTGTGACACTTGGAGCTAGATTCCCTAACTCCTATGACAACAATGATGAAGATTATATGACACCTATGACAAAGTTCAGACCTGATTTATGACATATGACATATATGACATGTCAGGTCTAAACATAGCCTCCAAGAGGGCGCACAAGGGAGTTATGGAAGCCAAGAAGCTTCCCCATTCGAATTGAGGGAAGATGGAGACTAGGAATTGTTGGACAAGTGGCACACATTGGAATATATTCCCAACTTGAGTTGGAATGAGTCTTTTGGATGGAATTCGATCTAAGGAGGCCTTTGGAATTTTATAAAATACAAGAACAAATAATGAAAGAAAATTTTGATCATTTTTTATTTGCATCTTTGCAATTTGGAGAGCTTCTAGCTTGTCCATGCTAGTGGAGTGTTTACTCTACTTTCCTTAGTACCAATTTCGAGGGTGAAAGATTCCCATCCTAATTGGAAATTGGAGGGGCCATTCAGATATTTCATTTGGAGATACAATGGATTTATTTGTTGCATGTTGAAGCTACAAGGAATCTCATGATTCTTTCTTCTTCAACTTGTTCCCATCTCTATCTCACATTTCTCTGCATATTTTGGTTCTTGGAGGAAGGGCGCCTTTGGTGATATGTTGATATCTTTGTGAGAGTCAAATATACACCATTTATTTGTATTATTATATATATACTCTGTATTTAATGCTCATAATACTCTCAGGTCGAAATACCAAGTGAAACTATGTAAAAATACCAAACAATGCATAAATGGTGCCATTTTCCCTACATCTTATTGTGAGAGCTTGAAGTTTCTTTATTTTGATTTGTAACAGTTCATATCTGTGATTTTATTATGTATGGAGATTCATTAATGTCCTTAAAAAGTTTCATATACATTAAATAATCCTTTGTAACACAAATCTCGAATTTCATAGCAAGTGGTGAAGTTTCCTATCATTTCCCCCATGTGAAGACATGTCCAAAAACCTCTGATTTATGGGAGTTGAAGCAGCCTTTAGAAACTTATTAATGATGCATTTGGGTGACCATTAAATTCATTTAACTAATACATGTCTCTTTTCTGAAAGTTGGGAGGGTATTACTGCATTTGGGAAGCCATTAGTGACCTCTACCCTTGGGGGGTTGAACCTGAAATTTACTAGTAAATTTCCCTATTTTCTCCTGAAGTTAAATGAATGTTTCAGAAGAATTTTGAGAGTTTCCAAGGATCCATCAGCTTCATTTTCATTTCTCAATACCTTTCCAACACTCAGTCCCAATTCAAAATTCTTACGATTCTTTTGGAGTCATCTATCCTTGGGGGTTCCAACATCGATTTTCCTAGTAATTTTGCCTTTCATTCTCTAATTGTAAATGCAAGTTGATGAAGTATTTGGAAAGTGTACAAGCATATAATAGCTGATTTATTGTGTCCAAATACATCTCAATCCACTCCATACACCATTCGAAAATATTTGGGATCATTTGGGACAGTTTGGGGCTTTACTAGTCCAAGTTTTGAAAATTGACTAAATTGGGAAAAATTTCAAATTGGGGACATTATAGTCCTACAATTCCAAATAAGGTTCTACGGCACATGCCAATTATAAATAGACTTCAGTGAATGTTTCATTGCAATTCACTTGCACAATTGATGGACTGGCATACAAAGAATGAGAGTAAAATGGATTCATGTGAATTCCGTCAGACTGCAAAGCAATGAAACACATAGAGGAAAAATGGCCAGGAAAATTCAAAGATGAACCCCGCAGTATTAGGTTTTGGATTTCAATAGATGGAGTGTTCCCATTCTCTTTCATGAGCAACAATAATATTTTTTGGCCAGACAGATTGATAGTATACAATATTCCCCCTTGGATGATTGCTAGAAAGGAGCACCTTATGCTGACTCTCAGAGTTCTAGGAAAACATCAAGTTAAAAACATGGATGTTTATCCTGTGCCTTTTATTAATGAGATGCAACTACTGTGGAAAGGAATACCAATGTATGACATATCACATCCTCCATAAAATAGGTCATTCATGTTATATGGTGTGCTATGTTGGACTATTCATGAATTCCCAGGACTTGGTGTTTGTTTTGGTAAGATAAAATATTTACGTATTTACACTCATAATTTATTTTCATCCCAACTTTCATACCTAGTTTTATAATATTATTTTGATGTTATTAACATTACTTATTGAATTACAAAACTTTAAACAAAGGGGAAATTTGCATATTCAATATGTGTAGAACAATTTCAAGGGCGGTATTCTAAAGATCTACATAAATTTATTTATGCAAACAACAGGGTTTTTCTACCACCAGATCATAAGTTTAGAAATCGCTTGAAGAATAAATTTGATGGAAAAGTTGAAAATAGAGGCCCTCGGCCCATGATTATGGGTCCAAATGACTGGCTTAAGAAGTATGAAGATGCTGAATTGAAATCTTGGGAGTATTTTGTTTATCAATGTGATTCAATTGAAGGACCAGAACAAGTTGTAGTTAATATGCCATAAGGAATGAAAAGGAAATCCATATTTTATGAGCTCCCTTACTGGAAGGATCTATTAATATATCACCTATTAGATCCTATGCACATCTTCAAAAATGTCCCAAATTCTATTTGTCGACATATCGGGAAAAGAGGACACGTTGTCTTCGAGGAGAGATATTGCTCTTTTACGTACCAAAATTGATAGAAAACATTTGTGACCAAATAGGGAAAATGAAACATATGCGGAAGCTCCATGGATTTTGAAAAAAAAGGAGCTAGACTAACTGAAAAATGCCATTCGTTGAATAAGGACACCTTCTAGCTATGGGTCATCATTTGGTAAAGCTTATACAGTTGATGGACATGGACATATCACAGGATTAAAAACACATGATTTTCATAATTTTATGAAGGTACTATATATCATCATTTAACTTTAATCAATAACATTGATTAATTATGTCCCCCATGATGGGTTTTATACGGTGGGCCACACATCTTATACAAGCATGAGCCCAGAGCAATCCAGGGGAGACCACGTGTCCATCCCAAACGTTAGTCCAGAAGGCTCGATCGGGATTCACGCGTCCTATCCTAATGAACCAACAAAACCTCTCCATGCATGTTAAAAAGAACGTCAAGCGATCGCAACTTCTCCCCTTCACTTGCTCTGTTAATCATGGCATTCATATGTGAATCCAATTACACTCGCATCCATTAAATCCTCTACAAATGGGTGTACGGAGCCCTCTGATCGACCCTGGACATACCATAATGAAACCTACTAATTGTTGCTTCAATTATGACCTCGTTTGGCAGCACATATGACCTCTTATGGCAATTTATGGGGCTCACTAGCTGCACCAATCCTTATTTAAACTGCTTGTTGACCACCTTTGCGCATCTCTGTTGGCTGCCTTCACAAATTATTGCACTCTCCCTATCTGCAACCAAGTTGTCTGCAAACCGGCCCCTGTTATCCTGCATATTATGGTTCACACCAAATCCACCAAGTGCCACATTGTGAATGGTCCCCGTCGCTCCCATGTGCCCCGAGCAGAGAAAGATATGGCGAAACACATGGGATTTTTTTAGGAAAAGGTTAGTTTCCAGGATCATGACTGAATTGAGCACTGGGAAAGGAGGTAGCGCCAAGATAAACCATGTCCTGCACCTCAAGAGATCAATCAGGTATTTGAGGGAATAATTGAAGACTCTAGAGTATCATGCACCAGAGACACAAGACATACTCGCATTCTTAGCCTCTTCTAGGCCATGAAATAAATGATGTTTATGAATTTTGAGGACTGTCTGGATGGTTATATTCAGGTTGAAGGTTGTCCCCTAATGGTAGAAAAATGCTTGGTGGACCTGGAGGACAATATGCATCGACTGGGGCATAACCAATTGGTAATAAATGAAACCCTAAACAATCTAGATGGTTGAATGGAAGTGATGGTGAAGGAAATGGTACAGTTCGTGGGAAAGCAGCTAGTATTTCGCCGAGATCCATACATGGTGGCTCAAGATCCTGCTATGGGCGCAGTCCCTACTTTGACTAGCTACAACGAAGACATCACCGACATCCCAAAGTAATATCTTCTTACTAGTTTCTTTTGTTATTTCATACTCTAGTTTTATGGCACAATCTAGTCTAGTCATCTATGTTTCTAAGGTCATAACCCCTGGCTTGTGGGGGATCCGTTGAATTCTATTATGATAACAACAAAGACTCTTTCTTTTTATTTTGGATACCTAGTGTTACACAGAAATCTTCCACCCTGTGAGCATCAGCATTCTTTGGCTTGTAGGATCCATTTCAGTGACTCAGATCCATTTTCATCCTTCAGTGATACCAGTTTACCCTATTTTTGTTCCTACCCGCATGTTGCATCACTATAGTATGTGTGTTAGGATATTTAGACACTTAGGAGTTAGTTAAGATCAACTTGTGTAATATATCCGTTAGGGATAGTGTGTTTCTTTAGTATGCATTAGTATGCATTTGTATATACTTAATCCGACGGTCACGATATGTTTCCGACATAGAGTGATCCGACGGCTCAACTTCTCTTAGATCAAACCTAACCTTGATCCGTGGCTTAACACCCGATTGGTCCATGATCTCTATTTAAAGAGCATGGAGGGTCATTGTTTAGTTGATCGATTATGAGAAGCTCATTTGTAACTTTCTTTCTTTGCATAATAAATTGTCCCGTAGAAGCTATTTGGCCGGGGCCGTGGAGTGTTTCCCTCAAGAGGGTTTAAACCACGTCAAAACATCGGTGTGTTGATCTGTGATCTGTTTGTGTGAAGTGTTTGCTCTTGGTGTTCGGTCCTTTGGTAGTACCCTGTGTACCCGAACATGGTATCAGAGCTTTTATGAAGTGCCGCTTCCGGTTATGATCTAGATCTTGAACTGCTGTTGCCGAAACTCGAAAGGGTTTCTAGTTCTGGTATTTATGTGCATTTATGGGCTGTGGGAGGTGTTCCATTGCGTCCGGAGCGTCGTTTCCATTGGGAAATAGTTTTCGTTTGATCGAAAACGGTTCCCGGTTGCTCCAGAAACGCGTTTTTCATCAGATCTGAAGGTATAATGTTACAGTGACGCATTTTTTTATTTCGTTTTTGAAAAGAAAAAATCTCATGTTTCATTTTTTTTACTGTTAGTTTTTGTTTGGTTCGGATTGTTGCTTTCCCGTCTGCGTATGCTCTTTGCCGTGCACCTTGAGCGATCTCGGCAAATCAGAAACAGAAAGGGAAAGGGTTTTTTTCGGCTGCGTATGCTCTTTGCCGTGCACTTTGCGCGATCTCGGCAAATCAGAAACAGAGAGAAAACGCAGACTTTCCGGGCAAGCTAACAAGATCTAACTCCACAAGTGTGGAAAAGTTTTTTTTGTTTCGTTTTGTGGTTTGTTTTGCAGGAAAAAGGGCAAGCACGCAAACCGAGCAAGAAGAGTAAAAAAAAAAAAAAAAAAAAGCCCCCTTCCTCATTTCCATATTTTACATACCTTTTAAACTAGCTCACTTGGTCCAAAGTTGCTTTATTCCTTAATAGGTCTTGAGTTCAAGTCTTAGGAAGTTACTTTTAAAAAGAAAAGTGCATGCAATTTCTATTTTCAAGTTACTTTATTGTAAAAGTGCATCTCACTTAAATAATAAAAAATAAAAATACAAGTGAGTCACTTAAGCTTTTTATTTATTGTTGCACTATTTAAAAGTAATATCATTGTAAAAGTGAAATCACTTATTTTACAAAAGTGATTCACTTAAAAGCAACTTTTTTGTAAAGTGATAGTCAAAAGATTCATCTTGGGAAGAGGGGGGTTCTTTTTTTTGTTGGACATTCACTAGCTGCCACGTCACTATTGGGGACATCTTCAACAGTTTCTTTGTTCAAGCATAACTTCATCATACAAAGTCCGTTTTCAGTGCCGTTTTTTTTGAAACCGCCTATTTTTTCGAGCTCTTCACATCCAGACTATTGGTTTCTGTTTTTACAGCCATTAATTTACAAATATGGCCGCCCTTTGTGATATTCTACTTAACAGTTCCAACTATTTCTCATGGAAATCTCGTATGGAGGATGTTCTACGAAGTAGGGGACTTTTCAGAATTACAACAGGGAAAGAAAAAGAACCCACTGATGATGATAAGAAAATAAAATGGGCAAATAGATGTGATGAAGCTCGTGGATTGATTGGGATGTCAATCTCTACTGATTTGCGATTCCACATATCTGGAATTGATGAACCTAATGCTGCTTGGGACAAGTTGGAAACTGTGTTTGGTAAACACAATGAAATTCGAGGTCACCAACTCGAAAATGAGTTGATTTCTTTAAATCCAAGTGACTTTTCATGCATTCAAGATTATTTATCTAAGTACAAAACTCTCAAGCTCTTATGTGCAGAATGTAAGATTGAGAGGGAAGACAAACAATGCATTTATCATATTCTTTCCAAACTTGGACCTGCATATTCTGTTTTTGTATCTACATTTTACTCCATGAAAGCGTCATTGAATGCAGCTAGCTATCAAGAGCCTAGTCTTGAATCCTTTTGTGATTCCTTGATTAGGGAACAAGATAAACTCATTCATCTTGGAATAATCAACAATGCAGATACATCTGGGAAAGCCTTATTGTCCCAACAGAAAGAAAAGTCCAAGCCTCCCAAGAAACAAAATTTTCGCAATAATAAGTCAAACAAGGGTCCAAAACCCTCTCAGTCAACTCCTTCATTAAAAAATGACAAAGGATCCAAGCCAAAAGGCAAGAAGACTGAGCGTCATTGCAACTATTGTGGGAAAGATAATCATGATGAATCTAAGTGTTTCAAGAAGATGGCAGCCTTGGAAGCAGCAATGAAGAAGCACCACATCAGCCTAGATTCGCCTTCAGAATCTACCTCTCATGGACATGCACTTTGTGCTTCTGGTTATTCTTATAATGCATCTTCTTCTTCTACTTCAAATGAATGGCTCATTGATTCTGGACCATCTTATCATATGGCTAAGGATCAAGCCATCTTTTCTACTATGCATGAATGTAACACCAAACAAATATTTGTTGGTGATGATAGATCTCTAAGTGTTGTAGGAGCTGGAACAGTTCCAGTAGATAATGGTCATTTTAGTGATGTACTATGTGTTCCAAGAATTTCCTGCAATTTGTTATCAGTCTATCAGATCACTCATTCTGGTGAAGGTAAAACTGTGACCTTTACACCTCACCAAGTTGTAATCAAGGATTTTAAAGATCCTCAACAGGTTCTAGCTACCGGAATTGTTGATGATATTACCAGGTTGTACAAGTTTAACAACTTTGGGTCATCACCTTTCCCTTCAGTTTTTGTTGCTCATAGTGATAACTTGAGCAAACTTTGGCATGAGCGATTTGGTCACTTAAATTATCGCTCATTGCAACAACTATGTAAAGAAAATATGGTGACAGGTCTTCCGATGGTATCTTGCAGAGATGGTGTTTGTTCCGGTTGTGTACTCGGAAAACATCATCGGGACAGTTTTGACAAACGTGCCTCTTGGCACGCCTCGGTTCCCTTGGAGCTTGTGCATAGTGACTTGTGTGGTCCTCTTCCATCTGCTTCCTTTTCTGGTTTCAAGTATTTCTTAACTTTCATTGATGATTACACCAGACGCACTTGGGTTTATTTCCTAAAACTTAAGAGCGAAGTATTTAACATGTTCTTGGCCTACAAGGCCCTTGTTGAAAAACAATCTGGTCATCAAATTATCAAGTTAAGATCTGACAATGGAGGAGAATATGTTAACAAACAGTTCACTACTTTCTGCACTGAACAAGGCATCCAACAACAGCACACTGTTCCATATACACCACAACAAAATGGTGTAGCTGAGCGGAAGAACCGCACTTTAAAAGAAATGGCTAATTGTATGATCCAATCTAAGGGACTAAGTCTTCAATTTTGGGCTGAAGCCATAAATTGTGCAAATTACATAGTTAATCGCACCCCCACTAAAGCATTACAAGGTATAACACCAGAAGAAGCATGGAGTAAAATTAAACCTGATGTAAGTCACTTTCGTGTGTTTGGTAGTGAAGCATGGGCTCACATTCCGGATGAAAAACGGAAAGCATTGCAGCCTAAAAGTGAAAAGTGCATATTTGTTGGATATTCTGAAGATGTAAAAGGTTATAGACTTCTTCAACCACATTCTCATGCTATAATCATTAGAAGAGATGTTAAATTTGATGAAAATATCTTGTCCTGCGAGCCTAACTCGGCGAGTGTGCCATCTTTGGCCTGCGAGCCTGATTCGGCGTTTGTGCCTTCTTCTTCTTCTTCCAACTTCCTTGACAGGTTTCCAACTCCAGTTTCTGATGATGACAGTGAGGATGAAAATCCACCTCCGCCTGCTCATGTTCCTCCAGTTGCACCAGCACAAGTGCTTCCTCGATGGGTCCGTTCAACATGTGAAGCAGCTGGTGATCTTGCCGGTGATCCTAGAGATCAACGTCGAACACGTTCTCAGTTTCAGCGAGCCTCTTCTCTTTTGGCTCAAGTTTCCGAGAATCATGATCCAGAAACCTTTGCAGAAGCTTCAGGGAATCCAGATTGGGATGCAGCCATGGATGAAGAATATCGTTCCTTAATGGCGAACGATACTTGGGATCTTGTACCTCTTCCAAAAGGAAGAAAACTTGTCAGATGTAAATGGGTCTACAGAACTAAGTATGCATCAGATGGAAGTGTTGAAAGACTTAAGGCAAGGTTAGTTGCCAAAGGTTTTTCTCAAGTTGAAGGGATTGACTACAATGAAACCTTTGCTCCTGTCGCCAAAATGAACTCCATCCGCCTTGTTCTTTCCCTTGCAGCCTTACACAACTGGGAAGTCCATCAAATGGATGTCAAGTCTGCCTTCTTACATGGTGATTTACAGGAGGAAATTTACATGGAACAACCTCCTGGCTATGTTCAGAATAACTCTAGCCTTGTCTGTCGCCTTAAGAAATCCTTATATGGCCTTAAGCAAGCTCCTAGAGCTTGGTATGCCAAAATGGATAACTTTCTCCTTGACACTGGTTTTTCTAGATGCCATTCTGACCCCAATGTCTATACCAAGAAAGTAGGAAACCATCTCATCATACTTGTTCTATATGTTGATGACCTTATTCTTACTGGTAGTGACCCTAAGCTTATAACCCATGTGAAATCCAGTCTTAAACAAACTTTTGAAATGTCAGACTTAGGAAATTTGCATTATTTTCTTGGTCTCCAAGTTCTGCAAACCAAAGAAGGAATCTTTCTTTCTCAGTCTAAGTATGCTTGTGACCTTATTCGTCGCTTTCACATGGAAGATTGTAAACCAGCCCCTTCTCCCTTCCAGTCTGGAGTCAAACTTTCTGCCACTTGTACTTCACCTGAAGTAGATGCCACACTGTATCGTCAGCTTGTTGGTTGTCTTTTATACTTGACTCATTCCCGTCCTGACCTTTCCTTTGCCGTTGGTCGAGTTGCCCGTTATATGCAGACACCTCATGAAAGTCACTGGAAAGCAGCTAAAAGAATACTTCGATATATTCGAGGTACAGTTCAGTTTGGGATTCATTACAGTACAGGGGGGAAACCTTTGTTGGTTGGTTTCACTGATTCAGATTGGGCCGGCGATCCTGATGATCGAAAGTCTACTGCAGGTTATGTTTTCAGTATGGGCTCTGGACCTATTACTTGGGCTTGTAAGAAACAACAAGCTCTTGCTCTTTCTTCAGCAGAGGCAGAATATCGAGCAGCAGTTAATGCCAGTCAGGAAGCTTTATGGCTTCGACAGATCCTTTCAGAGTTTGGATTCGAGCAGCAGCAGCCTACTCCACTTTGGTGCGACAATCAAAGTGCCATCAAGCTTGCCAAAGATCCAGTTCTACATCAACGCAGCAAACACATTGAGCTACATATGCACTTCATCAGAAATCTTGTTCATGATCGTGTTCTCGAAGTGCTCTTTTGCCCTACAGATGATCAAGTTGCAGACATCTTCACCAAGTCTCTTACAGAAGCGAAGTTTTCTAAACTTCGATCTATGTTAGGAGTTCAGGAACTTGTCATTAAGGGGGGATAGGCTCTAATGCCTCCTTCCTTCTCCTAATAGTGTCACTTTTGTAAATCCTTCAATCCTATCCCAAGTTGTTCTTAAGGGGGGATGTTAGGATATTTAGACACTTAGGAGTTAGTTAAGATCAACTTGTGTAATATATCCGTTAGGGATAGTGTGTTTCTTTAGTATGCATTAGTATGCATTTGTATATACTTAATCCGACGGTCACGATATGTTTCCGACATAGAGTGATCCGACGGCTCAACTTCTCTTAGATCAAACCTAACCTTGATCCGTGGCTTAACACCCGATTGGTCCATGATCTCTATTTAAAGAGCATGGAGGGTCATTGTTTAGTTGATCGATTATGAGAAGCTCATTTGTAACTTTCTTTCTTTGCATAATAAATTGTCCCGTAGAAGCTATTTGGCCGGGGCCGTGGAGTGTTTCCCTCAAGAGGGTTTAAACCACGTCAAAACATCGGTGTGTTGATCTGTGATCTGTTTGTGTGAAGTGTTTGCTCTTGGTGTTCGGTCCTTTGGTAGTACCCTGTGTACCCGAACAATGTGTACCCGTGATTGCATCCCTATATCCCGCGGATATCAAGTAAAATGGTAAAAACCACTATTTTATTACTTTTTACTCCCAAAAAGCGGTCATTGGGTGACCTTTGGCTCTCCATCTGCCCAAGTAACATCTCGATGAGTCCATTCATGGTATGAATGTCATTTATTATACATTGCGTTACATTTGCTTATGATATTATGGACCATTGTTATTGATAATGTTAATGTCATTTATATATCACATGTACTTGTTAGATATTGGTTGTCAAGACTAATTTGCAGATTACAAGTGCTTGGATGTGTGTGGATTGAAAGCTCCAACGGGGATCTACATCAAACGTTGGATCGAGTTTGGTTACATTTCTCTATTATCTTAACATTGTCATTTATAATAGCATTGCTTTGAGAATTGAGTAGATTTCTGGTAGTCATCTATCTGTTGTGGTATTCCCAAGCCATAGTGAGTTTTCTCCAATATAGAAATGGCGACTCCGTTGGGGAAAAATCCATGTTTGGGAAATTTTTTGAGCATTAGTCCATAATTAGAGTTGCTGTTTATCGAAGCTCTGTGTCACTGATTGGCCATTAAGATACACTGTAGAAAACTTGCTTTTTCTGAGCCTCTGGACTCTTTATTTGACCATTTTCTTTTCCTCACCCGCGGGCTGGCTTAGTTCTGCCCGCGTATACCCACCTCTGTTTACACTACTGCTCGCGGGTACCCGCAAGTATTCCTTTGACAGTAGCGTGTAACTCCGGATTTTGTTGGTTTATGGCTATTGGTTGTTGCTGGGTGAGTTTGGTTGGTTCCTGAGTCTTTGTTGGCCTCTTTCTTGACTATTTCATGCCTTGGTTGTGACAAGATCTCTTCATTTCTCTTGGTTGAGCCTTCTTGGTTTTTTACCAATCTTTGGTTTTAGCCTCTTTGTTTCTTCCTTTTGAGCTCTTTCTTTTGGCTGACTTTTGCTGTTTAGGATCTACTGGGTTGTCTTAGTGATCTTCTCGACACTTCAGTGACTGAATAGTAGGATTTTGCTTGCATTTTTTCATTCCATATATATTGAAAAAATACAAAAATATTCATTTAGTTTTTTGCATTTTCCTTTCTGTTTATAAGAGAAAATACAAAAATATTTTACTTTCATGTACTGCATCTTGCATTGAGTGCTTGTTTCCTTCATCTTAGGTTCTTCTTGTGCATCGAAAAGATAAAAGATTGCATCTTTATTTCGGAATTGTTGGTTGACTTTGCATATTAGTGTCATTGTTTTATTGGATAGATGAGTCTAGGATTGGACGATGTTGCATACTATTGAGTTTACACATCACTAGTTTCACGATCATATCCCTTGAGTAATCACAACCACTAAAATTAACGCTTAATCACTAAAATTGATTAGACTGATTTTATTTTATAGGGTACACCAACTAGCATAGGTTTAGAGTCTTGGAATAGATCATTGTGAGTTAACAATCCAAGACTACTGAACGAAACATTAGGTGTCCGACCAGGGAGTGGAGGAATCCATGGTATAGATCGGTGTTCTCAGGAAATCTCTACTCAATCCAGAGTTAAGCACGAGGTCACAGGAGGTTGGTTGAGGAGATATCCCTCTGATACCGGCTGAAAGTGGGAGATATATCCAGGATTTGTTCGTATCTGGGGGTACCGGAGGTTCGTCCTCTTGTGCTTCGCGCTTAGCTACCCTGCCCATACGACGGGTCCCACCTGCGACTGTCCCCCTGAGCATTTGTTATATTGCAGTAAACATAGTTGCCTTACCTAGGTACCGCACAGGATACTTGCAGTGGTTATGTTGTTTGTGTCCTGAGTCAAATAGGGATTGGACAGCACAATTGTGTTCGTGTAGTGGACTTGACCTTGTCGACACAGTAAAGCTTGGGTGTCTCTATAACTGATTCTATTACCTTCGGCTATAGTTTGGGAGTATCAAGCCTCTCCTAGGTGAGACATACCGGCTCTAGTATCGGGAGCTCATTTAGCCACTCTGTTTGTCTGCTCTTGGCTGTAGTTTCTCTAGGTGTGTGCTTTTGATTTACTGTTTTTGATCGATAGTTGGCCTTTAGGAGACGTTGTGTCTCTCTCCGGAGAGAACGTAGCGCGGAGCCGTACTCTCCGCCGGTCCCATCTTTTGGCTGGTTTAAAGCCACTCGAGGTTACACGTCGTATTGCTAGAGGACGCTAGAGGGCTCCCTCCAAGTCTTTGGATTCTTACGAGACTTACGTTGAGGACTACATGGCTGCACATCCCGATATCGGGCAAGATCTTTCTACTCCTTCGGGTAGAGTTGAACATACTTCCGATCCCCAGACTCCTCGTGAGGATTGGGGAGGTGATCCACCTGAGACTCAACCTAGTTCTATTTGGCCTAATCCACTTGACCGAGATCCGTTTGATCCTTCGAATCCGGATAATTATCTTTACGGGATGCCCGACTTACGCGAGGAGGAAGAACAGGATGAGCCTTTCGTTCCTTCATTTCCACGCGATTTTAGATATAGGAGGCCTGAGACTCATGATGATTTTGGCCCTATGGTCAACCCCACCACACTCTCTTTTGGTATGCCTAGTCACAATACTGTCGAACCTTCCACTATGGCTGGTACTCATGCTGGCACTAGTCAAAGTGTTAGCCATACTATACCCACTGGGGGAACTACCCTAGCTGGGGGCACTACATTGTTCACCCACTCACATAGTATGGGGACTGGTCAGATTCCTAACCATGCTAATGTTGGAACGCGACCACCTCTTAGGAATACCCAACCTAGTTGGAATGCTGTTCGAAACACGACTCGCCACCCACCACCTAATACACATGTCGCTACTCGTCAACCCAGGACTGCTTTTGCACATGATACCATTCCTCCCAACCACGGGGGTGGACACATACCGCATACTTTTGTGTCCAATACCGCCGCTAGTAATAGTAATGTAGGGGGTGGGAATATTTCCTATCCACATGGACATCACACCACCAACCCTACTATTGGTCACACCCATATTGGACCTAGGAATACTTCTCATGCTTATGGTCATCACACAACTGCTCAAGCTAATCCTAATATTGGGGGTGGGAACATACCATACCATTACGGTCAATACAACACGGTTCCCACTATGAATAGTATATACATGCCCCATACCCATGGTGGCAACCCTTACTACAACGCAGTCGGTGTTGGCCACCAGTATCACCCACCACCCCAATATGGTGCTCAAAACGCACATATACCTGCTTACTCTCAAATGGGTCAGGCAGGGGGAGGTTATCCATCTTATGGCCACGGGAAAGCTTACGGGCCTTCAGGTCCTCATTATCAATAGTTTAACCCTCATGGTCAAGCTTTTGGTCCATCTTACAACACAGTTCCGTTTAACCAACCTTTTACGGGGGCTTATAATCAAGCTTTCCAGCCGCAGCTCCCATTTCTTGCACGCTTGAATCTCCCGAATCTTTCGAAGCTCACGAATGATCTGGTGTGTCACGACCCTACTTGGCCCCCGGTCCCTACCAAGCTCCCTTTGGACATTCCAAAGTTTGAAGGGAAAGGTGGTGAGGACCCGGGAGATCATGTCATGACGTTTCGCCTTTGGTGCTCCTCCAACTCTTTGAATCATGATTCCATTTGATTACGACTATTTCAACGCACCCTCACAGGGGCAGCCGCGAAGTGGTATGTGGAGTTGCCCGGAAACACCTATAGGGGATTCAACGAGATTGATTTGGTTTTCTTAGACCATTTCCAGTTGCCAGTTCATTATGATACTGGTACTGAGTTATTGTCCACCTTCCGTCAGAATAAGGCCACACATATTTCTGACCACGTTCAAGAGTGGCGTCGGTGGAAGAGATTAGTGAAAGGCAACATTCCTCCAGAGTTCTCGTTGGAATGGTTCCTTAAGTCATTACTCCCATACATTGCTAAGGATGTTTTGATGTCCGGCATTGTGACTGAGGAACAAGCTATCTTGAAATTCCAGCAGTTAGATCTACTTTATTCTCAGTCTGGCATTTTGTATGACATTATTCTTGACGCACTGAGAACAAGACATGAGCCCACGTCAGTTCCTGGACCACATGCCGATGGAATCGTGGGGTCCGCATGCACTCACCCTGTAGACTTGGTAGCTAATCAAATGCAAAATTTGTCGCTAAACCAGTCTGCACCCGGACAGGTTCACACCTTGTCCACTTCCACTCCGTCGTCTGATGTACAAAATGTGCAATCAATGAAACCATCGGGTAACCAGCAGCCTGGTGGTAAGAAAAAGGGGAGAAATAGTCGTAGGGGTGGAAACAATGGAAGTAACAACAATAGCAATCGTAATACTCCTCATAAAGAGAATGCCAACCCTCCTTGGGAAGGCGGTAATGCTGGCGAGGGTCGTAAACCTAGGCGTAAGGTGAAATTCCCTTGCAAGCTTTGTGGGGAGGATCATCTTACTCACTTATGTCCTTGTATTGAAGAAGCATCGAAGCATTTGGCACAGAGCCCAGTTGTGCTGAAGGATCCCCTACCTAATCACCAGAACATGGTTTCGCATGCTCCCACCACTGGTTATGGTACTAATGAAACGACAACGTCTTCTTCCAATACTAGTGGTTATGGATGTGTGAATATGGTTCAGTCGGAGGTTTGTGTTGCTACTCGTCAACGTGATTATGGTGCACCACAACTGAATTTGGGGAATGAGCCTCCCCCTCCTCCTGATAATTCCTTGGATATCGAGAAGCCTTCCATTATGCCGCGGATACCGAAATGTGTTCTCAAGCGCTCCACACATAATCCTAATGCTCGAGCCTCCTAGAACTACTCCATCGTAGAATATTTGGGCCAAACTCCGTGTGCCATGTCGGCTCTTGAAGTTTTGCAAGCTTGTCCTTCTCAGAAGCATGCCCTTTTGAGTGCGTTAGGAGTTCAGGATGGGGGAAGTCCTAGTGTTATCAAGTTCAATACTATTGATGTCCAACCTTGCTTGCCTTACCACGTGGCTTTTCAAATCCAGGTGGTTTTCCTTAAGAGCTTCGTCAAACATACTATGGTTGATGAAGGTGCTTCCGCGTCAGAATGTCGTTAACTTATTGGAAATCTCTTGGCTCTCCTCCTCTACTCGCGTCTAGAACTACACTCACTACATTCGACGGTAGATCTTTTACGTCGCATGGAATTATCCCTTCCCTTGTTGTCTCCTTGGGAGGTAAGTCTGTGCCTATTGAAGTCAAAGTGGTTGATGTGCCCATCGACTACAACATTTTACTGGGTCGTAACTGGATGTACGCTATGAAGGCTGTCGCGTCTACTGTATTTCGAGTTATTTGCTTTCCCCATGAAGGAAAGATTGTGATGATCGATCAGTTGGATTATGTTGGCACTCCTTCCACAGCATCCACGGGATCAGTAGTCCCGCAAGTTTCTGATTCTTAGTCGGCAACTAGGAACATAGGTGTTGGGATTTACCCCACATTGATGGGAACTTTTAACCATTCCGCACCTGTGAATTTTATCGGAACCATTTCCGATAGTGCGCCTCCTCCTTCGAATAATATGTTATTTCGGACCTCTTATTTAAATGACCCATGGACTTTACCATCCATGAGTTCCATGTCTGGAGACATTGCGCATGTCAGGATGTCTATGCCTTTATCTGTAGCGGAGCTCACTTACGATCATATCCAATAAACCACTGCAGATCAGGATCTCTCTTCTTCCTAGATAGTTGAGGAAGATCCCGTTACGCTGCCAGTTTTGGCAGCCAACCTATCTTGTTCACATGATTGCCTCGATGGTATCCTACCTTCAGATGGAGTTCTTTTTTAGGCCATGGGTGGTGATGACAAGCCGTGGGGGGATCTTTATCATAGATCTCATTCCCCTCCTCCCCTTGATCTTATTGAACAAGATGGGCCTATAATACAACCTGCCATCCATTTGAATTTGGATCCATTCACCGTCTCGTCCAGCCCTGATTTGACGTTTGAGTCTAATGAGTCTTTGAGCTCTCCTATAGATCCGCAAATCGGTGATCCTGATGAGTTCGATTCTACTTCTAGAATTTCCAACTCCTGTAATGATGAATTTGCCACTGCAGATTCCTTCACATCCTTCAGCTTTGCTCTTCATTTTGAATATGATCATTTTGATCCCTTAGGTATTGGTACTATGGCACCTTCAGTGGTTAGCTCTACCTGCGTTATGTCTGAGGTTAACAATAGTGAAGTTGAAAATGTTTCTACCGCAGTGACTTGTATCAGATTTTTCTTTACATACGTTTTAGAAATGATCTTGGTACTTATGTTTCTTGGAGACAGGATTCTCAGCTGGACTTATACTTGTTTACTGGTCCTTTTCGACATTTGCTTCGGCCATGGTAGGAATATTCGGAACCTTGCATATAGGTTTAGGCCTCCCCATTGTTATGATGCATTTGAACCTATTACTATCCGAATTCGCAGACCCTCCCTGAGTGTCCTTATCTTGCTCATGTTCCTTGCATTATGCATAGATTTGTCCCATGCGCTTGGAACTAGTCTCGCATATCCCTGACACTCGTCTGCTCTCATTACGAGCATTCTTCCATATCTCCTTTGAGGTCGTTAAAAACAGTAAGGAGGTCACGAGTTTACTTTTTCGGGCTCGTTAAACCTTTACGGAAAAGATTTTTATAAAGTTTTTTTTAAGCCCTTGTTAGACTTTTTCAAAATCAAACAAGATTGCCAAGTATACTTGTCATTTCAGACTCGTTAAAGGATTTGAAGTGACATCCACTTAGGTATAAGTTTACCCCTTTTTCAGACCTTTGTGGATTAATTACGAAAAAAGGTATACTCTAGTCATACGTGACTAAAAGAGTTCTTCTCTCATTGTTTTACACTTTTTCGGGTGAGGAGACTAACTTTACGAAAAAGGACTTCTCAGTTATATCATGTTGTGATTGCATTGCATCATCCTACTTGCCGCTTGAGCCTTGTGCCGGCTCCCGCTTACTCAGTTATTAGCCTGGTGCCTGAGCACTTTTCCCGGTCGAGCCCTGCAGAGATTATATATTTTCCCTTCACAATTTGATGACCCTTTGACCCTGAGGGAACACACCCCCAAGTGTCCACATCCTGCGCGCATCTCCTTGCATTGAGCATAGGTATGTTCCACTGCTTGGGACTAGTCTACTAGCTATTTGACACTCGTTCCCTCACTTGTTGTACTATAAGCAATTTTATTCTTTTTCAAGCTTTTCCCAAATATGAAAAAGACCAAAAAAATCAAATATTCCAAAAAGACGGACGAGATTATGGTCACTATTTCTTGTTGGCAGTTGTTGTATCACCTTTGAACAGAGCATTCATTCCACTCCGTACATTATGAGTCGGGACTACAGTTGGGCCTTAGGAGATGTACTTGTTTCTCAGTTTTCTCCACCGATTGGTTAAGCTTCCAGTCATTATGGAGCCCTCTGTAATGCCTCCTTCGTTGCACAGTTTATGTCAAGTCTATGCTGCCTAAGTATATCCATCTGCTCATGCTCTTGTTCAAAGGAAGTCCTGAAACTAGTGTCGGCCACTCCTCAGATATCTTGACTATTGCATGTTGGCCATCCTTATTGAGTCAGTTCGTTTCACCTGATATCTTCCAAATCTTTCAGCATTGCTGGTACCTTCTGCTGGTTGATGGGGGATTCCTTAATGCCCTCCTTCCAGCGAGTTTCGTTCCTTCGACTTCAAATCATTTATTCTGGGACTTGAGGCTTAGATTTCGGTTGAGTACCTTGAGGCTTGCAGTCATTAGTGGCAGTTTCTCTCGCCATCGATAGTTTTGGGAATACATCAATGTCCCCTGATCGATGGATTCATCCTAGTGTTCGACTTCAACCCATTTATTCACACTCTGATGATTGTGCTTTGTGCCTTGATGCTCATTTTCATTATTGGTGGGTCATCTCGCGTATGTTAACGGTATACATCAATGACCAGTAATCAGACGATGTCTCATCAGGTTTGACCCCAACGCCTTTATTCATTTGGTGAGATTTGCACCGTCGAAGACTTGTGTAGAAGACCCCAGGAGATTGTGGCATTCATTATGCTACATATGACTTTGACTTTACATCTGAGATATCACCTCTCAGATTTCAGCAGTTTGTACCTCCAGTTTTGCACCAGTTGTCTTCTTTTTAGCAAAAGACCATATCTTACTGTAGAGGGATCATGGCTATGATCACTTGTGACATATATTTACTTATGTACTGCCTATTCATGGCCATTGTATCAGATTGTTGTACTATACCGACATGTATTCAGAGATACTATTGTACTATGACGAGTGAGCCGTTCTTTCCACTTGTGTCTCCATCACTCCACTTCTGAGTTTTATAATGTATTTCGGCCATCGTAGCACATTTCAGTCTCTGACCTCACACATTAGGGGGCATTTGTTACACAGAAATCTTCCACCCTGTGAACATCAGCATTCTTTGGCCTATAGGATCCATTTTAGTGACTCAGATCCATTTTCATCCTTCAGTGATACCAGTTTACTCTATTTTTGTTCCTACCCGCATGTTGCATCACTATAGCATGCGTACCCGCGAGTTGCATCCCTGTAGCCCGCGGGTATAAAGTAAAATGGTAAAAACCACTATTTTATTACTTTTTACTCCCAAAAAGCGGTCATTGGGTGACCTTTGGCTCTCCATATGCCCAAGTAACGTCTCGATGAGTCCTTTCACCTACCTTTGAGAGGACTATATATTGAGCACATATGGCTTATGGACGGGAGGGAGGAAGAAGAGAAGAGTAAAGGCACTCTAGTGGATTTTTTCCCTATCTTGAGTCTGCACTCATTGATCCTTGTAGTTGTGAACCAATTATGTTCACCTTCCAAACTCCTTGCCAGTTTGAGTTTTCCTTTCATGGAGGATTGAAGTGGTGGAGGCACAAGTGGATTGATCTAGATCTTGGTTCAGATTGGTTGCCATCAAGAGGTCGTATCACTTTGTACTTCTTCTTGTTCATTAATAGAAATACTCATATTCTCGTCCATTCATGGTGTGAATGTCATTTATTATACATTGGGTTACATTTGCTTATGATATTATGGACCATTGTTATTGATAATGTTAATGTCATTTATATATCACATGTACTTGTTAGATATTGGTTGTCAAGACTAATTTGCAGATTACAAGTGCTTGGATGTGTGTGGATTGAAAGCTCCAACGGGGATCTACATCAAACGTTGGATCAAGGTTGGTCACATTTCTCCATTATCTTAACATTGTCATTTATAATAGCATTGCTTTGAGAATTGAGTAGATTTCTGGTAGTCATCTGTCTGTTGTGGTATTCCCAAGCCATAGTGAGTTTTCTCCAATACACCTAGATGGAACTGAGGTATGAATCATTGTTTTTGGGTTATCCAAACGTAGCTTGAACACCTATATACTCCTTCTTACTCTGTTAATATAATTTGAACTTACAAAAAAAACATTGATTAAGTACTAAATATATTTTGATATTCTATTGTGTGAGAAAAAATACTAATGACCTTTTGATAAATGTGTTTGATAACATATCATGCCATTGGCAATTAGGGGGGATTCATTCCTTACATATGACTTAAGGAATGCCATAAGTTGATTGTCAACATTTACAAGGTATGTGGTTATAAGAAATTTTCATGTGTGAGAGACATAGAGATATTATATTGCATTTTAATTTTTTACTAAAGGTTCATACTAATTTACTATTCTTATATTAGGTGGGTGACCTCCAAGGATATCCACGAATGTGAAGTGCCAAAATGGAAGAAGGAAATTGCAGAAATTGTATGTTTATTTGAGAAGGAGATCCCTACAAGTTTCATGGACCTACAAGTCCATTTACTTATACACCTAGTCGATGACATTGAATTGGTAGGTGTCGTATCAATGAGGTGGATGTTTTTCATTGAGAGGTATATTAAAACTCTAAAAAGACATGTCCAACAAAAGGCATGTCCATAGGGTTGCATGGATGAAGGGTATGCATTGAATGAAACATTTTTATTCCTATGTGAATTCCTTGGTAAGGATTTTGAAGATGGGCCATGCTTCTAGGATGAAGAATGAGCATCATATATTATTGATGGAGAAAAACCACAATCTAATGGTGTTCAAGTAGAAATTAGTAAGTAAATTCATTATCATTGTTTTTTTTATCTTGCAATCAATAATTTACTCTGTGATTTACATATCAAATTAACAACATGACATTTAGAGTTTGAAATAAACATGTTTACATGTAATAGGTGTAGATGAAAGTGCTATACTCAACAAGTTCACTTTGTACCACCTGGACCTTATGAAAAAATGGATTGATCTGTATGATAAAAAGAGAGAAGAAGTGTTAGAAGCAAGGAGATAGTTTAAGAGATCGAACCCAAGGAATACTCCACTTCCCACTTATCTGCTTGGGGAATGGGGAAAAGATTGCTCACTAGAATGGATTAATGAACAAATTGAAAATCAAATAGAAGATGCAGGTATAGATTCAAACATAATAGAAAATGAAATCAACATGTTTAGAGGATTTGAAAGAAAGGTACAGTTGGAATTTTACAAAATGTTGTTTCCTTACAATTTTGATACTATTGACTATTTTAATATTCGTTATTATATTTGTTTTCACTAAAATATATGGTCTTTCACAAGCAAGGAAATATCCAACATTGTGGGCATATGGTCGACATTATCGTGTAGAAAGTGTAGATGTCAAGAGATGATCATTTCATTGTGGCATCATGGTTGAATTCAAGCAATCCAGACGAGCAAGCTCAAAAGATAAGAATATTATTGAAGGGAATCTACAATATATGGGTAAAATACAAGAAATTATTGAGTTGGATTACCTCTCTTTTAAATGTTGTATTTTTAAGTGTAGATTGTATGAAGCATTTGAGAGGACACGGAGACATGATACCCATAGTGGATTTTTTTCTATAGATTCCTCAAGGCTCCTACTCGAGGATAAGGAGCCTTATGTTCTGTTAATTCATTGTGAGTAGATATTTCTTTAACTCAAACAAGAAGAAGTAGTGATCATTAATCTATTAATTCATAGTTTATTGTGAATATATACATGTGTTTATTAATCAATAAAATTGTTATAACATATGTCTAATATGTGTATGCATTCATGTGCAAGTATTTTTCTATGATGATATTTTGGAACCGAAATGGATATTTTTCATACATTATGATCCAAGATTAATACATGTATTTGACGATGCATTAGTGAATACTGAGAAAAACAATGATGGCCAAAAAAATGAGAAATAGGGATTAGAGAACATTGAGGAAATTAACACCCATGATGATGTTGGAGATGGTTATGTTCAAGCACAAGAAGACAACAATCCAGAGTTAGATGATGTTATGGAAGACAACAATATGGATGGTATAGAAAATTATGATCCAAGTACATTTGGTAACAATATAGATGCTCTACTGTCAAATTTTGATGATGATGAAGATGATGTAGGTCAAGATGAGGATGATGATAATATTAACTACTTGAAAGAACATATGAACATTGACAATGATAAACTAGATGACATTACTGCAGACAATAATGTTAATGACCAAGACTTCTTAAATTTCAGAATTATTTGTAATCCATGTTTAAATATTAATGATTCTTATGGCCTAAACTTTGAGATGCTTCAGTATTATTTGTGTAGATACAAATTACCTATTGCAATATTCTTTAAGTGTTCAATCTTTCGTATGAATTGTTGGAAGAAAAAAATAGGATTTCTTCGATGCTTCTTCCATTCATTTTGTATCAACATATGTTTGTGAAGACACAAAAGTTAATAAAATATTGATGCACGTATCTCACAATGATTTGAATAAGCAACTTTGTTAACTTCATTATTTTTAAATTGTTTCCATTTTTATGTTGAACATAATTTTTTAGTATGTTTTATTAAGAGCTAAAAGAAAAATAATTAAACAAAAGAAAAAAATTTAATCATCTATAATTAAGTGAAAATTTAATAATTTAAATCTCAATTTTAGTTTCCTATTTCATATCAAAACATGAATATTCAATATTAATAATATGTTTTAAGTTAGCATATATAATCATCAAAATTGATCTAAATTAAAACAAAATATAAAAAGTTACATCACATACTGTAAAATAAACTTTATAATAAAAAAATATTATAAATTTAAAAAGAAATTTCCCTTAACCCATAATAGCTAGGCCCTTATCCTTTAAAACCCCCTATCCCTAATGCGTCCTAAGCCCTAGACCTTTAATACCATAATCCCTAATCCCTGATTCCTGAACCCTTAATCCCTAAACCCTTAATCCATAATCCCTTAACACAAAATACCTAAATCCCCTAACCCATAAGCCATTGACCCTTAAACTGGCCTTTAGACCTAATACTTGAACCCTTAAGCCCTAAACCCTTAGTCCCTAATCTAAGAAGAACCTGCAACAAATAATTGATGAATACACGATATATCAGATCACATAATACTTTTATTAATCGCAGGCCACTTCGAGGGGGAAACCTCCTTTGAGAAAGCTCAATACAAAATAACTTCACGGTGCCTTCATTGGCCTCAACACAAACTTATATACTAAGTCTAGGTCCCAATACTATGGGTCAAAACCATGGGCCAGTACAAACTATGGATCAACAAACACTACGGGACGACTTACAAAGCATATGTGTCCAACAACAATAATACAAACTATGGATCAACAAATACTACGGGACAACTTACAAAGCATATGCGTCCAACAACAATATACTAACAAAGTAAAGAGAAGGGTTGACATCCTGTTAGGAACCCATGTCAACCCTTCTCTTTACTTTGTTAGTATATTGTTGTTGGACGCATATACTTTGTAAGTCGTCCCGTAGTATTTGTTGATCCATAGTTTGTCTTATTGTTGTTGGACGCATATGCTTTGTAAGTCGTCCCGTAGTAATTGTTGATCCATAGTTTGTATTGGCCCATGGTTTGTATTGACACATGGTATTGACCCATGGTTATTGGCGCCTAGACTTAGTATATAAGTTTGTGTTGAGACCAATGAAGGTACCGTGAAGTTATTGGTATTGAGCTTGCTCAAAGGAGGTTTCCCCTTCGAAGTGGCCTGCGATCAATATAAAAGCGATACTGAGTTCTATTATTTCTGCTATCTCGTTTGTTTTCATTAATTAATTATTGCAGGTTCTTCACATCTGGTATCAGAGCACTTTCTTGGGCTCGTTGGGTGGAATTTCTGCCAATTTTTTTTTTCGCATTTGTTGCACATTTGGATTTGGGAATAATCCCTATCCACTTAACTGTGGGAATTACTTGGGCATAAGCCCTAAAACTCATTGTGAGGAGTACCACAGGAACCCCAAAGTAGCTGGCCCATTGAGAGGACCTGCCAGCAAAAAGGGCAACGACCCCTACCTAATTGACTACTTCCTACCCGTGAGGTAAACCAAGAGTTGTCGTTTGTGGAAAAGCGGTTATCAGTTTTACCTGAGTTGTGGAGTGAGGGGTACTGCACCAACACGCAAGCCGTCAGACAGCATTGGTGGCCAAGTGAAACCCTTGAACTGTTAGGAAGCTGAATATACCTGCGGTCCATATCCATTTTCAGCTGAATTGTTGTTGATCACTTCTGCAGCTGTTTCAGATCTAGCCGTTTCAGATCCATTTTGAAAGCCGTTCCAGATCCAGCCATTCGAGATACCGCCATTTCAGATCTGTGTCATTTTAGATCCATCTGTTGCCAATCCCTTCCGCGTCGTTGCAAATCCATTTCTGAATTTAAAAAAAAAAAAAACCTTGAGTATAAAATTCTGTTTTTCTGCCATATCTCCCTTGTTTTAACTCCTGTTTTTCTTTGACACCCCTACAATCCCATTCTGCATGTTTCATTCCTAAGGACCCTATCCCAAATTCCACTTCCCAACACCTGAAATCTCACATTTGTCTATTTTTAGGGTTTGCCATAACTTCTTCGATTTTCACTCGATCGCCTTCAAATTTTACCACAAAGTTCCTTTTCTAATTCTGCTTCTTTATCCCTCTCTACCAAATTTTCTCATTTTTTCACTCCGCTTCTGAAAAAAAACCTTGAGTATAAAATTCTGTTTTTCTGCCATATCTCCCTTGTTTTAACTCCTGTTTTTCTTTGACACCCCTACAATCCCATTCTGCATATTTCATTCCTGAGGACCCTATCCCAAATTCCACTTCCCAACACCCGAAATCTCACATTTGTCTATTTTTAGGGTTTTCCATAACTTCTTCGATTTTCACTCGATTGCCTTCAAATTTTACCACAAAGTTCATTTTCTAATTCTGCTTCTTTATCCCTCTCTACCAAATTTTCTCATTTTTTCACTCCGCTTCTGAAATCCCCCTTTTCTGCTTCACTGTCCTTTCGACAGTGTCCAAAACCTAATCAAACCCCACTTACCCATCATAGTTTTTCCCAAATCCAAATTTCTCTTTACTAAATCAGCTTATGTTTGTGTTTTTCTACCCATCCCCCCCCCCAAAAAAAAACCCTGGTTATGGTTGTCACCCGCGCAGGAGAAAACAGCATGGAGGAAGCACTTGCAGCCATCCAAACCAAACTCCAAGTTCTGGATGAAAAATTTCTCAGCCTCCATCTTTAGCATTCAGCCATGAACGATACTCGACAACAAGAATCTTCTGTAGCCAATGGGTTCTCTCCTTCCAGCAATTTCTGTAGTCTGAAGCTTGAATTTCCTTGCTTCAATGGTACTGATCCGACTGGATGGATCTATCGTGCAGAACAGTATTTCAACCTACATAATACTTTTGATGTCCAAAAAGTTCCACTTGCATCCTTTCATTTGGAATAGGAAGCTCTTCAACGGTACCGTTGGTACATCAAGGCTCATGTCGAGCCAACATGGACAGATTTATCCCAACTCCTTTTGCAATGATTTGGTCCTAGTGCTTTTGATGACTTCACCAGAGCACTCACTAAACTTCGTCAAAGTGGCACTGTGAGAGAGTATCAGACAGAATTTGAGAAACTCGCCAATCACACAGAAGGATTGTTTGATGAATTCTACAGGAGTTGTTTTATCAGTGGTATTAAGGATGAAATTCAGTCAGAGGTTAAAATGTTCTGTCCCAACACAATGATGGAAGTCCTAGGGTTGGTTAAGTTGGCAGAAGACAAGATTGCAGCCCAACAGCTCTCCAAACCCACTTTTGTTCCCTTCTGAAATATGGGTTCTCAACGACCTCCCATTCCGTCAGCTCCTTGACCAACTCCTATCAAGCATTTGTTTGAAACAGAGATGCGGGTATGCAGAGAAAAAGGGATTTGTTATAATTGTGATGAGAAATTCACTCGGGGACATAGATGTGTTCAACAAAAGCTCTATCTTTTGAATATGGATTCTTCGTCTACCTCTAAAATTGGTGAAGAAGCTCCAGATACAATGGATGATCAGGTCGACATTCAAGAGCTTCCTATTGACCCCCATCTTAGGATGAACAACCAGAGATATCTCTCCATGCTTTATCCGGCATCACCAGCCCTCAAACAATGCGGGTCAGGGGTTACTTCAAGAAGATTCCTCTTACAATACTCATTGATTCTGGTAGCACTCATAACTTCATTGACCCTCGGATCGCCAAACATGCTGATTGTTTTGTCCATCCGTGCTCCAACTTTGAATTCATGGTTTCCAGTGGGGGCACCTTACCTTGCAAGGGGAAGTGTCACAATGTGCGTATCTCTATGGAAGATTATAACCTACGCTTTGACATGTTTTCCTTGTCCCTAGGCGGATGTGATGTGGTTTTGGGCGTTCAATGGTTACGCACACTTGGCCCCATCTTATGGGATTTTGCTGAACTTTGGATGCAGTTTTCAATCAATGGGAAACAACACAAATTTAAGGGCTTACAACAAGGGTCTCTCCGCATCATCAGTTCACATTGCCTGGAAAAGATCCTTAAGAAGAATTCACATGGTGTCATCGCTCAACTCCATTCCATTCAGATGCACCCATCAATGGTCTCCCCTACTTCCTTGGATAGATATGCAGGTGTCCTTGCTGAACCAGTGGGATTGTCGCCTTCAAGAGACCTTTCCGATAAGAATTTAGCGACCTATCCATCTCAGCAGAAAATGATGGTTCTTTTGCATGCGGTACAGAAGTGGCAGCCATACCTATTAGGGAATTCTTTCTACATCAAGACTGATCTCTAGAGTCTGGAAAATTTCCTGGAACAATGGGTCTCCTCCCCAGCACACTTGAAATGGGTTATCCAACTCATGGGTTATGCCTATGCGATCACTTACAAGAAGGGTAAGGACAATTTGGTGGCAGATGCTCCTTCTCGCACATTTGATGACCTAGTTTCTCTTACAACTATTTCTCTGCTTGTTCCAAATTGGTTGCAATCTGTTCAACAGGGCTATCTCTTCTATGAACTCCATGCTTCTTCATCAGCACGACACTCTGGGTTCCTAAAAATGTATGACCGGGAACAATGTAACTTCTTTTGGAAGGGACTGAAAATGCCAATTCAACAGATGGTGGCTGACTGTGATACTTTCCAAGTCAACAAGGGTGAAATGACACTCCTTTCGGGACTGCTCGAACCCTTGCCCATCCCTACAGAGATTTGGACAACTATTTCTATGGATTTCCTAGAAGCCCTCTAGTGGTACAATACCACATCTAAAAGGACACCATATGAAGCAATCTATGGACATGCACCGCCAGTTCTTCTTCCATACACCCTCAACAGCTCCCCAGTTCAGGAAATTGACTCGGTTCTTCGACACCGCGATCAGATTCTTCTCATTCTGCAGGACAATCTTCACATGGCAAGAATTCGACTGAAACAACAAGCCAATCAACACCGTTCTGAGCGCACTTTTCACGCAACTGATATGGTTCTTCTTCGTCTACAGCCTTCCAAGCGACTCTCCCTGAAACTCAAAAGGCATCAGTGGCCCGGAATGCAACTCGAGGATGCTCCAGGGGAACCACTCCTTCAGATTCTGCATCAATTTCCACATCTAAAGCTTTTTCTAAGGGAGAGGGGATGTTAGGAACCCATGTCAACCCTTCTCTTTATTTTGTAAGTATATTGTTGTTGGACACATATGCTTTGTAAGTCGTCCCGTAGTATTTGTTGATCCATAGTTTGTCTTATTGTTGTTGGACGCATATGCTTTGTAAGTCGTCCCGTATTAATTGTTGATCCATAGTTTGTATTGGCCCATGGTTTGTATTGACACATGGTATTGACCCATGGTATTGGTGCCTAGACTTAGTATATAAGTTTGTGTTGAGACCAATGAAGGTACCGTGAATTTATTTGTATTGAGCTTGCTCAAAGGAGGTTGCCCCCTCGAAGTGGCCTGCGATCAATATAAAAGTGATACTGAGTTCTGTTATTTCTGCTATCTCGTGTGTTTTCATTAATTAATTATTGCAAGTTCTTCACACATCCCCTCCCCCTTAGAAAAAGCTTTGTCCTCAAATCTTTAGATGTGGAAATTGTTGCTGAATCTGAAGGAGTGGTTCCCATGTAGCATCATGTGGTTGCACTTTGTGCCACTGAACTAAGACCTCGATGATAGAGAGAGAGCGAAGCTGACGAGTGCGCTTATTAAGGACGACCTCCGAATCCAAAAGGATGGATCCTCCATTATCCAGTTCTGGTAAAATAGTTTGTCCTCTAATGTTGGTGCTAAGAACTTTCTTCAGACAAGAGACATGAAATATTGGATGAATGCGGGAAGAAGGAGGAAGTTCCAATTTATAAGCAACAGACCCAATTTTCTGAAGAATCCTATATGGCCCATAGAACTTTGGAGCGAGCTTATGACGCCCTTTGAGTTTTAGGGAGGATTTCTTGTAAGGTTGGAGACGAAGAAAAACCATATCACCTGCTTGAAAAGTGCACTCAGAACAGTGTTGATCTGCTTGTTGCTTCATGTGATTTCTTTCCATTTGAAGATTGTCTCGCAAAATGCGAAGAATCTGATCGCAGTTTCGAAGGACCATGTCAACTACTTAAACTGGTGAACTGCTGGGGGTGTATGGAAGAAGAACTGGCGGTGCCTAACCATAAACTGCTTTATATGGAGTCATTTTAGAGGCAGTGTCGTAAGAGGTATTGTACCGCCATTCAGCGAGAGGGAGCCACTTTGCCCACTGATGTTGTTGTTCAGAGGTGAAACAACGAAGATAAGTTTCCAAGCATTTATTGATAATTTCAGTCTGACCATCTGTTTGTGGGTGATACCCTAAACTCGTCTTCAGTTTGGTGCCAGTGTGGCGAAATAGTTCTATCCAAAAATGACTGGTGAAAGTCGCATCACGATCCAAGACAATGGAAGAAGGGATTCCATGAAGACGAAAGATCTGGTCCAGGAAAATTTGAGCGACTGAGGAGGCTGTATAGGGATGGCTGGGAGCACAAAAATGACTATATTTGGAGAGGCGATCAACCACAACCAAAATCATTGTCTTCCCTCCAGATTTAGGGAGACCTTCAATGAAATCCATAGAAATATCTGTCCAAATCCGTGTAGGCATGGGAAAGGGTTCGAGCAATCTCGGCAGGCAGTATCACATTCAGCCACCATATGTTGAATTGTCCTTTTCATTCCCTGCTAAAAGAAGTTACTCTGTGCCCTCTCATACGTTTTGAGGAACCTAGAGTGCCCTGACGATGGAGAAGCATGGAATTCATAGAAGACGGCCTATTGAAGATCTGTGCTCTCGGGAAGCACCAGATGACCCTTGTATCTCAGGGAAGTACCATCCCAAGAGAAATGTGGCATAGAAGAAGGGTTGTTGGCCAAGCGTTGGATGATTTGAGATAATGAAGAGTCATGGACATAGCCCTGTTGAATAGATTGCAACCAATTTGGAACAGGCATAGAAATAGCTGAAAGAGAACCTTGGTCATCAAATGTGTGAGAAAGAGTATCCGCCACAATATTGTCCTTACCCTTCTTGTAAGTGATCTCATAGTCATAACCCATGAGTTTGCTAACCCATTTCTGTTGTGCTGAGCAGGATACATGTTGTTCTAGGAAATATTTCAGACTCTGGTGATCATTCTTGATGCAGAAATGATTCCCTAATAGGTATGGTCGCCACTTTTGTACTGCATGCAAAATAGCCATCGTTTCCATCTCATATGTAGAGGAAACTAAATTCTTACCTGAAAGGGATTTGCTGGTGAAAGCAATGGGGTGTTCATCTTGAAGGAGAACAACACCAAGTCCATTGCCGCAAGCATCACTCTCAATAGTGAAGGGCTTGAAAAAATCGGGCATAGCTAGAACAGTTGTAGTACACATAGCTTGTTTTAGTTTGTCAAATGCACACCCAGTAGCATGTGTCCATGTAAAAGCATCATTTTTCAATAGAGCAATTAATGGAGCTGCAATCTTCCCATAATCCTTGACAAACTTGCGGTAGTAGCCAGTCAACCCCAAAAAACCACGAAGGCTCTTGAGTGTCTGAGGATGCGGCCAATTGTTCATGGAAACGATTTTGGAAGGATCCACACGAACCCCTTATGCTGAGATAATGTGCCCGATATACTCGACTTCCTTCTATCCAAAAACACATTAATACTGTTTGGCATGGAGATGATGGTAAGAGAAAAGTTGCATTACAAGATCCATAGGTTGGAGATGTTCATCCCATGTTTTACTGTAGATGAGGATATCATCAAAGAATACCAGAATGAATTTTCGCAAGTAGGGCCGGAATATTTTATTCATCAAGGCCTAGAATGTGAAAGGAGCATTATCGAGGCCAAAGGGAATGACCAAAAACCATAGTGGCCATCATGTGTGTGAAAAGTTGTTTTAGGGATATCATCCTCATGAACCCGAATTTGATAAAACCCAAAACGAAGATCCAACTTGGAGAAAAATTGATCACCATGAAGCTCATCAATAACAGGAATTGGAAACTTATCCTTGATGGTGAGATGATTAAGTGCTCAGAAGTCAATGCAAAGGCGCCATGACCCATATTTTTTGCGGACAAGAAGAACTGGTGAAGAAAAGGAACTAGTGCTTGGGCAAATAGTACCTTGCTTCAGTAAGTCCCAAACGAGCATTTAAATCTCTATTTTTTGGTGAAATGGGTAGCGATAGGGCCTGATGTTGGGAGGAATGCTTCCAGGAAGGATCTGAATACGATGATCCTATGGCCTTGAAGGTGGAAATCCCACTGGTTCAACAAAGACACTTATATATCGATCCATAATTTGTTGTAGATCCAAAGGAGTAGTGGAGACCGCTGATGGTTGCATCTGAATGGAATGGATCTGAGCGATGACACCATGTGAATTCTTCTTAAGTATTTTTTCCTTGCGATGTGAGTTGATGATGCTGAGCGACCTTGGTTGTAATCCTGTTAATGTGTGCTTTTGTCCGTTGGGGTAAAACTACATCCAAAGTTCAGCAAAATGCCATAATATGCGGCCAAGTGTGCGTAGCCATTGAGCACCCAAAACCACATCACATCCGCCTAAGGTCAACGCAAACATGTCAGAGCATAGGTTATAATCTCCCATAGAGATACGCACATTACAACACTTCCCTTTGCAAGGTAAGGTGCCCCCATTGGAAACCATAACTTCAAAGTCTGAGCAAGGATGGATAAAACAATCAACCTGTTTGGCGATTCGAGGATCAATGAAATTATGAGTGCTACGAGAATCAATGATTATTGTAAGAGGAAGCTTCTTGAAGTAACCCATGACCCGCATTGTTTGGGGGGTGGTGATTCCAGCTAAAGTATGGAGAGATATCTCTGGATGGTTGTCCTGAGACAGAGGGTCAATAAGTGGCTCCTGAATGTCGACCTGAGCATCCATTGTATCTGGAGCTTCTTCATCAATTTCAGAGGCAGGCAAAGAATCCACATCCAAGAGATAGAGCTTTTGCTGAACACGTCTATGTCCCCGAGTGAATTTATCATCACAATTATAACAAAGCCCTTTTTGTTTGCGTGCCTGTGTCTCTGTTTCAAACAAATGATTGATAGGAGTTGGTCGAGGAGCTCGCAGGATGGGAGGTCATTGAGAACCCATATTTTGGAAGGGAACAAAAGTGGGTTTGGAGCATTGTTGGGATACAATCTTGTCTTCTTCCAACTTATCCAACCCTAGGGATTCCATCATTGTGTTGGGACAGAACATTTTGACCTTAGAGCAGATTGCATCCTTTAGGCCACTAATAAAACAACTCTGGTAGAAGTTATCAGGAAATCCTTCAATGTGGTTGGCTAGTTTATCAAATTCGGTTTGATACTCTCTCACAGTGCCAATTTGACGAATTTTAGTGAGGGCTCCTGTGAAGTCATCAAAAACACTAGGACCAAATCGTTGCAAAAGCAGCTAGCAAAAATCTAGCCATTTTGGCTCTTCATGAGCCTTAATGTACCAACAGTACCATTGAAGAGCTCCATGTTCCAAATGAAAGGATGCAAGTGAAACTTTGTTGACATCAAAAGTATTATGCAGACTGAAATATTGTTTTGCACGATAGATCGATCCAGTCGGATCGGTACCATTGAAGCGAGGAAAATCAAGCTTCGGACCACGAAAATTGCTGGAAGAAGAGAACCCATTGTCTGATGAAGACTCAGACTATTGTTTGTTGTTCATGGCTAAATGCTCAAGATGGAGGTTGAGAAATTTTTCATCCAGATCTTGGAGTTTGGCTTGGATGGCTGTAAGTGCTTCCTCCATGGTTTTTGCTCCTGCGCGGGTGACAACCATAACCATAAATTCTGTTTTTTTTGAGTGGGTAGAAAAACAAAAACAAAAACTGTTTCAGTAAAGGAAAATATGGATTTGGGAAAAAATCTAAGGGGTAATTTGGGTTTGAATAGGTTTTGGACAGTATCGAATGGAGAAGGAAGCAGAAAATGAGGATTTCAGAAGCGGGGTGAAAGAATGAGAAAATTTGGCATAGAGGGAAAAAGAAGCAGAAATAGGAAAGGAACTTTGTGGTAAAATTTGAAGGTGATTGGGTGAAATTTGAAGAAGTTATGGCAAACCCTAAAAATAGACAAATGTGAGATTTCTTGATTTGGGATGTGGAATTTTGGATAGGGTCCTCAGGAATGAAATATACATAATGGCATTACAGGGGTGTCAGGGAAGTTTCAAGGGAAACAGAGTGAAAATAAGGGAGATATGGCCAAAAAACAGAATTTTATACATTTTTTTTCCAGGAATGGATCTGCAACGACGCGGAAGGGATCGAAAATAGATAGATTTGCAACGGCGTGGAAGTGATCGGAAACAGATGGATCTGCAACGACACAGAATTGATCGCAAACAGATGGATCTGCAACGGTGCGGAAGTGATCGGCAATAGTTCTGGACAGAGGAAATCTGTGATTTTTTAGCTGAAAATAGTTATGGACCCCAAGTATGCTAGGATTCCTAACGGTTCAGGGGATTCACTCGGAAACCAATGTTTTCTAACGGCTTGCGTACTGCGACAGTACCCCTCACTCCACGGCTCAGGTAAAACTGATAACCGATTTGCCACAAACGACAGCTCTTGGTTTACCTCACGGGTGGGAACTAGTCAATCAGGTAGGTGTCGTTTCCCTTTTCGCTGGTAGGTCCTCTCAATGGGCCAGCTACTTCGGGGTTCCTGTGGTGCTCCTCACAATAAGTTTTAGGGATTATGCCCAAGTACTTCCCACAGTTAAGCGGATAGGGATTATTCCCAGATCCGAACCTGCAACAGATGCGAAAAAAAATTTGGTAGAAATTTCACCCAACGAGCCCAAGAAAGTGCTCTGATACCAGATGAGAAGAACCTGCAACAAATAATTGATGAATACATGATATATCAGATCATAGAATACTTTTATTGATCGCAGGCCACTTCGAGGGGGCAACCTCCTTTGAGCAAGTTCAATACGAAATAACTTCATGGTGCCTTCATTGGCCTCATCACAAACTTATATACTAAGTCTAGGTGCTAATAATATGGGTCAAAACCATGAGCCAGTACAAATTATGGATCAACAAATACTATGGGACGACTTACAAAGCATATGCGTCCAACAACAATAATACAAACTATGGATCAACAAATACTACAGGATGACTTACAAAGCATATGCGTCCAACAACAATATACTAACAAAGTAAAGAGAAGGGTTGACATGGGTTCCTAACATAATCCCTTGGCATAGATGGACAGATTGAGTCATGATGAATATGATGATGATGAAAATGGAAATGACAACCATGATGATGGCGATGATGATAAGAATGATGTCCCTAAGTCTTAAAAACCTCGCATATCTTCAAGGCATGCGCCTAGTCTAACCATGTAAAATTTTAATGCATATAATCACATTTTGAAGAAATTTCAACATTGGCCGCATTCAATGTTCATTATGCGGGGATGGTGGGTGACAATGGTGGTTGACATGTTGGATGTTCCATGACATTTCAAGAGAGTTCCAACAAATATTCTATATATGGGAATGATGAATGATGATAATGAGACTGCATGATGAACGTTGATGCAAACATGGATGATCTCAAATATTGTGTGGACGGTAGGAATCCTTGAGTCTTGAAACCCTCGCATACCGTCAAGGCATGTTTCTAGTCTAACCATGTCAAATTTCGACGCAAGAAATTTCAACATTGGCCCCATTCACTGCATCCATGATGAGGAGCCACAAGATAAAAATGCAAACAGAAAATTGTAAGGAGACGGAGGAAACCGGAAGCACATTAGTGAAAGGGGGTAAAAAACGCAAAATCAAATGGATAAGGGCATGACCAAGTCATGAATTTATTTTTTCACAAAGCAACTTGGTCGTGCCCATACAAATACAACTATGCATGCATCGGCACCATCACACATGTGTACATTAATGTTCAAGTTCATGCTTAAAGGATCTTGGTTTGTACAAGCACCCAACACATCCATGACGAGGCACCGCAAGATATAAATGAAAACTGCAATGATTGCAAGGAGACAGATGCAACCCGTGGCACAGTAGTGATGATGGACAAATTGGGTCATGATGAATATGATGATTATGACAACGATGGAAATGGAAACCATGATGATGGAAATGATGATGAGAATGGTGTCCCTAAGTCTTAAAACCATCCCATACCATCAAGGCATGAACCTAATATAACCATATAAAATTTCAATGCCGACAATCACATTTTGAATAAATTTCAACGTTAGCTCCATTCACTACTCATTGTGTGGGGTCGGTGGATGACATTGGTGATGGGCATGTTGGAACACGTTCCATGGAATTTCAAGAGAGTTCCGACAAATATTCTATAGATGGGAAAGACAAATGATGATAATAAGACTGCATGATGAACATTGATGAAAACGTGGATGATCTAAAATATTATGTGAGGACGTTAGGCATCCTTGAGTCTTAAAACCCTCGCATACCATCAAGGCGTGTGTCTAGTCTAACCGTGTCAAATTTCGACCCATACAAGCACAGTTTGAATAAATTTCAATCTTGGACCCATTCACTGCTCACCATGCCGCGTCAATGGATGACATTGGTGATGGGTGTGTTAGAAGATGTTCCATGAAATTTCAAGAGAATTTCGATAAAGATTCTACATATGGGAATGACGAATGATGACAATGACACTGCATGATGAACGTTGATGAAAACATGGACAATCTCAAAGAATATGCCCGGACGTCAGGCATCCTTGAGTTTTGAAACCCTCACATACCATCAAGGCATGTGTATAGTCTAACCCTATCAAATTTCGATGCATAAGGAACAGTTTGAATAAATTTCAATGTTGGCCCCATTCACTGCTCACCGTGCAGTGTCGATGGGCATGTTGGAATTTCCATAAAATTTCAAAAGAGTTCCGACAAATCCTTAAATCCCCTAACCCCTAATCGATTGACCCTTAAATCCTTAATCCCTAATCCCTAAACCCTTAAGCCCTAAACCATTAATCACCAATCCATTAACACAAAATCCCTTAATCCCCTAACCCCTAAGTCATTTAACCTTAAAAAATTAATCCCTAATCCCTTAATCCATAAACCCCTATCCCCTAAGCACTTAAACATTAATCCCTTAACCCACAATCCCTAATCCATTAACCATTAAACTACCTAACCCGTAAGTACCAAATCCCTTAGCTCTTGACCCTTAATCCCTTAATCCCTAACCCTTAATCCCTACACCTCAAATCCCTAAATCCCATAATCCTCAAAGCCGCTATCCACTTAACCCCTAAGACCTCAAGAAATTAACTATTTAGGCATACTAGGCTCTAAATCTGGCTTTCAATAAGGAGCTAAATCCGAATCTAAATCCGTAGCTAAACCCGACGTTAAATACAGAGCTGAATATGGCGATACATACAGAGCTAAAATCGACGTTAAATAAGAATATAAATCCGAAGCAAAATATTTTGCTAAATTGGGAGGTAATCTTGGCACTAATTATCACCTACATGTTCTGATCGACGCAAAAAATGCCAAAAAACACCAAAAATAGCGTCGACTTAAAAAAAAATGGAGAAAAATACACCAAAACAGTCCCTAGAAGTAAAAAATAGAGCAAACGGGGAAGCTATTCACATGGATTTGTAGTGTTAGGTATAATTTTATGCCCATGAAATAAACATCAATAGAGGAAGGAGGAATTAGAAGGAGATATGGATATGTATGCTGGTCAAGAAACCTCTATTGGACTAATTTTTTTCATGTCAATAACCATAAAAACAACATTAAAAGAAGGGAAGGAAAATGATTAACAATCACATGGGTTCTTACAAAAGATAATACCCAACAAAATGTGAAAAAATGATCATCCTCTCTCTAAATGTTGGAGGGGTATGGGGTGCCTCCAAAAAACTAACCCTCAAAAGTCTATTTTATGTTTATAAATCAGATATAGAGTTACTCCAAGAAACCATGTGTGTAGGGAACAAAGCAATTGAGGATCCTTCATCTTTCCTGAAGGTGTAGTCATTATATATACCCTAGATTTTGAGGGTATTTTTGTGGTCCCATCATAGGATGGAATTCGAGTAGGACACACATATAGATGACATCCATATGGACATTCCTCCAAAAATAGTTGTTGAAGAAATCGACAATTTAAGGAAATCTAGGGTTTTCAATTCTTACTATAATGGATAAAAAGTAAAATTATATTTTTTGCACATCAATGCAATGGGAAGTTGGATGTTGCACTAGTGACATAGTAGGACACCTTGCTTGCAGCCATACATAGAGACCAGCTTTATAGAAATAGTTGACGATATTTTTATGACTTATTATTTAAAATGCATCATATATTTCATCATAAATAATTATAGATGCACATTAAAACTACTACATTAGGGAGCCAAAGAGTGGTCCTACAAGAAACTTAGATACCCTTTCTGATATAAGCAAGGAGAGGTAGCATGTCCTCTTTCATTCTAAATTGAAGAACATCTCCTCCCAAATATGGCATTATTGATTGAGATCTGTATAGACAAATCAGATTTAAAATTGGAAACTTCACCCAAGTGTAATGGAATATTCACCTTATGAAACTTTCCACAACAACATTGTTTTCATAAGAAAAAGTGCATGTCAATTTTATCATGTCTCCAAAGATAGATACAAAGGTGGAACCTCGGGAGGAGGATGAAGAAAAAACCCATGGGTTTTACAAGAAAATATTGATGGGACAAGGGCATACACCAGCCAAACCTCCATGAAAAATGTTATCAGTAAATAGGGATTACCAATGTATTCCCAATAACTATAGGCAACAGTAATTACCTTAGAGTGGTTGACCCTTGGGTGGGGGGGATTCCCGCTATAAGTTGTTTGGGATCCATGTTTATTTTTTTAGGAACAAGGGCTTGCACTTTTTAACTCAAGTAAGCATCCTTACACATGTTGTTCATACTTGGATGGAAGCAGAGGATTTGGATTTGCAGGGGCCTTGGGCAGCGGAGTGGAACTCTTTTACTCATGGTCTAAAGCAATGTGGAGTCTTCCTTTCCAATGAGGAGGACACCTTCGTCTGGTCTTGGAATGCAATCAATGGCCAGGTGACTGCTAAGTCTGCTTATGAGGTTATTATCTCCAAAAAATCCTTTATGGATAACAATTGGTGGTATGCGCATATCTGGAAGTGGAACTATCCACTCAAACTGAAACTTTTTACCTGGATCTCCTTAGCAAACAAAATTTTAACTTTATGAAGAAAGACGGGCAAGGTCTAATTGTTTGTGTCCTCTACAAATATAACAATGAGACTATTTATCACTTGTTGGTCCATTGTTTTTTCACAAAGCAAGTGTGGAGGGAGATAAAGGCTTTTGTCTTGTTTTCTGGGAAATGGTAATTTGTTTCTTATGCTCAACTCTAGACGAATTGATTGCAATCATCAATTAATTTTTTCTAAGAGTTTCCTATTTTGATATGTTGGAAATTATGGTTGCACAGGAATTTGGTCTTATTTCATGATCATTCTCCTAATGTTTATTCAGTTGTGTTAACAATGTTGGGTGATTTTAAGGAAATGTCTACAAGAAAGAAATTAAAAAATCCAAATATGGTGAAGCCCCCCTGATGTGAACACATGTTATCCTCCAAGCTTCTTTGATGGAGCTTGTCAAGGGATTGAAGGAAACGGTGGATATGGGATGCACCTCGTGTTCTCGATAACCCATTTTTATAAATTGACCCATTTTTATAAATTGAATCTAGGAGCAAGAAGTGGATACAACACCAGAGTTGAGGTCATAGCTCTATGGGGGCTTTTATTTTATGCTCATTCCAAGGGATTACTCAATTGATGGTCTATGGGGACTCAAAGATTATTATTGACTGGGGTAATGGTGTAATAAGGCTTATTTTGCTTCTTTGGACTGGTGTCAAAGGAGAATTAGATCACACGAGGAAGGATTCTCTGATTTAGATTTTCTCTTGTCTATAAGGAATACAATGGTCTAGCAGATGGTTTACCCAAAGATGCTCTTTTAGTCCAAGAAGGTGTTTTGGTATTTGATGAATGGAAGGATAGTAGGTTGATGCTATTTTCAAGTTTTTTTTTTGTCCTTTTTTTGTTTGTTTATGTGTGCTTTTTCAAAAACTTCATCTATTTTTTTTGTTAATTTTGTCTCTTGTCCTTTTTTTTTTTGGTTTATGTGTGTTTTTTCAAAACTTCATCTTTTTTTTTGTTATTTTTGTCTTTTGTGCTTTTATTTTTTGGTATTTTTCTCTTTTTTTTGCACACACACAAAGATTGTTTTTAGCTTTTATTTTTTTCGAAAATTTGTTTTATTTTCACACTTTTAATATGTTTTTCTTGGTTTTTTTTTTCTAAATTGTTTTTTTTTCAATTTTATTTATTTTTAATTTTTTAAATTTTGTCTTCTTCTTTTTTTTAATGTGTGTTTTCAAAAATTCAATTTTTTGGGTTAATTTTGTCTTTTTGCCTTTTTTTTTACATGCAGGCGTGCGTTGTGGTTTTTAAGTGCCTATAATTTTAACCCAACAAAAGAAAGCTATATTACTAGTAGTATCTCTTTTAGATTTGATGATTGATTTTGACATTTTCGTTGAAATTGTGTTAACTGTTAGGATCACAATTTCAAATAAGTTGTAATTTTAGCATCAAAAAGAAAAATGGGTGCCATGGTGATTATGGGTTATTTCTCTAGCACCATTTAGGGTTTTTGTTGCAACGACACTAGTTATTAAGGCCCAGGTTTCAAACAAGATGTTTAGCCTTGAATAAAAATGAGGGTGATTTTGGGAGAACCATTTTTCAATTCAGAGGCTAATTTATGGTTTTTATTGCAATGGCATCAGTCATGACCGACCGGGGTTTTAAAAAATTTGTAATTTTATCCCCGAAAAAAAGGGTGTTATTGGTAGTACCACTTTTTTATTCAGGGGTAAAAATAGCCTCTAAATGCAGCCTATAAAAAAATGATAACTCTCTAGGGTTCTCACCAAGTTGTATAATATGTTTTATTGCATGGATACAACTTGCAATGTGTATTGCATGGATACAACTTTATGGGTGATGTGATGTGTATCGTATGTTATAAAAAATTGGAGGCAATGCAATGTGTTTTGCATAGTTCCAAACTTTACACTTGTTGCAATGTGTATCATGTTGTCCCCAACTTTAGGATCAATGCACAGAGTAGATTGCATGGTTCTAGACTTTACGATTTATTTGATTATGTGTCTCTTATTATCAATATTTAGACATAATGCAACAAGCATTGTATACCTTGAGACTTTTCCAGCAATGTGCTATACATCACACAACTTTGAAACTTTGGAAAACATGCAATGTTGCATTGCTTAGCTTGGTATTTCACAAAAATGGACACATATTAAAATGATCAATTGAAAGAGTACGATGATGAGCACTTGGAATATTTTCAAAATCAAAATTACTAACCAACCACACAATCATTTTGTGAATACATGTTATATCAATATCCAAATACACAAATATAGGTCCTAATTGTTAACAAAATCAAGGATACGTTAAGTTTTCAAAAGTAGGAGGGTTCCCCAAGTCATCAGACTTGGTGAAGTTGTTGGGATCAACACATTCTTATGAAAAATATTATAATAACATAAATTAAGGCTCATTTTTATCATCCATGGGAATGTCCACTTGGCTACCCCCAAAAAATGGGTAGTAAAGTCTTCATTTCAAGCCGGGATTGCAAAGCCTTTATCAACATCATACACAATAGAGTCCTTACAGAGACTGAATAGGTTGTGTGCAAGTGGGAGGTTGATCAAGTTTGGGTTGTGCTCCACTAGATCGGTGAGGAATTTGAGAGAGACTATCAATTCTAATTTATTTCCCCTAAGGGGAACCAAAGTTACCCTATACTCTTTCTCCCAATCCCAAAATTCCGACATATGCATGTCTACCTCCAGGTCATACTTGTCTATGGCTGTAGTTACATTCCACCTTTGTTGCATGGAGGTGATCTTCCATTTGTCTAGTTCCAAGGCCAAATTAGTGGTCGTTCCCAAAGCTTCAACAACTGTGTCATTTATGCTCTGGTGTAGTCCCCTCTTCAAACTTCACATTTCTCTTAACAAGAAAAACAACAAAAATAGTAATCCATTGATTTCTTGTTCTTTTTCCTCCAAGGCTAATTTGATACTCCAAATTACCAATGATTAGGTACACCATTGGCTTTTATACTCTACATTAGAGAACCAAACTACAAACCAAGCTATATGCAAAATACTCCTCATCCATTCTTCATTTTATATTATCCTCTAAACTCCCATGCTAGACATGACAAGCAATAAATATGTAAATAACTCATGAGAACTCCCATGCTAGACACGACAAGCAATAAATATGTAAATAACTCATGAGAAGTCCCATGTGGGAGGATCAATTAGAGATAGGAGCAAATCAATGAACCGTATATGAAAAAGGCATGGTAGAAGTGGTGCATGACAAGATCATTTACTATATGCTCACCATCACTATTTTTTGTGGGGGTAGGAGCTGGAATCATATTTTATAAAAAAATTACCTTGACATAGTAATATATAAATCACATTTTATAAACCTTTGCATTCCCAACATTTTTTCTTTATGTTTACATAAAATAAAATAAAATAGAAATAGAAATATCCTTTTGAAGAAGGAAACATCCATGGAGGGTAAACATATCTTTTATAAAAAAATATTGTGTAGTTTTTAAGATACATATATTTCTTGGGGGCCTTCACTACTTTAGAGAAAACAATTTTTTTTTAAAGTTTTACAAAAAATTAAATGAAAAATATAGTATGAAATAAAAAATGAGAAATATATGTCATTGGATAGAGGATTCAATGATGAATCTACATGCACCAAGTCTACCACTGTAAATCAAGGGTTTTAAAATAACTAGATCAAGGTCTTTAAAATCCTTGGATCGATATATTTTAAAACCCTTGAATGAGGTTATAAACCCTTAATTGGGTTTGCACAAGCCACTTGCCAAAAAGTAGCACTGAGATGCATGGATTTACCCAAACTTGGATCTAAATTATCTAAAGAAATATGCAATGAATTCAAGAAACAAAAAATGAATGTTAGATGTGTTAAACTATATCATTGACTTAAATTAAAGATAAAAATAAAATAAAATTTTGTTTCCTCTTAAAATATAATAAACCTATTCAACCTCAATCAAATAATAGCATGTTAGAAAAATAAGCAATGACATAGTTTTCCTAATAAGAATATAAAATTTGTTCGGCTCTTTTAATTATTTCCTTCTCTTAAAATATAAGGTGGGCTAGTTAAGGTGTGGGTTTTGTTAGCAAGGCGACCAGAGTTCAATTCTACTTAGGGGTGGGCTAGTTGCGAGGAGACACCCAAAAATCCAGCCATCATAAGCGTTGGTGTGGCCCAGACTGGGTGCGATCCTCGAGTGACTTTGACGGCTTAGATGCCCCTAGGTTGCGGTTCTTAACCAATGGTTCATTGCTACCGGCCCCAAGTAATGGACAATCAAACAAAAAAAAAAACAAAATGATTTTTTATTATTATAAAATTTATTTTAATTAATTTATATAAATTATAACTCCATAATTAATTAAATAAAATATCCACACACACACACATATATATAATTTTCTCAAATTTAAAAAACAAGACTTTCTCATTTATCATACCTTGATACAACATATATATATATTTTTCTTAATTTATCTTTCAACAAATTTGGAACATTATCATCCTTCCAAATTCTTCCCACCAACCTTCGGTCGCTTGTATCTCTCTCAAATTAGGTAACTTTGTTAGTTTCTTTGATAGTCACTAATTGGAAAGTCAAAATGGTCACATGTTTAAGCTACGCTCTTAGTTAAATCCACAAGATGCAACTGCTCTAAATTGGGAAATCCAACCGCACTTCCCCACCTCCCAAGGGTTCAAAATTGAACACGTCACAGCCCATCAAAGGGCTCTCAGCACGTCTCGGAAGTGCTATTAAAAAAGTGGTCGTCATAAAGAATGTTTTTATTTTGACATTTTAAATAAAAATGCAGGATATGGATTTAAATTTCATTAAAAGGGTTGTCCTACGAAGTGTCCATCAAACATTAATTATGCATGTTGGTGCCAACTTTCCTAGGAGCAACTTAATTTCAGTTTCTCGAGGATAGCAGAATCACAAGCATAGATGACGGAACCGCTATCAGTTTCTCGAGGAGGCGAGGATAGATGAGGATAAATCAACATGTGAGGATAGAAAAACCACTATCGGTTTCCTAAGGAGGCGATCGATGCGACTGCTCAACAATTCGAAATGAAGAAGCCACATCAACACTAAATCTTGTGTTTAGTACTTCTTTGATAGTTATGAGGACATTTACGCTGCGATCCCCCTAATCAATATAGGAGCAGATCCGATGACAGTTTGTCAGTTCATTTTTTCCTTTTACAGTAGGCTCTGTTTCATTATTTTAACATCGGATTGAATTTGATTTTCTTGCGGTTCAATTCCCTGGAGGTTTTAGGAAAAATGGTTGCTTCTACGATAGCTCCACTTCCTTTGAAGTAGATGTGATAGACGCTATTGAGTTACCCCAAAGAGGGCCAAGCGATGTTTCTTGGATATGCCTAAGTTCAAAGAAACCAACCATAATCTAGGCGGGTAAGGGATGAACAACGAGGATAATCAAGGATCCTGGTTGTCTATCCATGATGTCATAGATAAGGATGCACAACTAGGCAGGTAAGGGTTGTAGTTGTGTCATGGAAAATATCCAAGCAAACGTGACTTTTTGTAGAGGTAACTTCCTAAATCAAGTTTTTGTAGAATTAATTTCAACCTCCATGTTTAGTGTTGCCTCTCCAACAAGCTTCACATACCGTTTTAAATGTAAGGAGTCTGCATCATAGGCATGCTTATCATTTCTTATTTTTGATAAATCTAAGAACCTACATTTTTTAGCAATATAGTGTACTTTTTGTCATCTATCTTTGGCTTTGTCTGCATATGCATCTTTAACAAAACTACCAGCATTTCAAAAAATGTAGAGAAACTTCTTACACATGTGACTTTAAGAAACGATAGATAAATGCCAACAAAAAGGAATTATTCCAGCAAAAATGTGATAGAATGAGAGTTTTCTTCTTTTAATATTATCCCTTTTTCTAGACTAGTAACAACAATTTATTGCTCATCTTTTTAAGATAAAAAAACAAATAATGAAATGATTGAAGCCAGCCAATCAAGCTAACCACCAGGTGCAACAAGTATACCACATCATATTGTAAGAGTTGCATGATGATTGGAGATGTATAGTTATAGGTCTTGCATTTCCACTAGCCAATGCATTGGTACCTCCACCATCACCATGCCCTAAAACATTAATTTTGGCATCATTTTTTTAGTGCCATAAGCTTGATTGAAAACGTAATATATTATATAACATATATTTTATGAAGTGTATAAATAATTTATTATTATCAATTGAAATTTGATATTTTTAAAGCTTTTCATCACAAAAGTGTCATAAATTTATAGCCTTCTAATTGAAATTAAGACTAACCCTTCAAATTTGATCCTTACACCTCCCTATCCCCAACTCCGTGAACTTATAGCAACTCTTTAATATCAATGACTTTAAAACTCATTAATAGGAGTAGTTTATTTATTCTAACTTTTGGATTTTACCGTGGGTTTTGGTCAATCATGTAAATTTGTTCTTGGTAAAATCTAAATTTTGAAGTGTTTAAATTGTGTTTTTAAATCCATAAATAGATTCAGCACCTCGAATAACCCCATAGCACCCAAATTATGCAATTTTCATACCTAATATATGTCATTTTAAGAATTTTTAAAGATTTCCAACCAGATTACAAACAAAATAAGACGAAAAATATATTCGAAAAAGTTTAAAAACATAGAATATTTAAACTACACCCTCATTAATATACACCCTCATTAATATCGGTGACTTTAAATTTGGCAATCTCTCCGATCTCCAAGAGAGAGGAAGTCTCGTTGTGAACAATATCGGTCACTTTAAATTTGGCCATCTCTCCCACAGAGAGGAAGTTTCGTTGTGAACAAAGAAACAACTCTAATTCCTCCAATTGGTCAAAAGTTAAAATCACAAATACAGTTGGGCAGACTTCTTCCGCAGTAGTTCCAAAGACCAAATGATTGCAGTTTCTTCATGTTATGCATGTCTTCCGGAAGACCCTCCACTGCATCATCTTCGTCAAGCACGCTGACGCTGTACTCCAACGGCAAGTGCCTCATCTCGCCCCCGGTTCCCGTTATAACCACTTTCTATCCATCTAATTCCGTTCCTGGCTTTACAGGTACATCCAACTCCATCAAATTTGTGATATATTTTAACCTGCAAACACCATTTGCTGCCTTCCTCGTTCAATAATCCCCCTTTCACTAAAATCAGGTTTTTCTATAAACGCAGGTTGTTCAACCCAATCGAAATGGTCACAATCGTTTAAATCTAAATGCTTGAGAGTTATTAGCTCTTCTATCGTAGACGGCGACGATTCTACCTCTTTGCACCAGGAAAGACGCAGAATTGAAGCCGATCAAGATTCAATTACACTTAAAACCTGATTCAATTTCACTTTTTCAAAAAAAGGTCAAAACTGAATTGGAAGTCTTGTAAATACAAAAATAAGTTGTGTAAATATACGAGGAGACGACCCCCTAGGCCTTCCGCAATATAAAAACAACAGTGTTATTTATTCTATGGCCACCATTAACAAAGTTTCCAAAAAACAAAACCTAAAGAGAAAAAAGAACCTCCCACCCAAGGCGAAACCCAAGAACCATGATGGATTATGTCTAATATAACTGATATGTTCCAGTATGAATCTTCGTGCCTTCCCTAAATTCCTCATAAGACAGTTGCCCTTCAACCAGCTCGACCGCACTCTTAGAGAACACATTCGCCTAAGCATTGTGCCTCCGATAAATATGGCGAATCTGAAAGTTGGAGAAACGTTTAGATAGGATGGATACCTGCAAACACCAGTGAGACATAAGAGTAGTGTAGTCGTTCATCCAATCCGTAACAACCTTGGAGTCACCATAAACAAAGATATGACTCGCATGTTTAAGGATTGCAAATGGTAAGAGCCCCCAGAGAGCAAGCAATTCTACTCGCATGTTTGTCCCACAACCAATACCAAGACGGAGCTGAAAAATATGATCTTCAGTAAGGGAAATAACATACCTCCACCGCAGATTCCAAGGTTTGATGCCTCGTCAAAGTAATTACGGGGCCACACCTCCTGTACATTGAGAAAAATATTCAAAACTTTTGAAGGTGGAGTTTGTATCATGCCAGAATCCATAAACAAACGAAGTGTCGAACATGCCACCTGCTAGTGCGATTGCCTTATGTATTCAAATATAACCCCATTCCGACACTTCCAGACATTCCAAACAGCCAAAAAAGACAGAACCTTCCATAGTGGGAAGCGAACTACCCATTGCTCAGAGCAAGTTGTTAGGTGGAAACACCAATTGAATCTGATACCCAGCTGATGACAGATGATCCTCCATACAACCTGAAAAAACTGGCAGTTCCCAAATAAGTGTTGGACCGAATCTTCACCACCTCTGCAAAGAACACATCTATTTGGGTCGAGAGTCCCCTTTTACAAATATTGTTCAAGTGAGTACACGGTTTTCGATCCATAACCACGAAAAGCATTTAAACTTATGGGGAATTTTCCACTTCCATAATCTAAAATTCCATTGAAAGGGTATCTCTTGATCCTATTTTGAAATAATGAAAGCATATGTCACCTTCACACTGAGTACACCCAAAGAATATCCACCCGTCCAAATCGGAGTATCCATATTGAGACCAAGACGTATGCCCAGATGCCTCAGCTACGCAATGTATGCCTGCCACTTTACAACATGATTGCCTCCAAGACCCAAATCTTCCACCGAAAGCCAATATGAAGCTTCATCTGTAGATCTCAGGTTCTTTACATTTGCAAGACAACATAAACCACGTGATGCCAATTGAGTAGTGATGTTCCACAGAAGGAAAAAATGTACTTCACCCCCCACAAAGGGATCAATACCAATTTAAACTTGTGTGTCGTCGCCAATGTGCCACGTGATACCTTTTCCAAGCCAATGCAAAACTTTGGATATTCCCAGCTAGCAATTTGAACCCTGATGTATCAACTTATTAGTCTTCTGGATCCAGTCTGTCACCTGTGCATTACGAATATATTTATCCCTGAATATGTCACACCAAAGACCAGTGCCGAACAAGCCACGCCAGAGGTATTTCAGTCAAAGTGCTTCACTGAACCATCGAAGGTGTTTAAGGCCCCAACCCCCCCCCCGATCAAATGGTAAGTTGAGGATATTCCAGCTAGCCAAATGGAACTTGCCTTCGAGATTTTGTCCTTCCCATAAGAAGTGCATCATTTTTCATCTAATGTTATCAAGAATGGTATAGGGAATTTTAGCCATGGTCATCCAATATACGAGGATCCCTTCTAACACCGCCTTAATCAGAATATGTTGACCCCTAGAGAAAGCCCGCGGTATGAGCAACAGTTAATTCTCTGCTCCACCTTACGGATAAGCCAATAACAATCCTTGGTTTGATATCCATTTGGCCTCAAATAGTATCCAAGATATTTCAGACCCACCTCCATTCATTGGTTCCATTGAGAGTGGAAAGATTAATTTTATTTGTTCTAGTATTGATGCCTCCACCTCATTGAAATACATATTGGACTTGGAGAGAATCATCTCCATATTGGTAGCAGCGCAAAATATATCCAAGATAGATTTATATGCCGACCATTTTGCCAACTTCCTTAAGCCGAATAAAATCATATCGTCAACAAAAAATAAGTGTGTGATCCTATGGGATTTGGTCACCTGAATCCCCATGATCTTTCTAGTATCCACCGCATACATGATCATCCTCGTGAAACCTTCGATTTCAAGAAGAAAAAGACGAGGAGAGAGGGGGAATCCCTGGTGGATCCCCCTCGAACTTTTAAAATAAGATGAGGGATTCTCATTTACCAGAACCAAAAATCTTGCAGATTTTTACGCATGCCATAACCCATTCTATAATATCCAGTGGAAACAATACCGAACACAAGAATAGCCAGTCCACTTTATCATACGCTTTGATTAAATCCATCTTTAATGTGATTGCTTGCAATTTTTTTATCTTGATGGTGTGTAAACTTTCTTGTTCCACCCCAATTGCGTCCATGATCTAACGATTGGATAGAAAACCGAATTGATGTGCAGAAATATACTTTGAGAGAAAATGTTTTAATTTGTTAGCCATAATTTTTGAAACTATTGTGTATATCAAATTAGAAAGAGATATAGGCCTAAAGTCCTAAAAAGATACAGTCTTTGAGCTCTTTGGAATTAGAGCGATGTATGTGGAATTCAATGCCTCGGACACACACCTTTTGTGACGCAATTCCTCAACCACATATAGGATGTCATTCCCAATAATGTCAAAGAAGGGGATGAAAAATTCCACCGTCTGTCCATCAGGGCCTGGACTCTTCTCCTTGGCCATCTTCCTTAAAATGTTTTTGATTTCATCAAGAGAAACCAGACTACCCACCAATGCACCATCCTTCTCCAATAAAAAACGTGGGTAGCGTTTAATAACCTCCATTTGAGAGTCTATGGGAAGTGTACCTGGATTTGAAAATAGTCCTTTAAAGTGCAAGATCGCTTCATGCTCCAAATCATGTTGAGCAATAATCTCATTACCATCTGAACCCTTAATCTCCCACAATCCATTTATGTTTCAACAATGACTAGCGTACCTGTGAAATAAATTCATATTGCAGTCACCCAATCGCAACCAAGTGGCCATGCTCTTTAGATGCCAATTTTCTGCCTCGATAGCAAGTATCTTAGATTTTTCATCCTCCAGTGATATCAATAGTGCCTTGTCCTCAGCCGATAATGTACCAACTTTACCAGGGCTAAAAAACTCATTAATTTGAGACTCAATCTCTATAAGTTCCTTCTTTAATCTTTCTTTTTTGATACGTTCCCATTGAAAAACCTCCCAGCAAAGTCTCGTGAGTTTTTTGCAAAAACCCGACATCCCCGAGCCACCAATCTCAAAGGAAAGAGTCTGCCATGTATGTTTGATGAAATCACAAAAATCATTGTCTTAGTAACCAAATGTGATTAAACTTAAAGGGGTAGGAACACCTCACAAGTTGAGCACATGCCAACATTTTTAACCTCACAAGGGGTAGGAATGCCTCACAAGTTGAGAACATAGAAACCCTCACTTGAGTTGAGCACATGCCAACTTTTTCAACCTCTCTCCTACAAACACCTATCGATTGTCTTTAAGGACTCTATTGTGTTTGTTTCTTTTGAAAACTCTACAGTTCCTAATCAAAATGAAGACTCATCTAACCCTTTAGGGGTGATGTTGGCACCCCATAGACCCAACTAGCCTCACCCTTGGATGCTCGAAATGGACTTTAATTTAATTTTTTTTGTAAGTAAGCAAAAACTATATTAGTTCAAACAAAAAACAACATAATTGTACCTACACATTTCAAATCTTTGGGTTTGTCACAGAGATGCCAACCCATTTGACGTCCACAAAATTCCAGGACACAAACGAAACTTTCTAGAGGGTCCATAGAGTTTTTCCATACTTGAATAAGAGCGTTTGTTCGACTACTGATAGACCATTTTTAAACAAAACTACATACCAGGAAAAAAAACAGCTAACAAACTTAGAATTGACCCATGTTTGGAGGGTTAACATCGTCCAAAGACGCCTTAGGAGTAGAGTGCATAGGGATTGGAATGTTCAACAGGACAACGTATTTAGCAAGAGGTGTTGGCTCCTTCCGAACGAAATCTGACCTAGCCATGGTGGAAATCAAGAAATCTATCCAACAACCCATCCTTTCCATATTGAAATCTAGGTCCATGATGTCATGACTACTTTTGAAAACCAAATTGAAAAGAGGAACAAGCAATTGACCGTCGAGAGAAGGATCAACATAGTCTCTTGGAGCAGGTTGAGTCGAGTGAGGATCAACGTGAGGAATCTCCAGAATTACCAAGAGGCCCAGAGGAAATTCCAACCTCTGTAGCTTATCCTCCATAGTGCCAAATGAAGCCAAGCTATCCCCAAATCCCAAAGAATTACCCACCAAATCAAACCACTCAATTTGATATCCCCTACTAAGATACTCTTCCTGAAGATCATGGGGTTCATCTTGCGTGATTTTTCCAGCCAAATTGGACTCTATTGAGATCAAGGGAGGCTTGGAAAGATTCATTGTACCAACTGATGAATAGTTAGAGTGGAAGAACTCAACTAGCCTAACGAGACCGACCCCTCAAGTGTAATATAGGCATGGAGAGGTGGAAAACAATCCCCATCTGTCACGTCCCCTCCCATTATTCCAAACCACATAGGGAACATGACTGTAACATGGGGGTGTCTAACTCTCCCCACAGCCATACAACGAAATGTACAATTAAAATAAAATGCATACTGAAATTACACAGCGAAATTAAAATATATTTGCACACACACAAACGGTAATGCATCAACATATCTATCACAAGCAGAGGATGATTCAACATGCAGAGAATCAATCCCATTCCAATGCTATGCACAGATTTCATATCAACCGTATTAAGATAATCATTTCAATCCATTAACATGTATAATTATCATTCAGAATTAACACATTGCAGAACACGGAATGCATATAATTTAAACCACAGAGAACACTTATCTTTGAGATGAAGTTGTCCAAACAACTGGCTATGTGAGAGCAACGTTCCACCCAACCATAGATCTTTGTCCAGCCTATATTCTTTCAGCTGAGAGATCACCCCCGAGCTGGGTTGTGTATCCACTAAGGAGGAACTAAACAGGCTCACTCACAGCCATGGTTTCACTCAAACAGTCTTGCTAAGCCAAGACATAGTTGGGTTTATCAAGCATGCAATAAGCAAGGGAGGAGGATGCTAAGCCAGTGAGCTCAACTACAGAGCTACAGGCATCTCAAATGAACTCAACAGCCATGGCAACCATACTACCTACCTCACCCAACACAAGGAAGGTCCCCTTCTCTGCTACACAGTCCCTCAGGCGTCCCTTCCCTCCAGTGCTATTCAAGGTGGGCATAGAAAGGCCCAGCTGCTAATTCCTTGAGATTCTATCCTTTACTAGGTTTATCAATCAAACCCAACCTCTGTTCAATCATTCACACTTGGATTTCTCACAAGTCTGTCACCAAATAACTCAATCCCGTCACTGGATTTCTCGGCTATAAAAACTGGGTTTTCCAATGGATTTCGGGGTATCTAATACTCTCAATTTCACCCCAAGGTTCATACCTATGGATCCCCCATTGTATTTCACTATCAATACCAAATTATGGGCGTTTATGGCACTTCAAAACGTGGGTTCTTGCAAAGTTGTGATTTTTGGTTTTTCTCACTGCTAGGCATGTGTAATGGATGAAAGCTGATGCTGGGATGTTCAACCACGGAATGGTAATGAGGAAGAACCAATTCCCATGAGGTAAAGTGACTTGTGGTACAAGGAAACAGAGCCCATACTCTGCCATACGAATTTATGGGCTGCCCATGCTCCATTGAAGCCATGGACTGATTCTTCAACAACTTTCTTACAACTGAATGAAGTGTAAGCAAGGAAAGTCAAATGGGTTCACAAGATGGCATTGGGTAGCATATGGTTCATTCCCACAACCCCCTCACCACTCCCTAGTGGATACATATGGACCCTTCTCATTAGTTGCTTCCATAGCCAGTTTTGATATTTTATTGAAATATTAATATTTATATCAATTTACAATATTCCATGGCTTAATAGCACATGGATAACAAAATATCAAATACTTGTCCATTTTAAATAAAATCCGAACATACACTAGCGAGGCCTTGGCCTTGAGCTCCACACTAGGAAAACATACATCGCATGTATACAATATTTACATTAAAAGCCAATATATATCCCAAGGGTCAAAATGGGGTATTACACCATCTCATTGGTAGTCAAAGATAGAATGAAGCGAGTGAACTAGAGCACACAAACATATTCATAATCCTAGATCTATATGCTATTACTACACTTCGGATTGTCATTCATTGTAGGCAATGACGTACTAGTACACCCAGTGTGAGCTAAGTAAATCACCATTACCATCGTGTGAGCAAAGCAACAAGTCATCACATCCTCAACACTCAAGCATTTGCGACCGGACCTCCTAATAAATGGATAATAATAGCCATGAGGATAAGGATGGCGTCATTCAGATGCATGGTCTTGTACTTTGGATCGATGTGGGGATATGAGTTGCTGCCTATCCATCCCAACCAAAAGCCATGTCCTCATAATCATTCTCCAAGTGTCACCCCATCTGAGGAAGTTTTAATTTAATGCTATTATATTAGCTATGCTATAATTACTATAATATATACTTGTACAATGCTAAGTAGGAAAGTAAAGAAAAAATATTTAAATCTATTGGTTAATGTTGCGCTGTTATGGTGAATTAATGTTGTCTAATTATGATCACAACAATTTTTTTTTGAATATTAAATAATTATTACTTTGAAACAAAAATGTAATTGAAAATGATTTATTTATTCTTTCACTAAATAAAATATGTATTTTTTGTTTGTGAGAATCTCCCTGACTTGTGGGAGTGACCTTTGGTCTAAGAAACCATGACCCAGGGGCATCTAAGCTGTCAAAATTGTTAGAAAAGCAGGATCGCAGAGCAAGAACAATAAACATAAATGCAAATATAATCACACATACACATTACAAGAGAGACACAGATATATCGTGGTTCACCCAAGATGGGCTACGTCCACACTGAAATTGCGAGTCCTTTTATTATACCGTCCAGCAAGGTGAAGGGATACAACTTGCAACACAGTCGTTGCACTTCCTCTTCACTGTCTCACAGTCCCTCTTCACGATCTCAGAGATCTTTACAATGCATAAAACCTAATACATCAATCCTAGCCGTATTACAATGTCTTTCTTATAAAGGGGAAATACAAAGGGAAAATACCACAGGTTACCCAAAACCATGGGCCCGTAAAAAAACCCCAAAAATTTCCTTCGGGAGCTTCACCCCCGGACCCCCCAGCTGGGGGTAATTACCCCCACACCCCCCCCGCTGGGGTGAGTGTACAGTCCTTTTACATATCATATAAAGCTGGGGTACAAACACGGCTGAATAATAATGTCTCTGAATTTGGAGATCAGGCTCCACAACCAACAAAAATCACCCATGGGTCGCACCCATCCTAGGCCACACCAACCTTCAACTGGTTGGATTTTGGGTGTCTCCTCCCAACTAGCTCACCCCTTAGGAGAATTGAACCCGGGTCGCCCTGTTGACGAGACCCACACCTTAACTGAATGAGCTAGTGAGAATTGACTAAATAATAATATGTTAAAGTATACAAATTCACAAGAATAAAAATCATATAAAATAATTTATTTTGTCATAGTTTTTAACTTTCTAATTTTATTTTCTTTAAAAAATTACCAACTAGAAGCATGTAAGCACTTGTATTAGTCTTAGCTCTTCATCTTGTCACCACATTCACTTCGTCACATAGTTTTTCAGACTAAAGAGGTTCTAAAGAAACTAAATGAAGCCTTTTCTTCCTTAAAGCTTTATCGAACAATTAACTCCTTCTCTAATTTAGTTAACAAAATAAGGGATGACTTCCACACTACATTGAGTTTCAATATATCATACTTTAATGGTCCTTGTATGATTGAGTAAGGCTTGTCCAATGTTATGTCTACCCATGTTGGGCTTAATACTTCTAGATTATTGGCAACTCTAATTAGTTGCATAGAAAGAAAATCTCCTTTACCGCTTTTAACATGATTGTTTTTTAATGCCAAGGAACAAGTCAAGTTTGTTTAGCCCAAAGGCTTATTATGAGCCCAAATGATCATTATAATTCTATTACGATGATGATGATTATCATCCACTGAAACCAGCTTGGTTTATTAGACCTATATAATTAAATTAATTACTTTGATTTATCAAGATGTTTTTATAATTGAATAAAATTAATATTTTATGGTTAATCCAATATCATGTCTACCCATTTTGGAATTAATATTTCTAGCTAATTGAAAACTCTAATTATGTGCATAAAAAAAGCTCCTTATTTATTTTTTTTCTCCCAAGAAAAAAAGGTGTATCAGCTTTATATATGAAAGAGATACATTTCACATAACCGCAAGGGTCTCTTGTAAATGATTTTCATCAGTTACATACAGTAATCCAGCAGAATGGTCATGCTGTGCATAATAAGTTCGTTAAACTTAACATAGTTCATGGCATCATGCCTAAAACAAAAAACATAAGACCAAAATCATATGGTCATTATGTGCATAATAAAATCATTAAACTTATCATAGTTCATGGCATCATGCCTAAAACAAAAAAACATATGACCAATATCAGAAAATGATTGGCCTCGAGCCATAATGTTGTTCAAGAACATGCATCCATGTCTGCCACATGTCGTCATCATAATCGAGCCCAATCTTTGATAACTTGTCCGCCACTTGATTCCGTTCTCGATAAATATGGCAGAAGGATATATGTGTAAAATTTGCTACCATTCTTGCAACCTCCTCATAGATAGGCAACAGTAATATGTTCCAGGGCTTCCACCTCGACTTCATCCATTGGATTATAAGAGATGAGTCGCCAAAGACCTGTAGAGTCTTAATATCCCTCTTAATGGCAACATGTAAAAGATATTTCAGAGCCATAAGCTCTGCTCGATTGTTAGTGCTGAAACTAGTGGATGCAGCGAATTTGAACCATAGAGTAGGGGAAAATTAGATAATACCGCCAGCTCCACCGCGGGAAGGAGTACCTTGGGAAGCTCCGTCAAAGAAGCCCCATGGGATAGCCCTTATGGTATCTACCTCTGTCATATTCCTAACATGCAAGGACATGTGAATAGGTGGATGGACATGGACCATACCCATACAATGATATGCAATGGTCTCCGGTGAATAAGAAACATCCAGGAAAATAACAGAATTGTGTGCCTTCCATGTGTGCCAAATGGTGATAAAAGGTAGAGCAGGGTAACAGAGAGCACAAGTCGATGTAAGCCGGTGTTGAATAGACTCTTTCAGCATGGAGCCTGACCACAAATGCTGAATACCTGAAATCTTGTAAATAGAGAACCATAGCTGTTGAACAAAAAAGCAGTTGATAAGTAGATGAGGGGTCGTTTCATTATTTGTTCTGCAGAGTGGACATCTCCCAGGTCCCTCGAAAATAAAATGCTGAATACGATCCCAAACTGGGATATGGTCTTGAATGGCTGCCCAAAAAAATAATAATAATAATATTCAGAGGACAGTTAACATCCCAGAAAACATCATGCCACCAACTTTTAACCAGATCCGGATAGTTTAAACAAAGAATAACAATGTATCCGATGTTGGGGGAGTATGTCCCACCATTAGGATTAAGAGACCAGAGCAGAACATGCGAAGTCTCTAAGATACGAATGTAACTATTCTTTAATGAAGAAATATAAAAATCCCATGTTACTTGGTCCTCATCCTGGAAATGAAAGAAATCGGTCGGCAGCCAACCTTGCTGGTGAATGTTGGTGTTGATCGGATCCGCTATCTGAGCCAAAAAAATAAAACTCATACGTTGGAGCATCTCGATCATATGGCTCGGAAGACGGAAGAAATCCTTGCACCCAATCCATGGGTCGTTTCCAATGCGTAACCTCTTGCCATCTCCAACCTTCCATTGAAGGCCCGCAACTATAACTCCAAAGGTAGAGAGGGTGTCCTTCCACATCATGGATGGAGAACGGGTACACAAACCCCCAGACTTGAACCAATCCTCAACAGACAAAGGATGGATATATTTGTGAATAATGATCTTGGTCCAAAGGTTACTAACATAAATCAAACTCCATAGATTTTTGGCCACTAAGGCCTGACCGAAGAGCCCAAGCCTTTTGATACCCAATCCACCCCATGCTTTGGGCAAAGAAACCTTATAGCATGCAATCCAATGGAAGGATTGGTTATTTTCTCCCTTCCACAGAAAGTTGCTATAGATTTTACGGATTAAGTTGAGCATGCTCATCACAACATTTTTTTAAGGAACAATTCAACTAACTAAAATTATTATTATTATGAAGACTTATTATTAAGGTAAAGACTATAAACAAGCCAAAAGTTAATAAACCCAGCAAAGTATTTCATTTCTTCCGGCAAAATATTTCATTTCTTCTTTGAAACTTTTGGATGGAAAGTAGATTAACTATCACCCAACCATATTGAAACTTATAATCTCTTTGTTACGAGCATACCTTTTAAAAATGTTTTAATAAATTGAAACCTATAGTCTCTCAATTAACAACGTACTTTTGAATTTTTTTTAATAAATTATAATAATTTTAAAATTACTCTTCTCATACATTTTACTTCAAAATTTATAAAATAAAATAAAAGAATTGAAATCATAAGTTTTAATGTATTTTTATCTAAATTCATTTTCCACAAAAAGAAAGGAGTTGTTAACTAAAATTTATATCATACTTAAACCATATTTAAAACTACTTGAACTAATCTCGATATGTTTCTATTTTTAAGAAGATGGAGCTCTATGATAAAACTACTTAAACCATATTTAAAACTACTTGAACTAATCTAGAGATTTAGAAATTCCCTTTGTTTCTATTTTTAAGAAGATAGAGCTCTATGATAGAAAATTCTAAAAAAAAGGAATGCGTCCAATTACGCCACGTTTTGGGTCATTTAGCAAGAAATCTAATTTAAATTTAAAAAAAAATTGAATTATCCACTAAGAGTTAGAAAATTCGTCCCGTAGTTAGATAATTCGAATAAAAATTGTTTATCTAAAAAATTGTGTAATTATTACAACCACAACAACTTTTTTTTTTTTTTTTCCTTGGAAAAAGTCGTAATTTTATTTGATTAGAGAACAAAATTACATTCTGCACATGTAATAGAATCTTAGAGATCCCTACATTGTCAGCATATACTGTCCATAAGGCCAATCAGTCCACAGAATGACTGTCTATTGTCCCTTACATTATTACAAATCTGAAAGTAGTCACTCAGCAGCTGAGTTATTACATCTCACTACAGTCCACACTGTTTGTATCCAATCAGCATTACAGCCAATAAGCCGCAGATCGCTCTCAAAAACTCTGATACTCAGCAGAAAACTGAGTTATTTTCTCGCTACAGTCACACTGTCTGTATCCAATATAATACAGAAATATTCTCACAAAAGAAAAGTTTATACAACATAAACTCGCTCTCACAAAAGAAACTCTTACAAACAGAAATAAATCTGTCCATAATCGATACAATCCAAACTGATGTCTGTCCAAAATGTATCCACTACAGCTCGAACATTTTAAACTGTCCACAATCATTGTCTCATATATATTTATCCAATCCGCAGGCATTTAACTTCTGTCAATACAGCATAACATATATTCTGTCTCAGAAAAGTATCCCATCAGCAGTTGTTTTCTGTCAAAGGTTGGTCTAATTCTCCGTAAGGTCCACAGTTTCCCCAAAGAAAGGCCTGTGGGTATAGCTGTAGATGCCTTCTGATGAATGAATCGTGATCCTCCATGTGCCAAATATCAAAGATTGAGCTTCTTTAGATAGCTGGTCAGCCGTCCCATTTCGCTCCCTGTAGACATGGGTGAATGTAATGCAGTTAAAAGCCTGTTTTAACCGTAATATCTCCTCCAATATTGGTAAGAGTATCATCACATGACATTGTGTGCGCTCCATGGCCCATTCGATAACAATTAGAGAGTCTCCAAAAATCTGGAGTGTAAGACATCCTTGTTCAAGTGCAAAAAGCATCAGTAGCTTAAGGGACATAAGTTCGGCATAGTTATTTGTACCACTCCCCAAACCAGCCATTATATGAAAATAATGGGACTCTGATTTGTGTAGAACACCACCTCCACCACACACTGATTGTTGGTTAATAGATGAGCCATCAAAATAAGCCCACGGCATGGATTTATCTATGAATTCCATGATCACAGGTCTAATGCTAATCGCTTTTATGGATGACTTGAAGTGTAGTAAAACAGCCACCGCTTGTGCCACAATCTGCTCCAGAGGGACCCTACAATCCTGAAATATGATCTTGTTTCGAGTGATCCAAATGCCCCAGGCGAGAATACATGGGACAGCCCGAAAAGTGGGATGTTTGAGAGATGTCCACCACTGTTGAAAGGCGTCGGGAAAGTCCACTCCCCACCAACTCACATTGAGCGCCAGATGTTTGCAGGTGGCAGCCCATACAGCTTGTGTGAACCTACAGTGAACAAATATATGTGAATTTGACTCTTCTGCTTCCCTACATAGAGGACAGAACCCCGGCCCCTGAGTGAATCTCTTCTACAGAATGTCCCATGTCGGTGCCTTATTTTCCAATATAGCCCAAGAGAGTAGTTTAGCTTTCCCCGGGCACTTTAGTGTCCACAGGTGTTTCCACCACCACACCAAATCCCTGTGATGTATATTCACATTCAGCTGAATATAGCCATGTTTAGGAGTGTATTTACCAGATGGATGGTGTTCCCAGATTAATTCATCAATCCGATTTGTGAGGCGAATATTAGTGTATCTTAAAATCCGAATATAATTCTCCCAAGCACCAAGCAAGTCATCCGGAATCTCAAGTTGCTGTGCAGAGATCCACCCCTGTTGCCATAGAGTGGATGATCCCGGTTGTTCAATATCAGCCAGAAAGTGACAGCCTCGGGCTGCCAGAAAATTCCTTAAAGCCTCCGGTAGGACATGTCCACCGCTACAGCCTACCCAAGGATCCAGTCCAATTCGAGTGTATCTCCCATTGCCGATTCTCCAAACTAAGCCAGACCCTATCAGATGAAAATGTTGCACCACCGCTTTCCATACCAAAGAGCAATTTGCCCGCGTCTTATTGCCCTGCCGAATCCATTCGAGAAGAGTTAATGGAGCAATATATTTATGGTACACCATTCTAGTCCAGAGGCTCTGAGTTTGTATAATTCTCCATGCCACCTTAGCCCCCAAGGCTTTAGCAAAAAGGAAAATATTCTTTAGGCCCCATCCTCCCAGTGCTTTGGGAACCGCGATCTTATCCCATCTGACCCATACCAAAGCACGGTTATCACCCTTACCCTTCCATAGAAAGGCAAAACACAACCTCCGGATCAGCTCCAAGACTCCTTTGGGAATCCAAGCGAGTGACATCCAATACACAGGAATCGCTTCCAACACTGATTTAACCAAAACCAGCCTCCCTGCCCTCGATAGCCATTTGTGACTCCATCCACGCAGTCTCAGTTCTAGTTTAGCAATGAGCCAGTGCCAGTCAGCTTTCAAATATGCATTCGGTTTTAAGTGAAAGCCCAGGTACTTTAAACCCGCCTCAAAATCAAAAGTCCTGTAGGGTAGTCGTAAAGCCAATCTGTGAATCTCCAGCTCAGTTAGATGAGAGCACGAGATCGTTGATTTTTCATTGTTAACTAACATACCCGCTGCCTCTTGTAGCAAATTGAGACCTTCAGCGACCTTATCGATATCCTGTCTCGATCCATCACAAAAAATCAGAATGTCATCAACGAAAAGGAGATGAGTAATATACAGCACCTGTGAGATGGAAATGCCACGAAAAGAACCTTCAGCTTTGGCTTTTAAAATAAAACGACTGAGTCCTTCAGCTACAAGGAGAAATAAAAGCGGTGACAGTGGGCATCCTTGTCGTAGGCCCCTGCCAGCGTGAAAGAATGGACTCGCTGAACCATTTATCAGAACAGCAAAGCTCACTGTGGAGATGCAGGCCATAATCCATCGTATAAATTCATATCAGAAGCCCAGGTGTGTTAGAAGTAATCGGATATAGAGCCAGCTAACCCGATCAAATGCTTTGGAGAGATCAATTTTGATCACAACGCCCTTCTGCTTCTGCACCTTCATAGTGTGTATTCCTTCCTGTGCAACTCCAATGGCCTCATGTATATGCCGGCCTTCCAAGAACCCAAACTGTTCACTGGAGATATGCTGAGACAGGATAATCTTGAGTCTCCTCGCCATAACCTTTGAAATAATCTTATAGATGCAGTTGCAGAGAGAAATAGGTCTGAATGCAACAAAGCTTTCAGGCTTGTCCGTTTTGGGTATGAGAGCTAAAAAGGTCGAATTGAAGGGTCCATGTATAAATCCAGCCTTTCTGGATTCTTCCACCACATCCAAAAGTTCTTCCCCAAACAATTCATAGAAACCCAGGAAGAATTCAATAGGCCACCCATCGGGCCCCGGGCTCTTATCTTTCTGGAAGGAGTGCATAACCTGCGAAAGCTCATCCGGCAACACCTCTGCCATCAACATAATGTTCTCCTCTTCTCCCACAAAACGAGGGAAGAGCTGAGCCATTCGTATGACCTCAGCAATAGAGGCCCCAGGTTGTGCAGTGACCAAATCTCCAAAGTGTCTTACTCCCATATCAGCCAAACCATCAAAGCTGGAGATCAGTTCCCCTTCAGGAGAGGATAGTTCCCAGATAGAGTTTGTATCTTTTCTCCCCTTTGCATAGGCTTGAAAAAATTTTGTGTTCTCATCCCCACACTGTAGCCAGAGCGCCCTGCTCTTCATTCTCCACATCTCTTCTCTATCAGACAGAATTACATTTCTGTAGCATTCCCAATTCAACAGCTCACCTTTCTGCACTTCATCCAGATAACCCAAGCCCCTGCAGTGTAGTAGTCTATCGATATTTATCTCAGCCTCCCTCAACTTTTGTTCATCCTTTCCTCGTTTTTCAGAGGCCCAGAGAATGGTGACCTCTTTAATTCGCTTGAGATTGTGTTGAAAGTGTTCCCCAGCATGCCGCAGAGACTCCGGAGTTCGATGAACCCACTGATCCTGTATTAATTTGAGAAAATCCTCATCCTTCAACCAGCTAGGATTGAATTTGAATGGGCTGGGGGGTTTTTCTCTACCTCCTCGTAATTCCAGCAGTATTGGGAAGTGGTCTGAAACCCCCCCTGTCCCAACCCATTGCTTGACCACATCAACTCCCAAAGCCAACACATCAGTTACCAGAAACCTATCCAGCCTCTTAGCCACCCGTTGATCCCCTGTTCTCTTATTCCTCCATGTAGGGGTTATCCTGGTAGGTTGTATGTCAAGGAGGTCCAGCCTTGCAAAGGCTTGTATGAAATAATCTGCAAGTGGATCCGAAGCATCCCGAGGCCCCCAAACTTCAGAAGTCCCCAGTGAAAGGTTGAGATCCCCACCCAGTATCACATCCCTTCCAGCAAAGATGTCCATACTAAACAAAGAGTCCCAGAATCCAACCCGGTTGAGATAGGGCCCATAAATATTGAGAACTGTGATCCTCCTCCCCAACGATGCATCCCAAACTTCAATCCAATACCAGAGGGAATGCCCCAAGAGCAGTCAATTCTGCAGCTATTCATCTTCCACCCTGTGGCCAGCCCTCCAGAGCGTCCACGAGCATCCACACCAACAAACTTCCAACCAGGTAGCAATAGTTCCAGTTCCCTAACAACCTCCTCACTGCCACCCAAAGTTTCTTGTAACAGTAGGACATCCGGTTGATTTAAATCCACCAACCTCCGAAGTGACGATTTTTTAATGGGACTCGCCAACCCACGACAGTTGAAAGACAATAATTTCATATGAAACCCCCTTCCTGGGTTTTCGCTGCTCTAAGTGCCCATTCGATAGAGGATTGTGTACCCATGACCAGATCAACTTTTGCCCGCTCTTGAGCTATGGACAAATGAGATTTTCGGCCCCGCCCTTTCCCCCCAACACTACCAGCCATTTCAGCAAGTCCCTTACCCCCTGAGCCATCAGCAGTGATCATCCTGTTACGGAGAGCATATCGGATACTACGTCCAGTGCTGGGGGAGTGTTTAGTAGAAACAATGGACGGTGTGTATACACTATCCAGAACAGTACAATGAGCAGATCGAACCGGAGAAGATGTCCCAAGACAATCCTCCCCCAAAACAATAGGGTCATTAATTAAAGGAACAGCAGAGGTTAAAGGAAACAAACCCAAGTTGTTCGAAGATGAGCCCCGGCGGATAGTTAACTTCTCCTGGAGCTTTCTGGATGCTGCCCGCGTCAATGGTGTCGTGGTACCCATATTTTCCCCTGCTACAGCGGTTTCCATGTTCCCAGGAACATCCAACCCCTTATCTGCTGAAAGTTCCTTGGATCCCTGCTGCCCACTCAGTACATCGGGTACCACCGGAAATTCTGCCCGATTTCCAGATGGAGGCTCGATAGTTTCATCTCCCATTGCCGATGTGTGCACCACCTTTTCAGTACAATCAGCAGCTGCTGCCATAACCTTTGGTCTGCCCCTAAATGAAAGTGGGCAACAGGAAACCAAGTGTCCAAATGTGTGACAGCGGTGGCACCTAAACGGTACGCCCACATAGTCCAGTATTTGAACGAATGCCCCATCCTTCGTTTGTACATTGATCTCAGCTGTTAATCCCAATCGAAGATCGATGTTAACCAGAATCTTTGCCACTGTGTAAATGCCTGTTTCAATATGGGAATAATCAGAGCATACATAGTCTCCAAGGTAGTTCCCAATCGCTGCAAACCGTGTTTCATTCCAAAGGTGCATGGGAAACCCCGGCAGCTTCACCCATAACGGTTCTTTGTCAATTTTCTCCTGTTTGGAATCGAAGAAAGGAGACCAACGTTTCAGGATTATAGGTACACCCAACATTGACCAATGTCGGCGTAAGACAGCATCAACCTCCCCAATATTCGAAAGGATGAAGGAGAACCATCCTTTCGTTAAAACCCGAACAATAGGTGCAGTAGCCACGATATCTTTCCACTGCTCGGCTGCCCATCTCTGGAGAGAACCTTGTCCAAGTATTTTACCACGGACATGGCCAACCATTGCAATTTTTGAGAAATCTTCAGCCTCCTCAATCGATACATCCACGCCCAGCACTAGCTTATCCTTCCGCTTCCGTTCCTTGACCTTCTTAGCAGTGTTTTTGTGTAATTCTGCCTTCGTAGCAATCCCTGCACGAGGAGCTGGTATGGAGGCATCTCCACCCCCAGTAACTCCCGCTAGGTGTCCACTGGAAGAGGAACCCAATCCTCCCCTACCCTGTCCCCTGTCAACGGAATCACCAGATTCCACAGACCGAGCCAAATTCCCATCTGATGTCACACCACCACCCAGATCCTTCCTCCGTCTGCCACTTCTAGTCAAAGTGTCAATCCCCTCCCCACATGAGGTATCCGAGCAGGTTGGGAAGTTTGTGAAATTCCCCAATCGTGGTTGTAGTGTCCGTCCTAACAGGTCCGCCAAGTCTGGCCGTTCATCCACAGGCCCAGGAAAGAACCCTGTCCCCCTGCCAGGCAAGGGTGATCCCGATGATGCCCTCGACCCAGAAGCCACTGCAGCGAATGTTCCAAGGTCGAAAATCCCTCTGGCACATTCTCCATCCGAGGTGTAGTCCACCTCCTGCTCAAAACTGCTTGCCATTACACCCCAGCTCAACAGGACAGACAGTAAAGAGTCTCCTGAGCCCTATCCCCCACCCAATCAGCACCGAATCGGCCTCAGCAAGGTTCAAATCCCACAGCTATCCCCGTCAGTATTCCAACCAGCTCCAAATCAGTCAATGCTCAGCAATGCCAGCGAAAGTATGCCCAGGTCTTCAGATCAGCACGTTCTCCACACCCATTTCCTGTAAATCGATCAGCTACCAATCTTGGAGCTCGCCTTTCATCAGTCCAGTGTCTGAAGGGGATTGGCTGGCCTACACAATATCTTGGCACTAGTTCTCTGCCTGATACCAGCGCCCGCAGGATCCCTCCAACTGCAAGCCAAGAGTACTCCGTCGATTCGTATAGGAGCCCATTTCACATCCTCACACCTTCTGTCTTTCACCCAACGTACTCCTTCGATTCGAGTTCTTGGAGCCAAAAAAGTTCTCAACCACAACAACTTACTTTAATAGTAAGTAGTTTTTATTGTAGTGTGAGATAAATGGAAATTTCCAATGTTGCGAGAGAAATTTGAGATTTTAAACAAATTTAATATTTGGCCCTTTTTCTAATTAATCTAACACTAACACTAAAACTTTTCTAGTAGTAGGTGGACTATTAGATTTTGAAACTTCATTATTTATATGAACTAAATTTTATTTCATAGTTGTTTCCATGTGATTGAGTTTGTTGAATAGTTTTCAACTACTTTGCAAAGGGGAAGGAGACATTAATTTATCATTTTGTTAGAGGAATGAAGATATAGAGGACTAACATTTTATTTATTTACTCTTAAGCTCAATACCAACTTCCTAACTTTTTATATCCTTTTAATTTCACACACCATAATGTTATTACCAACTTCCTAACTTTTTATATCCTCATAATTTCACACACCATAATGTTTTTTTTTTACAACAACGAATTACAAGCTTTATATTAAAAAAGACGATCTTACAAAAAGGATGGGAAGACTGTACCCAAAAGAGGAGGGCTGTCAAGACAAGCACCTCACAAAGCAATCTTTGCATTTCATACTTAACACATATTCTTCGACAACATAGAATTCTAACAAACTACCCTAGAAGAAGACTACATAAGTAATACATAATAAAAGAAGTTACAAAGATTCAAAAAGGAGATCCTGAAACATACACGAAGTCGAGCAGGAAGAGAGAGTTTCAATTGACATCAAGGTGGCGAAACCTTATCCTTGCTACCACCTGCAGCACCCGTATTTTCTTCTTCCATGCCAAGAAGGGCAAAGGGGCTATTCTGATTGCTGGTCCTGATGCAAATTAGAGGAAATTTCAATTTAAAATGGGCCTTCCAAAAATAATACAAATTCCATGTCATCATGTATTAGCCAATCAAAATGCTTTAAAATTCAAAAAAAGAGCACCTAAAAAAATTGGAGGGAAAAATTAAAAACTACTTTTTTGGATCGAATTTTCAACTTATCTCCTTGTAGGTTTACTCAAATTTCAAGCGGAAGGACTCATTGGATGCATAATTAAATTATGCATCCAATGAGTACCCATGTTGCATACTTTTAACAACATCCGCATCGTGAAAAATAAAAAAATACATGTTTTCATTCACTAGAAACACGTTTTTTAATGTATTTTCAATTTTTCATGGTGTGGATGTTGTTAAAAGTATGCAACATGGGTACTCGTTGGATGCATAATTTAATTATGCATCCAACAAGTCCTCCCGCTTGAAATTTGAGTAAACCTACAAGGAGATAAGTTGAAAATACGATCCAAAAAAATAATTTTTTTACTCTCTCTCTAATTATTTTATTATTTTCCTTAGGAGGCCCATTTTTTACCCAAATTTCCTTTAATCGGTCGACCTTGGCTTCAACTATTCTTAGGCAGATGTGAAGGGATTCAATTTTTCCAGGCAACCCTTCGAAATATTCTTTCATTTTGCTACTATTGCTCGTAACCTCCGAGTTCGAAATCTGGACAAAGGTGGAGAGATACGAAATGGCTTTCTTAGGTCACTATTTTCTCCTCTGAGCCAGCGAACCTGGGACTCTAAATCCTGCACATGTGAGAGCACTTCGGAGGAAGGATTGTTGGGCCCACGAGGGGAATCCAGATTAACTATGCCACCATTGTCCCCAACAATGTTTGCCGCTGCCTGGATCACTAGAGCTATCGCTAACATGGTGCACAGAACCACCTTTATTCTGGCATAAACCCACGTCGAGAGGCCGCCAATTCCATCCACTGTCTTGCTCATGACCACAGTGGAAATTCTTCGCAGAGCCCCTGTTGCTCTGCCCCTGCCCAACGTCCATTAGAGACCAGCTCCTGTCGCCAGCTATCTCGTCATTTTTGGATTTCCCACGACAAGCTTGTTTCTCCTGACCACCACGGGAGACTTGAAGCTCAGTGCCTCCATTACCCTGACCCTGGACCACATCAAGAGCTGAGAGATACCATTTCATGCCGACTCCTCTCGAGTTAACCTGAATATGCTTTCTGCAGCGCAGGGAGACACAGACCTGCATTACCACCCTCCATGCTTAACCAAATAAAAATGACCCAATAGACAACGCAAGGAAGAATGAGCTTGATGCCCGAACCGTCACCATGTTCCACATTATATGCACTGAAATCCTTGTCGACTGCACGCATTGAAGTCCCGCATGCGATATAGGTGGAGTCAGGCTGGATATGCCGCCAAAAGAGCCTTGAGGACGAGTGAGGAGAATGAGAGGATCCCAAGGAGATTTTGTAATTGACCAAATTCATGAACAAGGCTAGACCAAAGTTTATATTAGCAATTAGAAAATGAAAATAAAATGAACAAGTGGGGATGCTAAGGAACCCAAACATTTGCAAAATGTTGTCCATTTCTAACAGCAAGACCACAGTCCAAACCAGCACCAATATTAGCCATGGCATCGGCTTGTTGATTGTTGATCCTTAAAATGTGAAGAAAGGAGATTGAGATAAGGTCCTTGATTGAGTGTATGAAGTGATAATGAAACTTAGAGGCAGGTTTGCGACGATTTTTGGCTAAGGCCCTAGCTTCCTTGATAACCAGTAAGGAATCGCCGATGGCCACAAAATCCTTTACATTATTTTCCTTTGCGATGTCAATACCTTTCATCAAGGTGAGCCACTCCGCGTCATTGTTCGTCCTCCTTCCAATTCCCCAAGCGAAATATGTCACTTTTTTTTCCATCGGAGTCCAGAAGGACTCCCCCCGCACTTGCCAACCCAGAATTTCACACATCATAATGTTACCAACTTCCTAACTTGTTATATCCTCATAATTTCACACACCATAATGTTATTATTTTAATACTTGTCATTTTTATCATCAAAATGATTATAATCATCACTAAAAGAATTCTATAACAATCAAAATTATTTTTTCCAACTCAAAACTACAAGGAATATGTCTATATACTTCTTGAGTCCTTTCCCCAAATATTATGCTAACTTCATTCCATTAAAATTTAGTTATGATTTTTTAATCATTTTCATGGTTGCACTTTATCGAACCAACTTGCAATTCATTTTCCTTCATATGTTTTTAGAATACACCTTAGTTAGGGTCATAGTTTTTAAGGGATATAGAAAATAATAATTGAAATAATTTATCTAGTTTATAATATCTTAGTTTTGATTGTTTGGATGCTTCTTATTGAACTGTAAATAAATGTTTATAATGAACTTATATAGATGATTTTATGTGTAATTGATGTAAATATCTTGTATGTATTTATAGTATGGATCTCAAGGCCAAGGCCTAGCTAATGAATGTGTAGGAATGTATTTTTGATAAATATGTTTTCTATGTACCATGATGTAGACTTGACATGGTATTCTTAAGAAATGTAAACATTATTTTGAAAATTAATATAAAGGTCGAAGGCTAGTTGTCGAAGAGCATGAGAGGGGCTATGAATCCACTAAAGAGGAAGAGAAAAGGGGTAGGGGGTTGAAAAAATTCCTAAGTCTCCTAATATTCATCTTTTCACCATGTCCCTTAAAAAATACCCCAACCACCAATCAATCAATGGAAGTGGTGGTTGGTGGGGAAGTCCACCTTCCATAGTTATGAGAGGATGGGGGTTAAGTAAAAGTATGGAAGAGTGTAGTAGATTACATCCCCATAGGTGACCAAACCACAAGGGAATTCAAACCATCTATTTTTCAGGCACTCTCTTGATGTAGTTTGAATTGATTTTTCTTATTAGATTATTATTCTATTCTATTCAAGGGGTCCATTAAGCAATTTGATTCTTTGTGTTCTCGAGTTAGAGATGATAATTCAAATCTATTAGTGATAAAAGGAATTGAAGAAAAGAAGGTGGTGAATCTGGGAAGATATATGGAAGGTTGAAAAGGAGCATAGGGGTTAGGCTAGTAGGAAATCAACCACATTTTCCTAGATATTGTTCCTCACTAAGTGCCTAAGAGACAAGATATGGCATTGTTGTGTTGAGCCTGAAGGAAGACAATAGATTGAACTTCTTCTACACATGCTAAAGAGCAATGGAGGTAGGAATATTTCTAAGGGACCATTGAGAAAATAAGGGAAATATATTTCATTTGTTGTATGGGGAAATAAAGGGAGTTTAGAGAATTCTATGGTAAATAGTATCGCTAATCTTGAGAGCAATGGGGTTGTGAGTCACTTGAGTGTCCATAACATGTTTTCCTTTACCTTGGAGACCACATAGTCTGACTTAAGGGTGGAATCCACATAGGATTGCTTGCACTTGGGTGGAGAATTGCTCACTAAAAACCAGTTTCCTTCATCCATCTTGTTCAAAAGATAAGTCTTCCATCTTTCTGTTTGAATTCATGTTTATAATTCTATTGTTGAATTGAATTTTGATTATGAATAAATTGGTATGGAATTCAAGGTTAGAATGTATGATGTTGCCATGCATAGGGGTGAATTGATGAATATGTGTTCCACTTTTTAGTGAATTGTGGTGATGAAAAGTTGACAGTTTACATATATTTTAAATTGAAGCCCTCAAAACTCATATATGCCTTGTGAGTTTTGATGTGTAGTTAAAAAACCATTTGTAAGGAATTGTGTTGTGTTTCTAACAATATTTAATCAAATGTTTGTCCTTGTAAGTTTCAAGAAAAGGTAACAAGTGTCTTTTCTTCCCAACACCTAATTTAGTGTTCAATGCATAACTTAAAAAATAATATACAAGCATTATCTACAAAGAGTATAGTAGTGCTTATTTATTTATTTATTTACAGAAAATTATTATTATTATTACTACTATTATTATTATTTGAAGTTGAAAAATTAATAGTTGAATTGCATTTTATGAATCTTTGTGTTCCCAACAAATTCTATCTTGTTTATGTAAAGTGAAAAATAAAAAATACCCTCTTCAAGAGGAAACGTGCACAAAGTGCACATTTTTTTTATAATTTTTTTATTGTGTAGATTTTATGCAACTAATTTTTCTTTGACTGTCATCATAACTATGGAAAAAAATTAAGTACAAGTTTCATAAGAAAATAAATGAAAAATATGGTGGGCAATCAAAAGTATGAAAATTACACGCCATTAGATAAAAAAATTCAATGATGAATCCACTGACATCAACTCCACCACCTTGCATGATAGAAATGAAGGGATTTCACCTCCTGGAAGTTGCATTTGTAGAAAATCTTGTAGAAAGGGGCCGCACTTTCTCATTTTTAAACCCTCAACCAATCTTTCTCCCTCGAACGAGGGTTATTTTAAAGCTCAATTAAGTGCTTAAGTGAAATTTGCAAAATACATCGATTGTGGGTTTACCAAACCCTCAATTGAGGTCTTGTCGAGTTAAAATAAATTGTTGGATTGAGGAAATACCTCTATCAAGGTTTTGCACCAAAAATGTATAAAGCAAATCTCAATAAAGGAAATACCTCGATAAAGGTATTGTTATAATTTTAAAAAAGAAATAAGTTAACAAATTTTCACATTAAATAAAATAATAAAAAGACCTTTGCATGAGCCCGCTATTAACTCACCTGATTATTTTGTCATTGTAGAAAAAACAAAAAAGGAAAAACTATGTTAATCTAATATTAATGCACATTTTAATTAGCAATCAATATGGGGAATTTGAGAAACCACAAAAGGAAATATGATGTGCAATGTGTTGATGAAGATGAAGTGCAGATAAGGCTAGAGAGAGGATGCAATAAAGTTGAGTAGAATTAAGACAATGCTAGTAAGAAAATGTAGGTCAACCCATTTATGAACCTTTGATGCATCTAACTAGAGAGTCTCGAGGCATCCAACTGAGGGAAATATTAGTAATTTTTATCCACATTATGCTAATGCATATTATACTCTGGTTTATCATTTATTTTAGGTTTTATATGTAACGCATGTGCACACAAAATTGATGAATTATACAGGGATAGGATCTCTTCAACCAAAGAAAGACCTTGTCACCTCTCAAGTTTCAAGACTAACTCAGATTTGCAGTGGTTTTGAAAAGGGTAGAAACTTTTTAGAAAATTTGGATGCAAACATAAGAGAGTAATTTGTGTACTCAACCCCTAATTGAATAGTTAGAGAGCATGTCAATAACATAATTTATTTATTTTTTACCATAATTTAGTCATTACACAAGCTCAAATTATACATGGATTGATAAAAATACAAAAAATTAAAATCGACAACAAAGCTATTGGGTTTTCAAGATGCTAAACACACAAAGGCACATGAAAATGCATTAGAAAATATATCAAAAGAATTCTATCCATTTGGAAAATCAAGAGAAATTGATACCGAGACGCTTGCAAGGTAATTACAACTATTGTTGTGGCACCAGGGACTTCAAGAAGTTGAATGGTGACAATGATGTCAAAAATGCTCCATGTTTTAAGAAAAAACATTGCAAATGAATACTAAGTTCAAGGCCTATATAAATGAAAATGATAAAGATGCTTGTTGGGCTCCTATTTGTAGGAAACCTATTGAGATAAGGTTCCAAAAGGCATTAAAGAGAAAGTATTAAAGTTTTGGGAAACCTATTCTCATGCTATACTATATCAATAGCATTTTTTGTGGTGGCGTTTGTTATGGAAAAAATTGCACAAGTGCACTCTTCATCTAAAAATTTCTTCTCATTTTTAGATGGGTTCAACAGGTATAATCAAATCCAAATCCACCTAGAGGGACCAAGACAATACTCACCTACCCCTAGGGTACATTTGCATGTATCGAGCTCTTCCATTTGGACTATGCAATGGCAATGCAACTTTTTGTTAGGATATTTAGACACTTATGAGTTAGTTAATATCAACTTGTTATAATATATCCGTTAGGAAAAGTGTGTTTCTTTAGTATGCATTAGTATGCATTTGTAAATATCTAATCCGATTGTCACAATATGTTCTAGACATAGAGTGATCTGACGGTTCAACTTCTCTTAGATCATAACTACCTTTGATATGTGGCTTAACACCCGAGTGGTCCATGATATATATTTAAATGATCATGGAGGGTGACTTGGTAGTTGATTGATTATGAGAAGCTCATTTGTAACTTTCTTTATTTTGCATAATAAACTACCCGAAGTAGCTATTTGGCTAGGGTCATGGAGTGTTTCCCTTTCGAGGGTTTAAACCATGTGAAAACATCGATGTGTTGATCTATGATCTGTTTGTGTGACCGGATGCTCTAGGTGTTCGGTGTTTTGGAATTATCCCATGTAGTTGAACATGGTATCAGAGCCTTTCTGAAGAGCCACTTCCGTTGGTGATCTAGATTTTGAACTTGTGTTACCGAAGCTGTGAAAGGGTTTTGGGTTCTAAAATTTATGTGCATTTTTGGGTTCTAAGATTTTTTTTTTCTTCTTTTTCTGGTTGTTTCCTTCTCTTTCTGTGTATGTTCTTTTCCCTGCACCTTGTGCGATCTTGGAAAATCAGAAACAAATGAAAAAGGGTTTTCTTTACTGCGTATGATCTTTTCCGTGCACTTCGCGTGACCACGACAGATCCGAAACAGTAAGAAAACATATACAATCCGAGAAATGATAAATAATTATAGATGCACATTAAAACTACTACATTAGGGAGTCAAAGAGTGGTCCTACAAGAAAATTATATACCCTTTCTGATATAAGAGAGGAGAGGTAGCATGTCCTCTTTCGTTCTAAATTGAAGAACATCACCTCCCAAATATGGCATTACTGATTGAGATCTATATAGACAAACCAAATTTAAAAGTGGAAACTTCACCCAAGTGGAATGGAATATTCACCTCACGAAACTTTCCACAACAACATTGTTTTCATAAGAAAAGATGCATGTCAATTTTATCACGTCTCTAAACATAGATACAGAGGTGGAACCTCGGGAGGAAGATGAAAAAGAGAACCATGGGTTTTACATGTAAATATTGATGGGATAAGGGCATACACCAGTAAAACCTCCATGAAAAATATTGTCAGTAAATGGGGATTACCAATGTATTCCCAATGGCTTTAGCCAATAATAATTACCTTAGGGCTTGACCCTTGGGTAGTGGGGGATTCCCACTATAAGCTGTCTGGGATCCTTTTTTATTTTTTTAGGAACAAGGGATTGCACTTTTTAACTCAAGTAAAAATCCTTACACATGTTATTCATACTTGGATGGAAGTAGAGGATTTGGATTTGCAGGGGCCTTGGGAAGCGGAGTGGAACTCTTTTACTCATGGTCTAAAGTAATGTGGAGTCTTGCTTTCCAATGAGGATGACACCTTCACCTGGTCTTGGAATGCAATCAATGGCAAGGTGACTGCTAAGTCTTCTTATGAGGTTATTATCTCCAAAAAATACTTTATGGATAACAATTGGTGGCATGTGCATATCCGGAAGTGGAACTATCCACTTGTTGGTCTATTGTTTTTTCACAAAGCAAGAGTGAAGGGAGCTAAAGGCTTCCTTCTATTTTTATGGGCAATGGTAATTTGTTTCTTATGCTCAAAGCTATATGAATTGATTGGAATCATCAAATAATTTTTTCAAAGAGTTTCCTATTTTGATATGTTGGAAATTATGGTTGCACGAGAATTTGATCTTATTTCAGGATCATTCTCATAATGTTTATTTAGTTGTGTTGACAATGTTGGGTGATTTTAAGGAAATGTCTACATGAAAGAAATTAAAAAAATCCAAAGATGGTGAAGCCCCTTGATGTGAACATGAGTTGTCCTCCATGCTTCTTTGATGGATATTGTCAAGGGCTTGAAGGAAACTATGGATATGGGATGCACCTCGTGTCCTCGGTAAGTCATTTTATAAATTGAAACTAGGAGAAGGAAGTGGATACACCACCAGAACTGAGGTCATAGTTCTATGGGGGATTCTATTTTATGCTCATTACAAGGGATTACTCAGTTGATAGTCTATGGGGACTCAAAGATTATTATTGACCAGGGTAATGGTGTAATAAGGCTTAATGTGCTTCTTTGGATTGGTGTCAAAGTAGAATTAGATCACTCGAGGAAGGCTTCTCTGATTTAGATTTTCTCATGTCTATAAGGAATACAATGGTCTAGCATATGGTTTATCCAAAGATGCTCTTTTAGTCCAAGAAGGTGTTCTGGTATTTGATGAATGGAAGGATGGTAGGTTGATATCCAGGGTCTCTCACTCTGTCTTTTGATGATATTTTTCCATTACTACTTTTTCATGTTTTCAACAGTCGTTTATGTATTTTCCTTTTGGACAGGACTCTTGTGTTTCCTTTCTAGGGATCATGCTCTATCTAGTTTATGAGCGAGATTTTGTATTCGTAAATGTTTAGATCAATTAGTTTTGTTGGTAAACTGCCTGGTTGATTTTGTCTTCTGAGCCTACAAATTTTGGATCTCCGTGATTTGTGGACCTTGTTTTGTATATATTATACCTTGATTATATAAGTAATAGCAGGTATATATGATTTTGTGAAAGAAAAGAAAAATAAATATTGTATAATGTTTTTAATAAAAAATAAATAATTGGAATATATTTTAATGATTAATTTTTTTGTTTTTGTTTTTAGTTTTTAATTTTTCCAAAATTTGTTTTAGTTTCACACTTTTAATGTGTTTTTCTTGTTTTTTTTTCAAAGTTGCTTTTTTCAATTTTATTTATTTATTTTATATTTTATCTGTTTTTTTTGTTTGTGTTTGTTTTTAAAAACTTCATCTTTTTTTTTTTTTGTTAATTTTGTCTTTTGTTTCTCTTTTTTATGCACACACGGAGATTGTTAGTAGCTTTTAATTTTTTAGAAAATTTATTTTATTTTCACACTTTTAATGTTTTTTTCTTGGGTTTTTTTTCAAAGTTTTTTAAAAAAAAAATTTGTGCTATGTGTGTGTTTTCAAAATAACAATTTTTGGGGTTAATTTTGTCTTTGGTCTTTTTTTTTTTTTTTTTTTCTCTTTTCTTGTTTATGTGTGTGTGCGTTGTGGTTTTTAAATGGCTATAATTTTAATCCGACAAAAGAAAGCGATGTTATTTGTAGTATCTTTTTTATATCTGATGATTGATTTTGACATTTCCGTTGCAATGGTGTTAATAGTTAGGATCGCAGTTTCAAATAAGTTGTAATTTTAGCGTAAAAAAGAAAAATGGGTACCATGGTGATTCTGGGTGATTTCTCTAGCACCATTTTAGGGTTTTTGTTACAACAGCATTAATTATTAAGGCCAAGGTTTCGAACAACATGTAATTTTAACCCTGAATAAAAATGAGGGTGATTTGGGAGAACCATTTTTCAATTCATAGGCTAATTTATGGTTTTTTTTGCAATGGCATCAGTCATGGCCGACTAGGGTTTTAAAAAAGTTGTAATTTTAGCCCCGAAAAAAAGGGTGCTATTGGTAGCACCACTTTTTAATTCGGGGGTAAAAATAGCCTCTAAATGTGGCCTATAAAAAATGAGAACTCTCGAGGGTTCTCGCCAAGTTGTATAATATGTTTTATTGCATGGATACAACTTTATGGGTGATGTGATGTGTATCGTATGTGATCAAACTTTGGAGGCAATGCAATGTATTTTACATAGTTCCAAACTTTACACTTGTTGCAATGTGTATCATGTTTTCCCCAACTTTAGGATCAACGCACAAAGTGTTGGAATATTGGTCAATACTGAGAGGGGGGGTGAATCAGTATTGTTAACTTTCTACCATTAAACCACTTATTTCAACTTTAATCAAAATTAGGAATCAACAAAATACACAAAACACAAATTTTATCGTGGAACCCCAATTGGGTAAACCACCAACTCTTTCTATACTGCAAAATTATATTTACAATAAGTTTATGTCTGCTACTATAGACAAGGATGCTACTACACCCCAGTTTCTGTCTGTTACTACAGACAAGGATGCTACTACACCCTATTTTCCAGCCACTACTGGAAGGAGGCTGTGACCCCCTGGTTTTATCAGTTACTACTGAAAGGATCCTTCGACACCCTTATTTACCATTTACCACTGGAAGGAGGCTACAACCCCCTTGCAGGCATGTATCCTGCCCTAGCACCACCTTACCTCCCTAATTTGATATTATTGATCTTCTCAAACCTTCTACAGCTTGGTCTTCTTACTTTCTTCACTTGAACTTTGTCTTGCTGCTACAAGGATCTTCATTGGCCTCTTTACTTTGCTGGTCTCTGACTTCTCTTCTGCTCTTCTTCTTCTTGAATGTACACTCAGCCTGGTCTCTTCTTCTTGTCTTTAATGCTGATTCATTTATTCATTTTATAACCCAGCATTCTCTTGTATTTCTTGTTCTTTACAGAACCTTCAATCTGAACCATAGAGACACTCTTCCCTCTTCTTTAGATGTTCATACTTCATTCCAAGAGACACACTTCCAATGCTTTGATCTTTTTATTATATATGTCTTCATGCATCTCTTCAAGTCTTCATACCCTTTCAACTCGTACCTCTTCAAACTGGAAAGACACATCTTTTCCAAACCAACATGCCCTTTCATTTCTCTATTCTTTAATTTTAATTATGTTTATTAATTTAACCTTCTTTTTCTGTTTCCTCATACCTCTTCGAATCTCAGTTTTAAACTTGTTTATTATCAATTAATTAGAACTCTGTCTTTGTTACAGACTTTAATTAATTCATTACTTTAAACCTTCTAATGCCTTTTATTTCCAGGCACCTCTTCAAATCTGATAATTAATCTTTTATTTGTAATTATGTATCTTACTATTTTAATTAATTAATTAATTAAACATTCTTCATACCCTTTCAACTCGTACCTCTTCAAACTGGAAAGACACATCTTTTCCAAACCAACATGCCCTTTCATTTCTCTATTCTTTAATTTTAATTATGTTTATTAATTTAACCTTCTTTTTCTGTTTCCTCATACCTCTTCGAATCTCAGTTTTAAACTTGTTTATTATCAATTAATTAGAACTCTGTCTTTGTTACAGACTTTAATTAATTCATTACTTTAAACCTTCTAATGCCTTTTATTTCCAGGCACCTCTTCAAATCTGATAATTAATCTTTTATTTGTAATTATGTATCTTACTATTTTAATTAATTAATTAATTAAACATTCTTTTGCCTTCCATACACCTCTTTGAATCTCTATTTGTTATTTATTGTTTTAATTAAATAATCAATTAAAATTTCTTCTAAACATTGCATCTCTCGAATAGTAAGATGTGTCTCTTCAAAACTCTGTCTTAATTCTTTTCATTAAATTTATGTTTATTTTTCTAAATACATTCTTGTAGCCTCTTATTTAATAAACTCTGTTTATTATTTTTTACCAACTTTGCAGGTCCATCTTTCACACATATAACCACCATACTGGAAACTAAGACCATGAGTGGATGCCCAAATCATCAAAGAATGGACCCATAACTTTCAATAGTTTTATTGACATAAGCAGAGCCTTTGGCGGGTATTTCAAAATGATATCTCAGATTTTCTGTTTTAACCATTAAGACATTAAAACATATTTTTTCCTGATTTAGCATGCCTATATTTTGCATGTGTGAACACCATATTAAAATATGAAACCATGGATAGATGAACACATCAACAGGATACATCCTGACAGTCTCATATTAATATTATCAATAATACCTAAGATATGGCGTGCATTTTCCTGAGGCAACTTAGGCAGATTTACCAGTGCTGGAACAATGCAAAACCTGCCAGAAGGCACTTTTGGAAAATTAATAACATCATCCTCTGAGACCGTTTTGAAAAAATGATGATATGGTTAGTTGCACCAATCAACAATATAGAGGAATGTACCTTCATAATAATTTAATCCATCAAATAGAAATTATGGCGGGCATTTTACAGAGGCTACTTAGGCAGGTTTACGAACATATTTTACACTTGGACAATTTGTGCCATTTTCAAGGTGGATTCTTTATTTCACCAAAACCATGAACCAGTGTTACCATATGATGTATAATATCTCACTAAGCACAAAACAACTCATTTCACCTTCATACTCTTCTTCGTTTGCCCTAGGCGGGCATTTTACTGAAGTAGTGCAAATATGGCTGGAGGGCACTTTTGGCGAATTGATCTCTTCTTCCTCAGAGACATTTTGGTCAAGATAATGATATGGATGGATGGAACATACAACACTCTAGAGGTCCAAATTCTCCAAATATTTTTTGCATCATCCTATGAGATGTGGAGGGCATTTCCCTGAGGCCACTTAGGAAGTTTTACACTTAGACAATTTGTGTTCTTTCTTAAACTAGGTCCAATTTTCATAAAACACTGATTTGGAAAATCCATAACTTCTCCCTCATGAACTTTCAAGACAATCTGAAAGCATGGTCAAATAGATAAAATATCAATCTACAAGACCCCCATATGGTGCGGGCATTTTGCCAAGGCCACTTGAGCCTGTTTTCCAACACTTAGTCATTTTCAGGATTTTCTCCAAAACTTATTCTGAAACCCCATTTTGGCAGATCCATAACTTCTTCTTCGGACATGCTCAAGGAGAACTAGGACCATGGTTAGATAGACAAGCCAATACACTACAAGATCCCCATGTGCCGCGGACATTTAATCTAACCCATAATTTAGGGCGGGCATCTTTCTGAGGCTACTTAGCCATTTTTGCTTGCTCTAGCACAAACCCCTGTTTTGGTAGACCTAGAACTTTCTCATCAGAAGTGATGGAGTCAAACTGAGACCATGAATGGATAGCCACTATAACAAGCTATAGCCTGGTACCATGGTGTGGATATTTTTCTTAAACCATGAATTAGGGCGAGCATTCTCTTGAGGCTACTTGGACCAATTTTGACTAATTATTCCATACTTAGTCAATTTCCTGATTTTCACCATTTTGCCATATTTCTCGAGAGTGATGTCATAATACAACAATGACTTCATCTCCATGCCACATCATCATCTATGCCATGCCATGTCATCATATCATCATCCATGCCATGTCATCACTGCCTTTGTCTTTCCTTTGACTTTCACTAAGTTCACTCTGCCATCATGTCCTTGGTTATTCCTTTGTCATCACTAAACTCCTCTTGACATCAATGACAACCATATCCAACATTCTCCCTCTTTGGAATTGATGGCAACCTCTAAACATTCTCCCCCTTTGACAACAATGACAAAGATAACCTATTAGTCCCTTTGTTGTAACCAACTTGACATAGAATTTCCAATTGTTCCCCTTTTAGACAGTAGCCCTTCTTTTGCTTCTCTTCCTTCAGTTAACTTGGACTTGGTGTTGATCATCTAGTTAGCATCCTTCTTGTAGTGAGTCTTTGAATAAGAACCTTGGATGATGAGTTTATGAACTCCCCCTATCACAGTGCTTCTCCGCTTTACAAACACATTCCTTCTTTAAAATTGAGATCAAATCCAATTGTGGTAGTTGATACCAATTTGCCACTTCTACACTTCTTCTTGTTTTTTAGGAAGATAGATTTTACCAAGTACTCTTACTTCTTCCTTTATGCATTGCATCAAGTCATGATACCAAATCTACATCCAAACATAACTTCATCCCTTGCCAAAACAATGCTTCAACAAGCTCTTCAAATCTTCTCTACAAGTATGATCCTTACCATGCCATTTCAAACCCTTAAACCATGCCAAACCGTTGTCCTCAAAATTGTTCTTCAAATCTTCCATGAGATATGTCCAATAACAGTCCAAAAGATACTTCAAGTCTATTTTTAAACAAGCTTCAAATATACTTTAGAATGTCCTATAAAGTATCCTTTGAGAAATGCTTCAGATGTTGCTTCTTCATGCATCAAGGATATCTGATCATCATTCTTCTTTAGGGAGTCTTCAATGTCATATAAGCAGCTTCTCAACTTTGATATACACTTCAACTTTAACTTGTGCTTCTGTACTCTATTTGTCACATGAATGGTCTCTTGATCTTATGATTCTTCTTCTTATTGTTTTGATGACAACCCTAACACATTCTTTTCTCTTTACCAAAAGATATTTTTGATTACCAATTGCAATTTTCTGATATTAATTCCCCCTGAGTAAATGATCCCTTCTAATTCTCATTTAAGATTTCTCTTCTAGGTCATGAGAGTTTTGAAAAGAAAGCATTCATATTCAATTCCACCACCATCACTAATTTATTTTTCATCATCTTTATCTCCATTGGTGTATTCTTTTACATCTTCACCTTGCTTTCCATCATAATGGATGTCATTCTTATCTACAACACAATTATGCTTAACATCATCTTTGGAAACTTCATTGTGGCTTGGGGTCTTTATTCCTTCTGACTCTTTGTAGTCTTCCTTTCTTCTCCATATCTTTCCATGAGGAACCCTGCTTACTGACCTTGTTTGTCTCTTGGATTCTATACTTTGATCTTTTCCTTGGGTTTTGCAATTAACAGTCTTGTGACCAAACTTGTGACAACAATGACAATATCCATAGAACCTTCCTTTATATTTGTGGAATCTTTTATCTTCTTGCTTCATATCTTCTATCTTATTCCATTTCTTCCTATGTTCTTGACCTTTTATTGAAGCATTCTTCCTCAACTTACATTCTCTAGCTACATGTCCAAAATTATGACATGTGTAGCAATGACGAAGAAAGATTTGCTGGACCCTGCTTGTCATTGGTCTTTTAAGTATCATATCAGTCCTATTTTTAATCTGAGAGGAGGGAGCATATTTTTTACTTTTCTTCTTAATAATTGGATTCTTTAGTGCACCAGCATAACTTCTATTATTTCTTTCTCGGTTTGTCAAGGGGGAACATTCTGGCTTCCTTGCATTGTCATACCCTAAACCATATTTATTTCTTGATGGTCTTTGGCTACTCAAGATGTCATCTAAAGTCTTTGAGTTGTTCTCAAACTTTGTTTTAATAGATTCTTCATCAAGCTTCTTCCTAAGCAAAGTAACTTCTTCTTCAAGTCTTTTAGATTTTTGAATTTCTTCCTTGAGCTTCTCATTAATGGTCTACTGGCCTTTTATCTTCTTTTCTTCTTCCTTGAAGTTAGCAACTTCTTGTCTTAACTCTCGACCTTTTTCATGTGGTCTTCTAGCTTCTTTATTTCTTTCTTGAAGTTATCAACTTCATGTCTTAAGCTCTCGGCCTCTTTCATGTTAGCCATTGATTGTTGTCTTGAGTTGTGCAACTCTTCTTAGAGGGTCTTGACTTCCTCTTCTTTTTATTTCTGCTCTTCTTGGTACTTTGACAAATTTTCTTTCAAAGATTTGTTCTTCCTTCTCCTCTTTCTCAATTCTTCAAGAGCACTTATGAGTTCTGCCTCTAGATCCACCTCTCCTTCCACATCTGAATTATCTTCTGAAGCTTGAGTTATTGTCCCTGTGAATAAATTTTCTTCATCTTCACTTATATCTTCACTATCATCCTTGAAAATAACAAGACTTGCTTCTGCTCTTTCTTCAACTGAGTAAAATTTCTCCAATTTGTCCTATAGTTCTTTAGTTGAGATGCATTTTCCTACCTTCTCTTTGATGGGTTGAGATAATCCATCAAGTATGGCCTCTATTGCCCTTGAATTATTTTTCTTGGCTTTTGTTTGAGCTGGAGTCCTTACTCTGTTTGGTGGGAAGTACCCAGTGATCACTGAATTCCATACATCAAGTCCCAATGCCTTTAGATATCTTTCCATTCTTGTACTCCAAAATATGTATTCTTCTTTTCCAAGGATTGGAGATCCATTCACTGTGTAAATCTATTCTTGTTGATCCATAGTGGTTTTTAATAGGATCTTCCTTCCAGTGGTTAAACTGTTAGTGAAGGATCTTGCTCTGATACCAATTGTTGGAATATTGGTCAATACTGAGAGGGGGGGTGAATCAATATTGTTAACTTTCTACCATTAAACCACTTATTTCAACTTTAATCAAAACCAGGAATAAAAAAATACACAAAACACAAATTTTATCGTGGAACCCCAATTGGGTAAACCACCAACTCTTTCTATAATGCAAAATTATATTTACAATAAGTTTATGTCTGCTACTATAGACAAGGATGCTACTACACCCTATTTTTTGTCTGCTCCTACAGACAAGGATGCTACTACACCCTATTTTCCATCCACTACTGGAAGGAGGCTATGACCCCTTGGTTTTATCAGCTGCTACTGAAAGGATGCTTCGACACCCTTATTTACCATTTACCACTGGAAGGAGGCTACAACCCCCTTGCAGGCATGTAGCCTACCCTAGCACCACCCTACCTCCCTAATTTGATATTATTGATCTTCTCAAACCTTCTACAGCTTGGTCTTATTACTTTCTTCACTTGAACTTTGTCTTGTTGCTACAAGGATCTTCACTGGCCTCTTTACCTTACTGGTCTCTAAATTCTCTTTTGCTCTTCTTTTTCTTGAATGTACACTCAGCCTGGTCTCTTCTTCTTGTCTGTAATGCTGCTTCATTTATTCATTTTATAACCCAACATTCTCTTTTATTTCTTGTTCTTTACAGAACCTTCAATCTGAACCATAGAGACACTCTTCCCTCTTCTTTAGATGTTCATACTTCATTCCAAGAGACACACTTCCAATGCTTTGATCTTTTTATTATATATGTCTTCATGCATCTCTTCAAGTCTTCATACCCTTTCAACTCGTACCTCTTCAAACTAGAAAGCCACATCTTTTCCAAACCAACATGCCCTTTCATTTCTCTATTCTTTAATTTTAATTCTGTTTATTAATTTAACCTTCTTTTTTTGTTTCCTCATAGCTCTTCGAATCTTAGTTTTAAACTTGTTTATTATCAATTAATTAGAACTCTGTCTTTGTTATAGACTTTACAGAGGCCACTTAGGCAGGTTTACCAACATATTTTACACTTGGACAATTTATGCCATTTTCAAGGTGGATTCTTTATTTCACCAAAACCATGAACCAATGTTACCAGATGATGCATAATATCTCACTAAGCACCAAAAAACTCATTTCACCTTCATACTCTTCTTTGTTTGCCCTAGGCGGGCATTTTACTGAAGTAGTGCAAATATGGCTAGGAGGCACTTTTGGCAGATTGATCTCTTCTTCCTCAGAGACGTTTTGGTCAAGCTAATGATATGGTTGGATGCACCATACAACACTCTAGAGGTCCACATTCTCCAAATATTTTTCACATCATCCTATGAGATGTGGAGGGCATTTCTCTAAGGCCACTTAGTAAGTTTTACACTTAGACAATTTTTGCTCTTTCTTAAACTAGGTCCAATTTTCATAAAACACTGATTTGGAAAATCCATAACTTCTCCCTCAGGCACTTTCAAGACAATATGAAAGGATGGTCAGATAGAAAAAACATCAATCTACAAGACCCCAATATGGTGCGGGCATTTTTCCAAGGCCACTTGAGCCAGTTTTCCAGCACTTAGTCATTTTCAGGATTTTCTCCAAAACTTATTCTGAAACCCCATTTTGGCAGATCCATAACTTCTTCTTCAAACATGATCAAGGAGAACTAGGACCATGGTTAGATAGACAAGACAATACACTACAAGACCCCCATGTGCTGTAGGCATTTAATCTAACCCATAATTTAGGGCGGGCATCTTTCTGAGGCTACTTAGCCATTTTTGCTTGCTCTAGCACAAACCCTTGTTTTGGTAGACCTAGAACTTTCTCATCAGAAGTGATGGAGTCAAACTGAGACCATGAATGGATAGCCACTATAACAAGCTATAGCCTAGTACCATGGTGTGGGTATTTTTCTTAAACCATGAATTAGGGTGGGCATTCTCTTGAGGCTACTTGGACCAATTTTGACTAATTGTTCCATACTTAGTCAATTTCCTGTTTTTCACCATTTTGCCATATTTCTCCAAAGTGATGTCATAGTACAACAATGACTTCATCTTCATGCCACGTCATCATATATGCCATGCCATGTCATCATATCATCATCCATGCCATGTCATCACTTCCTTTGTCTTTGCTTTGACTTTCACTAAGTTCACTCTGCCATCATGTCCTTGGTTATTCCTTTGTCATCACTGAACTCCTTTTGACATCAATGACAACCATATCCAACACAAAGTAGATTGCATGGTTTTAAACTTTATGATTTCTTCGATTATGTTTCTCTTATTATTATTATTTAGACTTAATGCAACAAGCATTGTATACCTTGAGACTTTTACAACAATGCACTATACATCACACAACTTTGAAACTTTGGAAAACATGTAATGTTGCATTGCTTAGCTTGGTATTTCGCAAAAATGCACACATATTAAAATGATCAATTGAAATAGTACGATGATGAGCACTTGGAATCTTTTCCAAACCAAAATGACTAACCAACCACACTATCATTTTGTGAAGACATGTTATATCAATATCCAAATGCACAAATATAGGTCCTCATTATTTACAAAATCAAGGATACGTTAAGTTTCCAAAAGTAGGAGGGTTCCCCAAGTCATGAGACTTGCTGAAGTTGTTGGGATCAACACATTCTTATGCAAAATCTTATAATAACATAAATTAAGGCTCATTTTGATCATCCATGGGAATGGCCACTTGGCTACCCCCCAAAAATGGGTAGTAAAGTCTTCATTTCAAGCAAGGATTGTAGAGTATATATCAACATCAGACACAATAGGGTCCTTATAGACAATGAATATGTTTTGTGCAAGAGGGAGGTTAATGAAGTTTGGGTTGTGCTCCACTAGATCGGTAAGGAATTTGAGGGAGACTATCAATTCGAATTTATTTCCCCTAAGGGGAACCAAAGTTACCCTACACTCTTTCTCCCAATCCCAAGATACCAACATATGCATGTCTACCTCCAGGTCATACTTGTTTATGAATATAGTTACATCCCACCTTTGTTGCATAGAGGTGATCTTCCATTAGTCTAGTTCCAAGGCCAAATTAGTGGCCATTCCCAAAGCTTCAACAACTGTGTCCTTTATGCATTGGTGTAGTCCCCTCTTCAAACTTCACATTTCTCTTAGCAAGAAAAACAACAAAAATAGTAATCCATTGATTTCTTGTTCCTTTTACTCCAAGGCTAAGTTGATGCTTCAAATTACCAATGATTAGGTACACCATTGGATTTTCTACTCTACATTAGAGAACCAAACTACAAACCAAGCTATATACATAATACTCTTCATCCATTCTTCCTCTTATACTATCCTCTAAACTCCCATGCTAGACATGACAAGCACTAAATATGTAAATAACTCATGAGAGATCCCATGTGGAAGGATCATTTAGAGATAGGAGCAAATCAATGACCCGTATATGAAAAAGGCATGGTAGAAGTGGTGCCCGACAAGATCTTTTACTCTCTGCTCACCATCACTATTTGCTTTGTGGGGGGAGGGGGCTGGAACCATATTTTATTAATTTTTTAAGCCAACATAGTAATACCTAATTCACATTTTATACACCTTTGCATTCCCAACATTTTTTCCTTATGTTTACATAAAATAAAATAAAATAAAAATAGAAATATCCTTTTGAAGAAGAAAACGTCCATAGAGGGTAAACATATCTTTTATAAAAAAATTATTTTGTAGATTTTAAGATACATATATTTCTTGGGGGCCTTCACTTCTTTAGGGAAAAACAAATTAAATAAGTTTTACAAAAAAAAAAATGAAAAATATAGTACTAAATAAAAAACAAAAAATGTATGTCATTGGATAGAGGATTCAATGATGAATCTACATGCACCAAGTCTACCACTGTAAATCAAGGGTTTTAAAATAGCTAGATCAAGGTGTTTGAAAGCTTTGGATCAATATATTTTAAAACCCTCGAATGAGGTTATAAACCCTTAATTGGGTTTGGACAAGCCACTTGCCAAAAAGTAACACTTAGATGCATGGATTTACCCAAACTTGGATCTAAATTATCTAAAGAAGTATGCAATGAATTCGAGAAACAAAAAATGAATGTTAGATGTGTTAAACTATACCATTGACTTAAATTAAAGATTAAACAAAAAATTGTTTCCTCTTAAAATCTAATAAACCTTTTCAACCTCAATGAAATAATAGCAAGTTAGAAAAATAAGCAATGACATAGTTTTCCTAATAAAAATCTAAAATTTGTTCGACTCTTTTAATTGTTTTCTTCTCTTAAAATATAACTAGCATAGATCCATCTTAAACCCGAATCTATTAAGCACCGAGAGGAATCCAATTTTTTGAGGTGTAATTTCTTTTTAAATTTTTTTACACATTCAAAAAAATTACACCTCCAGAAATTGGATCCCTCTTGGTGCTTGATGGATTTAGTTTTCAGATGGATCTATGTTGGTTTTATTTTTATTTTATTTTATGGGTTAACATGTATTTTTTTTAATTAATTTTCATTTGGTTTTAATTTTTTATTTTACAAGCCGACATTAAATTTTTTAATTACTTTTTATATCTGGTGACATAACGCTACGTTACGTGACAACGTCTCCCCCATACTGGGCTATAGAGCAGCTCACTCCTCTTGGTACAATAAACATATTCAACCTCAATCAAATAATAGCAAGTTAGAAAAATAAACTATAACATAGTTGTCCTAATAAGAATCTAAAAATTGGTTGGCTCTTTTAAATATTTTTTTGTGAGCTTATGAGAAAAATAAGATGAATTAAAATTTGGTTTTCTTTTTAATTATTTATTGTGAGCTTATGAGAGAAATAAGATGAACTAGAGTAAATATTCAACCAACTTGTATTTGAATATGGTGAAAATGAAAGTATACGATCATTAAAGGTAAGGAATTGTACGAAAAAATGGTGTTCATCTTAGTTTTAGTATGGATTTTGAGCATTAGTTTTGATATTGATAATATACATTTTGTTTTTTAAGAGCATAATGTTGGAAAAATAGTTTTAATAAGTAAAAGTAGGATTTATAAAATATTTGTAATATTTTGTTTTTTTTTTCTTATTAATAATTATATAGTCATTCCCTATTAGTTGCTAGTTTTACATCTCTTTTTTGACACATTTTGTATGTTGTCTGGTGGGCTCGAAACATGTGTATATTTAGGGACATTTTCATTCATGTTGAGGTGATAGCCAACCGGGTAAAAAAATGGTCATTGGAACATAAGTCAAAGGCTAAAGTTAAAAATCATGGGTTCCCATCGATGCCACAACTAAACTTTGAAATCCCCTAGGGATTCTTTGATGGGGTTAGCCAAGGATTTCCCACAAAGTGTGGCATTGGGGTGGTCCTCTTTTTGAACCATTCCCATGTCGAGTTCTCTACCCTATGGGCTTTTCCATTTTTTGCTTCTAAGCACAATGTGAAGAAGTTGCAAATCCTGGGGGATTCGAAGACAATCATGAATTAGGAAAACAAAAGAAATAAGGTGAAAGTGGTTTGCTTAAGGCATATGATTAAAGACATAAGGACTCCCTTCGGTCTTTTGAGTGAACTTCGTTTAACCATATTTACAAGGAATTGAACACTCAAGCAAATACCCTCTCCAAACAAGCACTCTTGCTCGATGAAGGAGCTTTCACTTAAATTATGAGTTCGTTGATGTAATAGAAAGGGAATATATGGAGTGTATTTTTCTTCTCTCTATTAATGTCGAGAAATTTGATAGATATAGGAAAGCCTCGTTTATGAGATCCCCATGAGTGTATCATCTATATTCTCTTTTGGAATATAAAGAATTTTTTCCACATAAAAAGAAAAAAATAAGGTTGAGAATATCTATCATATGATTACTACTCATATCAAAAGCAATACTAAATACTTAATAAATTTAGGGTCCCCGCCTGAGCAGAGCATAGTTAGGCGTAATGAATTTCAAGCTAAGGTAATACCTTTCCCAAACTGGCCATTGCTATGACTATAATACACCCAAAATATTCTTTAATTTAAATCAAATATATTGCTTATAATGTTTGTGAAAAACTAATTTAATTTTCAGTAAATAATTCACATTTAATTATTAATTGTTTTGCAAATTATAATTTTTATTATTATTATAATTTTTTTAATTAATTTATATAAATTATAACTCTATAGTTAATTGTCCATTGGTTGTAGCCTGGGTGGTTGGGAGGAATGTTGTTACCCTCCCCACCCAGGTTCAATTCTTGTAAGTGACATATTGCTCTTGTTGAGCCCATATTGCAATGATTGTAATTCGTGCCACCTTGATTCTCTTGAATAGCAGGTGGTGACCATTTCCCCTTGATTCTCTTGAAAACTCTATAGTTAATTAAATAAAATATTCTCACACACATATATACAAAAAAAATTTCAAATATAGAAACAAGACTTTCTCATTTATCATATCGTGATACACCATACATACATTTTTTTCTTATTTGATCTTTCAACAAATTTGGAACATTATTATCCTTCCAAATTCTCCCACCAACCTTTGGTTGCGTGTATCTCTCTCCAATTAGTTTATTTGATAGTCCCTAACCGGAAAGTCAAAATGGTCACAGGTTTAGGCTATGCTCTTAGTTAAATCCATATGATGCAACTTCTCTAAATTGGGAAATCCAACCGCACTTCCCCACCTCCTCAGGGATCAAAATTGAACACGTCACAGCTTGTTAAAGGGATCCCAGCACGTGACCCTAGAAGTGTCATTCAAAAATTGGTTGTCATAAAATATGTTTTTTTTTACATTTAAAAAAAATGCAGGATTTGGATTTAAATTTCATTAAAAGGTTGTCCTATGAACTAGCCGTCAAACATTAATTCTGCATGTTGGTGCCAACTTTCCTAGGGGCAACTTAATTTCAATTTCCCGAGGATAGCAGAATCACAAGCATAGATGATGAAACCGTTATCAATTTCTCAAGGAGGCGAGGATAGATGAGGATAGATCATCATGAAAGGATAACATAACCACTATCAGTTTCTTGATGAGGTAATCGATGGGATTGCTCAAGAATTCAAAATGAAAAAGCCACATCTACACTAAATTTTGTGTTTAGTACTTCTTTTGTAGTTATGAGGACATTTATGTTGTCATCACCTTAATCAATACAGGAGTAGATATGACTACAATTTGTTAATTCAAATTTTCCTTTTACAGTAGGCTCTATTTCATTATTTTAACATCGGATTGAATTTGATTTGTTTAGGGTTCAATTCCCTAAAGATTTTATGAAAAATGGTTGCTTCTATGATAGCTCCAGTGCCTTTGAAGCAAATGTGATAGACGCTATTGAGTTACCCCAAAGAGGGCCAAATGATGTTTCTTGGATACCCCTGAGTTCAAAGAAACCAACCATAATCCAGGCGGGTAAGGGATGAACAACGAGAATACTCAAGGATCTGTGTTCTCTATCAATGATTTGATAGATAAGGATGCACAACTAGGCGGGTAAGGGTTGCAGCTGTGTCAAGGAAAATATCCAAGCAAACATGACTTTTTGTAGAGGTAACTTCCTAAATCAATTATCGCGGAATTAATTTCAACCTCCATGTTCATTGTCGCCTCTCCAACAAGCTTCACATACCAGTTTAGATGTAAGAAGTCTACATTATAGGCATGCTTATGAATTCTTATTTTCAATAAATCTAAGAACAAAGTACCTACATTTTTTAGCAATATAAATATAGTGTACTTTTTGTCATTTATATTTGACTTTGTCTTTGTATGCTTCTTTAACAAAACTACGAGCATTGCAAAAATATAGAGAAACTACACCTGGCTTTAAGAACAACAAATAACTCACAAGAAAAAAGAATTATTCCAGCAAAAAAATGGTTAAATGGTGCAACAAGTATACCGCATCATATTGTAACAGTTGCATGATGATTCGAGATGTATAATTATTGGTCTTGCATTTCCACTAACTAATGCATTGGTACCTCCACTATCACCATGCCCTAAAACATTAATTTTAACCACATAGTTTGTGATAATTCTGTATTTATTAATTTTTTTTAGTACCATAAGTTAGATTGGAAATGTAATATATTATTTAATATAAATTTTATCAGCGTACAACTAATGCAATACAGCTGGCTTGCATACGCCCACAAGCTGCTAGTGTATTTCGTTTTCTACTTTCCGTCCATCGTTTCAGTGGGCTTGCAAGTTGCGCACAGGGTAGGAATTTGGGAAAAATCCCACCCGTAAAAAATGATGGTTTCGACAATATATACACACGTTTTACGAGTTGCTTTGTTTTTTATGACGATTAGTAAAAAATGTAGGCAGTATTTGACGGGCAAAATGGTCCATGACGGGCACTTTGCCCGTCAAATTCCAGCCCTGGTTGCGCATCTTTACTTCTTTCCATCACAATCAAACGGGTGGCTTGCACTGCTTACATTAATTAATTGGACTGCTTTTTCTTCTTTCTGTCACTCTCATGCAGATGCACACCCCTCTTTACTTCGTCCAGTCACAATCATGCAACTGGCTTGCACTAAGGTGGGAAAAGAATCAACACTACTCGCCCTTTTTTAATTGGAGTGATGTCTTTTCATTACCTAAATCCTACTCACAGAATATTAAATCTTACATGTTGATAATGATATACTTAATATTAAGATTTATATATCTTACATATTATGATGTTTAATAAGGTTAATGAAATGAATATAACTTACGTAATATGAAGCTAATGAAAATAAAATAATTCATAATTTTATTAATTAAAATATTCTTTAACATATAATTTTAAAAAATAATAAAATGAATAATTAATGTTTATTATGGTTAAACTGATTGGTAAATGGTTGAGAACCTTTTTGTTTAAAAATATCATAATGATCGGACTTCCTTGTTTTTGTATGGGAGGTAATGGTTTTAACAATAAACACTTATATGGAATGTGGTATATAACAAAGTATTAAGAGAGGGCTTACAAGGTGGGCTAGTTTATTTACCACAATTAGAATATTTTATAAAAAATTTGTAGTAACAATGAACACTATTTTTGGGATAAGATTTTTTTTTTCATAGAAAAATGCAACTTACTATTAATATACGAAATAGTAAAATATGTCCAACTGTCAGACCACACAACGACATATACACCCTGTCATATGTAGGACCAGGGAAAAACCGGTTACAGCAGCAAACATGTGCCGACAAACCAAGATCAGAAAATAACAATGAAAGTGCCTCATGTCCCAAAATATCCAAAAGGCAATGCAGAAATATGTCCAGAGGAAAACCAATGCCTAAAAGCCACAACAACAAATATATACAATACAAAAATGGTCCTAATAGAGACAACCGCCAAGTAGTAACCACAGGTACTATCATCTGAAGTAGGATGCAAACAAAACCTCGCCATGAGGATAAGTGCCGATCAGAAAATACCAAACAGCATCTGCATGAAGCTGTAATATAGGCCGCAAAAAGCATGTGAGAATAGTAAGTGCCCAACAAGTAGTTGGACGCTGAAAAGATTAAGGATCTGCACATGAAACTATAGGTCATATAAGATTAATAATGCCGCATAATACAAGAGAGGAAAATAAAAGAACAAAAACCGTAAAGGCAGTAATCAACAATGCCAATGTAACTGATAGGAACCATGAGTAAAAAGACTATCATCCCGCCATTTTTGGGATAAGATATATATGTAGTATAATTAGAATATTTTGTAAAGATTTTGTAGTAATAATGAACAATATTCTTGGGTATATGTAGTTTTTTTTTATTCATTCTTGACTAGCAAAGAAACGTGTTTTCCATTGAAAAAAAATTATAATGATTTAGGTAGGTACTTTCATTTTCAATTATTTGAATATAAATTGATTGGATGTTAAATGTGATTGGACTTTTATTTACCCTTAAAAAACATTATCATTATTAATAATTTTATTATAAAAAATTGTCATTATTAAAATGCTCAAATACATTGTACGTAAATAGCAACGTCTTTTACAAAAAGTAATGAAGTGACTCTATTGTGTTTGTTTCTTTTGAAAACTCTAGATTTCCTAATCAAAATGAAGACTCATATGACCCTTTAGGGGTGATGTTGGCACCCCATAGACCCAACTAGACTCACCCTTGGATGCTCAAAATGGGCATTAATTTAATGTTTTTTTTTGTATGTATGTAGAAACTATATTATTTCAAACAAAAACCAAAATAATTGTACATACACAGTTCAAATCTTTGGGTTTGTCACAGGGATGCCAACCCATTTGACGTCCACAAAATTACAAGACATAAACAAAACTTTCTAGATGGTCCATACAGTTTTTCCATACTTTAATAAGAGTGTTTGTTCGACTACTAAGAGACCATTTTTAACCAAAACTACAAACCAGGAAAAAAAAAACAACTAACAAAATTAGAATTGACCCATGTTTGGAGGGTTAACATCGTCCAAAGACTCCTCATGAGTAGAGTGCAGAAGGGTTGGAATGTTCAACAAGACCGTGTCTTTAGCCATAGGTGTCGGCTCCTTCCGAACGAACTCTGAACTAGCCATGGTGGAAATCAGGAAATCTATTTGATGACCCATCCTTTCCATATTGAAAGCTAGGTCCATGATGTCCCGACTACTGTCGAAAACCAAATTGAAAAGAGCAATGAGAAATTGACCGTAGTATCTTGGAGAATGTTGAATCGAGTGAGGATCGGCGTGAGGAATCTCCAGAATCGACGAGAGGCCCAAAGGAAATTCCAACCTCTACAGCCTATCCTCCACCATGCCAAATGAATCCGAGCTATCCCCAAATACCAAAGAATTACCCACTGAATCAAACCACTCAATTTGACATCCCCTACTAAGATACTCTTCATGAAGATCATGGGGTTCATCTTGCGTGATTTTTCCATCCAAATTGGACTCTATTAAGATCAACGGAGGCTTGGAAAGATTCATCATACTAATTGATGAGTAGTTAGAGTGGAAGCGAACTCCACTAGCTCGACAATAGCAGCCTCTCAAGTGTAATCTAGACATGTAGAAATGGAAAACAATCCCCAGCTCATTGGTAGTCGAAGATAGAATGAAGTGAGGGAACTTAAACACACAAACATATCCGTAATCCTAGATCTATCTGTTATTACTACACTTAGGATTGTCATTCATTACGGGAAATGACGTACTAGTACACCCAGTGTGAGGTAAGTAAATCACCATTACCATCGTTTGAGCAGAGCATCAACCATCACATCCTCAACACTCAAGCATTTGCAACCGGACCTCCTAATAAATGGATAATAATAGCCATGAGGAGAAGGCTGGTGTCATTCACATGCATTGTCTTGTACTTTGAATTGATGTGGGGATATGATCCACTGCCTGTTCATCCCCATGGAGAGCCATGTCCTCATAATCATTCTCCAAGTGTCACCCCATCCGTGGAGGCTTTAATTTAATGCTATTATATTAGTTATTTTATAATCAAGGTATATTCTAAGGATTATAATACTATACTTAAGTATAGTATTTTAGGTGATTATTTTGGATTGAAAAAAATATATATAAAGATTGGTAGGTGAATATTAAATATGAAACATACAATTTATTACTGAAATTTGTAAAATTTGGTGAAAATTATGATAAAAAACATATTTTATGTAAATATAGGCGATATTAGAGACTAAAAATGACCAAATAGCGAATTTTCTTTTTTTAAATCCAAAAAATAGCCAATTGACGAAATTTCGCCCTTATGATCACAACAATTTTATTTTTTTAATATTAAATAATTATTACTATGAAACAAAAATATAATTGAAAAAGATCTATTTATTTATTCACTAAATAAAATATGCATTTTTCTTGTTTCGAATCACACCCATCCTAGGCCACACCAACCCTCAACTTGTTGGATTTTGGGTGTCTCCTCCCAACTAGCTCACCCCTTAGGGGAATTGAACTCGGGTCACCCTGTTGACGAGACCCACACCTTAACCGAATGAGCTAGTGAGATTTGACTAAATAATAATATGTTATAGTATACAAATTCACAAGAATAAAAATCATATAAAATATTTTTTTTCATAGTTTTTAACTTTCTAATTTTATTTTCTTTAAAAACTTTCTGACTAGAAACTTGTAAACACTTCTATTAGTCTGGGCTCTTCACCTTGTCACCACATTCACTTCCACATAGTTCTTCAAGCTAAAGAGGTTCTAAAGCAACTAAATGAAGCCTTTTCTTCCTTAAAGCTTAATCGAATAACTATCTCCTTCTCTAATTTAGTTAACAAAACAAGGGATGACTTTCACACTACATTGAGTTTCAATATGCAATCTGGATCATACCTTAATAGACCTTATATGATTGAGTACCATTAAAAATTGTATGGCTTGTCCAATGTTATGTCTACCCATGTTAAGCTTAATACTTCTAGATTATTGACAACTCTAATTAGTTGCATAGAAAGAAAAGCTCATTTATGGCTTTTAACATAACCTTTTTTTTAATGCCAAGGAACAAGTCAAGTTTGTTTAGCCCAAAGGCTTATTATGAGCCGAAATGATCATTATCATCCATTGAAACCAACTTGGTTTATTAAACCTATATAATTAAATTAATTAATTTAATTTATCAAAATATTTTTATAATTGAATAACATTTAATCTTTTATGATTAATCCAATATCATGTCTACCCATTTTAGAATTAATATTTCTAGCTAATTGAAAACTCTAATTATGTGCATAAAAAGAAAAGCTCCTAATATCACTATTATCACAACATTTTAGAATTGATATTTCTAATTATGTGCCTAAAAATAAAAGCTCTTTATATCACTATTATCACAACGTCTTAAAAAAAAGAACAAATCAAAATTTATTAACTCAAATGATTATTATTATTGTGAAGACTTATTATTAACCTAAAAACTATAAACAAGCCAAAAGTTAATAATCACTATTCTACAAAGTACTTCATTTCTTCTTTGAAACTTTTGGATGGAAAGTAGATTGACTATCACCCAACCATATTGAAACCTATAATCTCTATTACTAGTATACCTTTGAAAATTGTTTTATTAAATTGAAACTTATAATCTCTCAATTAACAACATACCTTTGAAAAATGTTTTAATAAATTATAATAATTTTAAAATTGCTATTTTCATACATTATGTTTCAAAATTTATAAAATAAAAAATTTGAAATCATAAGTTATAATGTATTTTTATCTAAATTCATTTTCTACCAAAGGAAATGAGTTGTTAACTAAAATGTATATCATACTTAAACCATATTTAAAATTACTTGAAGATGGAGCTCTATGATAAAACTACTTAAACCATATTTAGAAATCCCCTATGTTTCTATTTTTAAGAAGATGGAGCTCTATGATAAAACTACTTAAACCATATTTAAAACTACTTAAACTCATCTAGAGATTTAGAAATTTCCTTTGTTTTTATTTTTAAGAAGATGGAGCTTTATGATAGAAAATTGAGTTAAAAAAAGGAATGCGTCCAATTACGCTACGTTTGGGTCATTTAGCAAGAAATATAATTTAAATTTAAAAAGAATTTGAATTATCTAATGAGAATTAGAAAATTCGTGCCGTAGTTAGACAATTTGAATAAAAAATGTTTATCTAAAAAAGTGTGTAATTATTACAACCACAACAACTTACTTTAATGGTAAGTTTAAGTAGTTTTTATTGTAGTGGGAGAGAAATGGAAATTTCCAATGTTGTGCGAGAAATTTGAGATTTTAGACATATTTAATATTTTGCCTTTTGTCTAATTAATCTAACACTAAAAATTTTCTAGTAGTAGGTGGATTATTCGATTTTGAAACTTCATTATTTATATGAACTAAATTTTATTTCATAGTTGTTTCCATGTGATTGAATAGTTTTCAACTACTTTGCAAAGGGGATTAACTTTTATTAATTTACTCTTAATCTCAATACCAACTTCATAACTTTTTATATTCTCTTAATTTCACCCATCATAATGTTATTATTTCAATACTCATCTTTTTTATCATGTCATCAAAATTATTTTTTCCTAATTTCAATACTCGTCTTTTTTATCATGTCATCAAAATTATTTTTTCCTAACTCCAAAACTACAAGGAATATGTCTATATTTTTTTTAAGTCATTTCCCCATATATTATGCTAACTTCATCCCATTAAAATTTAGTTATGACTTTATAATCATTTTCAGAGTTGCCCTTTATCCAACCAACTTGTAATCCGTTTTCTTTCATATGTTTTTGGAAGACACTTTAGGGTCATAGTTTTTAAGGGAGATAGAAAATAATAATTTATCTAATTTATAATAGCCTGGTTTTGATTTTTTGGATGTTTTTTATTGAATTGTAAATAGATATTTATAATGAATTTATATAGATGATTTTATGTGTAATTGATGTAAATATCTTGTATGTATTTATAGTGTGGATCTCAACACCAAGGCCTAGCTAGTGAATGTGTAGGCATGTATTTTTGATAAATATGTTTTCTATGTACCATGATGTAGACTTGACATGGTATTCTTAAGAAATGTAAACATTATTTTGAACATTAATAGAAATGTCAAAGGCTAATTGTTGAAGAGCATGAGAGGGGCTATGAATCCACTAAAGAGGAAGAGAAAAGGGGTAGGGGGTTGAAAATTTTCCTAAGTCTCCTAATATTCATCTTTTCACCATGTGCCTTATTAAATACCCCAACCACCAATCAGTCAATGGAAGTGATAGTTGGTGGAGAAGTCCACCTTCCATAGTTATGAGAGCATGGGGGTTGGGTAAAAGTCTCGAAGAGCATAGTAGATTACATCCCTATAGGTGTCCAAACCACAAGGGGATTCAAACCATCTATTTTTTGGGCACTCTCTTCATGTAGTTTGAATTGATTTTTCTTATTAGATGATTATTCTATTCTATTCAAGGGGTCCCTTGAGCAATTTGATTCTTTGTGTTCTTGGGTTAGAGATGATAATTCAAATCTATTAGTGATAAAAGGAATTGAATAAAAGAAGGTGGTGAATTTGAGAAGAGATATGGAAGGTTGAAAAGGAGCATAGGGGTTAGGCTGGTAGGAAATCAAACACATTTTCCTAGATATTGTTCCTCACTAAGTGCCTAAGAGACAAGATATGGCTGTGTTGGGTTGAGCCTAAAGGAAGACAATAGATTGAATTGCTTCTACGCATGCTAAATAGCAATGGAGGGAGGAATATTTCTAAGGGACCATTGAGAAAAGAAGGGAAATATATTTCAGTTGTTGTATGGGGAAATAAAGGGAGTATAGATAATTCTATGGTAAATGGTATCGCTATTCTTGAGAGCAATGGGGTTTTCAGTCACTTGAGTGTCCATAACATGTTTTCCTTTACCTTGGAGACCACATAGTCTGACTTAAGGGTGGAATACACATAGGATTGCTTGCGCTTGGATGAAGAATTGCTCACTAACAACCGGTTTCCTTCATCCATCTTGTTCAAAAGATAAGTGTTCCATCTTTGTGTTTGAATTCATGTTTATAATTCTATTGTTGAATTGAATTTTGATTATGAATAAATCGGTATGGATTTCATGGTTAGAATGTATGATGTTGGCATGCATAGGGGTGAATTGATGAATATGTGTTCCACTTTTTAGTGAACTGTGGTGATGAAAAGTTGACATTTTACATATATTTTAAATTGAATCCCTCAAAACTCATATATGCCTTGTGAGTTTTGATGTGTAGTTAAAAAACCATTTGTAAGGAATTGTGTTGTCTTTCTAACAATATTTAATTAAATGTTTGTCCTTGTAAATTTCAAGAAAAGGTAACAAGTGACTTTTCTTCCCAACAACTAATTTAGTGTTCAATACATAATTAAAAAAATATTATACAAGCATGATCTACAAAGAGTATAGTAGTGCTTATTTATTTATTTATAGAAAATTATTATTATTATTATTTGAAGTTGAAAAATTAATAGTTGAATTGCATTTTATGCCTCTTTTTGTTCCCAACAAATTCTATCTTGTTTATGTAAAATGAAAAATAAAAAATACCCTCTTGAATAGGAAACATGCACAAAGTGCACATTTTTTTTATAATTGTTTGAATGTGTAGATTTTATGCTATTAATTTTTCTTTGAAAGTCATCATAACTATGGAAAAAAATTAAGTATAAGTTTCATAAGAAAATAAATGAAAAATATAGTAGGAAATAAAAAGTATGAAAATTACACGCCATTAGATAAAAAATTCAATGATGAATCCACTGACATCAACTCCACCACCTTGCATGATAGAAATGAAGGGATTTCACTTCCTAGAAGTTGCATTTGTAGAAAATCTTGTGGAAAGGGGCCGCAATTTCTCGTTTTTAAACCCTCAACCAATCTTTCTCGCTCGAACGGGGGTTATTTTAAAGCTCAATTAAGTGCTTAAGTGAAATTTGAAAAATACATCGATTGTGGGTTTACCAAACCCTCAATTGAGGCCTTGTCGAGTTAAAATAAATTGCTCGATTAAGGAAATACCTCTATCACGATTTTGCACCAAAAATGTATAAAACAAATCTCAATTAAGGAAATACCGTGATAAACGTATTGTTGTCATTTTAAAAAAGAAAGAAGTTAACAAATTTTCACATTCAACAAAATAATAAAAAGACATTTGCATGAGCGCACTAATAACTCACCTGATTATTTTGTCATGGTAGAAAAAATAAAAAAGCAAGAACTATGTTAATCTAATATTAATGCACATTTTAATTAGCAATCAATATGGGGAATTTGAGAAACCAGAAAAGGAAATATGATCTCCAATGTGTTGATGAAGATGAAGTGCAAGAGAAGGCTAGAGAGAGGATGCAATAAAGTTGAGTAGAATTAAGAGAATGCTAGTAAGAAAATGTAGGTCAACCCATTTCTGAACCTTTGATGTATCTAACTAGAGAGTCTCGAGGCATCCAACTTAGGGAAATATTAGTAATTTTTATCCACATTATGCTAATGCATATTATACTCTTGTTTATCATTTATTTTAGGTTTTATATGTAATGCATGTGCACACAAAATTGATGAATTATACATGGATAGGATCTATTCAACCAAAGCAAGACCTTGTCACCTCTCAAGTTTCAAGACTAACTCAGATTTGTAGTGGTTTTGAAAAGGGTAGAAACTTTTTAGAAAATTTGGATGCAAACATAAGAGAGTAATTTGGGTACTCAATCCCTAATTGAATAGTTAGAGAGCATGTCAATAACATAATTTATTTAATTTTTACCATAATTTAGTCATTACACAAGCTCAAATCATACATGGATTGATAAAAACACAAAAAATTAAAATAGGCAACAAAGCTATTGGGTTTTCAAGATGCTAAACACACAAAGGCACATGAAAATGCATTAGAAAATGTATCAAAAGAATTCTATCCATTTGGAAAATCAAGAGAAATTGATATCGGGACACTTGCAAGGTAATTACAACTATTGTATTGGCACCAGGGACCTCAAGAAGTTGAATGGTGACAATGATGTCAAAATTGCTCCATGTTTTAAGAAAAAACATTGCAAAGGAATACTAAGTTCAAGGCCTATATAAATGAAAATGATAAAGGTGCTTGTTGGGCTCCTATTTGTAGGAAACCCTATTGAGATAAGGTTCCAAAAGGAATTAAAGAGAAAGTATTAAAGTTTTGGGAAACCTATTTTCATGCTATACTAGATCAAAAGCATTTTTTGTGGTGGTGCTTGTTATGGAAAAAAATGCACAAGTGCACTCTTCATCTAAAAATTTCTTCTCATTTTTAGATGGGTTCAATGGGTATAATCAAATCCAAATATACCCACAGGGACCAAGACAATACAACTTTCACCTACCCCTGGGGTACGTTTGCATGTATCGAGCTCTTCCATTTGGACTATGCAATGCCAATGCAACTTTTTGTCAGGATATTTAGACACTTATGAGTTAGTTAAGATCAACTTGTTATAATATATCCGTTACGAAAAGTGTGTTTCTTTAATATGCATTTGTAAATATCTAATCTGACGGTCACAATATGTTCTAGACATAGAGTGATCTGACGGTTCAAATTCTCTTAGATCATAACTACCTTTGATTTGTGGCTTAACACCTGAGTGGTCCATGATATCCATTTAAAGAGAATGGAGGGCCACTTTCTAGTTGATCGATTATGAGAAGCTCATTTGTAACTTTCTTTCTTTTGCATAATAAACTACCTGAAGGAGCTATTTGGCTAGGGTCGTGGAGTGTTTCCCTTTCGAGGGTTTAAACCATGTGAAAAAATCGGTGTGTTGATCTGTGATCTATTTGTGTGAGAGGATACTCTAGGTGTTCAGTCTTTTGGAATTATCCTATGTAGTTGAACATGGTATCAGAGCTTTTCTGAAGAGCCACTTTCGTTGGTGATCTAGATTTTCAACCGCTGTTGCCGAAGCTATGAAAGGGTTTTTGGTTCTGAAATTTATGTGAATTTTGGGGTTATGAGAGGCGTTTCATTGTGTCCGGAGTGTCATTTCCAATGGGGAACAATTTTCGTTTCATCGAAAAAGGATTTTGTTTGCCTAAGATACTTGCATTTCATCAAATCTAGAGGTATATTGTTACAATGACGTTTTTTTATTTAAAATAATTTTCTCACTTTCTTTTCAAATCTAGTATTTTTTTTTTGTTTCAAGTTGTTTCATTCTCTTTCTGCATATGCTCTTTTCCCTCAACCTTGTGTGATCTCGACAAATTAGAAACAAAAGAAAAAGGGTTTTCTTTACTGCGTATGCTCTTTGTCGTGCACTTCGTGCGACCGTGGAAAATCAGAAACAGTGAGAAAACATATACAGTCTGGGCAAGCTAACGAGGTTTAACCCCAAATTCGAGGCATATTATTTTTTTCTTGTTTTTGTTTCGGTTTATGTGAAGCAATTTGTAGGAAAAAATGTCTTTTTTTGCAAGTACGAAGTTCGAGAGAAAAAATGTCGTTTTTTTGCAAGTACGAAGTTCGAAACAAAAGAGTAAAAAAAAACCTTCCTCCTTTCCATCTTTTTCGTACCTTTTAATATTAGCTCACTTGGTTAAAAGTTGTTTTATTTAATAAGAGGTCTTGAGTTCAAGTATTCTTGTTAGTTACTTTTCTAAAATTGCATGTAATTTCTATTTTTCAATTACTTTATTGTAAAAGTGCATCTCCCTTAAATTATAAAACTGAGTCACTTAAAGTCTTTTAGTTTTTTGCATGCAATATTTAAAGTAACATTATTGTAAAAGTGAAACTCCACTCATTTTACAAAAGTGGTTCACATAAAGCAACATTATTGTAAAGTGAGTTTGAAAGGTTAAGCTTGGGAAGAGGGGGGTCTTTTTTTCACTTGGGTTAATCCTTTGCCTGCCTCGTCTCTATTGGGGTCACCTACAAACATTTGATCAATCAAGCATAACTTCCTCATCCATAATCAGTTTTCAAGGCCATTTTTATTTAAACATCCTGGTTTTTTGATATCTTTGCATCCAAACCTCTAGTTTCTGTTTTTACAACCTTCATTTTATAGTATGGCCGCCCCATGTGATATTCTACTTACTGGTTCCAACTATTTCTCATGGAAATCTCGTATGGAGGATGTCCTACAAAATAGGGGACTTTACTGAATTACCTCAGGGAAAGAAACAGAGCCCATTGATACTGATAAGAAAATAAAATGGGCCAATAAATGTGATGAATCCCATGGATTGATTGAGATGTCAATCTCTATTGATTTATGATTCCACATTCCAGGAATTAATGAACCAGATCAAGCTTGGAAAAAATTGGAATCTGTGTTTGGTAAACACAATGAGATTCGAGGTCAACAGCTAGAAAATAGTTGATTTCCTTAAATCCAACTGATTTTAAGTGCATTCAAGATTATCTATCTAAGTACAAAAATCTTAGTCTCTTATGTGCAGAATGCAAAATTAAAAGAGAAGACAAGCAATGCATTTATCATATTCTTTCCAAACTTAGACCTGCATATTCTGTTTTTGTATTACATTTTACTCCATGAAAGAATCCTTGGATCCAACAAGCTATAAAGAGCCTATTCTTGAATCCTTTTGTGATTCTTTGATTAGAGAGCAGGATGAGCTCATAAATATTGGAATGATTAGCAATGCAGATACATCTGGAAAAGTCTTGCTGGCACATCAGAAAGAGAATTCCAATCATCCCAAGAAGCAAAATATTTGCAATAATAATCCAAATAAGCGTCCCAAACCCTCTCATCTAGCTTATTCTTTAAAAAATGACAAAGGAAACAAACCAAAAGGTAAGATGACTGAACGTCATTGCAAATTTTGCGGGAAAGATAATCATGATGAATCTAAATGTTTCAAGAAGATGCCAGCCTTGGAAGCAGCAATGAAGAAGCACCACATAAACTTTGATTCGTCTTCAGAATCTTCATCTCACAGACATGCACTTTGTGCTTCTATTTTTTCCTATAATGCATCTTCTTCTACTTCGAATGAGTGGCTCATTGATTCTGGAGCATCTCATCACATGGCTAAGGATAAAGCCATATTTTCTATTATGCATGAATGTAACACCGAACAAATATTTGTTGGTGATGATAGATCTCTTAGTGTTGTAGGATATGGAACGGTTTCGGTATATAATGGACAATTTAGTGATGTACTATGTGTTCCAATAATTTCCTGCAATTTGTTGTCAATCTATCAAATCACTCATTCTGGTGAAGGTAAAAATGTAATGTTTACACCTCACCAAGTTGTAATCAAGGATTTTAAAGGTCCTAAGGATGTCCTAGCCACTGGAATTGTTGATGATATTACTAGGTTGTACAATTTTAACAACTTTGGATCATCACCTTTTCCCTCAATTTTTGTTGCTCATAATGATGACTTGAGCAAAATTTGGCATGCGCGATTTGGTCACTTAAATTATCACTCATTGAAACAACTATGTAGAGAAAATATGGTGACAGGTATTCCAATGGTATCTTGCAGGGATGGTGTTTTTTCCGGTTGTGTACTTGGAAAACATCATCGAGATAGTTTTGACAAACGTGCCTCTTGGCATGCCTCGACACCCTTGGAGCTTGTGCATAGTGACTTGTGTGGTCCTCTTCCATCTGCTTCCTTTTTTGGTTTCAAATATTTCTTAACTTTCATTGATGATTACTCTAGACGCACTTGAGTTTATTTCCTAAAAATTAAGAGCGAAGTATTTAACATGTTCTTTGTCTACAAGGTCCTTGTTGAAAAACAATATGGTCATCAAATTCTTAAGTTAAGATATGATAATGGAGGAGACTATGTTAACAAAAAGTTCACTACTTTCTGCACTGAAGAAGGAATCCAACAACAACACGATGTTCCATATACACCACAGCAAAATGGTGTAGCTGAACAGAAGAACCACACTTTAAAAGAAATGGCTAATTGTATGCTTCAAGCTAAGGGACTAAGTCTTCAATTTTGGGATGAAGCCATAAATTATGCAAATTACATAGTTAATCGCACCCCCACTAAAGCTTTACAATATATCACACTGGAAGAAGCATGGAGTAAAATTAAACCAGATGTAAGTCACTATGTGTGTTCGGTAGTGAAGCATGGGCTCATAATCCGGATGAAAAATGAAAAGCATTGTAGCCTAAAAGTGAAAAGTGCATATTTGTTGGATATTCTGAAAAGGCGAAAGGTTATAGACTTCTTCAGCCACATTTTCATGATATAATAATTATAAGAGATGTAAAATTATTGATGAAAATATCTTGGTCTGCGATCCTAACTCGGCGTTTGTGCCATCTATGGCCTACGAGCCTAATTTGATGCTTGTGCCTTCTTCTACTCCCAACTTCCTTGACAGCATTCCAATTCCAGTTTCTGATGATGATAGTGAGGATGAAAATCCACCTCTAACCGCTCATTTTCCTCCAGCACAATCACTTCCTCTATGGGTCCATTCAGTATGCGAAGCAGCTGGTGATCTTGCCGGTGATCCTAGAGATCAACGATGAACACATTCTCAACTCCAATGAGCCTCTTCTCTTTTGGGTCAAGTTTCAGAGAATCATGATCCATATACTTTTGCAGAAGCTTCAGGGAATCCAGATTGGGATGCATCTATGAATGAAGAATATCATTCCTTAATGGAGAACGATACTTGGGACCTTGTCCCTCTTCCGAAAGGATGAAAACTTGTTAGATGTAAATGGGTCTACAGAACTACGTATGCCTCAGATGGAAGTATTGAAATATTAATGCAAGGTTAGGTCCCAAAGGTTTTTCCTAAGTTGAAGGAATTGACTACAATGAAACCTTTGCCCCTGTTGCCAAAATGAAATCCATCCTCCTTGTTCTTTCCCTTGCAGCCTTACATAAATGGGAGGTCCATCAAATGGATGTTAAGTCTTCCTTCTTGCATGGAGATTTGTAGGAGAAAATTTACATGGAACAACCTCCTAGATATATTCAGAATGACTCTAGTCTTGTATGTCACCTTAAGAAATCCCTGTATGGCCTTAAGCAAGCTCCTCGAGCCTGGTATGCCAAAATGGATAACTTTCTCCTTGACATTGGTTTTTCTAGATGCCATTCTAATCCCAATGTCTATACCAATAAAGTAGGAAACAATCTCATCATCCTTATTCTTTATGTTGATGATCTTATTCTTACTGGTACAGTGACCCTCAGCTTTTAGCCCATGTGAAATCTAGTCTTAAGTGAAAATTTGAAATGACAAACTTAGGACATTTGCATTATTTTCTTGGCCTCCAAGTATTTCAAACCAAAGAAGGAATCTTTCTTTCTTAGTCTTAGTATGCGTGTGACCTTCTTCGTCGCTTTCACATGGAATATTGTAAATCAACCCCCTCTCCCTTCCAGTCTAGAGTCAAAATTTCTGCCACTTGCACTTCACCTGAATTTGATGCCACCCTGTATTGTCAGCTTGTTGGTAGTCTCTTATACTTGACTCATACACGTCCTGATGTTTCCTTTTCCATTGGTCATGTTGCATGCTATATGCAAATGCCCCATGAAAGTCATTGGAAAGAAGCAAAAATAATACTTCGATATATTTAGGGTACAATTTAGTTTGGGATTCATTACAGTTCAGGGGGGACTCCTTTGTTGGTTAGTTTCACTGATTCAGATTGGGCTGGCGATCCTGATGATCAGAAGTCTATTGTGGGTTGTGTCTTCAATCTTGGTTCCGGACCTGTCACTTGGGATTGTAAGAAACAACAAGATCTTTATCTCTCTTCAACAGAAGTAGAGTATCGTGCAACAGTTAACGCCAATCAAGAAGCTTTATGGATTCAACAGATCCTTTCAGAGTTTGGATTCCAGTAGCAGCATCCGACTCCCCTTTGGTGCGACAATAAAAGTGCCATCAAGATCGTTAAAGATCCATTTCAACATCAACGTAACAAACACATTGAGATACATATGCACTTCATAAGAAAGCTTGTTCATGACCGCGTTCTTGAAGTGCTCTTTTTCCCTACAGATGATCAAGTTGCAGACATCTTCACCAAATATCTTACAGAAGCGAAGTTTTCTAAACTTCGATCTATGTTATGAGTTCAGGAACTTGTCATTAAGGGAGGATAGGCTCTAATGGCTCCTTCATTCTCCTAATAGTGTCAATTTTTTAAATCCTTCAATCCTATCCCAAGTTGTTCTTAAGGGGGGAGGTTAGGATATTTAAACACATAGGAGTTAGTTAAGATCAACTTGTTATAATATGTCCATTAGGAAAAGTGTGTTTCTTTTATATGCATTAGTATGCATTTGTAAATATTTAATCTAACGGTCACAATATGTTCTAGACATAGAGTGATCCTACGATTCAACTTCTATTAGATCATAACTACCTTTGATCCATGGCTTAACACCCAATTGGTCCATGATATCTATTTAAAGAGCATGGAGGGTCACTTGCTAGTTGATCGATTATGAGAAGCTCATTTGTAACTTTCTTTCTTTTGCATAATAAACTTCCTCAAGTAGATATTTGGCTAGAGTCATGGAGTGTTTCCCTTTCGAGGGTTTAAACCATGTGAAAACACTGGTGTGTTGATCTGTGATATGTTTGTGTGAGTGACTGCTCTAGGCATTCGGTCTTTTGGAATTATCCTATGTAGTCGAACACTTTTCAGAGAGTTGTCACAAGCATCTTTGCAGATTTTATACATGATAGCTTGGAGATATACATGGATGTATTCACACCATATGGGAAAGTCTTCCAAAAATACTTAGACAATTTAGATGATGTCTTAAAGAAAAGCATAGAAATGAGATTATGCTTAAGTAATGAAAAATGTGAGATGCTCATGAATGAAGGCATGATACTTGGTCACCATGTATCTTCCCAAGGAATCTAGGTTGACCAACCCAAGATTGAAGCCATTAAAAATATGCCTCCACCATTGAATTAAATATATGTAAGAATATTTCTTGGGAAATTAGGTTACTACAGGAGGTTTATTGAAGGCTTCATCAAAATAGAAGCACCCATGTTTGCACCTAGTAACTAAAGATGTAGATTTTGTATGGACATGAGAATGTATGGCAACATTTGAGCATCTCAATCATAATACAATTACAGCCCCTGTTCTCCAAGGACCAAAGTGGGGCATGTCATTCCACATACAATGTGATGACTCTAATAAAGTTATTGGAGTAGTACTGGGACAACAAGAAGACACACAACCATTTTCCATTTATTATACCAACAAAAATATGGTTGGAGCTGAGCTTAGTTACATAGTGACAGAGAAATATTTCTTGGCTATGATTTACTCCATCAACAAGTTCAGACACTACATCACAAGCTACCTAGTATACATGCATACATAACACTCAACAATCAGGTATTTGTTGAACAAACCTAACACCAACGAAAGGATCATTGGGTGGCTACTACTTCTACAAGAGTGTGATTTAACAATTTTGTATAAGCTAGGGACACATAATGTTGTTTTAGACTTTCTATCGATACCAACTCATGTTGCAGACACAGAGTTAGTTGATGATGCTTTTCTGAATGAGCACCTCTTTTCCATCTCAGTAGAAACTCCATGGTATGATGACATAGAAAACTTCCTAGCCTCTGGGAAGTTCCCCTCAACATTTTAACTACAAGCAACGATGTAAATTCATCAGAATGAGTGCCACTTATACTTGGATCAAAGGACTTATATTCAAGAAGGGACCAAACCAAATTTTGAGAATATGCATCAGGGAGGATGAGGTATATGACATCCTACATGCCTTCCATAATGAACCATGTGTAGAGAATTATGTAGCAAATAGAACATCCTACAAGATCTTGAAGGCTGGTTACTATTGGCCCACACTTCACAAGGATACTCAGGAGTATGTATCAAGATTTGATGACTACCAGAGGATGGGGAAACACACAAAAATATATGAGATGGAAATACAACCCCAAATACCATTTGACCATTTTGACAAATAGGGCCCTAGACTTTGTTGGGCTAATAAATCCACCATCCAATCAGAAGATTACATTCTAGTGTGTATTGATTATCTTACATAGTGGGAAGAGGTAAAGACACATAGAATTGCAGATGAGACAAGTGTAGCAAAATTCCTCATAGAGCATATATTTATGAGGTTTGGAGTTCCCAGGGTACTGGTCTCTTGCCAAGGGATGCAATTTACATCAAATTTGATTGAAAACCTTATGAGAAGAAACAAAATCAAGCATAGGTAGTCCTCTACTTACCACCCTGTTGGCACCCCAACAATTCCCCTTGATTTCAAACAATAAAGGGGCCCCATCTTATTTTTTGTAAATACTTTTTTTTTGGTTTTCTTTCATTTTCTCTAGTTTGATTTGGTAGGTGATTTTAAGGTCTCCTTCTAAATTAATTGATCCATTTTGATCTTTCGACAATCTCATGAAATTTGATTTTATCTTTGTCAATGATTAAGTGAGAAAGGATGGAACCATATCTCTATTATTGAAGTTGTAAGATTCATTAGATGTTACAAATGTTAATGTTGTATTTAAAATCATGTCGTTCAGCTCATCGTTCAACCCCGCGTTCAGCCCCTGAAATCCACGGTTAGCTTATCTCAGGCCGTTAAAGCAGCAAAAGGGCACGTGGGTTCTGTTAGCCACGTGGTGCTGATGATTAAAGAGCTATTGCTCTAGAAGATTCATCCCCATGTTCGCTGAGCTTGCCAACACATCACCACGCCCACGTCAATACTCCAAACGTCGATTATCTTGCTCGTTGGCCTGGGATCACACATGCCTGTTCACACTCATTCACGCCGGTGTTCTGGAAGAAGCCTGTCCTCTTACGATTAGTTTTCCAACACACTGCTCGTTCCACGTCCAAGGTAGATCGACATTGCAGCAACTGCATGAAGGGACCGACCCCGTGGAAGCAGGAAGGCGATCTCTGTGTTGGCATGCATCACTTAAAACAACCAGTTACAGTCATTAAGCACCTCTATTATTAGAGAGGTCGACTTTGTCGACCCTCTCATCCTTTTTAATCATGTATAAATAGATGTCTTTGTGACTAAGATGAACTAAGTCTTGTCAAGATTTGTTTTGTGTTGTTAAGTCTCGTTTTTATTGACATGACTGAGACGGAGTCGATCTTATTGATCTTTCCCTGACTGCAAATGGACACAGGAATGCTGTAATACTTTGCTAATTCAATATATACATCTTTGTTCTGGTTTTTATGAAGATTTGGTAGCATGTATGGTGATTGATTACTGAAGACTCAGCCTCTTCTTCCTAAGACGGGCCCCTCAACGATCAACGGTCTCCAATCTGCGTGTATAAGTCGTGTTGTGTTGTTTATTTCATCTCTATATCTATTTTTATAACGTGATGTTCATATCCTGATATTCTGTTGCTTACATAGATGAAACCTTTGTTTTGTGCTGTGCATGCTATCACTGTTCGTATTCCATTATTTATATAAATAACATTCACATGTTATGTTATGTACTTCTATTACTATTATGTTGTTTATATAAATAAAATTTATGTTTTATGTTATATGTATTTTGTTGTTATGTTTGCAGAATTTAGTATGACTGGTCAAGCATAGCTTTCTTGATTACTTTCAGTCTTTTCTACAACTAGATAAGTTAATCAGTTCATGTTTTAAATTCAATTCATAGTTAGAATTAGTCCTGCTAATGTTTTTCTTGTGAACTGTATTTTGCTGCTAACATAATCTCTTCTTTAGGATTAGGAAATGGTCGACCAATAGATTTGATAGTTTGTAGTTTGCTTTCAATTCTTCTTCCATCATTTTTAGATATTGCTCCCAATTCCTCCATAGTTAGCATTATCCTCTTTCTCTTTCTCCTTCTCTCTGTTAGTCTTTCTTCCTATTGTTGTAGGTTAACTCTTTCTTCTTCCATTTTACCTTCTTCTCATATCCAATAGAATAATTCCTCTTCTTAGATAATGGTTAGAGTAGTGTCTCGTTAGTTTAGCTTCTAAATAATATCTCCATTTGCTTTCCTTTGCACTGTAGGATCATATGCATGAGCCAGCTGGTCATTAAATCATCCCAATTCTTCTTTTCTTTCATTTTGCTCCATTCGGACTGTCATTCGAACCGCCATTCAGATCGTCATTCGGACCTGTTTACTTTCTGCATTGTTTTAGGCCTTCTTCAGAATCTAATTTCTTCTGCCTCTCAATCATAATTCTTCCTACTTCTAATTAATGGTTTTAGATGTAATTTAACTTTTGTTTTACGTTATTTAGAATTCTTGATCAAACTTCATCATTATTTCCTCTTTTCTCTTACTTCTTCTTAAACTTTCTTCCAACCTTCTTCCAAACTTCAGTTCTTCAAATCTGGTTTGTTAATTAGTTATTGTTCAGAATTCGTTAGTATTGTTTCTAGATAATTTATTTCGAAGTAATGGTTAACAATTCTATAGTTTCATTTGTTAATTATAAAACTAGTTTCCATTCAACCAAATAATGAAGATGTTCATGATATAGGATTTGGATTAATATTAAATATCTTTATCAAGTTTTCTACTTGTTTCCATAATCAACTACAATTCAGTTAAACATCTTTATTAAGTTTTCTACTTGCTTCATTTGGTAATCAGTTTCTTGTTTTCATAGATAGAATAAATTCTTGCATTTGAATTATGAAAGTCATGTAAGTAGTTTAAAATCATATAGTTGCATGTTAGCACATTTGCATCTTTAGTCAGCTTTGGTTAGTTCAAGCCTTCAATTCTGCACATATAGTGATTGCATTTCATAAGCTCCCTCCTCGGGTTGACAATTTAAATATTGGAATTATTTAACACATAATAAACTCCAACAATCCCATCACATCTTTGCAGAAGAAGGATGTGAAGATTGAATGGACTTGCATGTGTGAAGACAGATTTCAAAGACTCAAGGAAATGCTTACTAGTGCACCAATTCTGAAGATTACAGACCTTGATGAAAGCTTTGTAGTATGCACAGATGCGTGTAAGCAAGGAATTGGTGGAGTGTTGACTCAGAATGGTAGTGTAATCAATTATGAATCCAGGAAGTTGAAATAACATGAAAACAATTATGCCACTGATGATCTAGAGCTTGCAGCTATCATTCATGCCTTGAATATATGGAGCCACGACTTGATGGGTAAGCAGTTTGAATTAAGGATTGATCATGATGGTTTGAAGTTTTTTTTTGAGTAGCCTACTCTGGATGCAAGACAAAGAAGATGGATGGAATTGCTATGTGAATATGACTTTGATATCAAGCACATCAAAGGCAAGGAAAATAAGGTAGTCGATGCACTTAGTAGGAAGATACATGTGATGCTTGTAGCAGCTATCAGTACTGGTAAATCTTATTTGAAGGATAATATCATTGATTCCAATTCTATAGATGAGCATTACCAACAGGTAAGAGATGGATCGCAACAACAAAAATTACCTCGAAAGTTTGATAAAGATAGGCTAGAAGAGAATGGAATCCTCATGCATAAGGATAGAGTTTATGTGCCAAACTCTAGAGACTTAAGGAAGATGGTTCTGAAGGAGATGCATAATGTACCTTATGTAGGGAATTTAGGATATCAGAAGATAGTAGCAACTATGAGGAAGCACTACTATTGGCCATGGATGAATAATGATGTTACAGAGTACATAGATAGATGCATGGAATGGCAGAAGGTTAAAGTGGAGCATCGACATCCAAATGGTTTGTTGCAGCCACCTCTAGTACCTGAATGGAAGTGGGGTGTAGTGACAATATATTTCATCACAAAGTTTCCAAAGACAAGACTACATAATGATTCCATCATGGTAGTGGTGGATAAGTTGACTAAAGTTGCACACTTTATTCTAGTGAAAAAAAATCATAAGGAAGCTAACATTGCATACATTTTTATGAAAGAGGTTGCTAGATTACATGGAATTTCAGTGTTAGACAGAGATGCAAAGTTTACTTCTAACTTTTGGAAAGGATTGTTTAAAGGACTTGGTACAAATTGGAATATGAATACATCATACCATCCTTAGACATATGGTCAGACATAAAGATTGAATCAGGTAATAGAAGATATGTTGAGAGCATATGTGATGGATCAACCATCCAAGTGGGAGGATTATTTACACTTGGTATATTTTTCCAATAATAATGGATATCATGCCTCTTTGAAGATGACTCCTTTTGAAGGAATGTATGGGAGAAAGTGCAATATCCTTATCAGTTGGGATAATCCAACAAACATAATCATCATTGGACATGAACTTCTAAAGGACATGGAATAATTAACACATTGTGAGATTGTCATGCATGTCTAGCAATAGGAATGTTTACCTTTTTATTGTTTGACTTACCTTAGTTTTGATTAAATGTGATATAATGTGTAGAACTAGGAAATGTGTATTCAATGCAGGAGGAAAAGTGTGACAACTGAAGAACATTGGCAGAAAAGAATAAGTGTCAAAGATTCCAATCACCATGATTCAAGCGGATGGTATACACAGCCAAGCAAAGCACTAGTGTTATTTACTAGTACCACTATCAAGACTTATGGATCTTGGTCATTGTTGATCGTCCCCAAATCATAGGGATGAGAATCCATTATGCCAAGTTTTGAACTCTAGTTTTGATATTTTTTAATTTGTAATAAATAAAGACCCCTAGGACAACCATGGAGATTTGACTCTCATTTCTATTTTGAATACACATCTTATTTTCCAGCTACAATTTTTATACTTTGTGTGGTTCTGAACAATAAATATTAATGAAGAATGAGTTCTTGAGTTTCATTCTGATTCCTGTACCTACCTTTGGGAGGGATCCTCAAGGTGATATAGGAGTCTCCTCAATGATTTTTTAAGGTAATTTAGATAAGTTTGCAAGTAGTTTATGCTTTATCAATGCTTTGTTTTCATGTCCAATTTAATGGTAATGCATGTAGTTTATTTCATCATGACCTATAGTTTCATGTTAAGTTTAGCTTCTTCAACATTTCTTCTATGGTTTATCATTTCCTGTGATTTTTGGTTCAATGCATTATTTTCAATATTTCCATTATGATTCTTTATTTCCTATCATGCCTTGTTAAATGTGTTTCTTTCAATAGTTTCTTTATGTATTGTCATTTCCTTCACTTAGTTTAATTCAATAAAAAACCTACTTTATTGCCCATATAATATTCTAATTTACCAGAGTTTTCTCACTAATAGACAAACCATTTACTTTACACTCTCCAGTAGTCTAGAATCCCTTACATGTTGCACATACTGTGCATAGCACCTATTAAGTTTATATGTTCCTTGGGTTGACAAATTAAAGTAGAAAGTCTTGATCCTAGCATTTATCCTTGCTAAACCTGTGACCCACCAACCAACATGAATTTAATCCGGAGGATAGGTGGTAGGGTGCTCGAGATGGATGTTAAAGGTATTTCCAGGTATAATGGGATTAGACAAGGCTTTCAAAACACACAACTAGTTATCCCATGGATGTGGATTTATTGCAACACAGAGCCATAAAGAAGAATCATGGTGGAGAAGGAATATTTCGCCTTACGCATGTGCCAATGACCTTTTCTCCAACTGGGAAAATCTGGAAATCTAATGTTGGTGGATTATGCCATTTCAGCTGAGATGCTTGGATTTGTGTGTAGAGGATACTGGAGCATGGGGAAGATACAGGAGGAGTGTGGGAGGATAACACCTACGCAAGTGCTTTCATGAATGAAACAATTGTGGAAATTCACACTAACAATGTCAATTTCAAGCCATTTAGGGAGATGAATGTTATTGTTTCTAAAATAATTGTAAGTGGATCACCCTAGGTTCTATCTTCTCGACATCAAAGTGCCAGGATTTCCATCCAAGAAGTTTTGTGGGTGCTCTGGTTCATTTGGGTTTGTGTTAGTATGACACTTCATCACTCTGCCTATAGTCACCAAGGGAGAGGTGGAATATGGCGCCGAGGATCTAAGAAGAACAATGCGGGAAATTATTTTGACGTGATGGTCCCTTATCATATCAAGCACACAATCGAATCCATACAAGATTTAACATTGGAAGAGAAGGAGCAAGTAGGGGAAGGGGGTGGTGGTTGCAGTCCCTATTGGATCATGAAGAAACTTTTGGCTTGGGAGCTGATGAATAGCGATTCGTTCAAGTTGTGACTCTTTGTGCAATTAGTAGGATCAGGGAGGACTTAGATATGCTCCAACGAAAACTTTACGATCCTACAAGGTTGCAGACATGACCTTTTAGTTGGCAGATGGAGAGGGAAGCAGTTCGTGGGTGGACTTCATTCAAATTTCCTCGCATGACCACTCTCAAGGGTAACTTAGGATATCTTTCTCTGTTGGATTATCTTTTGTTCATAGTTGGTGATTAGTACTCTAATTTTTACATGGTTTTCAGTTTAGTTGTTTCATGAGCCTAGTTTCCCGGGATTGAGCGAGATTTTAGACCTTTTAAGACAACTTCATTTTTTAATATGTATGTTGTATTTACCGATAATCAAGCATGGTTTCCCTCACCAAGGAATGCTTCTATACTTTTAAAGGAAACTATTAGATATGGCTCCATAGACAAAACTAGTTGCAATTGTGTGTAGGCTTGGTTTCTCGTGAGGACAGGTCTACACCAACATTTTTGTACATTACAGTTTTCTATTAATAGAAGGCTTCTTTTCTTGCTTAAAAAAAATTGTTTCCAACACCTAATTTAGTGCTAGATGTATAATTTCCAAAAAAAATATTAAATGAGAACGTCTACACATAATGTAGTAGTGATTCACCATCTTTTGTTGTTGGAAAGTTATACTTTTTATTATTTTTTGAAACTAACATATTAATATTTTAATCACATTTCATATCACCTTTGTGCTCCCAACCATTTTGTTTCTCGTATTTCTTAAAAATGGAAAACTAGAAATACATTTTTAAAGAGAAAACATCCATGGAGTGTAAACATTTTTAAGACACATATTTTTCTCTCGGTACCTTGATCGCTTGAGAGAAAAAAAGTTCGTATAATTTTTAGAAAAAAATAAAAAATATATAGTATGAAATAAAAAATGAGAAAATTATATGTCATTGGATGGAGGATTCGATAGAAAATATACATGCGTCAAGTTTCTCACCTTCCATGAAATAGATGAATGAATTTCACTACTGGAAGTTGTCGCTCCATGAAAACCTGCAAAAGTGGATAAGAATTCTTGACTATAAATCACTTGATAAAGAATTAGACCTAGATCAAAGGTTTTAAAATAACTCGATCAAGAAATTTAAAAGTCCCGGTCGAGGTATTTTTTACATATATCGTTGATTTTGGTTTAAAACTCGTTCGAGGTTTTTAGCCCTTGATTGAGGTTTGAAACCTCAATGCAGGGCTTAAATCCTCCATTGAGGTAAAGCCTTGATCTTCCTTTACAACTCACCAATATGCCTCACATACTCATATATGTCTTAGAAATCTTAAGTCGTGTTAGAGTCTTATCTCTTATTGGTTCCATGAAACCATGTGAAATCAAGATCAAGCGGAGTAGGGATGCTCTTGTTAAGGTTAATCTTTACTCAGGAATGAGTCAAAGGTGGTTTAGGACTAGCACATGGTTTCTTGTATCCCATTGTATTGGCCCAAGGTATTGCATGCAAAGAAGCCTTTATAAGGTCTGGGGAGGCTTCATTGTAAAGTGGCCTAGAGGTGAGCAATGGCTAGCTCGTTTGGCCTGGATGGATAATTTTGGCCATGTGATGAAGATATTCATTGTTGTTGGTTTTTTCCCTCATGGGGTTTTCCAAGGTAAACTAATGTGTCTATATGGTTTCTTGTGATTGCGCGTTTATTTCTCTCGTAATTATTATTTATGCTTGTTGAAAACATAACAATTGGTATCATAGCTTAGATGAGCTTGTGTGAAGGCATCCAACTGTTTGTGGAAGACCTATGATTCCCATTCAAGCTATAGGGGGGATCGGAGGGGTGGACCACCCCCCCCGACCTGAAGGTTTATGGGTTCGGGGGCGAGATCCCCCAAGAATTTTTTTTGGATCGTTTGTTTTTTTAAATTTGGGTGGTGTGAACTGTGAAGGATCATTGTTTGAGAAAGAAGTTGATCCCATGCAGAGTGGTGAAGAAAATCACCCCGCTATAGACCTACAGATTTGGGAAGAACCACAGAGTGGCTAAGGTTCTAAGGATTCCCACATTTTGTTAATTTTCTTGTATATTAAAACATAGGAGGGATATGCAATACATAACAAGTTTGTGTGATCTTTGGAAACACAAAATGAGAGATGGTTCGTTGGTTTATGAACCATGGTGAATGGTCGCGTGGAGTGGTCATTCTATGAGAAATAAGATGAATGACTCATGGACTAGCTAATCCTAAGATAGAAATGCATGGGAAGAATGTGGGGCATGGTGAATAATTAGCAAGAAAGCGAGCATGGAAAAGCGAGAGGATGAATGTAAGGTAACACCTTACATATCTATCTTAATAGATAAATAAATACATTTTTATAATTGATTTGATTTTACAATAGGAATGGAGGATATTAAATATGGCCTAACGGGAATAGACATGTCTATTGATAAATAGACATGTCATTTAATAATTAATAATTAATAATCCTAATATAATAATAAATACATTTGTAATAACCAATCAGGGTTATTACAAGTCACCCCACTCTGAAAATATTCGACCACAAATCTTCTATGAGCGTGTTGCAGCTGGAATTCTTGCCACGAATAACTATGCCACGGTTTAGCAGTTCTTGGAATAATTGGTCACATTTCCATTCAAACATTATCATGCTTATGATTCTGTAGATGAACGCATAACAACTAAGCGATGTAAATTTCATTCTCTAAGAAAATAACCAGTGTAAATAATATAGCGAACATAAATCCATATAGAAAAACATTTGATAAATATTTGATATGATATAAAATGATGATATTATTACAATGTGAGGGTTCGATACATATACCACCCATTATTAATGGTCATGTCTTTTTGTAAGGACCCCTTATTAATTATTCTTATTATTTATATTTATATATATTGTATTATGTTATATATTTTGTTTATATAACATTGCCTTCCTCTTAGAACTGCTTTGTCCTCAAAGCATAATTACGGAAGACCTTATTCCTTTTCCTTGCTCGTGATGCCTTCTCGTGATCTTCCGTGCCGGTAGCTACGACACTTGATGAAATGAGACGACGTGTTCTTTTACACATGAAGAAAAAATGTTTCGTCATTTGTGACGTGGTCCACCTGAGATCTAGGTTCATTGGAATTGTTTGTTGATCGATTGCTTAGAGTTGTCGATTTTGTCTTTTCTCTTTGTAGGAATAATACTGGTAATTTTCCCCTTGTCCTTATCATCGATCATAACAAATCTTGTGATTTGGATGGCAATATGCTACTCAAGTCGCTTGTGGAGTGTTTACAGGAACTTCAACTTGTGGTGCTTCTAACGATTTATTGAATGATACCTTTTCAATATAAGCATTTTTCAGAATTTGAACATTGATTGGGTTTGTATTGGTTTCTCCTTCCAACATCTAAATTTGTATTTATGATGTCTCTATGTCAATGGTTTCCTTCATTGTTTCTCTTTCCATAGTTTGGACATCCTTTTTTGAATATTTTTCTAGCTTCTCATCTTTTAGTTTTTTTATTTGTTCAGTCAACTCTTGATTTTGATTTGTAAGGTAGCAATTTTCTTCTTGCATTTGTAGTAATTTCCCTTCAATGTCTTCATTAACTCGCTTTTTTTATTTAGCATTTTTTTAACTTCCTTATTTTTGTAACTAACGTCTTATTATGGTTTCTTGGTTGGAAGATTTGTTCAGACTGGTCCGATGACACTTTATTGAGCTTTGTGATCTCTAACTTGTGTGTGCGGTTAATGTCGTACTTTTGCTATTGGATTTCTTTTAGTTGTTGCTCACGATGATAGTCCTTTGATTCTTGGCATTTTAATTTCTCTTGGATCTACACAATTTCCTCATTTCTGTCGAGGATGAGTTTGTTTAAACACTTTATTTCTTCTTCTAAATCATTATTGCTTATATAAGGTTATTATTCGTCATTTTCTGAAATTTTTTATTTGGTCTTCAAGGTTTTGATTGTGCCTTTTTAATAGTGACATTTCTTCATCCTTATATGATAACATTTTCTCGATATTTTCTTTAGCTTTTTCCAACTTTTGATTTTGATCTTTTACTTAGTAAGAATGATCTGCTTACTCATTTCAAATTGTAGATGATAATTGGTTGATTTATATTGCTCTAACTCACCCCATATTGCTTGTAGTTGCGACTGCATTTTTGAATATGTAATTGCCATAATTTGTGATTTCGACTTCTATCCTTTACTTCTTCGACAATAGTTGGCACAAAGGGTGCTAGGGACCCAATGTGGTCGTTAAATATTCTTTGACCCTTTTTATTCCCTCTTCTTGTTTAGATGAAGGCTAAAATAAATATAATAATATTATTATATTTAATAATAACCTGTATTTATTATTATTGATATTTAATAATAATCTTTATTATTATTATTAATAAAAGAGTTTTAATAAATATTAATAGTAATATTTATTATGATAATATGATGATGGAGTGAGAATTAGGGTTTTGACCCTAGGGAATGGAAATGGCTGAAGAAAGGGCGTGAATTTGAAGAGGATGTGGACGTTGTGAGGGAGATGGGCGTGAGGGAGAGGAGTTGAGCAGCAGCAGTGGAGTGGACATCGAGCTTGAGGGGCCACAGATGGAAGTTGGAAGCGTAGAGGAGATTGTGTGCGTGGCATTGGAGCGAGTGGAGGGAGCAAAGGGAAGGTAGGAGGGAGAGGGAGAGTGCTTGAGTCGACGTGGGTTGGAAGGCGGAAGATGGAGGGGTGAACGAGAGACGAATGTTGAGCATTTTTTGATGTGGTTTTATGTGGATCTTTGATAATTCTGCATGTTTTGAGATGGTTTTCTTATCCGGAGAGGAAACTATTAGTAATGTACTTACTTCTTTGTCTGACAAGTTTGTCATTAGTTGTTCCCTAGGATCCTTCCCATATTGAGTTGTGACTATGGGTAGATTTATCATCTCTTTATTTGTCACAACATCTTCTGGGTTTCGTTCTTCTACGGTATCATGATTAAGGTCATCTTTGACTCTTTTATTTCCATTTTTTCATTCTTCTAGAACTTCAATTCTCTCATAATTGTTGTTAACATTGATTTCATTGACTTCTACGCCATTGTCATTTTCTTTCCAATTGATATTGACACTGTGATTTTCAATATCATATTGATCTTTCATATCCATGTCTTCTACCTCTTCTGTTTCATTGTCCTTGTTATCGTCTTCTTTAACAAGTCCTTGTTCTGGAGTTTCACTAAACAATTTTATAGATTTTTCAATTGGCGTATTAATGTGTCTTACTTCCTTGTTTGAAGAGCTTGTCTTTATTTGTTCTCTGGGAACCTTTTGAGATTCTAGAACATCTTGAGTTGCGACTACTGATAGAATGTTGACATCATTATGTTTACAATTGATATTGACAGCATGATTGTCAATATCATCTTGATCTTTCATATCCTTGTCCTCTACAGCTTATATTTCATCATCTTTGTCATTGTCTTCCCTATCATGTACTTTGCTTTGACTGAGAATCCCAACATGGTCTTTGGTTTGTCCTTGAGTACCACTGGACATCTTTATAGGCTTTTCGACTGGCACATTAATGCGACTTACTTTCCTACCTTGTAAGAAACCGCAACGAATTTCCGGAAGATGCGCATATTTTTTACTGAGTATCGCATTTTGAGGCTTGTAGTTGGGATGTCTTTTGTTATCCTTCCTAGTGACTGGTGGTTTGGATATTTTGTGAGGAGGGATATAAGGAAGCGGTCGGCCTGGATTCCCTTCTTTCCCGAGGTAGTAGCGACCTTGAATTCCTCCTTACTAGAGCACTTAGATTCTCCCTTGGTAGTCCTTTCTTTTGTTATGTGTGCAGAGGCAGTTCCCTGCCCTACTTTTCTTGAGAACTCGGGAGTTGTGATAGCTTCTTCCTTAACACTCGTAGTCGCAATAGCTTTCGTAGTCTCTTCTTCTGACGTGAGTGTTGATGCAGACCTGATGGCAGCTTCTTCCTTAACTTTATTCCTATCTATTTCTTCTTTTATTTCTCATACGACTATTTTCAATTTTGTGTATGTTTCCTCTTCCTTAAGCCATCTCTTTTTGATTTCTTCGAGTTTAGATTCAATAATCCTTCTCGGCTTCTGGCCATGCATGAGCTCATCGAAAGATGGGAACATAATGATTCCAACTTAAAAATCATCCCAAAAAGAATTTTTTTGTCCCCTCACAAATTATTTGTGAAATTTTTAACTATTGAAATATTAATTATGATAATAATTTATTATTAAAATGTTAATAATATTATTATTATAAGATTTTAATAGTTTTTAGAAGGTCTTGCAAAACATTAATATTAAAATAATAATAATATTATGTTATTATTATATTATAATTTTTTGTGAAAAGATAGGGTTATAAAACCCTAGGCAAAAACATAGAGCAAGTGGTAGGGTGTAGTGGAGTGCGCATGTTGGAGTGGTAATGAAGGTATGGGGGGAGTGGCGCAGGAGTGCCGACAACGTGGATGGGGGTCGCAATGAGGCAGTTTTGTGGTGCGGTGTGCGCAAGTGTGGGGACTATGCAGTGTGGTGGTTGCGTAGGTGGCTACAACACAGGTGTGCGCAGGGCGTGGAAAATTGGAGAGAGAGGCCATGGAGATGGAGGGATAGGTGCAGGAAGACGCGCGTGGGAGGACACAGGTATGAGCGGAGGACTAGGATGGAAGGAATGAGAGGTGATTAGAGGGTGCAACAAGAGGAGTGGAGGGTGCGGGATAGGAGTAGAGGGCGCGTGATAGGAATAGGGGGTACTACGGATAGGAGTATAGGGCGTAGCAAGAGGAGTGAGTGCAGGGGTGGAGCTATGTGGCAGTAGAGGAGCAACGCGGGGATGGAGTTGCGTGGGGGTAGAAGAGTAGCGTGAGGGTGGGGATGCGCTAGTAGGGGCGAAGTAGGATGGAAGGCTACGATAGGAAGCGTGGATATTGGTGGATAAGGCGAAGGGAGACAAAAGAGTTGGGAGTGCGTCGAATGGAGGAGGGCAGGAGAGTTGGGAGTAGGGTGGAATGGAGTGCGTGGAGGGGAGTGTCGAGGGTGATTAAGTGATGGGAGTGGAGCGGTGAAGCTAGAGGGGCAGGCGAGCTGTGTGAGGGATGTGCAGATGGAGCGTGAGGGAGTTGGTGTGAGGAGCACCGAGGAGAGGAACTCGGGTGGAACGTGAGGGAGATGAGCGAAGCGTGAAGAGAAATGGAAATGGGGGATGAGTAGAAAATGAAATGGAGAGATGGAGAGTGAGAGGAATGAAGATGTCGAGGATGAATGCTGAGAGCTTGAGCGCGAGTAAGAGCCTAAAGCTCTGATACCACTTGTAAGGTAACACCTTACATATCTATCTTAATAGATAAATACATATATTTTTATAATTGATTTGATTTTACAATAAGAATGGTCGATATTAAATATGGCCTAACGGGAATAGACATGTCTATTGATAAATAGACATGTCATTTAATAATTAATAATTAATTATCCTAATCTAATAATAAATACATTTGTAATAACGAATTAGGTTTATTATAATGAAGCATGGATGTTGATGGTGTAGTCACCAAGAAGACACATGAAAAATAAATAAATAAAAGGAGCAGTTTGCATGTAAAAGGGCATATGGATGTAAGACCTGGTAAGGTATGCATACCCCTGGTAACTCACCGGTAATGTTGGGAGATAGACCTAGGTAAAGGGGGTGTATGTGAGATCCCAAAGCCAAGCTTAAAGGGAGGATTGTTAAGGTTAATCTTGACTCAGGAATGAGTCAAAGGTGGTTTAGGTCTAGCACATGGTTTCTTGTAGCCCATAGTAGTGGCCCAAGATATTGCATGTAAAGAAGCCTTTATAAAGCCTGAGGATGCTCCATTGTAAAGTGGCTTGGAAGTGAGTGGTGGCTAGCTCGCTTAGCCTAGATGGCCAGTTTTGGCCATGTGATGAATATCTTCATTGTTGTTGGTTTTTCCCCTCATGGGGTTTTCTAGGTTAAACTAATGTGTCTATATGGTTGCTTGTGATTGTGTGGTTATTTCTCTCGTAATTATTATTTATGCTCGTTGAAAACCTGACAACTCTAGTTCCCCTTTCATCACTAAATAAAAATTCCGCTTCTTTTAAAGATGCTCCATCATTACCCATTTTGTTTGCCTCTTTGTTTAGTTCTCTTTTGACATGGAAGGAGGAGTTTGAAGTAAATTTCTTTGCCAAGGAGATAGCCCTATATGATTATTGTAGAAATTGTTGGTTCATTGATCACATTACCTTTTAAAAAGGATCAAATGATCCTATATGATTAATGGTTGAAACCTCAATAATGGTTGCATCTTGTATGCCTTAATCCAAGAGCACCTTAATCACTTGAAGATTTGTAAGGGATTATGCTTCATTGTTGGATGCAATGCTTAAACCCCAAGCTATTTGGAGGATTTTTTTTCCTTTGAGATCAAAGAAACTTCCCAAATATTGTCATGTACCCGGTGACCTCATGATACTTTTGGGGCCATGGGATACTCAAACTACTAACCAAATTTGCCTCAGGTACTCTATTTTGTTTTTCTTTTGGTTTAATTAACAATTTACAATGGAATTATATATATAATCGCCCACAATTAATATAAACATACAGTACATAAATGTTACATGAAATTTCTACATGAATGCATTCAATGCCACTAATTCCATGTTATTAAATCATTATTTACAATAAATAAGTATAATACATAACAAAGATAAATACCAAATATTTCATACATAGATGGAAACTTATTTGAAAATATAATTCAATTCACTGCATACCAAGGATGTTCCGCCCAATCATAGGCACTCTGTTATACTAGTTCTCTCTATAACAGAGGCCACCCCTAAGATGGGGCTATCAATCCACAAGAAGGTGATGAACTTTCTGTCTATAGTTATCCCAATCTGCTAGCACTCCCCCCACCTCCCCATCATCCTGCACAATCCAAGGAATGGGGTTCCCTTCTTTGAGTTAACAATCCCTTGGGTTCCCTTCTGTGAGTTAATAGTCCCGTAGACTAGTTTCCCCCAATTTCGTTCCAAGGCTCTAGCACAGGTCGACTAGGGACTCTTCATCTTGGGACCCCAAGGAACTCTGTTGTTCTTGGGTGCTTCTCCAAGCTATATAATGGGTGATGGCTCTAGGCTATAGTGTGAGTGGTGGTGGCTCATAACTAACCATAGCCGGTGACTCCCTGATGGAAGAATGATGATATCTGAATAATATTAGAATGATGAATGAAGTATATTCTCATTGATTTATATGCATGTTGAGAACTAGACAAGTGGAACCCATGGAAAGTTCACCTTTTTTCGAGATTAAATATCCTCAACTTTAGGATAATTAACCTAGGTTAAGGCTAATGCACTTTAATTAGAGATGCTTTATAAAACTTAGGATAAAAATGAATAATACAGATAGTGACTTAAATTATAAGTCACTAGGGTCATCTCCCCCTTAAACCGCCTTCTCACTCTCCCTCTTGTGGAATTATAGCCCCCCGTCTCTTCTTTGTCCTTCTTAGTCTACAGTAGTCATGGTTTTTATATTAAATGTAAAACGTACATAATTATATTATATGGTCACACTAGACCATTCATGTCCGGCTTCTAGCCATTTCATCAAAAGAGGGTGTTACAAACACCTATCACCCCCACCCCATTTAATTACATTAGCTAAAGAGCTTTATATAAAAAAATAAAGTAAAATAATATTAAAGTTGATAGCTATGAGTTTGTGAATCCATGAAAACTTATCTACTTTTTAGTGAAATGTGGTGATGAAAACTTGATATTTTACACATTTTTAAAATTGAAGTATACAATGAATTTGGAAAACCAAAATCAAAGAGTAGAAGTAGTAAATTATACCATTGACTTAAATTAGAGATCAAAACATGTGTTTCCCCTTAAAATCTAATAAACCTATTCAACCCTCAACTAAATAATAACAAGTTATAGAAGAAACAATTACACAATAGTCTATATATTCAACCAAGTTATATTTGAATATGATGGAAATGAATGTACGAAACAAGCTTATTATAGTTTTAATTATGTAAATGAATGAATAGTTAAGATGGATTTGTGTTAATTTTAATTTTTTTTGTTATAAGTAGATATTATTTTTTTATTATTTTTACTTTTAGTAATTTATGAGCCAATCTATCATAGTATTAAAAAAATATTTTAATAAATAAAATTATGATTTATAAAATATTTATAATATTTCAAATTTTTTCCTTTTTTATATATTCACATGAAAACAATAATAAAAAATTAACTTTTATTCTAATACTTCCAAAAAAAATCATTAATTAACTAAAATATATCAATTAAAATGTTTGTGGAAAATTAATTTTTAATCTTTAACAATAACTTATATTAAATTATAAATTATTTACCAATTAAATTTAAAATAAATTAATTAACAATAATATATATAATATTCTTTTATTATTATAAAGAAATTTAATTAAACTTTAACTTCATAATTAAGAATTAAGTAAGTAAATAGAAATATAAAAAAAAAAAATCAACATTTACACTTTTCTCAAGTGTAAAAACCAGGCTTTCTCATTAATCATGGGTAATACAAAATAAATAATTGACTATAAAGTCAAAGGACTGGCTTTCTGAATTTATCTTCGAACGTCTTTTTAACGTCATCATCTTCCCAAATTAAGCCTTCCCACCAATCAGCTTCGTAGGTGCGTATCTCCCTCAAATTAGGCAGCTTTGCTAATTCCTCTGGTACTCTCTTCAGTGACGGGCAGCCCCTGATATACAATGAATGTAGTTTGGGCATCAATCCTTCACTCCACACAATGTTTGATGACGAGCTTCTCATACTCTCTAACCTCGGTAAGTTTCCGAGAGACATGGTCTCTAACATGGGAAATCCAACCCCCGCACTCCCCCACCTCCCTATCCCCAACTCCCTCAACTGACGGCAGTTCTGTAACCACAGTGACTTTAAATTTGGCAATCTCTCCAAGAGAGGAAGCTCTCTTAGTTGTGAACAGTTAAACAAGTTTAAGTACTCCAATTGGTTACAATCACAAATACAATTGGGCAGACTTCTTCCGCAGTAGGTCCAAAGCTCAAATGATTGCAGTTTCTTCATGTTATGCATGTCTTCCGGAAGATCCTCCACGACATCATCATCATCAAGGCCATCCACGTGGAAACCCAAAGTCAAGCGCCTCATCTCGACCCAAGTTCCCATTGTGCCCACTTTTATTCCTGCATCTACTTCGCTTCCTGCCTTTACAACTACCTTCAGCTCCATCAAATTTGGCATATTTATGAGATCTTTTAAACTGCAAACACCACTGCTTCCTTCCTCCGTGTTCAATATACTGGTCTGCCACAAACTCAGTCTGTTCAATGAAGAAAGCTGAGAGATCTCACGTGGAATCTCGGTTAACCTCGAACATCCTTGCAAATCTAAAAATGCTTGAGAGTTTTTAGCTCTCCTATTGTCGACGGCAACCGATTCTAGCTCTCCGCAGCCGTAAAGATGCAGAAATTGAAGCCGACCAAGATTGCATATCTCTCCGGGCAAATTCTTGATTGACGTGTTCCTAAGCGCAAGATACTCAAGCTGTGTGAGATGCCACATTGATCCTGGAAGCGATTCAATTTTGGTGCTGGACATATCCAAAACCCTCAGAGAAGTGAGATTGAGGAAAAAGCCATTTGGGACTTTTGTCAAACTTTGATTTTGGGGTAATAACAAAGCGAGAAGCCTGGGGCATGTGAGATCTGTTGGCAGAAATGGAATAGCATTATACCCCATTGCTATTCTCTTCCCACTGTCCATCCCATTTTCAACACGAAATCTTTGGAGATGTTGACCTGTCCTGAAGAAACAGTTCTCTTCCTTCTCGGCAATATAGATTGCCATATCCCTCACAATATCATGAGCTTTTATCCATATCATATCGCCATAAGCATCCTCGAACAAGCAACGATCTACCAATAGCTTTACATACTCGCGTCCCGTGTCTGTTAAATAGCTTGTCTCTCGGCTTTGAAGCAATCCTTCCCCTGCCCACATTTCCACCAATGTCTCCACCTTAATTTCTTTATCTTCTGGGAAGGCACCACAATATAGAAAACAATTCTGGAAATTACGATCAGGCAAACGATCGTAACTCCATTTCAGTTTCCGATAGAGATCTTCCTCAATACCACTGGTGTTTAGAAATACAGGATCTACAGATTTCATGTGAGATAATGCACGATCCCACTCATCTACTGTAGAATTACCGATCATTGCTGCCGCGACAACATTTATTGCCAACGGCAGACCTTTACACTCTCCTGCAATCAGTCGAGCCAGATCCTCTATACTTTTTGTGGGAGCCCGGCCATCATCTTTGAAAGCTTTTCTGCAGAACAACTCCCACCCTTCTTCCTCGGACAAGGGTTTTATTTGTATAGAGAAGTCATTTGTCCCCATTCTTCGAATCACATCTCTGCTGCGAGTAGAGATTATCACTCTGCTTCCTTTATCATTGCCGACTGGGATGCCCACTTCTTCGTCGAGATCAAGTGGATTCCACATGTCATCCAATATCAATAAAAATTTCTTTTCCTTGAGAGATGTAAACAGCTTCATCTTTCGCATCTCGGCATTAGAACTACCCCCCAGGTTTATATTTATTGCCTCGGCAATATCGTTCTGCATGTTCAGAATATTACAGCTTTGAGAAACAGTTATCCAAAGTACGGCTTGGAACACATTACCTGTCCTGTGGGTGTTGTAGACTGTTTTCAGCAATGCTGTTTTGCCGATGCCTCCCAAGCCGTATATCCCAATTACGCGAAATTGATGAGCTTCCATAGTAAGCCATGTCTGCACCCTCTTCTCAGCATCTCGAATGCCCAACCCCACAAAACCCGAGTCCGGGACTGGCTGCAGTAAAGTCTCTGGACGTTGAGGTGTCGACAAAGCAATCTGTTGAGCATCGCGAAATACTTGAAAGCCCCTTTGGAGATTGCTTAAGAGTTCATCGAAATTTGTAGTCCAGTCTCTAATTTGTCTGGAGACTCTGGGCTTGCAGATCAAGCAATCTAAACACCAATTCTGTTTTTGGGAGCGATCTATCACGCTTTTGGCTTCTTCAAGGGATTGTTGGAGCCTTTGCGACCAATAAGTGACAGTGCCCGGCGGACTTCTTTGGTCATGCTCAAATTGATTGCTGATATCTTGTAGGAGGATCCTCGTACTGCTAAGTTTATCTTGCAGAAGCTGCCTATTTTCATCCAAATGAATAACCTCATCTAAAAGACGGATGAGTGGAGCAATAGCAAGGCTGCTTATGGTGTTGCCTGCTACTCCAGTCAAAATGTCAGCCATGGATTTTGCAATAGCAGAGCAGAGAGAGACCAAAAGCAAAATACGCAAAGAAATTAAAAGACAGAGGAAGCAAAGCAAAGGCAGCGATACTAAGAAGAATTCTGCAAAAACAATTGTATGGAGGCGAGCGTGAATTGGCTGTAGGAAAGGATAAGAAATGAATCCAGGACCAGCAATGGTGGTTTCATTTCCTTGCCAGTGCAATCCAGCTGCATGATTGTGATTGAAAAAAGTAAAAGTCGAGTTGGGAGTAGGGGCGGAAAGCAAAAATGATTCCTTGGCAGTGTAATCCAGCTGCATGATTGTGATGGAAAGAAAAGAGAAGTGCAATTTGGAATATTATTTTTTAATTAAATATTCCAATGTTGTCGGGATGTTTTTTATTTAAAAAAATATATAAAAAATTAAGCAATGGTGCAGGGATCAAATTTGAAGGGTGGGGTTCCATTTCGCTATGAAGGGCTATGAGATATTGAACCCTTCAATGCTGCCATGTAAAAATAAGTTATTCTTTTCATTTGAAAATGTAATAGTACATCAAAATTTCAATGTTTACTGACATAGTAAAGTTGAGAGGCTTTATTTTTTCAGTGGATATAGCAGACCTGTAAATTCATAGGATGTCAAAAATCTAGTTAGCCTTGAAGTTGAGCTCCTCAAAGAAAACGAATTTTAAATATGTTTATGGCAGGCTGGCATTGCCAGCTTCGCTCCGCAAACTATCCTGGAGGACTGGAGGAGATAGGGTAGGTGGAACTTGGAAGTAGCTCAACCACAGTGAAATAGGGGTATAAGAAAAAGCTTGTTTCTATTCATGCAATATTATATATTGATGGTCGGAGCCATGGAAGCATGGAATTCGAGCATTGACTTGATACAACAAAGAAAACAAAAGGTGGAACTCGGGAGCTGCAGGATTGACTTGATACAACAAAGAAAACACAGGGTGTGAGGCTGGGAGCCGTAGACGGTAGGATTAACTTGATACAACAAAGAAAACACAGGGCTATAGGTAGGGGCCACGGGCAGGAGCAACAACCTACAACATTACAAGAAGTTTATGGATTGTGGATTTTGTCTGAAATGCCAAATTCGGGGGGGCACATTAACATAATATATTATACATTGAATACTCAATTAACTCACGGAGTCAGCATTCACGAATTGGTATGTGATAACTTGTAACTTGGTAAGCCCGCTAGAAACAACACATATCAACCACCTACCAGGTTTAATAATTTTGTTGATGCCATTAAATGTGTTAAACACGTAAGTGCTCGCTACAAACACGAGAACTTCGAAGCGTTCAAGCCATGGGCTGCTCAGTGTAAGCCCGTCCACGTAAGTTGCTCAATGATATTATTAGAGGCCCAATGGTCCATGATCCATGGATGATCGAACACGTGGATATTGGAGAGTAACCGAGTCCCACTCCCAAGTCACCTAGCTAGTAGCCACATTCCCAATTTCCCACTAAAAACTGTTGATGGGTGAAATTTGAAGCTACCCTTTTGTTGCAATTTTAAACAGTAGTGGTTAATTTAATTATTGAAGGGCTTACCATGAAATTAAATTTTTTTTGCATGGTAAAATTTGAAGTGGCCTTCTATGACGTGTAAAATGACCTCTGAAGGGCCCTGAAGGCTGTAGTCAAAGTAAAGTATAAGATAGAAAATTGTAAGGATAGCAAATTTACATTACACATTAGAATTTTTTATTTTATTATTAATTTTTGGTATATAAAATCAAATCATTGTATTACTGAATTGTTTATAATTGTCATGCTTTTAAATGAATAATTATTTATTATCATCATGCTTTTAGTTTTTATATGAATTATTATGTCCTCCAAGGGGATCATATATATCATTGCGTTTCTATTATGTTGATTTTAGGTTTATAAATTTATTTTTCATCCAGTCTATACTTGTTGTAAAGTTGAAAATATATTTTATTTAACAAAATTTTAAAAAATGGAATTTCTTGAATTGTTATTGGTTGGAGGTTGTGATGTCATCTTCGTTTTTCCCTTCCCATAAGGGGGCGGCGGGATGATGTCACCTAGGTGAAGAGTTTGTCAGTGATTTAATGAGTTATGAGTTATGACTGCCCTCTGCACATTGCTATGCTCTATTATGTTATGTTGGATACCAACCCACCATAACTAGGTATTATTTCCTCGCTTTGTAGAACTTCTGCAATTTTTGTTGTTGGTGGTGGGAGAAGATTGTAATTCGGGCAGGATGGATTTTCTCGACTCACTAGTTTCGAACCGATTGCCTGTCATTAAAGCTCGCCGCCGGCTGGACACCCATATCTTTTAAATGTCAGTGGGTAGTTATCGCACACAACTATGCAAATCCATAAAAATTACAAACTCGGTTGGGTTGGTTGGCATCTGTGTTAAATTCACAGTTCATACCCCATGCTTTCAATGTGTTGTGGAGGTGGACGGGACTCTTGGAGATATCTAGGCTGGTGAACTGCGAAGTGTCTCGGCCCCAGCTCTCGAGGGATTGATGCTAATGAATCTCATCATAACTATTTCAAATGAAATGGAAGCCAACACTTCAAGATTGAATTGGATTACATGCATTGATTGACATTTTGAGTTGCGATCATGGTTGGATTGGATGGAAATGCATACATTAATTGTAATTGTGACAGTAGAAGGGTGTGAAATTCAACCCTATGGCAAAGTCGACAGAAATAACTAGAAAACTTGAATTTTACAGATACAACTGGTGCAGTGATCGTAAAGTATATTGGTTGTGTGAGCGCTCGTAATTAATATTGGCAGTCGTAAAGTATATTGGCAGTGATTAATATCTTTAATACAAATCATAATTAGATTGCTTCAATAAAAATTAAAATGATACAAATTTTTTAAAACAATTGAAATATTAATATCTTTAATACAAATAGTAATTAGATTGCTTCGATAAGAATTAAATGATAATTTTTTTTTTTTAATTGAAAAAATTAAAATAATACAATTTTTTTAAAACATTTGAAAAAAAGGAACTAAAAATATTTCTATTCACAAAAATATAGTATTTACAAAGTTTGAAAAAAAAAAACTTTCGTATACAAAAATCAGTCATGATTCCGTTATATGAAACATCATAAAGTTATACTACTTTACTAATATGTACACTTTCAAATAACATAAAGAGATTTGACCTAATAAAATGAACATATGACAATACATATTCCTACTTTTTACATTAAAATAATAAAAATATATATTTTGACCTATTTTATGTACCCATTATGAAGTTCCTTTGATTTCCTTTTTACATTAAAATAATAAAAATATATATTTTGACCTATTTTATGTACCCATTATGAAGTTCCTTTGATTTCCTTTGATAGGTTTTATATCCCATAAGAGAGGCATAAGTCATATAGACAAAGGCATCAGAGCCAAGACTAGCAACTAAGCGATTAAATGTTATGACTTGCCTTTTTACTGACTCAAAAGGTGATACCCGTAGACGTTGTCCATATGAGCTTGCAAGCTTCCTCAGTTAAAAAGTCATTAAAAAATGTCAATATTATCACTTCTTACGTCAGAATACGCACTGCTATAACAAATATATATTTTTTTTCACACAGAAAAAATAGACTTTTTATTAAGAGAAAAAGTTGTATCAGCAGAAATACAATACGACAGATTGTCACCAAAATAGTGAATGGTCTAGAAATATCATCATCCGCTGATCGAAAGCACAAAGAAGCAAAAACAACAGGACCTCAATCAAGTTGGTTGTTTTGATGAGCAAGACAAAAACGATGACTAAGCATCTAACCTAACAACAAACAAAGGAGGCACACAGAGGGTGCAAGCAACACCATGCCGTCTCGACCAGCACAAAACCCAACTACATGAAAAATGGTCAACCTCTCAGCAAGAACATGACCTCAGCAAACAGTGATGGTCTGAGCATCCACCACACGGCCGACGGCCGTTAACCACCTCCTCAACATGAAAAATACCATCCATGACAGTCGTGGACCGCTTAGAAAGAACGTCAGCTAGAGAGTTGTGAGTTCAGTAAACATGGGAGATTTAAAACTGAACGAGCGTCGTGATCAGAACCTTAATCTTCAGCATCCAAGGCCACAAGACCAACGAGTGTAATTCGGACCACCCACATGCCCACTCCACAACACACCAAGAGTCACCGAACACACAGAGAGACCGAAGGCCCTTACTATCAGCAATAAACAAGAGGCCCCAAAGTGCTTGCAGTTCAACGCGAGTGTTGGTTCCAACCCTGATAGAGAAATGACACTGAAACCAATGAGATGGATTTAATTTTAACACCCCGCAAACCCCACATAGAGATTTACTACAAGCACCATCAAAGGATCCCAGCGGAAACTAAAAGGATTCCTCATTATTTAACAATCCAGCTTCCGATGCAGCATAGTAGAAACCGACAAATAATCCTTGAAAGAGGCAATGATACGGCCAACAGTCAAGGCACAGAGAGGAGTCTTGGAATCAAAGATGGCCTTGTTACGAGCCAACCAAACTCTCCAAATAGTAAAGGATACCAAAGAAGTAAAACCAGAATGTGTTTCCAACCAGTGCAAATAATTGGTCTTAAATCCAACGTTACCCCACTGGAAGTGTGAACTGTAATACCTTTCCAAATGAAACCAAGCATGCAAGAAGAAAGAACAGGAGCCGAAGAGATGATCCGTCGTTTCCACATCATTAAAACAAAGGCTACACACCCCAGGACCCACAAAGCCACGCTTCATGAAGTTGTGCCATGTCAAAATCTTATCAAAGCAGACCAGCCAGATGAAGCATTTAAGCTTCAAAGGCATCCACCCCTAACAAATATTAAACTTACAATCACTACAATGAGGTTATGTTTATTTTTTCCAAATATGAAATGGTTTCTATCTTCGCAATTGTTGGTTGTATTGTAAATACAAACAAGAGCATCACCACAAACTTTGGATTAAAATTATTCCTCCGCCATTTAGAATTTAGAATTTCCACTTTAAAAAAATTCTTGTAACTTAAATAAAATTATAGTTCCACTTTTAAAAAATTATTATAACTAAAAAACATTAATTTTAAGGTTACTACATGGAAAGGCATGCCACTTATAGCTAGGTCACAAGATGTATTGATATTAGTATTGACCAACTTTGTACATGCCAAAAGATCATACAAAAATAAAAAATGATGTCCAATTAAATCCAATGTCTTGGAAAAATCTCTTGAAATGTTTGAATAATAAACTCTTTAAAACATGACGTCCAATTAGATCCAATGTTTTGACAAAAGCTCTTGAAATGTTTGAATAATAAACTCTTTAAGTGAAGTTATTGTCAACTTTTGCAAATTTATTGTGTGGACACTCCATTTCCATGTATGCTAAATCAATAACCCATTTCCACTTGTCTTAAAGCATTTGCTACCTACAATTACCAAGATACTTTAGCTTAGCCCAGTTGACAATGTCGGGGACATTGCCACCTCGTGGCTCTTGTTATTATTATTATTAATTTTAGTTAAAGAATTTTATAAATTTTATTTATTTTTATAATTATTTATATTTAATAGAGTTATTTTTTTAAAATTAAAATTAATATTAACTATAATAAAAATTATATCAGTGTAGATTCATCTTAACTTTGGATCTAAGCTTTAAGAAGTATGAAAATTGTAAATGATATGTATATGTTCGAGATTAATTATATTATTTGAAATTGGAGTAAGTTAATTAATCATTAGTCATTTTGCACTTTTATGGCCATTTTTGTTGGAATTCGGCAATGAATCATTGTTGAAATCATGAGTTTTCATTGTTGAAATTTTTTTATTTTTTTTTTGTAGAAATGGATTCATCACCCTCCAAAACCCCTAGGCACTCTCAATTATGCAATTTCAATAATATATTGCTGCAATTTTGACAATTCCAATCGAAATTCTATCAAAAAAATGACCAAAAATGCAATGTAATGTTAATTTTCCGATAGATTCATTCAAACATTATCTAGGATCCTACTAAGAGAATAACAAGCACAACATAACAATCACAAGATACAATGAACACAAAGCATTTCACCGAGGAAAACCAAGAAGGTGAAAAAACCCGCAACTTCCTCAGAGATAGAATAAGCCCCAATACAAATATCACAAATATCAATCACCAAAAGATAGATGTCTCTAGCGGCTACTCCTCCTCCACTTGTGTGCACTCCTCTCTCAAATAATGCAAGTTGGATGAGTGAGTGAATGAATAGAATGAGAGAGACTCACTCTCTATTTATACACAACTTAACTTGCCTTTAATTCTAACAGGGCCGACTTCCTAAGGAAGCCTAATAACCCAACCACATGACTCATACAAGGCCGACCCCACACTGGTGGTCTAATAACCCATCAAATATAAGTTGCGACACTTGCAACACTTGCGACACTTACAAATACAAATGGCGACACTTTTGATTGGAGGAATAATACATCTCTATCATGGATATAATAAGGTACAAGTGTAATGCATAGAAGAATATCTTCCGAAGTTACAAATACATCAATGCTCCCTCTTAACTAGGAAGGTATTCTCTGGACATAGCTCATCAATGCATATTGCCACAAGTCTTCAATTCTGGAGTTGTATCATCGTCACTAGATCATGGAGCATCATCGTCATTGCTGCTGTACTGGTCATCTCGATCACTGGGCTATCTCTCAATTCTTCTCATCATAGGAGGTTCTACAGAGCCAACCATTTTTCATGATGGTTGTAGGCATAGCCTCTTGTAGGTGTTCAACATCTCTGGCCATCCTGTGGAATGTGCGTCAACAAAACCTCGAAAGAGCATCCCAGGACTTTTATGAGCACGTAGCTCAACCCATCGAATCTCCTAGGATCTTTTACATGTGACCACCACAAAACCTCAAAAGAGCATCCCAGAACTTTTACAAGCACACAGCTCAACCTATCGGATCTCCCAGGATCTTTTACATGTGGTCAGGCAAAACCTTAAAAGAGTGTCTTGCAACTTGCAAGATCTCTAAAGATCATCCCAGGACTTTTACGAGCACGCAGCTCAACCTATCGGATCTCCAGGATTGATTACATGCCTCATGTAGCAAAACCTCGAAAGAGCATCCGAGGTCAGACTATCGGATCTCCCAGGATATTTTCTATGCTACCTGTAGCAAAAGGTCGAAAGAGCATCCGAGCTCAAACTATCGGATCTCCCAGGATATTTTCTATGCTACCTGCACAATATGTCCACGGCCACGAAGTATCAACCTGATACTCATGATCATACTGATCATCATATAGTACATCATCCTGATGCACATCATCGTCACATGATCACCCTGATCATATACACAGCATCATCCTGATGCATATCATCTGGAGCATCGTCCTGATGCTCATTACACATGATCATCCTGATCATCATCATAGCATCGTCCTGATGCATATCATCTGGAGCATCATCCTGATGCTCATCACACATGATCATCCTAATCATCATCATAGCATCGTCCTGATGCATATCATCTGGAGCATCATCCTGATGCTCATCACACAACGCTTACATCCACAACCACGGGAATGATCCTCCTACACCATGCTTGGAATGGATCCTACAAATGTGTCCCAACCTCTTAAGGTCATGCTGGGGGCACCCACCCAGCCTCTGAAGGTCATGCTGGGGGCACCCACCCAGCCTCTGAAGGTCATGCTGGGAGCAAAATTTCAGTCACTACAAATCATACTGAAAGCATGTCTTCAACCACTATTTCTCATGTTGAGGACATGTCATTGATCACTGCGGGTCATATTAATGACAAGTCACCGGTTATCGTGAGTCATACTGGAGACACTGAATCAACCACTGCAACCCAGCCTCTGGAGGTCATGCTGGGAGCAAACTTTCAGTCACTGCAAATCATACTGAAAGCATGTCTTCAACCACTATTTATCATGTTGAGGACACGTCATTGATCACTGCGGGTCATATTAATGACAAGGCATCAGTTACCATTATTCATACTGGAGACACTGAATCAGCCACTGCAAGTCATGTTGAGAAAGTTGACATTGTCGACAAACCTAGTAAAAAAAAGCTTAAGTTCCCTTGTAAGTTTTGCGAGGGAGACCACCTAACCTATTTGTGCCCTGTACTTCCAGAAGTGCAAAGAGTGTGGTCCATAGTTCAAAAAGTCTTCTGCTTCTGAGCAACCAGCCACTGCAAGTCATGTTGGGGGCAAGTTGGCAACTAATGCTAGTCATGCTGAGAGTACTGTTGTGGTAAAGGAGTCTCATCTTATAGGACGGAAGCCAAAGTTCCCTTGTAAACTTGATAAGGAAGATCACCTTACTCACCTATGCCATGCTATTCCAGAGGTGCGAAGAGTGTGGTCCATGTATGAAGGATCCTTTGCTCCTGAGCTGTCTATAGATTCCCAACAGCCTGATCAACCTTTGGTTGATGAAGTGGTTGAACCATCGCAATCTTTGGTCAACCCCACTCTTCCTTCGGAGAGTGAAGTGATCGAATCGATGCAATCTTTGATCGATCCCATTAGTCCTTCAGAGACTGATGCACCTATCCCTGAAGTCTTGCACATGTCCCTGAAGTCTTATGCATTACCAATTCAGATGTTTCTGAAATGGGGGGCACTTCATCTGTGCCGAGTGAACCCCTACTAAGCTCTAGGATCATTTCCTTTGATTTGAATAGTCTAACTGGGCCTCGCCTTCCTTTTGCTACACCTTTTAGATAAAGGTTGATATCGGAAACCATGCGGTTCATCAATGTATTGTAGATGAAGGAGCCTCTGTCAGTATCTTATCCCCTTATGCTTGGAGAGATTTAGGTTTTCCTAACCTTGTTCCAGCTGTTAATTGGTCATTGACTTTCGATAAAAGACCTAGTGAACTGTTGGGATTCCTCCCTCAAGTACCTGTTACTTTGGGTGGAAAAACAGTCTTAGTTGATTTTATGGTTTTAAAGGACCCTGTGGATTTCGATATCATCCTCGGGCATGATTACGTATATGATATGCAGGCTGTGGTGTCTATGCTCTTTCATGTGATGCATTTTCCTCACAACGAAAGCATTGTCGCTATCGATCAGCTTACATTTGTTGATACCTCTTATTACCCAACTATAGTCCAAGTATGTCCCCTATCAGTAGGCACTACCATGTCACAATCAAATTATGTGGCATATTGTTCCTTGAGTCCAATTGCTACTGAGAAGAGGCCTCTGAATTCATGCTTACCTTCTCGGGATTGGGTCCCGGCAATTGACCAAGCGATAACTCCATTTGAATGTTTAGACATGCGTTCTATTTGGGATGATATACTTCCATCTGATGAAGTCTTCCTAGAGTTTATAATGCAGTCTGCCATTCATTTGGACATTGTTCCACCATCGAGCATTCTTCCACCTTTTCTTTGAGCTCGTTAAAAACAGTAAGGAGGCTACAAGCATTCTTCCACCTTCACTTCGAGCTCGTTAAAAACAGTAAGGAGGCTATGAGCATTCTTCTGTATCTCCTTTGAGCTCATTAAAAATAGTAAGGAGGTCATGAGTTTACTTTTTCGGGCTCGTTAAACTTTACGAGGAAGATCTTTATAGATTTCTTTCACACTCTTGTTAGATTCTTTAAATATGACAATATTGCCGAGTATAGTTGTCTTTTCAAACTCGTTAAAGGATTGGAAGTGACATTCGCTTAAGTATAAGTTTAACCCTTTTCCAGACTTTTGCGGCTTATTTACGAAAAAGGAATACTCTAGTCATCCGTGGCTAGAAGAGTTCTTCTCTCATTGTTTTACACTTTTTCAGGTGAGGAGACTAACTGTACGAAAAAATACTTTTTGGAGCCTCCTTTAGGGTTTTCAGGCTCTTGAAACATGAAAACACCAAGCGAGCATTCACCTACTCGGGCTCGATGTGAAATCCACGAGAGGGTATATAGAGTATTGTTTAAGTTTTTTAGACTCTATAAACAGGAAAACACCGGCGAGCACATACCAACCCGGGCTCGATACTAAAATCCACGAGTAGGTGTATGGAGTTATTGTTTAAGTTTTTCAAACTCCTTAAAAATGAAAACACCGGCGAGCAAGAACAGAGCTTGGCTCGATATTAAAATCCAGAGATCAGTGTTATAGAGTATTCTTCTATCTCTTCTTCGAACTCTGTAAACAATGAAGAAGGTCTTGAGTCTTCCTCCCATGGGCTCGTTAAACTTTTTACATGGTTGGACTTATTGAGTTTTCTTTCTTTGTTGGACTCATTAAAACAATAAGAAGGATATTATTTTATCAAAAAGAATAAGGGATGAGACGGGTATGTCACAGCTTTTTCAGTTTCAAAGGTATTTAAGTCAGTCATATCCTTGAACACAACACCGATTTGAGTCTTTCATTTCAGTTGGGTTTTAGTTTTTGACCTTAGGGTGAACCTGATATCTGAGTTTTCAACTCCCCCGATTGGTTATTCTTCCAATCATATGGAGAGTCTGTTAATGTCTCCTACATTGTAGTCTTATATCACTTCCCCTTCATGTTAAAAACCGCCTAAGTCACTTTGTGTCATGCTCACTGTTCAAGGATACAGCCTGTGTCGGCCATTCTACAGTTTACCTTGACTTCATGTGTCAGGCATCCTGGTGTCAGTTTGTTTCATCTTGTTACTTGTCCTACTCCACATCAGATCATACATGTGAGTTTCCCTCGTGTTGGATGATGGAGGATGAATTAATGCCTCATTTCCATCAGAATTCTTCCCATCGACTCTAACTCATTATGCTCCGGGAATGAAGTTTAGAGTTTCGGTTAGTACCTTGGGGGTTGCAGTCATTAGTGACAGTTTCCCTCGCTGTTGAATAATGGGAATACATTAATGTCTCTTATTCGACAGGTTCCTCAAGTCTTCGACTTCAAGTCCACTTATTCACACTTGTTGGATCATACTAGGTACCTTGGGCCCCATTATCATTATCAATGGAAGCCCTTACGTTTGTTAATGGTATACATCAATGGCCAGTAATCAAACGATACCCCCCATGTTCGACTTCAGCTCATTTATTCACATAGTTAGGGTTTGTACCTTGGGTTGTTTGGATGAAGACCTTGGGATTTTGATAGCATCGTCTTATTTATGTTATCACCCAAGCTGCGCAAGACTGAGCCTCACTCATTTTGGCTCTTCATGAGACATAGATCCAGCTTGTTGTTATGGCTATGATCTCCTATTTTGACATGGATCCACGCTTGTATTTCAGTGGCCATGCTATATACATCTCCTAGTTATGTATTGGAGATCACGTTGCACATCTATATGATGTCAAGATTGTAATTGCTTGTTGACCTTGATAGTTGTTTCAGGTACTTCTGTGACTTGGTTCTGTGGTTTCTTGCTCCTCCTCTGACTTGGAATTTATAATGTATTTCGGTCATCATTTCCCTATGACCTCACACATTAGGGGGCATCTGTTATAGGTCAAATCTGCACTTCTTCGTCCGTGATCACATTGCTCTGTCGATCACACAAAAGGATACCATGGATTGAAGAGCTAGGTTGACTTAGATGAGTTATGGTTGGAACTACTCTCTACAACTGAAAATATTAATGTTTCTACTGGTTTCACAAAATGTGTGCTACTCTTGCTATGGTAAACCAATGAACACCTCAAAAGATGCGCTGCTTTGCTTAAGGACAACTAGCACACTCCTTTAAAAATATTGCAAACGCTTGTTGCAAAGCACAAAAGTTGCTCTCTGTGTGCTACTCTTGTTGTATGAAACCCGCGCACATCTTAAGATGAAGTCAAAAAATATATTAAGATTACGAATTGGGATTAGTTGGAGTTGGTTTTGCAACTTCCCCAACCTCCCAATTCAACCACCTCTCGAATCCAACTACCTACCTTGTCCCATAAATACAAGGAGGATCCATGAGAGAGGAACCTAAGAAGAAAGGCTTTGACTATTGTTACACTGGAGGAATTCCCAAGTCATTGTGAAGAGCAGGAGCCTAGGACTCAGTTACAGAAGCATATTGATCGATCAGGTATATTTGTACTAATTCATGTTTCTTTGACAATAAAAAGGTCAAAATACCCTTCCCATCCCAAATCGAATGTCTATTGGATTGTATGTTCATTTGGCTTAATATCTTATTATAGTTGATGTTTAATTGTTTTCAATTCCATCATCCTTATTATAGTCAAGATACGTTGAGGAAGGTTTCCTTTATGTTGCAGGTTCATCATAGCGGAGGATCAAGCAGAAGATCAAGTGAAAGCTAGGACCGGCCATTGATAAAAGGTACATCTTTCGATATCTCGATCTCTTTCCTTTTGAAATAACTAGATGCAATGTAATGAATGTATTTACCTGTCACCCCACCCAAGTTGGTAGTGTCCACTCCTCACTATAAGTTATTAATCATGCACAACAACTTCTTCCTTGAAGTGTCTTCTATCTGAAGAACACCAAGCCTCTCTCTAAAGTACTCGAACTTCACTCTAGCTAGTGGTTTGGTCAACACATCTGCAATCTGCTCATCTGTCACAACATACTGGAGCTTCACTGCTGCTCTCTGACCATATCCCTGATATAGTGATATTTGATCTTGATGTGCTTCGACCTGTCATGGAACACCGGGTTCTCTGATAACTTCACATAACTCTAGTTGTCACAATAGATACAGGTAGCATCCAACTGGAGATCAAATAAATCAAACAGTAGCTTCCTTAACCATACTACCTCACAACTAGCCAAACAAGTTGTGAAATACTCTGCTTCGGTTGTACTCAGTGCTACGCAGGGTTGCTTCTTGTTAAACTAAGAGATCACACCTGATCCCATACTGAAGCAACACCCCGAAGTGCTCTTCCTATCTGCAGCACTGCCTGCCCAATTTGAATCAACATAACCCTCAAGGTTAAACTTTTGATTCGCATCATACTTGAGCCCATAATCAATTGTACCCTTCAGGTACCTCAGAATATGCTTTACAACAATCAGGTGAACATATCTAGGATCTATCAGAAATTGGCTCAAGGTGTTCACCGCAAAGAAAATATCTGGTCTCGTGTTCGTCAAGTACATCAAGGACCCAATCATCTGATGATACATCATGGCATCAACCAACTCTGAAGAAGCATCACTTAATAGATCCAGGTTCGATTCCATAGGTGTGGCCATGGCCTTGTTGTCCATCATCCCAAACCACTTCAGGATCTCTATTGCATACTTCCCTTGTCCAAGGAAGATTCCATCTGCACTCTGCCACACTTCCATACATAGAAAGTAATGCATCATACCCAAGTCCTTCATCTCGAACTCGGCAGCAAGCTTCCTCTTTGTATAGACAATCAACCTATCCTCTCTTGTTAAAAACAGGTCATCCACATACAATAGGAGTATCACTGGATTGCCTTCCTCAACCTTGTAGTAAAGGTTGGAATCCGCTTTACTCTTGGTAAAGCCCAAACTGGACAGGAAGCTGTCTATCCTACCGTACCATGTCCTAGGTGCTTGCTTCAAGCCATACAAGGCTTTCTTCAATCTACACACATATGACTCCCTATCATGTGTCTCAAAACTGAGTGGTTGCTCCACATACACTTACTCTTCGACTACACCATTCAAGAAAGTTGTCTTGACATCCATCTGGTGTATCTTCCACTTCATTATTGTAGTCGAAGCAAGTATTGTTCTGATGGAAGTGTATCTGGATACAGGTGCAAAAGTCTCTTCATAATCTATCCCTTCTTTCTGGGAGAAGCCATGAGCCACAAACCTTGCCTTGTATTTCTCTATGCTGCCATCTGCAGCATGCTTGATCTTGTGGATCCACTTGGAAGTCACAACAGAATTCCCTTCTGGTCTTGGGACCACATCCCCAACCTCATTCTTCATGATCGACTAGTATTCCTCAATCATGGCATTCTTCCATTACCGCATCCTGGATCCTAGGAACTTCAAACTCTTCAATATCTTCAATAGATAGTTTTCGTGAACTTTGTTGCTAGAACAAATGTTGTAGTCCTTCTTTTGTAGGTGATTGTACACGATCTTTCCTACAAGTCAAATTCAATTGCATGATTAGAAACTTCTCATAGTTATCAGAACAAAGTCTTACACATAAAGGCATATGTCATACAACCATGCAATTATCTTAGCCAATACTTCAATACAACATTCACCCATATCCCGTATTCATATGCTAACTTTCTAGATGCCTTCCATCTCTACCAGAACATTGTTAAGAGTTTGCACTACTCCCAACATGTCAAAAAAGAGGTTTCATTCTAGATAAGTAGCAATGGAATGTTGTACAGTGCCATAGGCCACTTACCCATCACATGCATATTAGTAGTATATTGTTCATTAATGCAATTATTCTAATATGCATAATACACAACCTAAGTCTAGGAACATAAGTATATACATCATTGAACAATATTATTTAAACAATCAGATATACAAGAAATGACAATTCAAATACTTATCTTTGTTTGTTTGTTTGTTGGGTGGACTCCCTCTCAATCTTTGCTTCCTTTCTGCAACTCCATTCTGATGTGGATTGTAAGGAGTGGTCAACTCCCTCTTAATCCCTGAATCACTGCATAACTTCTTGAAGTCTTCTAAAGTGAATTCTCCACCATTGTGGATCTAAAGGTCTTGATCTTCTTTTCAGTGTGGTTTTCTATCAAGGCTTTGAATTCCTTGAATTTGCTAAATACTTCATCTTTGTTCTTCAAGAAATAGATCCAAGTCTTCCTAGATAAATCATCAATGAAAGAAACATAATATACATACCCACTGGATGACATTGGACCGCATACATCGGAGTGGATAATTTCCAAGATTCCTTTTGCCTTGCTTTCATTGCTTGGAAATTCCTTCTTTGTGTTCTTTCCTTTTGCACATCCTTTGCAAAACACCTTCATGCTTTGATTGGATTTCAGGAAGACCTTCTACTGCTTTGCTTGCAATTGGTAGTGCTCTATAGTACACATGTGCAAGCCTTCTGTGCCAAGGTTCACTTGGCTCCATGGATTCATGTACCATAGCTTGTTCAGGTTATCCTTTCAATTTGTATAATCCTCCCTCTTGCTCTCCAATCACTACTACATCATCTATGGTATTACCTTTTGGCCACATAAGTACTTGGCCATCCACAAATGCAACTCTCATCCCTTTTGAATCCAAAGATGATATGGAGAGAAGATTCTTCTTGAGTCCAGGTACATATAGAACATATTGCATCTTTAAAGACTTCCTAGAGTCTAACTTGTAGGAGGCTTCACCACTTCCTTTTATAAGGTATTGATAGTCATCCCCAAGTTTCACCTTATGAGGTGACTCATGTTCATATAGGTCCATAAGATATTCTTTGAATCCCGTCATATGTTTAGAAGCCCCACTATCAATAAGTCAATCATTACACCCATGTGTAATAGTACCTGTGAGAGCAGAGATTAGAACATATTCTTCATCACTTGAAGAGTCTTCACTTTCTTCTCTAGCCTTCTTCCTGGGAGGTTCATCATCCTCAGCAGCATGAGCATGATATCTCTTCTTGTTGTTATTGTTGTTGTTGTTGTTGTTGGATTTCCTTTTGTTCTTGGGACATTCTGAGGCAAAGTGTCCCTTCTCATTTCAAGTGAAGCATCTCAGATCTTTCTTATCTCTTTGATGATGGTGGTGTGAAGATATCTTGTGAAAAGATTGATCCCTCTTGGGCTTACCTTTCTTGGTGTGTGCTATGAGAACTTGATCTTCATTTCCCATCTTTTCTTCTTGGGCCACAATCCTAGCTTCTTCTTGTGAGCATTCCTCCCATAGTCTACTGAAAGAGATCAATTTCTTTCTTGCACAAATATCTTGGATGAAGGAGTCCCATGACCTAGGTAGGCCATTCAATGTGGTCATGACAATTTCTCCATTCTCCACTACTTCAAGTTGTTCTTTTATTTGAGAGACCTTAGTAAAGTAGGATTGGATGGTCTCTCCAGTTTGGAACTTTACCCCTTTCAATTGATTCCACAGAGTCATCTTCTGATTTACATTCTTTCCTTGAAACAACTTGGTCAAGGAGACAAACATATCCTTAGGTGTCTTTAGAGAAGACACATGGGGTATGAGATGGTCTTTTATAGAATCAACAATGATTCTCTTGGCTTTGACCAAGTTCTTCTTGTGTAAGGCCTTATCCTCATCACCCTTTGGAACTGGAACCTCTTCTTTTATGTAGGTGTCCAAATCATTCTCTTCTAGGATTAATCCAATCCTATACTTCCATGCTCAGAAGTTGTTAGCTCCTTCAAGCTTATCCTCAAGCTTGGTGTGGTGAGACATCTTAATGAGAAACTCAAATGGAAATAAAATATTTAGGTCTTACCACTTGATTTGCTGAAAACTAGATATGGAGTTGGATTAGGGTCTGTCATAGAAACCCTAAAAATTCAAACTTTGAATTCCAAACTTATGAATGGATGAAAAGGTGCGCCTTGCTGAGCTGATCAAGCTGGCATACTTCAATTTTTAAATCTGCAAAATTTGACCCCTCAAAATTGCCTTTGAAACTTTTGGATCTTCTCGTCAAAATCCCAAACTAGGGTTTCATAATGCCCGGGGTTTTTCCCATTGAAAAGTTTCGATCTTGTGCTCTAAACTTCGATTTTTCTGAGGATCATCTAGCCGTGGTCACAGATTCCAAAAATTTCAACTTTTGCAGAAACCCTAATTTTCCACCTTTCCAATCAAAATCCTGAACTAGGGTTTGATGATGCTCGGGGTTCTGCCCAACCAAAAAATTCGATCTTGGTCTCTAAAATTCGATTTTCTTAAGGAGCATCCAGCCGTGGTCTTGGATTCCAAAAATTCCAACTTTCTCCGAAACCCTAATTTCCCGTAGTAGTGACGGGCCAAAAAAGGAAAGTGCTCAGAATTGAATTTTGTCTGGACAGAAAGTTGCGCCCTTGGAAGGAGTGTCAGCCTAGACTCCTGCCTTTGATAATCTGTGGAGAGAAACCCAAAAATTAAGAATCCCTAGCTTCCACAACTACGTAGTGTCTTCTTCTTATCACGGCTCTGATACCATGTTAATTTTTCGATAATTTCATTCAAACATTATCTAGGATCTTACTAAGAGAATAACAAGCACAGAATAACAATCACAAGAGACAATGGACACAAAGCATTTCACCGGGGAAAACCAAGAAGGTGAAAAACCCTACAACTTCCTCATCGATAGAATAAGCCCCAAAACAAAGATCACAAAGATCAATCCCCAAAAGATAGATGTCTCCAGCAACTACTACTGCTCCACTTGTGTGCATTCCTCTCTCAACTAATGCGAGTTGGATGAGTGATTCAATGAATAGAATGAGAGATGCTCACTTTCTATTTATACTCAACTTAACCTGCCTTTAATTCTAACAGGGTCGACTTCCTAAGGAAGCCTAATAATCCAACCACATGACTCATACAAGGCCGACCCCACACTAGTGGTCTAATAGCCCATCAAATATAAGTTGCGACACTTGCAACACTTGCGATACTTGCAACACTTACAATTACAAATGACGACACTTCTGATTGGAGGAATAATACATCTCCATCATGGATATAATAAGGTACACGTGTAATGCATAGAAGAATATCTTCCGAAGTTACAAATACATCAACATGTAAAACATGTGGCATTTAGCTTGTTCCTTTGAAATTTAGTAAGTATCATTTATAATATAGAGAGTATATCAAAAAGGTCACTTCAAAAGTTACATGAGGACTAAGTTGAACAATTTTAAAGTAACAATTTTAAAGATGAAAAATGTGGATAGTAAGAAAGTGATAAAATGCATATAATAAATAACAAGTAAATTACATAATGATCAATCTCAATCTATCATCTTTAGTTTTTTTCATAGCCACACCGACTACCATTGCCATCATTTCGTATGAAAAAAGAAGTTGAAGTTGAAGACCATTCAAAATTTTAACTCAAAATATTTCAGTAAATGTCATGCCATGCCTCTCTTGCTTCTCAACATTAATAGTAGTTTTCTCCAATGTTAATGTTTGTGACTTATGGTTATTAATCCCCGAGCGAGTTTCAATGGAAGTTGTTTCATAATATCTTTTTCAGTTGGAGTAATTAGAACAATTTGAGGAGATGATTTATCACATGGAACCTCCACATAATTATTTGTTCTTACTAAAAATTATATCGATGGTTCTAGGGTAAACTTCTAGGGTTATACACAATAAATACACCAGTATATGTCAAGTCCCACAAGCACGATTGGTTTCAAAGGGTTTCATTTGTTAGGCGACCCAAGGTTTGAAACTTTGCGGTAGCAGGAGGAGACACCTAAAAATACAACCATGTTAAAGGTTGGTGTGGCTCGAGCCGTGTGTGATCCCTGGGTTATTTTGATGGATTAAGATCCCCCAGGTCGTAGTTTCTTAAACCACAAGTTAGTCCAGCAAGCCATTGACACTCTAGCAAACAAAAAAAAAACACCAGTATATTATCCTCGATTTAAATTTATTCAACTAGGACCATCTTGATATTTCTTGCATCATTTTTTGGTGAGTCTAGTTACATGTTGTCCTCTAGCATATATATTAGCTAAGCTTCTATTTTCACATTAGTATCATTTTTTCTCATTTTTTACATCTAATACTATGGTTGTGTTGATTAAATTTTGATTTCTTTGTTAACATACTTTTTTCTATTCAAAATCTCACTTTGTTTGTTCTTATTGTTTGTCAACTGTCATTTGTTGTTATCCTTTTTGTGAAAATGCTCTTTATTATTCAGAATTTTATTTTCTTTGTTCTTGTTGTTTGTCAATTTTCATTTGTTCTGATTGAATTTGTCAATATGCTCTTTGTTGTTCATAATTTCTTTTTCAGAATTTTTATCGTTGGTTAGATGTCATTTGTTGAGATTGAATTTTTCATTGTGCTTTTTGTTTTTTACTTTTCTAACTTCTTCGCTCTTCCTTTTGTTCACTTATAATATTCTAACTTATCTCTATAGACAAACACATTCTCGTGTCTATCTTCTTACTTCCTCAACATGTACACCATCCATTTATTCATTATGAGAGGACATGATCATAATGTGAATTATTGTACCATGTTTGCAATTGAAACCCTATAACAAAGGTATGATAACCATTAAAAAGAAGTGAAACACATAGAATACTAAAATAAATGCAACAAAAAGTGCAATGTGTCTTTATCAATTTTACAAACACTGAAGTTTATGCATCTAGCCCTAATTATTTCCCCAATTGTAACTCAGTTGGATAAATTATAGTGCATTGATTTCAATAAGAAGATCATCTTTAAAATTAAATTGTTGTATTCCATTGTATTGAATCGATTAAGGATAAAATTAATGCAATGTTCTTAGAGCATTGCAACAAAATACTTGGTGTGAAATTATTGAATTTTCAATTACTGAAATCAATGCATGATACTAAGAGCATTGCAACAAAAAACTTTGTTTAAAAATATTGATTTAACAAAAACTAAGAAAGGTATGCATCTAGCCTTATTCATTTGTTCATTACTCATCCTAATTCAATTATTGGTGAATCCCTAAGTGGTTTTATTCAATTCCATCATCATGGTCCACCCTAGCGAGAATAACATTTTTATAATTATTCTAATGATTAATTACAATCTAATAATTGTTAAATATTTAATAATACCACACATTTGAGATGGATCGACATAGAAACACACTTAATTAATTACGCTTGAGATGTAGAAAACATACAACTACTAAATGGAAAATGCATCATACATGCAACAAATTTTATGTCATAAATGAGGGTGTATGGCATAATGTAACACTACTTTACCCATTGATTCATTCATAGGTCTTTGAAGATCTCAAACTCACGGGAAGCAATAAAGAGACTCTCTTCCTTCTTTTGCTATCCTCTTTGAGGCAGTGTAGTCATCAAAGCTTCAACTCATCTTCCCTACTCCCTTCCATTATTTGGTTTTAAGTTGGACTCATAATTGACATTCCTTCTCACTATTTGTGAATTCCTTGCAATGTAGGGTAAGGATCCATTGTCGGCAAATTTTTTTGGGCATTCTTTATTTTCAAGTTTTTCTATTACATTCTTGGCTAAAATTTGGATTTTAGAAAGGCTACCAAAGCCAGCAGACAAACATCACAGATTAAAATGTTTGATGATGTTTTTTTGTACTTGTAAGCAACAAAGTTTATGCCATAACTGAGGGTATATGCTACTTTACCCATTGGGTCATTCATACGTATTTGAAGATCTCAAAGTCGTGGGAAACAATAAAGAGAGCTATCTTCATTCTTGTTCTAGTTCACTATTTTGTTCGGTGCTTAGTTTTATCCTTAGTCCAATGTAGATTAGCTCGTGTAAATTTAAATTGGTTAGGTTTAGTTTCTTTTATATAATTTATATGTAAGTATTGTGTATTCTAGTACTTTATATATTTTCTCTTTTAATAGGGCTGACATGTTATTTTTATTTTTATTTTATGATCTGACATGTTATACTTTTATGATGTGAATTATAGTTTCCATGTCAACATTACCCATGTTACGTTATGTGACACCTCTCCCTCGTACTAGGTTGTAGAGCACCCCTCGACACAATAAATTAAAATTAATATTAATTATAATGAAAATTATATATATATATATATATATATATATATATATATATATATACATATTTAAATAATAAGTTAATTTATTTATTTTAATATTTGTTCTTATAAAGTCAAATCTCACTAGCTCATTTGGTTAAGGTGTGGGTCTCATCAGTAGGGAGACTCGGGTTCAATTCCCCTTAGGGGTGAGCTAGTTGGGAGGAGACTGATTTGGCCTTTGTGCACCATTGATGGGCACTAAATGATAGCTGTAGGTACGAGCCCACTATGGCATATTATGATGTCGATGATGTAGTTATTTTCCATGAATGCAACTAGGACACCCATTGATCCAAAATGGATCAATTTATAATTTGTCATCTATTTTGGTTCTTTTTGGGTGGAAAGATTGGATGAATTGGCTTGTAGGGCCCATTTGAAGGGCAGGTCTCACTTTGCAGGTTTGGGGTCTAGAACCTTTCGAAGCCTATTTGAGGGCTTAAATGATGTTTTTTGGGGTCAAAATATTATCACTTTAACCACACCCTTTGAAGCTATTCTACACTCTGATACATTTTCAATGGTGTAAGAACTGCCTCAAATAGAGTTTGTATGAGGAAGTTATGCCTCCTGCAAGCTGACCTATCTAGTTGTCAACCATGGTACTGAGTGGATTCCATGTCAACTCCCATTTCTCACACATGTGAAGATATCCATGTGTTGACTTTCAAGTACATTATAGAAGGTCCAAAAACCTAACCCTAATCAGGAGTTGAGGTATGCAAAAACCCTAAAACTAACCCTAGACAACTATCGGGCTATGTTAAATATTGAGTTGTTAGGAAAAGAAGGGATTCCATTATTATGATGTTATTGTATTTTTCCATAGTTGAGAAATAGCATGGAAGTGGATATTAGAGTAGAATGAAAGGAAGTAGGACATCTTATAGTATCCATTCTGGAAACGAAATTATAGGTAACTGTTGATGTATATGTAACTTCGGAATGTATTTCATCAGTATATTATATGTATATTTATTGTACCCTTATAAGAGATGTGTTATTCCTCTATAAGGAAGTGTCGTCATGTGGATTGACAAGTGTCGCAAGTGTGTGTACTTGCCGATGGGTTATTAGACCACCTTATGGGGTCGGCCCTAATTAATATATAATATAATGTGGATGTACTCAAATAGACAAGTCGGCCCCAGTAAGTCACTGGGCAAAAAGGTGAGTATAAATAGAGATAGGAGATCTCTATTTTACTCACTCGGAAAAGCATCTATCTCTCTCTCTGGAAAGTGGCGCACTAGTGAGGAGGAGGAGGATCATCTGCTAGGAGACTATCTCTGTATTATTTGGTTGTATTTTGGTTGAGCCATTGCTCTCTCTATCTCTGAGGAAGTTTGTGGGGTTTTTCACCTTAGGGTTTTCCCCACGGAAACTCTGTGTCTCTTGTCTCTATGCTTTTGATTCTTGTGATGCTTGTGATGCTTGTCATATTATGATTGTCATGCATTGATATACTGTAGATGTTATTCTCTCAGCAAAGATCCTATAGTATTGTGATTTAATACTGAAAATTTAACATGGTATCAGAGCTTAACTGAGAAGAAGACATTTTGCAGTGACGGAAGCTTGTATTGCTTGTTTATTGGGTTTCTCTCCACAGATTTTGGAAATTCAGTATAGTAGATTGGATCTACTCATCAAGGCGCATCTTTCTGTCCAATCAGATTTCAGTTCCGAGCATTTTCAGTTTTGGCCCTAAAATTTAGGGTTTCCACAAAAATAGGAATTTCTGGAAACTGAAGGTACAGCTGGAAGCTCCTTGCAAAAATCGAAGGTTTGAGCTTTGGATCGAGATTTTTGGCTGGGTAGATCTCCGGGAAACTCAAACCCTAATTCAGGGCTCTCCCCAGTGAACCCGGGAGGACAAAAAGGCAATTTTGAAGGAAAGAACATAAATCGGAAGATGACCCTGCGGAACCAATTGAAAGCAGTGAAGTTTCAGAATGGAGAAACCATTCAATCCTACTTTTCAAGGGTCTCTCAGATCAAGGAACAATTAGAAGCAGTAGATGAAATGGTGGAGAATGGTGAAGTGGTGATGACCACTCTAAATGGCCTACCCAGGTCATGGGATTCCTTTATTCAAGGAATTTGTGCAAGGAAGAAGTTGATCTCCTTCAGTAGACTTCGAGAAGAATGTTCTCAAGAAGAAGCTAGGCTTATAGCTCGTGAAGAAAAGATGGGAGGAGAAGATCAAGCCCTTGCAGCTCACACCAAAAGAAGCAAAACCAAGAAGGATCACTCTCACCACAAAAGAACTCATAAGAAGGACCTAAGATGCTTTACATGCAATGAGAAGGGTCACTATGCTTCAGATTGTCCCAAGAACAAAAGGGATAATAACAAAAACTTCAGTAAGAAGAAGAAGGGCAGCAAAAGAAGATTTCATGCTCATGCTGCCGAAGATGATGAACCCCCAAAGAAGAAGGCAAGGGCAGAAAGTGACAGTGATGATGTCTCATCAAGTGAAGAAGAATATGTTCTGATCTCTGCTCTTACAGGTACCATCTCTCATGGATGTAATGATTGGTTGATTGATAGTGGGGCTTCCAAACACATGACTGGATTTAAAGAATCCTTTGTGAACCTATCTGAACATGAGTCACCCCATAAGGTGAAACTTGGGGATGATTATCAATACCCAATCAAAGGAAGTGGTGAAGCCTCTTACAACCTAGATTCTGGAAAATCTCTGAAGATGAAGGAAGTCCTCTATGTACCTGGGCTCAAGAAGAACTTACTCTCCATCTCTGCTTTAGATGCAAAAGGTATGAGGGTTGCATTTGTTGATGGCCAAGTACTAATGTGGCCAAAGGGAAAGACCATAGATGATGCAGTAGTGATTGGAGAGCAAGAGGGAGGACTGTATAAATTGAAGGGACAACCTGAACATGCCATGGTACATGAATCCATGGAGCCAAGTGAACTTTGGCACAGAAGACTTGCTCACATGCACTATAGGGCACTTCCAATTGCAAGCAAAGCAGTAGAAGGTCTTCCTGAAATCAAGACCAAACATGAAGGTGTTTGCAAAGGATGTGCAAAAGGAAAGAACACTAAGAAGGCTTTCCCAAGCAGTGAAAGCAAGGCAAAAGACATTCTGGAAATCATCCACTCAGATGTATGTGGCCCTATGTCATCTAGCTCCCTGAGTGGGTATGTTTACTATGTTTCATTTATTGATGACTTCTCCAGGAAGACTTGGGTATACTTCTTGAAAGGCAAAGATGAGGTGTTTGATAAATTCAAGGAATTCAAAAACTTGATGGAGAATCAAACTGACAAGAAAATCAAAACATTCAGATCTGACAATGGTGGAGAATTCACCTCAAATGACTTCAAGAAACTTTGCAATGATTCAGGGATTAAGAGGGAGTTGACTGCTCCATATAATCCTCAACAGAATGGAGTTGCAGAAAGGAAGAACAGAACTATCATGGAAGCAGCAAGGGCAATGTTGCATGACCAGGATCTTCCTATGCATCTTTGGGCAGAAGCATCTAGAACAGCTGTATATGTGCAGAATAGAACACCCCACAAGATATTGGACAACAAGACACCAGAAGAAGTCTTCTCTGGTAAGAAGCCTGAAGTCAGCCATCTCAGAATATTTGGTTGTCCAGTATACACTCATGTCCCAAAGGAGAAGATGACTAAACTAGATCCTTCAGGAAAGAAGGGCATCTTTGTGGGTTATAGTGAAAGCTCGAAGGCTTACAGAATATATTTTCCAGGGTTCAAGAAGATTGATGTCAGCAGGGATGTAACATTTGATGAGAATTCAGCGTTCATCAAATCAAGAAAGGCACCTATCGAAGTATATGAAGAACCTAAGGAAACAAGATTTCAGGACACTACGATGACTGATGCAGTTCCAGAAACTGCTCGTGAGTTTGAGGATCCACAAGAACCTGCAGATCCACCCCGTGAGGATAACACTCACAAGAGGAAACCTGTATGGGCTAGAGAGCTCATTCATGATGCAGAAAGATTTGGCATTCCAGAAGAAGAACACAGAGCAAAGAAGAGAACCAGATCACACACCAGTTATGTTGCTTTACTCTGTGATATTATGAACAAAGAGCCTTCCAGTTATGAAGAGGCAGCAGAAAAGAAAGAATGGAAGGATGCTATGATTGAGGAATACCAATCAATTATGAAGAATGATGTTTGGGATGTTGTCCCAAGACCTAAAGGGAAGTCTGTTGTGACTTCCAAGTGGATCTACAAAATCAAGCATGCTGCAGATGGCAGTGTGGAAAAATATAAAGCAAGATTCGTAGCTCGTGGTTTCTCTCAGAAGGAAGGAATAGACTATGAAGAAACCTTTGCACCTGTAGCCAGATATACTTCCATCAGAACAGTACTTGCCCTGGCTGCAGCAATGAAGTGGAAGATACAGCAGATGGATGTCAAGACTGCTTTTCTGAACGGTATAGTAGAAGAGGAAGTATATGTGGAACAACCACTCGGCTTTGAAATACATGACAGGGAATCTTATGTATGCAGATTGAAGAAAGCCTTGTATGGATTGAAGCAAGCTCCCAGAACCTGGTACGGTAGGATGGACAGTTTCCTATCTAGTTTGGGCTTTACCAAGAGTAAAGCAGATTCCAACCTTTACTACAAAGTTGAGGAAGGGAATCCTGTGGTTCTACTACTATATGTGGATGACCTATTTGTGACAGGAGATGACAGACTGATTGCGGATACTAAGAGGAAGCTTGCAGTTGAATTCGATATGAAAGACTTGGGAATGATGCACTATTTCCTAGGTATGGAGGTGTGGCAGAATGCAAGTGGGATCTTCCTTGGTCAAGGGAAGTACACAGTAGATATCCTGAAGAGATATGGAATGATGGATTGCAAGGCCATGGCCACACCTATGGCATCGAAGCTGAAGCTTCTTTGTGATGCTTCATCTGAGCCAGTTGATGTTTCTATGTATCGTCAGATGATTGGGTCCTTGATGTACCTGACAAACACAAGACCAGACATTTGCTTTGCTGTGAACACATTGAGCCAGTTTCTGACGGATCCGAGGAGTGTTCACCTAGTTGCTGTAAAGCATGTTCTGAGGTACCTGAAGGGTACAGTGGATTATGGGCTCAGATATGAGGCGAATCAAAAGTTCAACCTGCATGGTTATGTTGATTCGGATTGGGCTGGCAGTGCTGCAGATAGGAAGAGCACATCAGGGTGTTGCTTCAGTATGGGATCAGGTGTGATCTCTTGGTTTAGCAGGAAGCAGTCCTGCGTAGCACTGAGTACAGCTGAGGCAGAGTATGTTGCAGCCTGTTCAGCTAGTTGTGAGGCAGTATGGCTACGGAAGCTACTGTCTGAGTTATTTGATCTCCCGTTGGAGGCTACTGGTATCTTCTGTGATAACCAGAGTTGTGTGAAGCTGTCTGAGAACCCAGTGTTTCATGACAGGTCGAAACACATAGAGATCAAATATCACTATATCAGGGATATGGTGCAGAGAGGAGCTGTGAAGCTCCTGTATGTTGCAACAGACGAGCAGATTGCAGATGTGCTGACGAAGCCACTAGCCAGGGTGAAGTTCGAGTACTTCAGAGAGAGGCTTGGCGTTCTTCAGATCGAGGACACTTCGAGGAAGAAGTGATGGATACATTTGCTGAAGCCATTCCAAGCATGTTGGAAGGAGGATCCTTCACATGGCTGTGGATGTAAGCGCTGGATGATGAGCATCAGGATGATGTTCTAGTTTCTGCTTGATATGATCAGTTGGATCATTTTATTTTTTGTATGTATGCATCATGTTGGATGCAGGATATGATCAGTTGGATCATTTTATGTATGTATGTACGCATCATGTTGGATGCAGGATATGATCAGTTGGATCATTTTATGTATGTATGTACGCATCATGTTGGATGCAGGATATGATCAGTTGGATCATTTTTATGTATGCATCATGTAGATGCTGGATATGATCAGTTGGATCATTTTTATGTATGCATCATGTAGATGCTGGATATGATCAGTTGGATCATGTGTATGTATTTTTGTATATGCATCATGTTGGATGTTTGGACCATGTATCTGTATATGTACCAGGTGGGTACATTGTATGATCAGGTGGATCATGTATGGTGATATATATCATGTATTTGTATTTGTATCAGGTGGATACATTGATGATCAGGAGGATCATGTATGATGATATGTATCAGGTAGATACTTGGTATGCATCAGGTAGATGCATTGATGATCAGGAGGATCATGTATGATGATATGTATCAGGTAGATACTTGGTATGCATCAGGTAGATGCATTGATGATCAGGAGGATCATGTATGATGATATGTATCAGGTAGATACTTGGCATGCAGCAGGATGTTGCAGTGATGATCAGGATGATCATAGATGACGAGCTTCAGGATGTTGCTCCAGATGACATGCAGCAGGACGTTGCAGTGATGATGATCAGGATGATCATGGATACATCAGGATGATGTATGGTGAGTATCAGGATGATACTTTGTGGCCGTGGATCAGGTTGTGCAGATGAGCATGTAATAGCTCCCTGGGAGATTTGCAGATGGTCTTTCGAGGTTTTGCCTATGGCATGTAATTCGGTTCCCTGGGACATCTGGCAAATGCTCTTTCGAGGTTTTGCTCTGGGAGGACATATAATAGCGCCCTGGGAGATCTGCAGATAGTCTTACGAGGTTTTGCCTATGGCATGTAATAGCGCCCTGGGATATCTGGCAGATGCTCTTACGAGGTTTTGTCCTATGGCATATAATAGCGCCCTGGGAGATCCGATAGGTTGGGCTGTGTGCCCGTAATCAGTCCTGGGATGCTCTTACGAGGTTTTGCCATGACCACATGTAATAACGCCCTGGGAGATCTGCAGATAGTCTTACGAGGTTTTGCCTATGGCATGTAATAGCGCCCTGGGATATCTGGCAGATGCTCTTACGAGGTTTTGTGGTGAGGTCACATATAATAGCGCCCTGGGAGATTCTATAGGTAGAGCTGTGTGCTCGTAACAGCCTGGGATGCTCTTTCGAGGTTTTGTGACGCACGTAAAAGTCCTGAGGATTCCACAGTATGGCCAGTGATGATGAAGACCTGCAGGTGGTGGGCCTACATCCAGTATGAAAAAGGACTGGCTCTGTAGAACTTCCTATGACGAGTAGAGACAGAGATTGGACGAGATAGCAGCAGCAGTGACGATGACGATGACGATGCATCGATGACGATGATCCAGAGAAGAAGACTTGTCTAGCAAATCTGTGTCGAGAAATACCTTCCTTGTTAAGAGGGAGTGTTGATGTATATGTAACTTCGGAATGTATTTCATCAGTATATTATATGTATATTTATTGTACCCTTATAAGAGATGTGTTATTCCTCTATAAGGAAGTGTCGTCATGTGGATTGACAAGTGTCGCAAGTGTGTGTACTTGCCGATGGGTTATTAGACCACCTTATGGGGTCGGCCCTAATTAATATATAATATAATGTGGATGTACTCAAATAGACAAGTCGGCCCCAGTAAGTCACTGGGCAAAAAGGTGAGTATAAATAGAGATAGGAGATCTCTATTTTACTCACTCGGAAAAGCATCTATCTCTCTCTCTGGAAAGTGGCGCACTAGTGAGGAGGAGGAGGATCATCTGCTAGGAGACTATCTCTGTATTATTTGGTTGTATTTTGGTTGAGCCATTGCTCTCTCTATCTCTGAGGAAGTTTGTGGGGTTTTTCACCTTAGGGTTTTCCCCACGGAAACTCTGTGTCTCTTGTCTCTATGCTTTTGATTCTTGTGATGCTTGTGATGCTTGTCATATTATGATTGTCATGCATTGATATACTATAGATGTTATTCTCTCAGCAAAGATCCTATAGTATTGTGATTTAATACTGAAAATTTAACAGTAACTCCATAGATAGTATCTTTTCCTTTCTATTTGTATTCTATATAAAAGAGCAAGGCATAGTCCTCATTTCTAGTTGGGTTTTTCCCAATAGTGGGTTTTCCCAAGGTAAATCTTATGTTGATTATGTATTTCTTTGCTCTAGTTATTTTTCTTTCAGTTACATTTTATTCAACATTGATTGGAAATCAGATAATAAAAAGAACTAAGTTGTAAGATCCATTGTGATGAACTATTCTAGTGGAATATCCATGGTAGTTTTCGGATCACCCCGTAGAGGTTCCCCCGTCAACCACCACTAGGGCCACTCCATCAAAAGTTTCTCAAGTTGACCCTCTGTTGAAATTATTTACCCCAAGTCACGGGTTTTCGATCTCAATGGAAAATCTCTCTATAACTTTGCTTCACCCCTTCATCTCTCCAATCCCCAATCTAGAAATTCCCTCATATGGGGAGATCTCGATGACTCTCTTAATTGTATTGCATCAAGGCATATGAACTCGAACATATGGATTCCTAGATATGCACATCATTTTCAACTCTTTAGGATTTCCACATCCCCAATCCAAACATGAGGCCCGTTGTATTCCCAACACCAGGAAAGGTATTGTCCATTCCCCCTAAGGTTTTTTCAAACACACCCAAATGCAATTTCAATGTACTAAAATTGATTCTTCATGTAACTTAGGTTTTTTCAAATACTTATATGTGGTCTTAGGGTAGCCACTTTGATTTCTTCAGAAGTCACGATCACCACCGTTACTTTTAATTGGCCTAGACCTCCTAGTATTCTCCTTCAGTTCATGTTGTACTTTATTTCCATTAGAACTATTTCTCTACATTCTGGAAAAAAAAAAAAGTACTTCAGAGGTCAAATTTGTCCTTTGGCCATATCTCAATTTTAAATACATGGATAGTGTAATAAATATCTGGTATCATTTTTCATGGGGCATTTCTTCTTCTTGGCTATATGTATAGTGGTTAAAGTTTGTAGTTCATTCTTCAGCCCTATATCTAATGGATTTTTCTATTACATTTTAATTGCTTTCCATGACATTTTAGTTGTTACTAACGTTCTAAGCTTATTTTTTATTTAAAGCAAAATTTCCAACATAGGATAGTAGATTACAACATATCAAATGTTATGATTCTTGGGAGATTGATGTTTAAAAGGATTTTCTTGTAGACTATCCAATAAGTTGGATTTCTTTCTATTTACAATTATTGTCGCTAGTAAATTGAGATGAATTTAAATATTGCTTTTTTATTGATTGATGTGTATTCTTGTCACTAAGTTTCTGAGAGAGAATGGATTTGAGAGAGAATGGCTTTGGAAAGTGTGAATTCAAGATTTTGATTCATGATTCAAATTAAGGGACAACCATCAAAGAAAACTCCAAGGAAGAAGAAACTAGGGAGGGTCTTAGTAGTGATAATGGTAAGTACACTATTCGATGTTGCTTTTCCATTTTTTCCAAAGTGTTTAACATTTTGGATAAATGATTCTTTATTGGATGAAAAAATGCTAATTAATAAATAATAAACAAGCAAATAAACTTTGCTTCCATTACAAAATTCATCTCTTGACTTCTTGTGATACATAATACATATTATATTGTTTCAAATAATATTAGTATGTTGTATTGGTTGTCCACTTGTTACCTTAACCGTCCCAACATTCCATTATTCAATTTTCCATTATTGAATTTGAATCTAGGTATTATTTGAATACAATGGATGATAAATTAATTGATAAATGCAAAATCTTTTATGAAATATTTATTATTTATGGATATTGTAGAGCATGTAAGGGTTGAAGGCATGTAGACAATTTTGCATAGTTTTTTTGTTATAACAAGTCAAAGATAAAAATGCAACTTTTAAAACGTTTGTGCTTATTCCCATCCATAGAGAAAGATATATTGATTTGAACTTATTTTTGGATATCTCTTTGAGGAAATCGCAAACACAAATGTGCAACAAGTTATTGATTCAATCATGTTAGATAAGTCTATCCTATTGTTTGTTTGTTTTTTTTGTAAATCTGCAACTATATAATTAAAAAAGGGGTTAAAAAATTACATGGCGGCTAGCTAGCCTAAGCGGTCTGAGGTGGTGAAACCACCATCCCAAATGCTCAAAAATCCTAGGAAGATTAATAACCTTACAAAAATGACATGTACAAGGGGACTAGGTTAGATAAAAGTCTTTACATAACAGACCAAGGGACAAACCAGTACATAGAAACAGACTATAAATCCAAAATAAACAAAAACGTTGAAAATCACAGTAAGAGGTTGGGACCGCCAATGCCAACCTATGTGCTTGCTTCTGCATTCTGAGGACCCGGTTTTTCTTCCAGAATTGGACAGCTACCGAGGAAATCGTCATCCCAACTTTGGGGAGGGAGCTTGGGAGACAAAGGTTCCGCTTTGTGATGGGGGGAAGCATCACCATCAATATTCCAAACGCGCTTGTAGTGTAGAGAGTTGATGGTAGTCGGAATGGGAAAGGTGGATGCGAGGGGAGGGTCTCTCGGAATGGCTGGGACAACCGATAGGTTCCATGCAGTGACCTCCAGATCCTTAGAAGCAGACGCATCTCCAGAGGCAGATGAGACCATTCCAGACTGAGTGACCTCTGCAACAGCGGATACATCATTGTTTTTGACAGGATCAGCTTGACCTAAGCCTCCACGAAGGACCATGCAACTTTCCATGGAATATTTTCCATCAGCGAAGCTGGAGTCCAAAATCACGAGCTTTTCATCTTGGTACACTAGGTTGGACCTGATGTCCAAAATTGAAGCCTTAGAAATGTTCCATTTAGCAATCTTCTCCTCGACCAGAGTGCCCATCATATTTTTTACCAGCCAGTAGTAATTAATCTAGTTTCCATGGCTGCCGGAGGCGGGAATTTCTGCAACCCTGATAGATTCCCAGTTATCAATCAGGGGATGAACAAGAGCAGAGACATTTCCTGCGTAACCACTAATGACATCCTTATCCTTTCCCGGAAGTTCCACATCACGTTCGATGCCATGTCCAGCACCTCTTTTGGAGGTTCCACGTAGTTTGGGCATACTGTAGAAATCGAACTCCCAGGTTGTAAAAATCTGAGTCGAGCACCCAACGACGTTATCCTGAGTTTGATTGCAAATGAGGGTGGTGAAGAGCCCATCCCTCATATCCCTAATCCCTATGCTTGGAGAAGGAGCCCATAAGATACACACGAGGGAACTCCATGGTCCGGCCAGCCGAGTTAATGCGAAGGGACATAATCATCTGAGTTCAAGCACTCCAACCCTAGCACAATAATTGCATCCTCATTCCCAACCATACCAACCTCATCCCTATTAACTACTCCGCGAAAGTGTGTGTCATATTTCCGAGGAGGGGACTAGTGTTGCATGCATTTGCTAGATGGGCGATCCATGCTGCCATCTGTGGGTTGATCGTGGATGACACCTGCATTCGGGGCTATCCTATTGTTTGTTTATGCCCATGCACGCAATTATTCCATGCACATAATTCTTAATATGGATATATTGAAATTAAAGATGAATGGGAATTCATAGCTAGACATTATTTGTAATGTATCTCTATCCCAACCATGGAGATTGATTATAATGATGTTAGCAAACAAACTATGAAACCTCATATTCAAGGCACACAAGAGAGTTGCCAACAACAAATAGAAGGTTATATTGAGACTCTCATAGACTCTTTGAATGAAAAATTTCCATATCTTCATAATTTTAATGCTGCAAAATTGTTCAACCCTTATTATTATCCATAAGAGCTTCGTAGATGTGAGAAAAATTCACAGCGTTCGATTTTTAAAAATTTTAAACATTTGCAACATACGGTCATACCATATCAAATGATGTTATATTTATACCTTTATTCGATGTTAATGCTTGTAAAAGAGTGTTGTACCCTTTTGTTGATTAATCAAATTTAGCTTGTGAGGGTTTCTCAATGAAAGTAGCATGGAAGGTCTTTCATAACTCAAAATAGTGGCACCAAACTAATCCTCATATGATGAAAGTATGGCAAGTTGTGCTCACCATTCTTATGAGTATAATGGACTATGAAAAGGGATTTTCTAAATAAAACACCATCAAGGACATTAGAAAATCAAGGCTAGGGTTGGATGCATTAGATGGACTAAAGAAAATATCTTTGATGTTGGGATGTTATATTCTTTGCATGTGGATTGATTGGTGAATTCAATAGTCGGTTGGTATTAGCCAACTGGAGTCAGGGGCGACAGATGGGGGAAGTCTGGTCAGCCAACCTACCTGAATAGTTGTTTGGTTGAATGCAAATGACTAGTCAATGAGAAGTCGACAGAACGATCAGACGCTCAGCAGGAAATCGACCAAAGTTGACCTAGTCAGGTCTACTGTAACAAAATAACCGAAAGTGGATATGAAACTATGGATTGCCATTAATGCATAGTTGGTTGTATTGCATCTATAAATAAGATGGAATGGCTATGCATGTGTATGGTAAGATCATGGCGTGGTGTAATGAAGTGTGATTTGTGGTCTAGCAAGTCATGGTTGTAAACACCTTTTTTATTGTTTGATTAACATATGAGCAAAAGCTCATTAGTTTGTTGGTTTTCCTCTAGGAGAGGTTTCTAGATTAATTTTTGTGTAATGTGTTAATGTGTTCTGTGACATTTCTTTATATTTAGTGTGTCTAATCATATGAATCAAATTGCAAACCTATTGTAATTGGTATTAATACCCCAACATTTGAATGGACTTGAAATATCTAATGTTGATTGGAATGTAGTATATGAGGTATGGAGAGATACAAAGTCAAGAAGAGTTCTTGAGCTTTGATGAGTTTAAAAAAAAATTATTCTCCACATTTGAAGGAGTTTGGTTTTAAATAGCTTGAAGAAAAAGAGGTAAGGTAACAATTTGTATGTTGTTATATTATATTTAAGATAAATAAAAATTGTGTAAATTATAGTAAATAATGGACCGGTATCTCATTTAACTTGATTTTAATTATAAAAAATTCCTTGGAGGAAACTAAGGTTTTGAATATTTTGAGCTTCATGTGGAATCCTTTGTCATTGGTGACGAAGTGCAAATAACACCTACAATCACATGAATAAATGGGAGACGAACGAACAAGAAGTGAATAGTATGTGTTTTCGGCTCTTGTCATATCGACGCAAGGGGGTTGAAATATCTTTGAGAACAAAACATAAGAGTTTGATCACCCTACTCACTTCAAGAAGGATAAATATCATCTTGTTGTCAGTTGGGACATCATCATTAATGTTCAACCAATATGGTGCAGAGATAAAAGGTAAAATCATAACATATGGTGCACTAGGAGATAAACATCTTACGACGTAATTAGAAATTTCAATCTTACTGTACCTAAGCTTTTTAATTTATTTGTTGAAATTTTCTCAGACGTAAATCATAATCATTGTGAAATAAGTGTCATCTGGACAATCAAATATTAAACTAGCATTTGCTCCTTAGGGGCAAAAATGAACGCCGATAGGAAAAGAGGAAAGTTAGAAGGGACAAAAACATAGGCACAGGCAACGAAGGATACTGGTAGGAAAAGAGCAAAGTTTCTAACAATCTTAGATTACAAAGACATAGGCATTCAACCCATAAAAAGAAATAATGTTAAGTTCATCAACACAGTTGTCAAGTCCAAATACATGCCTTCCCTTCGATATGATGCTCAAACGTGGGAAGAACTTGGGACATCAAGTAGGTAGGTGGAGCTTCCAAGTGCAATTTGGAGGGCGTGGTATGGGGTATCCATATCTGTCCTCTTGAAGGTGAATTACATAAATATCGAGGTGCATAGGAATGCAGCAAGCTCTGATGTAAGCAAAGTAGTCTTAAAGATGAATGACAGGGGCATCATGTTGGGATGTGGGAGTTGGCATTTTGAAATTAGGTGGTCCTCGTCTTGGTTGCAATTGCAATTCGTCAATATTCTAGGGAATTGGTATGTAGGTTCCTATTCTCAACGGGGTTATAATCAAAGTTCTGATAGTTGGTGGATTCGAGTGGAGAAATTCACAATGGCTAATAGTGACAGTAGTGTAGAATGTTGTCCCGAACATGGTGTGCATGGGGTATCGATAGAAGCTAAGGTTCTTTGGCATAAAGTCTCCACCTTGAAGCGTCGTTTGAGGTTCAATGAAAGAATGTTCAATGAGCACTTCCATCAACTCGTAAGAGAGGCTACGCAAGAATGAAGGGAACACAAAGCCCAGGAAGCTTAATCAACATGAAAAATTGAAGCACATGAACAGAATATTTAGGAACTGGTGCGCCACGTGGTACTGCTAGAGAATTAGATGGTCAAGGTCATGGGAAACTCCTCAAGGCTAAATAGAATGGCTAAATAGATTTGGCATAGAATGGCTAAATCTCTTCGGGCATGAAGATGTTTTGTAATATGTAGAAATGGGCTCTTAATTTCTACACCAGCATCTTTGGGACTCAAGTCATTGAACAAACTGCTGCATTTTTGTTATCGCCCAATCACTTTTTAATATATCAAAACTCTACTCGTTTTGGTTAGAAAAAAAATAAAAATAAACTATTAATGCTAAATGTCCAATTTAAAATATATGCTAGTGTATAAAAACACAATTAAAAAATGTACCAATGTAACAACACACAATAAAATAAAACTAAACCTAAACCTGCAATTGTTTGATTCACGCATCGGCGCACACACATATAACAACCTTTATAGAGTGCTCACAATGCAATTGAAGAGAGCAAAAATGTGGCACTAATGAAATATACCGTGTATGAGCCATATTTGAAACATGGCATTCATGGAAATATCACTTGCATGAGCCATATTTGAAATGTGGCATACATCATGCATGTAGAAGATTTCTCTCACCATGCCAATTTCCATATTTTTGTTTCCGTAAGAAGTCAAGCATCCAAAAACTTCTCGTCGACATGGTTTCACAAAACAAGAATGCAATTTTGTAGGGTTGAACTTGTTTTTTAACTTGATTGATCTTGATCCCTGAAAGTGAAATTGGACGATCTCCCTCTCAGGTGGATGAGTGTTAGTTCGCAAGATCTCATCGATGTTGTTGGTGCTTCTACAATTGGCACTCTCTCTTCTTATGTTGCATTAGATACATTGCTCTCTTTTTCCTATTTGAAGTCCAGTCCATCAACTTCACAACCATATTATCTTCCCCATGGTTGTGATTCCACTCAATTTGCTCGACATCAAAACCTCATTTACTCGACTTGCAGATCCCAATGGATTTGATTCACATTAAAACCTCATTTACTCGACCATGGCATCATCCCACCACCCATGTGTGGGATGCCATCCTCGAGGCCAACGTCCCGCATCAATGGAACAATAAAATATCAAATAAATTGCATAATTAAAAAATATATCTTAATACTCTATTTCCAACCCGAATTTAATATTAGCCTCATATCTTAATTGACCTCGCATACATGAAGATTAATACCGCTGCCCATTTCATAGATGTCCTCGTAGGGACATAAAAAAAGTTGGAAAGTAACCAAGGTAATTGGCATCAAATAGGGACGGACTCGGGAGTGAATCAACTAGGAACTGAGCAAAGACTACTCCTGGCAGGAAGAAAAAACAAAATTAAAGGGTATGGTTTCCTAGAAAGAATCTCCAGTTTAGATCCCGGAGGTGTTTTAAAAAATTATCATCATACCCCATAAAAAGGAAATATTATTATTCAAAAATAGCGATTGAGATGGTTTTGGAAATTATGTTCCAAGAACTCTTTCCTGGTGGGATTCTTTTTCAAAATCCAGTGAAACGTCTTTATGGGGACATCATATATTAATATGTAAATATATGCATTTTAAACCTGTTTCTCTTCGGTGCTATGGAAAAACTTCTCAATGGTAATATTGTATATTAATAGTAGTTTTTTTTCTATACAGCTGATTTGAATCTCACTCTCCGATGCTCCAAAACAGCAGAGGTAGTTCACCTAATACGATTTAAAATAAAGAATATATATATGGCATATTAGTTAAAGTTGTTAGACCATTGAATAAGCTCCGACAAGACTAGTGATATAAAATAGGCATCTTTTCAGAAAACTCTAAGCTTAAGACAGTCTGGACCAAAGTGCCTAGACAAGACTCTCTGTGGTAAATTAAATACATAAAAGTGGCCTCTCTAGATGATAGATTAGATTACTCTTTGAACTTAGACTTGTAGAGTAGTTATGTATATACAGCTTACGATCTTCACTACACCAAAGTGCATGGACAATACTCTATTAAGAAGGTTTGTTTATAAGCTGCTGGACCAACAAGAGGACTAAAGCTCTAGTGTGGTCCATTGGGCTTATCCAGGTGGTACTAACTGGACTAAATAGCTTGTCTCAAAAGGCGCTTGTTTCTTTGGTACTGGGGCTTAAAGATATGCAGAGAAATTTAATACATAAAGGAGGTGGCATATCCCATAGATAAGTGCTCACGTAGCCTATCGATATGATAAAAATATAAAGGTGGCGTCTGGAAAGACCTATCGTACCCTCCTTTAGGTGGGAAATTTAGGAGTGGAAAGGTGGCGGTTACTCGTGGCTAGCTGGGGTGGATGGGGAATTTAAGAGTGAAAGATGGCGTTTCCAGATGATAGAGAGTGTGGGCCTCCCACGTGACTTCTACCTTCTCTCCACACCCCGGGATCCCAGCCCTTTAAGGGTGCCCACTTGAGGATCTCCTGCATGCTCTCCACGCGCTAGTATGCATGCTACCAGGAAGAGTCCAGCGAGGAGCCCCAGGTGAACGCAACCTCTTCATATGGGATCTCTACCTCCCTTGCGCGCGTGAGCTCACAATTCCTTTCCCCACTGGTTCTGCAACTTAGTGATGCCCTTCCTGCCTCTGCGACTCTGAGTGGAGAGTGTTGATGCAGTGGAACCCATTTCTGTATTCTAATGCTGTTGTTGCTCAAAATGCCCCCCTGGATCACCTAAGGAAGGGATATGTAGCGGTCACTTAAAATGCGTTGAAGCTGATGCTCTCCGTGGTGCCATTCTACCTGTTTGTTTCTGTTGATGGATATCTACTGGAAGTATGAGACAAAACTAAGCTGTGAAGGGCACATGTGCAGCCTAAGTGAGCATCGACGCCATCAGAAATCCGTTATGAAGAGGCAGTGTAACTTCATGCTTATGGGCGGTTGGTTGGTTGTCTTTGATTCTGTCTCAGAGATATGGACCCCTCATGTCTTTGCATTTGGGCTCTGTTTTGACAGTGATCGTCTCCTCTGCGGAAATGGCCCAACAGTTTCTCAAGACTCATGACCATGTGTTCTCCACCAGACTAGTAGACTCGCAACGCGTTCTGTAAGAAACATGCTTTATAATTCCAAAGATTTGGGTTTCGCTCCCTATGGAGATTGCTGGAGGCAGATCCGCAGGATATGTGTTTTAGAGTTATTGAGTCCCAAGAGGCTTGAATCCTTTAGCTTGCAAAGAGAAGCAGAAGTCTCTCTTATGATCCATTCTCTTTAGTGTGCCAGGGTTTCGAATCCCATTATGGATGTTAGTAAAACTATGTCAGCTGCAGGTATAAATATAATCTGCAAGATGACATTTGGTTGAAAGTATTCAAACGAGGAGGGATATGATAGTCGAGGATTCAGAGAATTGATTCACGGAGTTTCTTCCCTGGTGGGTGCTTTTGATATTGCAGACTTCATACCCTACTAAGAATGGATGGATATCCAAGGCCTCGGTCATCAGCAGAAAGAGATTCATAAGAGAGCAGATGCATTCTACGAGAAGATCATAGAGGAACATCTAGCCCAGAAAGATCTGCAGGAAACCACGGATTTTGTTTATGCCTTACTTGAGATATCATAACATAATACTTCAGAGGTCAATCTATGACGATATCATACCATAAAATCCCTCCTTCTAGTAAGTTAAAACACTGATTCTTCCTTTGACATCTATATCAAGTCATGCAGCTAAATGTGTTTGCGAAATTGTGACAGTAATTTGGCACTGTACTGCAGGATATGCTGCATGCTAGATCAAAAACCTCCACTACGAAGTTGGAGTGGGCTATGTCGGAACTACTAAGAAATCCTGTAGTGATGGAAAAGGCCCAAGAAGAGTTGATCCAGATGGATATCGGTGGCCACCCACCTATTCCAATGGCTCAAAACAGTTTCCCATTTTGCCATTTTTCTAGTAATGTTTCTACGGTTTTTTGGGTCCTAAACTTCCGGGGCCATTTTGAGGCCCTAAACGACCTTTTTTGGAAATTTGGGGGGCCCAATGGTTGCCATTAACATCTGTTTGGCCCCAGTTGAAAGTTGTAAATCTTGGATAGACCTTTCCAATGAGCTACCGAGCGCCCCAAACGAAGATCGTATGCAAAAGTTATGACCCGGGAAGTTGACTGTTCAACTAACCACCTTGGGGCCACAAACTTTATGACAGTTCATCTTCTAGGGTTAGGTTTTCGGATGTTTGGGATTCTTTCCCTCATGCTTATGATAAATAGGCCCTTTCAGCCTCTCTTTGTATTCATCTTGGCACGAATGAGCATAGCGGCCACATCTCTTCTCAGAGATAGCTACCACCATTCTAGCTATTGTGTTTTATAGTATGTTCTATTTTCGCTATTTAATAGAATATGTGTTTACTGTATCACTGTGTTATTTGCAATATATCTTTGTATATGATTCTGTATATGCTATCTTTTGTTTCATTCCCACATAAACTTTGATCAGTGGTATCAGAGCGATCTGCTCTTTGATTCTTTCTCGGTGCATGTCCTCGACGAGGTCAGGATACAGAGAGTTGGGTCTCGAACAAGTTTCACTTGGGGAAGACCACTCTCGTCGCCCCAAATGGCCTCCCATGGCGGAAGAAAAGAGAGACGACGGAGCAGTAGATCCTATCAAGTTGTTGCTCGAAGAAGCCATCGCGCGATAGAGGAACGAGATGATGGATAATTTCACCAAGATCCTTCGACGCATGCCAACAACGGCAAATGCATCCTCAACGAGCAAACATTTTGGAGATACGACTCCCTTCAAGGTACAAGTTAGTTTTCATATTCCTTTATTTGAAGGCCATATCGATGCCGATGCCCTAGATAAATGGTTGAATCTACTAGAAGGGTATTTCTCTTTCCACCAATTTTTCGACAGGGAAAAGATCATCTTTGCGCTCCTTAAGGCCATACCCCATGTCAAAAATTGGTGGAAAACTTATTGTGAGCAAAATTCATCAGACGAGTCAGGATTGTTTGAATATTCCAATCCCACTTGGGCCTCTTTTATAGATGCCGTCAAGGAACAATATTACCCTGTTGGAAACTATGATGACCAGTACACAAAATGGACCATTCTGCACCAAGAGAGGGACCAAATGGTGTCGGAGTACACCAACAACTTTCATACCTCGCGCACAAAGCTGGGTATCAAGGACTACGAGCGGCACCTAGTACTGAAATATCGCAGTGGCCTACACCGGTACATACAAACAGAGATGCATTTCCTAGAAATCTCTTCACTCGGATCCGCCTATCGATATGCTGTCAAAATCGAGCAAAAATTTCAGCAAAAGAACAAGCGTGACTCCGAACCTGCGCAGAAGCAGGGCAAGGGAAACTCTGGCTCGCAGAACACGGGGCAGGGAAAGGACAACCAGTCCCAACCACAAGTGAAGAAGGGTAAAGAAAAGACAAAGAAGGACACCAGGAAGCGGTGCGAGTTCCACAAAAGCCCCTGGCACAACACTGATGAATGTCGCTCAAAACAGTCATTGGTGGCTGAGATCAAAGCTTCAGAATCAGATCCCAGTTTCGATTCTGACTCAGAACCTAATTTCACAGCCATGCGAAAAGGGAAGTAGATCATTGATGCAGAACCCAGTGCCGTTGTTGCCACCACACAGATTCAGCTAGAGAAGCCTGAAGAGTCGGAGGCAGAGGAGCACCTTTTCCACTCACAGATGTGGGTGAAGGGAATTCCCCTACACATTGTTGTGGACAGTGGTAGCCAGAAGAACCTGATCTCAGCAGAAGTTATCATGAGACTGGAGCTACAATTAACACCACACCCACAACCATACACCATTGGATGGCTAAGCAAAGGACGAGGGATCCGCGTCAGTCACCAATGTCACCTACCATATGGCATCAAGCCCTTCAAAGATGAGGTATTATGTGATGTGGTCTCACTTGAAGTATGTGATGTTCTTTTAGGACAACCATATATGTGGAAGCGTCATGATATATATGAATCACGACCTTGCAGTGTCATTGTCACTTTGGGAGGACAACTCTATCGAATACCAGAGATAATTGCACCTACCCCAACTAAGTAGGGCAGGAAGATAATCTCCCACACTGGGAAATTTTCCCTATTCGCAAATTCCACTGAAGGTGAACATCAGATCGCAGAGACATCCACAACCTCTGCAGATTATCCTTCTACTCAGCAGAAACAAGAAAAACACAAAGTTAGTGCAGCATCGCCTATTCGGGTACCTCTACAGTGCAAGGCCACACATTCAAGGTGCTCCTCCAAAAAGAAACAATCCACACCAGTGCATACCAAGGATACCACAACAACCAAAACTGTTGAACAGCTCCAGCGCATCCATCAACAAAAATTACAACCCTCTGAAGATGTCAAAGTAAAGCAACCTTTCCACTTCAGCAAATGTCGCACCAAGAGCTCAACTCGACACACAGCTCGACATATGATAAGAGATTTGACGCAATGGAGACCATTGCTTCCTAAGGGGGGAGGATTGATCTAGATGGATATCGATGGCCACCCACCTATTCCACTGGCTCAAAACAGTTTCCCATTTTGCCAATTTTCTAGTAATTTTTCTACGGTTTTTCGGGTCCTAAACTTCCGAGGCCGTTTTGAGGCCCTAAATGACCTTTTTTGGCAATTTGGGAGGCTATAGAGATGCCAACGACATGCGTTTGGCTCCAGTCGAAAGTTGTAAATCTCAGATAGACCTTTCCAACTAGCTATCGAGCGCCCCAAATGAAGATCGTATGAAAAAGTTATGACCCCAAGAAGTTGACTGTTCAACTAACCACCTTGGGGCCACAAACTTTATGACGGTTCATCTTCTAGGGTTAGGTTTTTGGATGTTTGGGATTCTTTCCCTCATGCTTATGATAAATAGGCCCTTTCGGCCTCTCTTTGTATTCATCTTGGCATGAATGAGCATAGCGGCCACATCTCTTCTCAAAGATAGCTACCACCATTCTAGCTATTGTATTTTACAGTCTGTTCTATTTCCGCTATTTAATAGAATATGTATTTATTGTATCACTGTGTTATTTGAAATATATCTCTGTATATGATTCTTTATATGCTATCTTTTGTTTCGTTCCCATATAAACTCGGATCAATGGTATCAGAGCGGTCTGCTCTTTGACTGTTTCTCGGTGCATGTCCCCGACGAGGTCAGGATACAGATAGTTGGGTCTCGAACTAGTTTCACTTGGGGAAGACAACTCTCGCCACCCCAAACAGCCTCCCATGGCGGAAGAAAAGAGAGACGATGGAGCAGTAGATCCTATCAAGTTGTTGCTCGAGGAAGCCCTCGCGCGACATAGGAACGAGATGATGGATAATTTCACCGAGATCCTTCGACGCATGCCAACAACGGAAATTGCACCCTCAATGAGCAGCCATTTTGGAGATACGACTCCCTTCACGGTACAAATTAGATTTGATATTCCTTTATTTGAAGGCCATATAGATGCCGATGCCCTAGATAAATGGTTGAATCTACTAGAAGGTTATTTCTCTGTCCACCAATTTTCCGACAGGGAAAATATCATCTTTGCGCTCCTTAAGGTCGTCCCCCATGTCAAAAATTGGTGGGAAACTTATTGTGAGCAAAACTCATCAGACGAGTCAGGATTGTTTGAATATTCCAATCCCACTTGGGCCTCTTTTATAGATGTCGTCAAGGAACAATATTACCCTGTTGGAAACTATGATGACCAGTAAACAAAATGGACCATTCTGCACCAAGAGAGGGACCAAACGGTGTCGGAGTACACCAACAATTTTCATACCTCACGCACAAAGCTGGGTATCAAGGACTCCGAGCGGCACCTAGTACTGAAATATAGCAGTGGCCTACACCGGTACATACGAACATAAATGGATTTCCTAGAAATCTCTTCACTCGGATCCGCCTATCGATATGCTGTCAAAATCGAGCAGAAATTTCAGCAAAAGAATAAGTGTGACTTCGGACCTGCGCAGAAGCAAGGCAAGGGAAACTCTGGCTTGCAGAACACGGGGCAGGGAAAGGACAACTAGTCCCAACCAAAAGCGAAGAAGGGTAAAGAAAAGACAAAGAAGGACACCGGGAAGTGGTGCGAGTTCCACAAAAGCCCCTGACACAACATTGATGGATGTCATTCAAAAGAGTCATTGGTGGCTGAGATCAAAGCATCAGAATCATATCCCAGTTTCGATTATGACTCAAAACCTAATTTCACAGCCGTGTGAAAAGGGAAGCAGATCATTGATGCAGAACCCAGTGCCGTTGTTGCCACCACACATATTCAGCCAGAGGAGCCTGAAGAGTCGAAGGCAGAGGAGCGCCTTTTCCACTCACAGATGTGGGTGAAGGGAATTCCCCTACACTTTGTTGTGGACAGCGGTAGCTAGAAGAACCTGATCTCAGCAGAAGTTATCAAGAGACTGGATCTACCAATAACACCACACCCACAACCATACACCATTGGATGGCTAAGCCAAGGACGAGGGATCCGCATCATTCACCAATATCGCCTACAATACGGGATCAAGCCTTTCAAAGATGAGGTATTGTGTGATGTGGTCTCACTTGAAGTATGTGATGTTCTTTTAGGCCAACCATATATGTGGAAGCGTCATAATGTATATGAATCACGACCTCGTAGTGTCATTGTCACTTTGGGAGGACAACTCTATCGAATACCAAATATAATTGCACCTACCCCAACCAAGCAGGGCAGGAAGATAATCTCCGACACTGAGAAATTTTCCCTATTCGCAAATGCCACTAAAGGTGAACATCAGATCGCAGAGACATCCACAACCTGTGCAGATTATCCTTCTAATCAACAGAAACAAGAAAAACACAAAGTTAGTGCAGCATCGCCTATTCGGGTACCTCTACAGTGCAAGGCCACACATTCAAGGTGCTCCTCCAAAAAGAAACCATCCACACCAGTGCATACCAAGGATACCACAACAACCAAAACTGTTGAACAGCTCCAGCGCATCCATCAACAAAAATTACAACCCTCTGAAGATGTCAAAGTAAAGCAACCTTTCCACTTCAGCAAATGTCGCACCAAGAGCTCAACTCGACACACAGCTCGACATATCATAAGAGATTTGACGCAATGGAAACCATTGCTTCCTAAGGGGGGAGGATTGATCCAGATGGATATTGGTGGCCACCCACCTATTCCACTACCTCAAAACAGTTTCCCATTTTGCCAATTTTCTAGTAATTTTTCTACTGTTTTTTGGGTCATAAACTTCCGGGGCCGTTTTGAGGCCCTAAACGACCTTTTTTGGCAATTTGGGACGCCAAAAGAATGCCACCGGCCTACATTTGGCTCCAGTTGAAAGTTGTAAATCTAGGATAGACCTTTCCAACGAGCTATCGAGCGCCCCAAACGAAGATCGTATGAAAAAGTTATGACCCCGAGAAGTTGACTATTCAACCAACCACCTTGGGGCCACAAACTTTATGACGGTTCATCTTCTAGGGTTAGGTTTTTGGATGTTTGGCATTCTTTCCCTCATGCTTATGATAAATAGGATCTTTCGGCCTCTCTTTGTATTCATCTTGGCATGAATGAGCATAGCGGCCACATCTCTTCTCAGAGATAGCTACCACCATTCTAGCTATTGTATTTTACAGTCTGTTCTATTTCTGCTATTTAATAGAATATGTATTTATTGTATCACTGTGTTATTTGAAATATATCTATGTATATGATTCTGTATATGCTATCTTTCGTTTTTTTCCCACGTAAACTCGGATCAGTGGTATCAGAGCGGTCTGCTCTTTGATTGTTTCTCGGTGCATGTCTCCGACGAGGTCAGGATACAGAGAGTTGGGTCTTGAACTAGTTTCACTTGGGGAAGACAACTCTCGCCGCCCCAAATGGCCTCCCCTGGCGGAAGATAAGAGAGACGACGAAGCAGTAGATCCTATCAAGTTGTTGCTCGAGAAAACCCTCGCGCGACAGAGGAATGAGATGATGGATAATTTCATCGAGATCCTTCGACGCATGCCAACAACGGAAATTGCACCCTCAATGAGCAGCCATTTCAGAGATACGACTCCCTTCAAGGTAACAATTAGTTTTAACATTCCTTTATTTGAAGGTCATATCGATGCCGATGCCCTAGATAAATGGTTGAATCTACTAGAAGGGTACTTCTCTGTCCACCAATTTTCCGACAGGGAAAAGATCATGTTTGCGCTCCTTAAGGCCGTCCCCCACGTAAAAAATTGGTGGGAAACTTATTGTGAGCAAAACTCATCAGAGGAGTCAGGATTTTTTCAATATTCCAATCCCACTTGGGCCTCTTTTATAGATGCCGTCAAGGAACAATATTACCCTGTTGGAAACTATGATGACCAGTACACAAAATGGACCATTTTGCACCAAGAGAGGGACCAAACGGTGTCGGAGTACACCAACAACTTTCATACCTCACGCACAAAACTGGGTATAAAGGACTCCAAGCGGCACCTAGTACTGAAATATCGCAGTGGCCTAGACCGGTACATACAAACAAAGATGGATTTCCTAGAAATCTCTTCACTCGGATCCGCCTATCGATATGTTGTCAAAATTGAGCAGAAATTTCAGCAAAAGAACAAGCGTGACTTCGAACCTACGCAGAAGCAGGGCAAGGGAAACTTTGGCTCGCAGAACACGGGGCAGGGAAAGGACAACCAGTCCCAACAACAAGCGAAGAAGGGTAAAGAAAATACAAAGAAGGACACCGGGAAGTGGTGCGAGTTCTACAAAAGCCCCTGGCACAACACTGATGAATGTCGCTCAAAACAGTCATTGGTGGCTGAGATCAAAGCTTCAGAATGAGATCCCAGTTTCGATTCTGACTCAGAACCTAATTTTACAGCTGTTCAAAAAGGGAAGCAGATCATTGATGCAGAACCTAGTGCCGTTGTTGCCACCACACAGATTCAGCCAGAGGAGCCTGAAGAGTCGGAGGCAGAGGAGCGCCTTTTCAACTAACAGATGTGGGTGAAGGGAATTCCCCTACACTTTGTTGTGGACAGCGGTAGCTAGAAGAACCTGATCTCAGCAGAAGTTATCAAGAGACTGGAGCTACCAACAACACCACATCCACAACCATACACCATTGGATGGCTAAGCCAAGGACGAGGGATCTGCATCAGTCACTAATGTCGCCAACCATACAGCATCAAGCCCTTCAAAGATGAGGTATTGTGTGATGTGGCCCCACTTGAAGTATGTGATGTTCTTTTAGGACAACCATATGTGTGGAACCGTCATGCTGTATATGAATCACGACCTCGCAGTGTCATTGTCACTTTGGGAGGACAACTCTATCGAATACCAGAGATAATTGCACCTACTCCAACCAAGCAGGGCAGGAAGATAATCTCCCACACTGGGAAATTTTCCCTATTCGCAAATGCCACTAAAGGTGAACATCAGATCGCAGAGACATCCACAACCTTTGCAGATTATCCTTCTACTCAGCAGAAACAAGAAAAACACAAAGTTAGTGTAGTATCGCCTATTCGGGTACCTCTACAGTTCAAGGCCACACATTCAAGGTGCTCCTCCAAAAAGAAACCATCCACACCGGTGCATACCAAGGATACCACAACAACCAAAACTATTGAACAGCTCCAGCGCATCCATCAACAACAATTACAACCCTCTGAAGATGTCAAAGTAAAGCAACATTTCCACTTTAGCAAATGTCGCACCAAGAGCTCAACTCAACACACAACTCGACATATGATAAGAGATTTGACACAATGGAGACCATTGCTTCCTAAGGTGGGAGGATTGATCCAGATGGATATCGATGGCCACCCACCTATTCCACTGGCTCAAAACATTTTTCCATTTTGCCAATTTTCTAGTAATTGTTCTACGATTTTTTGGGTCCTAAACTTCCGGGGCTGTTTTGAGGCCCTAAACGACATTTTTTGGCAATTTGTGAGGTCAAATGGCTGCCGACGGCATGCAGTTGGCCCCATTTGAAAGTTATAAATCTCGGATAGACCTTTCCAATGAGCTATCGAGCACCCCAAACGAAGATCGTATGCAAAAGTTATGACCCCGAGAAGTTGACTGTTCAACTAACCACCTTGGGGCCACAAACTTATGACGGTTCATCTTCTAGGGTTAGGTTTTTGGATGTTTGGGATTCTTTCCCTCATGGTTATTATAAATAGGCCCTTTCGGCCTCTCTTTGTATTCATCTTGGCACGAATGAGCATAGCGGCCACATCTCTTCTCAGAGATAGCTACCACCATTCTAGCTATTGTATTTTACAGTCTGTTCTTTTTCCGCTATTTAATAGAATATGTGTTTACTGTATCACTGTGTTATTTGAAATATATCTCTATATATGATTCTGTATATGCTATCTTTTGTTTCGTTCCCACATAAACTCGGATCAGTGGTATCAGAGCGGTTTTCTCTTTGATTGTTTCTCGGTGCATGTCCCCGACGAGGTCAAGATATAGAGAGTTGGGTCTCGAACTAGTTTCACTTGGGGAAGACCACTCTCGCTGCCCCAAACGGCCTGCCATGGTGGAAGAAAAGAGAGACGATGGAGAAGTAGATCCTATCAAGTTGTTGCTCAAGGAAGCCCTCGCGCGACAGAGGAACGAGATGATGGATAATTTCACCTTCGACGCATGCCAACAACGGAAATTGCACCCTCAATGACCATCCATTTTGAAGGCCATATCGATGCCGATGCCCTAGATAAATAGTTGATTCTACTAGAAGGGTATTTCTCCGTCCACCAATTTTCCAGCAGGGAAAATATCATCTTTGCGCTCCTTAAGGCCATCCCCCATGTCAAAAATTGGTGGGAAACTTATTGTGAGCAAAACTCATCAGACGAGTTAGGATTGTTTGAATATTCCAATCCCACTTGGGCCTCTTTTATAGATGTCATCAAGGAACAATATTACCCTGTTGGAAACTATGATGACCAATAAACAAAATGGACCATTCTGCACCAAGAGAGGGACCAAACGGTGTCGGAGTACACCAACAACTTTCATACCTCGCGCACAAAGCTGGGTATCAAGGACTCCGAGCGGCACATAGTACTGAAATATCGCAGTGGCCTACACCGGTACATACGAACAGAGATGGATTTCCTATAAATATCTTCACTCGGATCCACCTATCGATATGCTGTCAAAATCGAGCAGAAATTTCAGCAAAAGAACAAGCGTGACTTCGGACCTACGCAGAAGCAGGGCAAGGGAAACTCTGGCTTGCAGAACATAGGGAAGGGAAAGGACAACTAGTCCCAACCACAAGTGAAGAAGGGTAAAGAAAAGACAAAGAAGGACACCGGGAAGTGGTGCGAGTTCCACAAAAGCCCCTGGCACAACACTGATGGATGTCACTCAAAACAGTCATTGGTGGCTGAGATCAAAGCTTCAGAATCATATCCCAGTTTCGATTCTGACTCAGAACCTAATTTCACAGCCGTGCGAAAAGGGAAGCATATCATTGATGCAGAACCCAGTGCCGTTGTTGCCACCACACAGATTCGGCCAGAGGAGCCTGAAGAGTCGGAGGCAGAGGAACGCCTTTTCCACTCACAGATGTGGGTGAAGGGAATTCCCCTACACTTTGTTGTGGACAACGGTAGCCAGAAGAACCTGATCTCAACAGAAGTTATCAAGAGACTGGAGCTACCAATAACACCACACCCGCAACCATACACCATTGGATGGCTAAGCCAAGGACGAGGGATCCGCGTCAGTCACCAATGTCGCCTACCATACGGCATCAAGCCCTTCAAAGATGAGGTATTGTGTGATGTGGTCTCACTTGAAGTATGTGATGTTCTTTTAGGACAACCATATACGTAGAAGCGTCATGCTGTATATGAATCACGACCTCGCAGTGTCATTGTCACTTTGGGAGGACAACTCTATCGAATACCAGAGATAATTGCACCTACCCCAACTAAGTAGGGCAGGAAGATAATCTCCCACACTGGGAAATTTTCCCTATTCGCAAATGCCACTAAAGGTGAACATCAGATCACAGAGACATCCACAACCTCTGCAGATTATCCTTCTACTCAACAGAAACAAGAAAAACACAAAGTTAGTGCAGCATCGCCTATTCGGGTACCTCTACAGTGCAAGGCCACACATTCAAGGTGCTCCTCCAAAAAGAAACCAATCACACCGGTGCATACCAAGGATACCACAACAATCAAAACTGTTGAACATCTCTAGCGCATCCATCAACAAAAATTACAACCCTCTGAAGATGTCAAAGTAAAGCAACCTTTCCACTTCAGCAAATGTCGCACCAAGAGCTCAACTCGACACACAACTCGAGATATGATAAGAGATTTGACGCAATGGAGACCATTGCTTCCTAAGGGTGGAGGATTGATCCAGATGGATATCGGTGGCCACCCACCTATTCCACTGGCTCAAAACAGTTTCCCATTTTGCCAATTTTCTAGTAATTTTTCTACGGTTTTTCGGGTCCTAAACTTCCGGGGCCATTTTGAGGCCCTAAACGACCTTTTTTGACAATTTGGAAGGCTAAAAAAATGCCAACGGCATGCATTTTTCTCCAATCAAAGGTTGTAAATCTCGGATAGACCTTTCGAACGAGCTATCGAGCGCCCCAATGAAGATCGTATGAAAAAGTTATGACCCCGAGAAGTTGACTGTTGAACTAACCACCTTGGGGCCACAAAATTTATGATGGTTCATCTTCTAGGGTTAGGTTTTTGGATGTTTGGGATTCTTTCCCTCATGCTTGTGATAAATAGGCCCTTTTGGCCTCTCTTTGTATTCATCTTGGCACGAATGAGCATAGCGGCCACATCTCTTCTCAGAGATAGCTACCACCATTCTAGCTATTGTATTGTATAGTCTGTTCTATTTCCGCTATTTAATAGAATATGTATTTATTGTATCACTGTGTTATTTGAAATATATCTCTGTATATGATTCTGTATATGCTATCTTTTGTTTCGTTCCCACATAAACTCGGATCAGTGGTATCAGAGCGGTCTTCTCTTTGATTGTTTCTCGGTGCATGTCCCCTACGAGGTCAGGATACAGAGAGTTAGGTCTCGAACTAGTTTCACTTGGGGAAGACAACTCTCGCCGCCCCAAACGGCCTCCCATGGCGGAAGAAAAGAGAGACGATGGAGCAGTAGATCCTATCAAGTTGTTGCTCGAGGAAGCCCTCGCGCGACAGAGGAACGAGATGATGGATAATTTCATTGAGATCCTTCGACGCATGCCAACAACGGAAATTGCACCCTCAACGAGCAGCCATTTCGGAGATACGACTCCCTTCAAGGTACAAATTAGTTTTGATATTCCTTTATTTGAAGGCCATATCGATGCCAATGCCCTAGATAAATGGTTGAATCTACTAGAAGGGTATTTCTCTGTCCACCAATTTTCTGACAGGGAAAAGATCATCTTTACGCTCCTTAAGGCCGTCCCCCATGTCAAAAATTGGTGGGAAACTTATTGTGAGAAAAACTCATCAGACGAGTCAGGATTGTTTGAATATTCCAATCCCACTTGGGCATCTTTTATAGATGCCGTCAAGGAACAATATTACCCTGTTGGAAACTATGATGACCAGTACACAAAATGGACCATTCTGCACCAAGAGAGGGACCAAACAATGTTGAAGTACACCAACAACTTTCATACCTCGCGCACAAAGCTGGGTATAAAGGACTCCGAGCGGCACCTAGTACTGAAATATCGTAGTGGCCTACACCGGTACATACGAACAGAGATGGATTTCCTAGAAATCTCTTCTCTTGGATCCGCCTATCAATATGCTGTCAAAATCGAGCTGAAATTTCAGCAAAAGAACAAGCATGACTTCGGACCTGCGCAGAAGCAGGGCAAGGGAAAGTCTGGCTCGCAGAACACGGGGCAGGGAAAGGACAACCAGTCCCAACCACAAGTGAAGAAGGGTAAAGAAAAGACAAAGAAGGACACCGGGAAGTGGTGCGAGTTCCACAAAATCCCCTGGCACAACACTGATGAATGTCACTCAAAACAGTCATTGGTGGCTGAGATCAAAGCTTCAGAATGAGATCCCAGTTTCGATTCTGACTCAGAACCTAATTTCACAGCTGTGCAAAAAGGGAAGTAGATCATTGATGCAGAACCCAATACCGTTGTTTCCACCACACAGATTCAGCCAGAGGATCCTGAAGAGTTGGAGGCAGAGGAGCGCCTTTTCCACTCACAGATGTGGGTGAAGGGAATTCCCCTACACTTTGTTATGGATAGAGGGAGCCAGAAGAACCTGATCTCAGCAGAAGTTATCAAGAGACTGGAGATACCAATAACACCACACCCACAACCATACACCATTGGATGGCTAAGCCAAGGACGAGGGATCCGCGTCAATAACCAATGTTGCCTACCATACGCCATCAAGCCCTTCAAAGATGAGGTATTGTGTGATGTGGCCCCACTTGAAGTATGTGATGTTCTTTTAGGACAACCATATATGTGGAAGCGTCATGCTGTATATGAATCACGACCTCGCAGTGTCATTGTCACTTTGGGAGGACAACTCTATCGAATACCAGAGATAATTGCACCTACCCCAACCAAGCAGGGCAGGAAGATAATCTCCCACACTGGGAAATTTTCCCTATTCGCAAATGCCACTAAAGGTGACCATCAGATCGCAGAGACATCCAAAACCTCTGCAGATTATCCTTCTACTCAACAGAAACAAGAAAAACACAAAGTTAGTGCAGCATCGCCTATTCGGGTACCTCTAGAATGCAAGGCCACACATTTAAGGTGCTCCTCCAAAAAGAAACCATCCACACCGGTGCATACCAAGGATACCACAACAACAAAAACTGTTGAACAGCTCCAGCGCATCCATCAACAACAATTACAACTCTCTGAAGATGTCAAAGTAAAGCAACCTTTCCACTTCAGCAAATGTCCCACCAAGAGCTCAACTCGACACACAACTCGAAATATGATAAGAGATTTGACTCAATGGAGACTATTGCTTCCTAAGGGGGGAGGATTGATCAAGATGGATATCGGTGGCCACCCACCTATTCCACTAGCTCAAAACAGTTTTCCATTTTGCCAATTTTCTAGTAATTTTTCCACGGTTTTTCGGGTCCTAAACTTCCGAGGCCATTTTGAGGCCATAAACGACCTTTTTTGGCAATTTGGGGGGCCAAATATCCACCAATGGCATGCATTTGGCCCTATTTGAAAGTTGTAAATCTCAGATAGACCTTTCCAACAAGCTATTGAGCGCCCCAAACGAAGATCATATGGAAAAGTTATGACCCCGGGAAGTTGACTGTTCAACTAACCACCTTGGGGCCACAAACTTTAAGACGGTTCATCTTCTAGGGTTAGGTTATTGGATGTTTGGGATTCTTTCCCTCATGCTTATGATAAATAGGCCCTTTTGGCCTCTCTTTGTATTCATCTTGGCACGAATGAGCATAGCGGCCACATCTCTTCTCAGAGATAGCTTCCACCATTCTAGCTATTGTATTTTACAGTCTGTTCTATTTCCGCTATTTAATAGAATGTGTTTACTGTATCACTATGTTATTTGCAATATATCTCTGTATATGCTATCTTTTGTTTCGTTCCCACATAAACTCGGATCAAGAGTTGAAGAAAGTTGTAGGAAACCTCCACTACGGAGTTGGAGTGGGCTATGTCGGAACTATTAAGAAAGCCTGTAGTGATGAAAAAGGCCCAAGAAGAGTTGAAGAAAGTCGCAGGACTGAATCACGCACTGCAAAGATTTGATTGATTCACCAAGAAGAGTTGAAGAAAGAAATAGGACTGAATCACGCGCTACAAATACATATTGCAGGAAACAATGCATAATAATACTATGAAAGAGGGACCATCCACGTGGTAGGATTCCATTCGCTCTATGAGCGAGGAATTTGGCCGACATGGATGGTTATGCTTCTCCACAGTGAAATGCCGTGTAATTAATGTTTTAATAGACATATAGATGCCCAATATTATTAAACATATGTTCTTCCTCTCATCCTTTTGTTCTTACCATAGCATTTCTGCAATACAATTGACTTACAACTTCCTATCCTCCTTTGCTTTATGCTTTCCATCCATTGTCCCCACTAATTTTTTGCTTTTTATCCATTGTCCCCTTTGCTTTCCTTCCACATGCATATGTCCAATGCCTTTTCTTCTTTATGTCCCTCTCACATAGATTCCCACTCATATTTTACCTCTTTCCATAACAAACATGTAATTGACTTGCACTACTAAATGGTACTCGAAATGATTTATTTGTTAATAATTTAATAGATAGATGGGTGCCTGAAATGATTGAACATAATGTTCTTATTCTCATATTTTTCTTCTTTCCATATAATTTATGCAATACCATTGCCTTACAACTCCTTATTCTATTTCTTTTTCTACTTCTAGTCCATAGAGGACATGGTACCACTAATTTTTCTTCTTTCTGTCACTCTCCTACAGATACCCACTCATCTTTTACATCTCTCCATTAAAATCATGCATTTGGATTACACTATCTCTATAAAGGAAATGAAACCACCATTTAGTAATTGAAACATTTTTTCTCATTTCCTACATCCAATTCGCCCACCTACATATATATTTTTACATATTTATTCTCCATATTCATGCATTTTCCTCGCTTACTTTGTTTGCAAATTACTTTGGTGTATTTTCCAAATTATTTACTTATCATTTTTTTAAAATAATATATAATTATCATCATAATTAAAATTAACTTTGTTTTAAAAAGTAATAATATAATAAAGAAAACCTTATAAATTATAAAGAATGATAAAGTATATAATATAATTAATCATAAACTAAAAGTAATAAAGAAAATAGCTAAAAAATGGAATGGAGGAAGGCGATTATGGTTTGTTGAACTATGTCAAGTAGTTTTATGATTAGGGATTTTGCAATGCGATGGCCTGGTGATATCTCCACCCCTCTCTATGGTGGCCTCGAAGGGGTAGGGTAGACCTCTACCTGTTCTCTCCATTCTTGCGTGCCTTTCCCAACTCCTCTATCTCGCACTACTCGCACTCTCGACCCTCTTTTCACACAATCCAGCATATGCTCACGCATCTCCCTACATGACCATATCTCTACCCTAGCACACCCTCATTTCCCACACTACCTCACGCACCTTCATTGCTTGTGCATCCCTGCATGCACCACCCCCATATCCTCCTTCTACTTCACTCGTCCCTCCCACTCTACTACCCTAAATTCGTTGCCCCAATCACCTACTAGTCGACCTCGCTACACCTCTGCGCACCACCCCCCCCCACGCTACTAACTTGCTTCCTCCTTCACAACATTCTCACCATCGCCTAGGGTTTAAAACCCTAATCCAATTCAAATCATAATAATAATATTACTATTAATTATTATAATATTTTAAAATTCCTGAAAAAATTAATAATAAATTATTATTAAATATTTAAAATAATAATAATTATAATATGAAGTATAATACTATTAAAAACATATATAAATAATAGTATCATTATCATTATTAGTTAATCCTTCATAGTCTCCCAAGTCTTCTGAAGATGAAAACAAGAAATCATGAGAGAAAGATTACTAGTGCTCTTGAAGACTCAGTGAAAAAGAACAAGAGCGGATTTGAATCCATAATTCTTGTCACAATACAAGCTTATTGTCGAGGGGGGTCAAATATTTACCAAAAGAATAATTGAGGTCCTGTCATTTAAAGTTGAATTCAAGGCATCCAAATTACTAATAACAATACAAGCATCCCTTGCTCATTATCACATCCACATTTCTCATCAAATACAGATAATAATGGTGATATCAATCAAGATGGTGAAAAAAGAAAGCAAAAAAGAAGAAAATAAAGAAACTGGCCAAGAACCAAACCAAGAAGAAATGGTTGATGAAGATTCAGTCATGAAAGATGGTAAAAATATCACATTAAAATTAAGTGATCATGAGGATAAAAATGAATACATGGCAGAGCATCTAAACAAAAAGAGTGCAATGAAAGAAACCTATGAGGATCAAACCATGGCATACCTTTTGAAGTAATGGGATGGAAATGATCCAAGTTTGAAGACAAAATCCATTGATCAAACAATGAACCCTCATTATGGGATAGGGAAGTTCAAAATTGATACCACACCCAGGACAGAAGAAAAACAAAAATCATATCGACTGCCTCCTTATATTCCCCCTCACTGAAGGATCACACGATCATATAAAAGGAAGGATAAGAGCTAATGTTTCAAATGAAGTGTTCCAAATTGGATGCCAGGTCATAAACATGCATACGCACCAGAAATTAATGAGCACTATGTCACTCATGTGAGAAACTCCATACAAGGAACATAAATGAGTTGCATAAAAGTTCACAAAGTTGCAAAATCTATAAAAATGTCTGGTGAAAATCCAGAGTGAAGACGAACCAAAAATCATGTCGAGAGCCCAAATCGAAGCCAAGACCATTATAAGGATAGTGATAGAAATGACAAAGAAAAGAATGATGTATAGAACAAGAATGAAGTCCAAAGTGTGGAAGCTCAAGGTGAATTTGGAGGAGAGTTTGATGAGAATGAAAATAACAAAAAACGAAGATATGTAGATGCATTGGATATTGAAAAATATGAACATGATGTCGATGATGATTTTGAAGAAACTGAATATGTAGAAGAATATAATGATGAAAATAAAGGCAATGAAAATTATCTTAATCACGATGATGTAGAAGATGGAAATCCAAAAGATTCTTCTACACACAAAGATATAGACGATATGTAGGATATTGCAATTCAATGTGATCAAGAATTACAAGAACAAAAGGATGCCAATAAACAATTGGAGAAGATATTGTCAAATAAAGAAAACGAAATAAATCGTTTGAAAAACTTAATCAAACACGATTTAATGAAATAAAAATTAAAATGTAAGGGTGCTTCAATCTTGAATTAGAGGTTGAAACCCCAAATAAAGATACGTTAACCAATCTGATTGAATTATGTAAGTTTTTAGGAGTTACAACTACATATAAGGAGACCATAACATAGTCAAGTGAAACTAAAGTTCAAAGTGTTATTTCTAATGAAATTCTATCAATCAAAGAGAATCCAGAAGTTGAATACAAGAAACAATTCAATGAAATGTCATCAACTACAGATTCAACGATTTTTTAAGATCCATCAATCATCACCGAGGAAGCCATATGTCAGCCAGAAAATAGTAACATACCAATGCATGCAAAAATATCATAGATCATCATGATGACACAAGTTCCTCATGAACATATCAAATCGGAAATTCAAAAGGGTCAACTTATCCGAGTACCATATCTATGCCAAAATCATAGAAGTTGTAGCATGCAAGATTTATCGTACCAATTTCGAAGGCTACCTAACCAAATTACCACTAAAGTTAAGTTTTCTATTCCAACTGTGGATGAATTGTTGAACAAGATTCGTTTGTCAAAGAATATCTCCTCAAGTCCAATAACCTTCCTGCAACTGTAATCAATTAGTGAATATGGATTTTACATCAAACACTCTTATTTACACAAGCTTCGAGGACAAAACTTTCCAAGAAGGGATTACTTGTTATGTACCAAAAATATATATGTAAATAAATAATAAATTAATCTAAGTAATTGATACATATTGTATATTCTAATGTAATAATGACACGTGAAGAGTCGTAACTCTTCAGTATTATACTATATATGATGATTAACTATGTAAATCGATATCATCAATTATTAAAAACATTATTAAATATATATTTGAAAGGATTCTCTTTCAATCCCACATCTGAAGCAAATACCTTCAAATTTGCCTCCTTTACCTCTACCTCTTGTCGATCAACCTTGACATCCTCTATCAAAATATGATCCTCTTCCAATGGGTTGGTCCACAACACTAGAATTGCTTTCACCTTCTTCAACTTGCTTTTCGTTATGTTGTGATCTTCCATATCCCAAAGAATTCATCACATTTTGTTGTTTCCTAAACCATTTCTCCTCAATCCTCAAGGTTGCTTGATAAGTCTCTGCCACTGAATGAAAATTCAAAATAATAAAATAATATTGAATGACATAACTTAAACCATTCACATACCTGGTAATGGATTTTTGCATTCTTCTCAATAGATTCAAAGAATAATCCACACATAAAAATTTACATGCAATTATGACCATTTAAATGCTCTCCATTTATCATATTTTCTATATTGGTGATGGGAAAACAATTGATTTTTCTCACAATGATGTGGTCATTCGAGAACTACATGATCCAAAAAATGTTGTTGCATATGGATAGGTTGATCATAGGTCTCGCTTATACAGGTTTGTTGGTTTTGAACCTTCTTCTGGTAAATAATTCATTTCTCATATTGATTCTTTAAGTAGGTTTTGGCATGAAATATTTGGACACCTTAATTATAGGTATTTGCAACAAATGAATTCACAAAAAACCTGTTCTTGGGCTTCCTAAGGTTTCATGCACAGATGGAGTTTGTCCAGGATGTGTTCTTGGAAAACAACATTAGGATCTCTTTCCAAAAGGGAAAGCATTGTATGCTACTGTACCTCTCAAGTTGGTACATAGTGATCTCATGATCTTTTTAACTCGTTCTTTTTCAAGAGTTAAGAATGCACTCATCTTCATTGATGATTTCTCATACCGATCTTGGGTGTACTTTCTTAAGTACAAGAGTGAAGTCTTGGCCACTTTCAAGACTTTCAAGGCTTTTGTTGAGAAGCAATCATCTCTTTCTATTAAGAATTTACGCACATATAATGGGGAGAGTATGTCAGTTAGGCATTCAAAGACTTTTGTAAAGAACATGGCATTTTGCATCAGCTCTCTATTTCCTACACCCCTCAGCAAAATGGCATTGCTAAAATAAAGAGCGTGGCTTTGAAAGGAATGGTGAATTGCATGATTTAGTCCAAGAACATGTCATCCTCCTTCTGCGATGAAGAAATGAATTGTTCCAATTACATTCAGAATCAGATGCCTCATAGAGCAGTGTTGCATATCAATCTAGAGGAAGCTTGGAGTCATGTCAAGCCCGATGTCTCTAATTTCATAGTATTTAGCTATGTAGCATGGCCATTGATTCCTAATGAAAATCACAAAGCTATGGAGAAGAAGATCCAACCACTGATTTTTTTTTGCTACTGGGAAGACATGAAATCATATCGGTTATTTGATCCTGTCAATAAGGATGTCTTGTTTCACATAGTTGTTCATTTTGATGAGGACTTCAAACACTCATCCAAACCTTCTCTCTCCACCGTTTTCCATGTTGGTTCCAATCGTACAGATAGTTTGTTTTTTGAAGACCAAGAGGATGATGAGAACCCCCCTTCTGAAGATGGAAATCAACCAGAAGAACATCCATCTCATGCAGTTGATCATCCTACATAGGAACAACTTGATCGGGAACAAGCAAGGAGAAGCCTTCGTAAAAGGAAGCCGCCCGAATTTTTTGGCTATGATGCATCCAATTTCAGTTATTTGGCTCCTGCTCTCTGCAATATTCAACCAAAGAAAGTTGGTATATCCCTTTTATGTCATGCCATTTCAGAGGATCCTCAACAATTTCCTGATGCTATTGGGATACTTGAATGGGAAGTTGCCATGACCAAGGAGTATTCTTCTTTAATTAAGAATCACACATGAGATCTTGTTCCTCTTCCCAAGGGACAAAAACTAGTTCGTTGCAAATGGGTCTATAGGACCAAGTATGTTGCATATGGATATGTTGACAAGTATAAGGCATGATTAGTGGCCAAGGGTTTTTCATATGTTGAAAGTATTGATTACTGTAATACTTTTGCCCCTGTTGCTAAGATGAACTCCATACGTCTTGTGTTATCTCTTGCCACAACACTGGTCAATTTACCAAGTGGATGTAAAGAGTTCTTTTTTGCACAGACATTTGTAGGAAAAAATCTACATGGAGCAACCTCCTGGTTATGTGCAAGACTCTTCTATTGTTTGCAGGCTTCGTTGTTCTTTGTATGGTCTTAGAAAGGCTCCACGAGCTTGGTATGAGAAGATGGATAGTTTTCTACTGTCTGCAAGTTTTGATTGTTGTCACTCATATCCTACAGTTACACTCGAAGAGAAGGAATTGAACTTTTGATATTAGCTCTATATGTGGATTATTTGAACCTTACTGGCATTTCTTCATCCATGATCCAGAGTATACAATGAGAACTGATGGAGCAGTTCAACATGAGAGATCTTGGCCTTCTACATTATTTCCTTGGTCTACAGGTTCTTCAGTCTTCATAAGGGATATCCATATTTCAGCAGATATATGCACTTGACTTACTTCAGTGATTTGGCATGTCTGATTGTAAGTCAGCACCCACTCTATTTCAGTCAGGAATTTCACTTACTACTAGTTTCTCATCTCCCCGTGTTGATTTGACCTTGTACCGAAAATTGGTTGGGAGTTTGTTGTACTTGACACATACTCAACCAAACATCTCTTTTGTAGTTGGACTTGTCTCTCAGTTATCCCAGGATATACACAAGAGTCATTGGAAGGCAGCTAAGTGCATACTTAGGTATATTCGAGGCACTACCAAGTTTGGCATTCAGTACACCTCAGGTGCTTCTCAACTTGAGGGTTTCACTGGTTATGATTGGGTTGGTTCCATTGATGATCAGAATTCCACATCAATATTTGTCTTCCGCCTTTGGTTCTGCTCCTATTGCATTGTCTTTTTTCGAAGCTGAGTACCGTGTTGCAGTCCTTACCAGTCAAGAAGTCCTTTGGATTTGACAGTTATTGGTGGAGTTTGGAATTCAGTAGGAACATCCGACTACTCCTTGGTGCGAAAACCAAAGTTCCATCCACACTTCCAAAAATCTAGTCGAGCATTAGAGGACCAAGCACATTGAGATCCACATGCACTTCATTCGCTAACTCATCTAGGATGGTTTTCTCACCTTGGAGTACTTTCCTACTGAAGCGCAAGTGGAAAACATCTTCACCGAAACTTTGGCATCACCTCCATTTCTTCAGCTTCGCTCGATGCTTGGGGTGAAGGAAGTTGTCCTTGAGGGGTCATCTTGAGTCCTCCTACCTTCACTTTTTTTTATGTTGTGTTCTCTCTTTTGGGGAGGAGTTTTTTCCCTATGGGTTTTTCTCCTTTTCTCCTGTTATGAGAGTTTGTACATGGGTACATCATCAGTTCTAGTTTCCTGGACCCATTTTTGTTTGTCGTTTACTCCCTATGTTTCACTTATGGAGCATTGTTAGTGTTGGTTATTTCTAAGTAGTTAGTTTCCAAGGAAGATTGTTTGTCCTTGTATTTCCAAGGAAGCCAGGTTGTAACCCAGTCATTGTGAGTTGTAATCTCACATAGGTAGTCTATTCATAAGCCTTCTCCATTTCTATATAAGGAGAGTCCTCATGTAATATTTCTTATCAAGATGATCAATAAATCATTTAGTTTCTCTCACATGGAAGGGTTTTTGTTTTACGACTCCTGGTTTACCTGATAATTTCATAGAATGCACACATACTAAAATGACCAATTGAAAACGTACGATAATGAGCACTTGGAATATTTTCAAAACCAAAGTCACTCATGCAGAAATCGTTTTCAATGCCACCGTAGTTTAGAAATACAGGATCTACATTTTTCATGTGAGATAAAGCATTATTCCACTCGTCTACAATAACATTACTGATCATTGATGCTGTGACAACATTTATCTCCAATGGCAGACCCTTACACTCCAACAATCCGTCAAGCCACTTCCTCTATATTTTTTGCGGGAGCACAACTATCTTTGAAAGCTATTTTGTAGAACAGCTCCCACCCTTCCTCCTTGAATAAGTGTTCTATTTGTATAGAGTAGTCATTTGCATCCATTCTTCAAATCACATATCTGTTGCAAGTAGAGATTATCACTCTGCTACCCTTATCATTGCCCACTTTTCCAGATCGAGTGAACTCCACATATGGTCCATCACTAAAATAAATTTAATTTTCTTCTGAAGATGTGAAGATGCGCATCTTTAACATCTCAACATTGGAACTGATCCCAACATCTCAACGTCGAGGCAAGTTGGACTTTTGAGCTGGAGTTGACTAGTTAGGTGGACATGAAAACAAGATACTAGGAGCTTTGTTTCAAATGGCAACTGAATGATTTTCAATAGGTTAATTTTTTCCTTCTTAACGGTTGAAATAGTTTGAAATTGGACAAATGGTGTGCTTTCATTCCTACAGTATATATGATGACGTAGAGAGACAATAGGACCCACTAGACAGGTGTAATCGGATGACGAGTTGACATGGCTTCCAACTACCTCATATTTCTTTACAAGTTTTGGGTGGAACCAACCACTGTTTCCCAAAGTGGAAATGCTCAGGGTCCTTGGTGGTATTGAAAAAAGTGCCTCAAGGAAGCCCGACCAATTAGGAATTAACATGCATCCTAGGAGGTTTTAAGGACAACACGTGCTCGAGCAAAAATTATCGTTGTGCACTTTATTGACGCGTTGTTAATGTGAGCCAACGATTTGAAGCTTTTACCTTTTGATTAGCCCACAGCCCACTGACATATTATATTAATCCTCCTGCATCTTTATCGGGTGTTAATGATCTCAGTTGTCGATCTACTTTCTGATCCAACGGTAGTTTTTTCGTACCTTTAGCACCTTATCTCTTTAGCCTTTGGTCATCTGCCCATGGTATTAAAAAATGCTCGCTTGATACTTTTACTTTAATTTTATTTTATTTTAGCTCTTGATGGAATAAAAATTATTTATTCACTTTGATGATTCTGCATGACTAAGGACTCTTAGCAATGCATAGAAAAATATCATTACTAACAGGTTCCATGAAACCATGTGGAAGCATGATCAAGGGGAGCAAAGATGCTTTAGTTCACCTTTCTATCACTTAATAAAATTTGCCTTCTTTTAGAGATACTTTATCGTTACCCATTTAGTTTGCCTCCCTGTTTAGTTTTCTCTTGATATGGAAGGAGGAGTTTGAAGTAAATTTCTTAGTCAAGGAAATAGCACTATGAATTATTGTAGAAAGTATTGGTTCATTGATCGCATTACCTTTCAAAAAGGATCAAATGATTAGGTTGAAATATTAATAATGGTTGCATCTTGTATTCCTTGATCCAAGAGCACCTTAATCCCTTAAAGAGTTGCATGAGATTATGCTTCATTGTTGGATGCAATGCTTAAACCCCAATCTATATGAAGGACTTTTTTCCTTTGGAATCAAAGAGACTTCCCAAACACCTATCACCCCCACCCCATTTAATTACATATAAAGAGCTTTATATAAAAAAAAATAAACAAAACTATATTAAAGTTGATAGCTATGAATGGGTGAATCCATGAAAACATATCCCACTTTTTAATGAAATGTGGTGATTAAAACTTGATGTTTTAAGCATTTTTTAAATTGAAGTATGCAACAAATTTGAGAAACCAAAAATGAGCGGTAGATGTGTTATACCATTATCCTAATAAGAATCTAAGATTTGATTGAGTTTTTTAATTATTTTCTTACGAGACAAATAAGATGAACTGGACTAAATATTCAACGAGTTTATACTTGTATCAGGTTAATTATGATTTTAATTATGAAAATGAACTAATATTTAAGATGGATCTATTTTAATTTTATTTCTTTATGTTAAAAAAATATGAATATTTTTAATTACTTTATATTTTTAGTAACTTATGACTTAATCTAAATTTTTTTGTTCTTAATCATACGGCTAGAAAATAGTTTTAATAAGCAAAAGTATGATTTATAAAATATTTGTAATCTTTCAAATTTTTCTTATTAATAATTTTGTGATCATTTTTCTTTTTTAACTTTACAAGGATATAAAATTTAATATTGGAAATATGATTTTCTTTTTAAGGTTGAGAATTTCTATTTTATTATTGCTATTCATATCAAAAGCAATGATAGGGAATTGGAATTTTTACTCTAGAATGCTTAAAAAAATCCAAAAAAAACTTTAAATAAATAAGATATAATGTTGGTTGAAAATTAATTTAATTTTTAATAATAACTTACATTAAATTATATATTGTTTTTCTAATTAAACTTCAAAAATATAAATCAACAATAATAATAACTATACTTCAATAAATATATAATTTTATTTCTTTAAAAAACATTTTAATAACATTTTTGTTATATAAAAAGATTAATTAAACTATAATTCCATAATTAATTAATATGAAAATAATTAATTAATATGAATATCTATTTTTTTTATATATATATTTAACATATTTTCACACTGTCATTAAAATAGTGTGATGCAAAATAAATAATTAAATATGATTTCTCTCAAATGTAAAAACAAGCCTTTGTCATTAACATGCCGTGATACAAAATACATAATTAAATCAATCGAACAATGTCTGCACGCGGGGTGAATTAGATGTAGGAAATGAGAAGAAATTAATGGAATGTATGCAGGTGAGGGTGAGTTGGTTGTTTCATTTGCCAGTTGCATGATTGTGACGGTAAGAAGTAAAAGATGAGTGGGCATCTGCGTGAGAGTGACAGAAAGACGAAAAAGTAGTCGGCATATGCACGTGGAAGTAAAACAGAAAAAGAAAGAGAATAGGAAGTTGCAGGGCAGAAATGGTAGGGCGAGAAGAAAAAGATAAGCATTCAATCATTTCGGGCACCCATTTAGCGGTGTAAGCCAGTTGCATGATTGTGATGGGAAGAGTTAAGAGTGGGTATCTTCGTGAGAGTGACAGAAAGAGAAAAAGCAGAGGGCAAGGAAAAAACAAGAGATGAGGAAATGCTCTTTCAATTAAATTATTAAAAAGAAAGAGATGAGGAAATGCTCTTTCAATTAAATTATTAAAAAAAACGAAATGTCCTTTCAATTAAATTATTAAAAAGAAATAGGAATTACAGACTTCAATTAAATTATCAATTAGGTTAAGGATGTTATTTATTTTTTGGGTCCGTTTGGCAGGCAGTTTCGTTTCTGCGGACGGCGTATGAGGAGACACACGGGCCATGAGGAGCCGCCCCCGTCATCAATCATGATCATGGCCGGTTCGAACCTGCCTGAATTCCTTTGCTCTCCCGCCCCCGTATTCCTTTGCTCTCCTATTGTATCACACAGTTTGTTGAAAAAGACTACAAATTGGCAGATACTGTCATTACGGGTTTATTGAATTACCGGCTGCTAAGCTTGCCGGAACATTGTTTAGGGATTGTTTTTCTCACTATATGCAGATCGTACTAAGTACATGTTTATATATTTGATATATTAAAGGAATTTGAAATTGTTAGTGGGAGGAAAAAATAAAATATTAAATAAAACAAAATAATTTATCATATATAAAGTATTTTGTTATGTTCTAATATGTTTGTACTATACTCTATAACATGAGAAGATAAACTTATGTTTTGCTTTTGAAAAAGTAAATTTATTTTTAGATATAAATAAAAATATTATTCAAAAAATTATTTAAAAAATAAATCTTTTTATTTTTAAAGGGAAGAATGTCAATATCTGTTGTTTTAAGTAGAGAATATAATGTGAGTGGAAAGGACAATAATCATTTCTCTACTCTGACCCAACTTAAATTTGCTTAACTGCTAAGTTCTCATAAGATCAAATACATGAACATTAATATTTATTTTTAAATATAAATAAACAGACTATTAAAAAGATTATTAAAAAATGAAAGCGGTTAATGAAGAAAAGTAACTCTGAAAAAGTTGATTCCTTCTCTCCTGTTTTCGATGTTAGTGGGACCTCACCATGATTCGCTCGAATTGTGATATTTAGTGTTCTTTTCCAAAAATATGACATATCTTTTACATATTATTACTTTAAAGAAGATATGATATAATGTCATTTTATGTAGTTTATAGTGTACAGAATTTGGCATCATGTAAAAGTGCTTATAATACGGTAATACACATTAATGGAGTTTTTTTTTGTAGACACTAGAAGCAATTTTATGTAACTGTGTTAGAGATATTAGGTGTGCTTTTCTTCAATGCATTGTGTGTAATTTTCTTTTACGTTTATGTTTTATGTGTTTTAAGAATTGTTTTACCGTTGTTTCGCCATTTGATAAATTTTTAAAAGAATTGTAGTTGCATGTTGTGAGTGGTTATGAGTGATATATGTTTTAAAATTTCTGAAATTTGTGTTATTTATATTAAATTTGATTTTTTAATTAAAATTATAAATATAGTTAATATAATTAAGAAGTTCATTTAATCTAGAGTGTTAATTTTTATTATTTTACAATTTACAAAGTAAGAATTTGTATTGTTATTGTTGAAATGATGAAAATCAATTTAGGATAAGGCTTTTCAACGACTGCCTATTGTTTAGGATTATTGAAACAAATGAACTAAATTAGGTTAGAGCAATAAATGAATAAGTTTCAGTTTCATGTAACTTTGGAGAAAATTGTTTAAATATGTATGCCTTAGAGGCAATATTAAGCAAGGGGCTTCAAGCTCTTGGGCTGTTAGTTGTAATCTCATGTTGTCTAAGCAATAAGGTTTGGTTACCATTGTCCCAAGGGGCTTCAAGCTCCCTCTTGTACTGCTAGTTGTAATCTCATGTTGTCTAAGCAATAAGGTTTGGTTTCCATTGTCCCAAAGGGCTTCAAGCTCCCTATTGGGCTGCTAGTTGTAATCTCATGTTGTTTAAGCAATAAGGTTTGGTTGCCATTGTCTCAAGGGGCTTCAAGCTCCCTCTTGGGCTGCTAGTTGTAATCTCATGAACTGTCTAAGCAATAAGGTTTGGTTGCCATTGTCCCGTGGATGTTTTCTCTTAAAAAGTTTTACCACATAAATCTTTGTCTCATATGTGATTGCTGTGCTTTTTTGTTTATACGATAGATTTGTATGTAAACTTTCGTTGCTCAACAAATGGTATCATAACAAGTATCAAGTAAATTGTCGTTAAAGTAGAGATTATTGAATAGTTACAACAAATTATCTAGAAAGAAAATAAGGCAAATTCCTCCGAGCTCTCGGACTCATCCTGAAATAGTTAATGAAATAGATTATTGTTGAACAAATTAGCCTGGATTGGAATTTGGTTGTTCATGTAATAAATAATTCAATTTGATGTAAACATGGAGACTGATATAAATATGTAAATCCTGTAGGAGACGGGCCTGTGGACAAATAAATGTTGGACATAAAAATATGTGTGTCGCGAAGAGGACATTGACGAAAGAGAAGATTACGCTGTCACGTGTGAAGAGCCGCCCGTGTATTGGAGGGAAGCTGCATGTGTGTTTTGTACTGGTGACCAGTGTTGGAATTTGGTTTTCATTCTAGCCGTCGGATTAATTTTTTTTGACGTTTTGGGTTTTTATATTACCCATCACAAAACGTTTTGTTTAAAATTTTACCCTTCAACAATGAAGTCTTTTAAAAAAAAAATCGTAATCAGAATCCAGATTTTTAAATAGATACAAGCCTTTGTAAATCTAATCTGTCCATACCCTTGCTTTTTTTTACTTTGCCCTTGGTAAGGGTACAACTCCCCAATACTTCACAAAAGTAAAGGAGTTTATAGACACTGAAGATAAAAATACTAGGCTATTAAAAATAAAATAAAGGCACGAAATGCCTACCTAGTTTGGACTCCAGAGCTCATTGTAGCATAACATTAGAGGGCTTCGCTCCTCAAGCAACTGCATGAGTCTAGACAACAAAAATAAAAAACTACATTTCATTCCAAATGTTGCACATAGATTTCATGTTTTTCAATGCCTTATTTAGTATTGGCCTTCATTTAAATTCTTAGTATGAGAGAAATATACCAAGACTTTTGAGTCTGAATCTATATAAATTACATAAATTATGGGATAAATCGCTAAATACACACGCTGCACATTATTTATGTTATTTAAAATTATTAAAAAATACATACTTGATAACGTTTCTTCAAACTCATAGATTTAAGTAAATGTTTGAATCTAAACAAATCACTAAATATAATTTACCAAAAAAATAGTGCATGCATTACCTTTGATAATGCAAATAATTCTCAAGCTTTGTCTCCAAGGCTCTCCAACTCCCAACGTTTTGTAACATTTTAATGTAATCAATGAGCATTGAGCACTTAAATTTGTAAGCTCATTGCAATAATAAAAAAGTAAAAAAACACTGGAAAAATCATTGAGTTAAAGGAGTTGTTTATTTTAGGAAAAATCAATGCAACTTGTAAATGGAAAGACATGAAAATAATTCTAATTTAATAGATGTTTCTATTTTTTTATTGAATGTATGGTTGCAACTTGTAAATGGAAAGATATGGAATTAGATCTAATTTAATAGATGTTTCTATTTTTTTAGTCAATGTATGGTTTGGAAGTTGGAATTTACAAAATATAGTTTTATATAAGATAAATATATTAATATTATTAGTAAATTAATAATATTATTGACGTTTTAGAAATTTTATTGCTCTTCAAAAATACGTTTTGAAAATTTTCTTACTCTTCATAAATGATTTTAAACCGTATTTGATGGGCAAAACGCATTCCATCACTGCTGGTGACCCGAGTATTCTGCCACAAAAAGAAATTTGTGTTTGTATAATCTTAATATCAGTGAGTCATGATCAATCACGTTAAAGGACACCTGCAGCTGTGAGCGGTTGAAGCCACAGAGGAGATCTCCAAGTGGATCTTGTGCTTAATCTGTTGGATCAAATCTGCAAATGCATTGATGGGCAGCAGAGTTCTGAGCCCATCTGAAAGAGTGGAAGCCTCTATTGGATGATTTGACAAAGAAGTTGCATGGTTGTTCTCCATTGGAGGCAAGTGTGTGTAGATATGCTCGCCGATGGTGTGATTATGGATGGGCGCGGATGCTGCATAGCGTGGCCTACCAGTCCCCCTTGTGAGATTGGCAATGACTTGGCTTGGGATTGGAGCCCTACAACGCTTGAAATGGATATGAATGCATGGATCAAAATATGTATGCATTCATTAATATATGACTCCAGCAAGCAATCGAGTATAGCCACCAACTGAAAGTGGAGGCCAAGATTTCAAGAGTAGGCGAATGCATCGACACCGGTGCCAGAATTGACCTTAGGGATGTCATTATGCCATGATTGTGTGAGAACAACTGTAATGGCAATGCTCTGGGTCCCAAGCTTCGTGGGAAACTGCATCATGGGATTGTTGTGGTCTCTGTTGTCTGTCCCGGAGCTCGCCAAGAGACAAGAAACCCGTGTTCGCAGGTAGGAATACAGTGATGCCACTCTGAAGATTGGGGTTACGAAAGCTACTTGCAGGTGCATGAAGGCCTCACGTGGGCATGTGAAGGAGGAGACAACGTACCAGCCTGTGCATGGAGGTTGCCTGGAGGCTACATGTAAAGGGGTTACTTCGATCTATTGAAAGTTGTGGTCTATGGACAGAGAAGAGCCGGTATCTGGAGGGCTGTGCTATGCGCAAATAGTTTCCATTCCATGAGGATAAGGTAAGTGTTTGGTATCAGAAAGATACGAAGCTTGAGAAGTCAGAGATCGGATCCTGCGTGGTAGAAAGTGCAATAGTTACTGCCACAAGAACAAAATTGTTTTTGTGGAGGCCATGGTATTTTGTCTCATCTAAAGGGCGATGACCTTAATATCAACACGGGAAGATGGTTATTGAGGGAGTGACAAAATTTTTTAGGTTTTCACCATCCACTCCTCCGAGGTATGGAAGCATTGATGTCTTAACATTACGTTGGGCATTGTCATTCACGGGAAAGAGGAGATGAACGGGTGGACTTATGTTCGGAATTGTTGACTCTCGTTTGAAGGGTGGACTTATGTTCGGAATTGTTGACTCTCGTTCAAATGCTTAGACGTAGAGACAATGGTTGAAGATCGAGCTTTTGCACAGGTCCTCTGATCGATCACAGAGTTGAGACATTTTTGGAAGGTGTGACAACGAGCTAGGAGCCAAAGATTTAGATCAAGGGTTGATCTGAATCTGGAGTGGCTTAATATAGCCATTCGAACTATATGGCAATGGTAGCAATCTTATAACCGTTATATGTGTTTAAACATATGTTTTTTGGTATATTGTGCACGAGTTGTTAACACAGCTCAGGGTTTCTTTTAATGTCATGTTAACCATGTTCAAAATATAACTTTTGTAATAGTGCCAAAAATGCTCGGGGGTCAAGGAACTAGGGTATTTCCATAGGTGTTATGGAAACATGCAAGCCATGATATGGTTATGCGTTTGAACTATTTTTTATGTTAATTATTTTTGTAAATGGCTTTTTCTTTTTAAAGCCGCTCTTAGAGTCTAAAGAGTGAGAGACATTTTGTCTTGAATCAAACAAGTATAGCTTGTTTTCCCTTCATGCGAAGGAGAGAGTGATGGTGGCATTTGTAAGTGTCGAGTAAAAAGCTTGGAGTCAAGCAATGGCATGATGATGATGTAGTAGTAGTTGGATATGGAGGAGTGGAAGAAGCATTCGGTTAAGAAATGCATGTGTAATTGGAGTATGAGAGATGCGGGTAATGAAATTGGTTAATGTTTCATGGCATCGTTGTTTAGGTATGTAATTGGTTGTTTTGGAGTTATAAATGTAATTTGCATGTAAATGGGCATACGACTATAAGACCAAAACTAGGCATGCATACCCCTGGTAAATCACCAATAAATTCTAGATGTAGACCTACGTGATAGGAGGGAATGTAGGATGGTATTGGTAGCCTATGGTATTTGTCCCATAGGGATGCATGTATTGAAACCTATAAAAGGCTTGGTCAACTCAACTGTAAATGGTCTTGGAGGTGCAATGAAGGCTCACTTGGCCGGCTTGGCCGGATTTGGTCAAGGTTTTGAATGTAATGTTCGAGGCAAAGCATTGAAGGTGTTTAGGATCGCACATAATATTTGTTTGCAAGCTCAAGTTATTGTATGTCCTAAAGGGTGCACCTAGGCAATTGGTACAAGATGTTTGATTCCTTCATGATGAGCCAAAGTGAGTATAACCATATTGTTTTCTTTAAAGGTTTTGATGATGGTATATTCATGTGTATGTTGATAATATGCTTGTTGCAAGCAAGAGCATGGTTTAAATCAACAAGTTTGAGGCTCAGGTGGACAAGACATTTTAGATCAAGGATCTAGGAGCAGAAAAACAAATCTTGGGCATGGAAATACACAAAGACGGGAAAAATGGTAAGTTGTGGTTATCACAACATAAGTCTATAGAGAACATATTGATGAGGTTTAATATAAACATTGTGAAACCGGTAATGTCTCTTTAGATTTCCATTGTAAGCTTTCTTCAAGTTTATGTCCTGGTTATAAGGAAGAAAAGGTTATGTCTCGTGTATTGTATTCTAGTAGAAAGTGTAAAGTATGCGATGGAATGATATGATATGTTTAGTATCAGATATTTCACATGCAATTGGTTTTGTCAGTGGACACATGGAAAATCTAGGTGAGGCAGTGAAATGGGTACTTCAATATTTTTAGAGGCACAAGTATCACCTACAATGGTTGCAATGAATTAATCTATGATTAAGAGATTATAGGAGATTTGGACAAGAGGAGATCCACCTCAGGTTATGTCTCAAAGTATCAGTTTGTAGATATGTTACTGATAAAGGTGGAGTGGTCCATACCCGAGCAAATTGAGGAGACATGAAACCAATATTTTTTAGAGAAGCTGCAGTGGTGTTTGGCTTCTCTTGGCTTGCAAGAAAGGTCATGAATAAATGAGGACAATGTATCAGGTAAACTGATTGTCAGGGAGGATATTGTTGAAATGGTGACAACCAATTTAGGATAAGGTTGTTCAACAGCTGCCTATTGTTTAGGATTGTTAAAACAAATTAGCTAAATTATGTTGGAGAAATAAATGAACCACTTTCATGTAACTGTGGAGAAAATTATTTAAATATGTATTCCTAAGAGGCATATATTGAGCAAGGGGATTCAATCCCCCTCTTAGGGTGTTGGTTGTAATCTCCTATTGTCTAAGTAATAATATTTGATTGCCATTGTCTCATGGATGTTTCTTCTTCAAGGGGTTTTACCACGTAAATCTCAGTCTCATATGTGATTGTTGTGATTATTGTTTATGCTATAGATTTGTATGTGGGATTCCGCTACCCAACAATCATGAGTGTTCATAGATTATTAGATTAAAAGTCTCTTTAATTGTTATTGCACAATATTAAATTGAAAATGCACACATGTATTAAATAAATATGCTTCGTTACTCTTTTGAAATTCGTTTTAAAAAAGTTTGTATCATATTTAGTTATTATTTAACATGTACATGTATAGAATAGATATAATTTAAATTGGATAGATTATTTTTTAGTAATTATATTTCATTCTCACTCCAACGAAGAAAGCCGTTAAAAAATAAACCACAACAACTTAATCCAACCAACATAGTTTCTCCACATGAGGGCACAAAATAATTTGTTAGTATCAGGTAGGATTGTTGGGCTAGGAATCCAAATAATGCCCATCAATCATTTGTCATATGAAACATAGTTGTTGTCTATAAGGAACCTTTAAAAACCCTTCATCATCAAGTGGGCAAGAATTCTCGGGGAAAGAGGTAACGTGTTTCCTTTCTGTTAGGGGGATACCCACCACCTGTTTAAAAGAAGCGACACAATACCATTCGAGGGATAACTTATTTCCCCAACTTGAAGAAGGTTCTTAGTGGCCAAAACATAGGATATATACCCTATAGATTACTATCATGGGATCCTGACAATACCCGGGTTGGAGTTTGTTGGTTGTTGGTATTGCTCCCAGTGCCCATTGTTATAACCAATCATTTGTTACCTTCGTAGGCTGACGTCTTCGACGGGTTCACAAACGTCAGCATGAGATCCTTTAGAAGGCCCAATTACAATTTGAGTGGAAGGATGCTAGGTCATAGGGAATGTTTTACATTTTATTTTGCAGATACATTACACGATAAATTTTTGAATTGTAAGTATATACATATGGACATAAATCCAATTTCGACATGGCAAGAGATATGGACAAAAAATCAAAGGACATAAGATATTAAATAGTGATATCTAAAATGGAACTTTGAAGAGATTGAACACAAGTGAAAAATTGTATTTGACTTCAAATGGCATGGCTATCAAAAGAGAGTAAAATTTGAAACATGAATGGATTTCATTGCAGCACTGAGAGCTATAGGAAGTCCACGTAAAGCTACTTTTGGGGAAATATTGACTAAGGGAAGTAAACAATATAAGAGAACAGGGATATTATTACTGTATGAATTACAATTACGAACGACATATTTGGACTTGGCTAGAATTGCTCAAGGTAAGTGGAGTAAAAATACTATGGAGCAATATATATGTGCACATGAAACTCAAATTTAGGAAAATATTGTTACATATTGTCAAATTGGCCTTGAGGATAGCTAAATACAACAGTGTTACCCAATTGATCAGGTAACATGAAAGATGTTTATGGAATCCATGTAGTGGTAAGAACCTCGTCAACCATATTTAAATACCCTAAATTTTCATGTATATTTGCTTGTGATGTTTGAATGCATTTGAAATAGTCATGGGGGAGACCATATTATTTGGATGCTTCTTACTTTGATTCTTTTTTTGTTAATTTGAACAAAAGTCCCTTATTTGGTCATATTTGAACCTTGAAAAATTCAATTGGACTATATGCAGAGATAGATCCCAATCAGCCATCATTGGACCCTGTTCCCTCTCATGTAGCTTCAAGAGTAATTGGGAGATGTAGTGGGTTTGTAAGAGGTGGAGATATTTTAGAAGACCTTATGGATGTTTTCGTAGGAGAAGAGTTCAAGAACCTGTGTCATGTTCAGATAGTTAGAGAGTATGTTAGCAATATTATAAAGTTGCATTTAGAACAACACTCAATTATCACACAAGCTCAAATCCTACATGGACCATAAAACATAAAAGAATGAAAAATGCCACAAACCTGTTGGGTTTTAAAGAAGCTAAAGGTAAAATGGCACATCACATTGTAGCAAAAAATGGCTCAAAATCATTATCTTCAATTGGAAAATCAAGAAAATCCAATATCTCGGTAGCTCGAAAGGCAATTACAACTATTGTTGTGGCACCGACAAACTCAAGAAATTGAATATTGGTGGAAACAATGGTAACATTGCTCCATGTTTCAAGAAAAACATTGCACAAATATATTATATTCAGGTTCTGGATAGATGAAAACAATGATGCTACTTGTTGTGCTCTTATTTGAAAGCAACCTTTTCGAGACAAGATTTCTAAAGGAATTAGAGAGAAGGTGGTATAGTTTTGGGGCAACCATTCTCGTGTTATACTAGATCAAAAGCATGTCCTGTGGCAACATTTATCCAAAGGAATTTATGTAGATCATTGTAAGCATGTTATGGAGATGACATGAGTTGCATTATTTGAGAAATTTCAAGAGGCCAATCCAAGTGTCGATATCTCAACCAACATGCTTGACAAGCTAAAACCATGGCATATTAGGCCAAACACAATTCGCGACAATTTTTGTTTTCGATACCATGTTGAATTTCAACTCTATTATGACACATTTATAGACTTTTGCAAAAGGCACTGGCAGGGTGAATTAACTCCTCCCATGGTGCGATATTTTGTTTCTACTATATTGTGCAAAAGGAATCATGAGGATGTGTTTTTTAACAAAATATGTGTAGGTGGTAGAAGATGCCTTGATTGTGGTAATTTGGCATTGTTCCATAGACATTTCACTTTCGATCTAGCACAATCTGTTGACATGATATCACAATTATATAGAAAATATATAAATATCTAACCATGGATGCATCGTCTTCTTCATCTATGCCATCTAAAATTATCAACTTGCTTGAGGACAAAATTCCTATTCCAAAGTTCATGGAGAAGTTCAAAAATCAGATTTATAAATACATCAAACACTCTCACGGGTCTAGGTGGTAAGTTGTTGAATTCAAGCATTTGCGTGAGGTATTTGATCCGGGCACAATCTTATTAGTGGTAAAATTTGCTGAGAACTACACATTTGCTCCCTAAACGGAGATACAGAGTGATTACTATCACTATGACTAGGTGTCAATATTTGTACATGTTTTGTACAAACATTCTCAGGAGAGCATTGATTGAAAGGATAGCACTCTTGAGTCATGCAATGTGATTAAGGAGTATCATTTTTATGTGAGTGATGATCGCGACCATGACACATTGTTCATTCAACACTGCTTTGGGTTGATTTATGACTCATTCAGAAAGAATGGGGTGTCATTTATATAACAACGTATTTGGTTATATGGGTTTGCAAGTTAGTTCACGTTGGCATGCTCATTTTATTGTTTGGGTCACCTACATAAAGAGACAAGAGTTTGACATACTTGGAATTTTTTTAAAATAAGGCATGGAAAGGGCGGGCATGATGGTGTAGGTTCTTATGTGAAACGAGCACTTAAAAGGTGCCATATGAGTCATGGTGCAACCCTACTCAAATCGTCCGCAGAAGTAGTTGATTGGTGCACATTGCATTTGGGACATGAAGGTCACAAATAGGCGAGGCTGGTGCGTAGGTAAGACACTACAATGTGTAGCTGAAGCTCACACTTTGAATGTTCTTTGAAACATCATCTTAGTTGAAAAATTATATATTTGATGCATTTATTTTGGTGTGGGTTCTTTTGGAATGTTGCCATTGGTGATGTGACTAGATCCATTCCTTGGTATTTTGAGGCAATACCCGGGATGAGGGGAATACACTCCGTTTGGTGTAAGGACATGGGCGACATATTTTCCATAGAAATGAGAAAATATGCATGCTTTTGCGAGTTTTGTATCTATGCAAATGGATGCGAGCTTGATAAATGCCAAAATGTTGGACATGTGAAATAATGGAAATATGTCCCTGTAACATCTCCCTCACCCAATTCGACCATTGGGAGGGAACATTGGCCAAACCGGGGCTCTAATAATCCACCCCAAATGCATAATACGATCTTGCATCAAACAGAATGTGTGCAGAACATAAATAAACATTCACAGTGGAATTTAAAATCTTTCCACACACATCTAACAAGAAAATGCGAGCATAAACATTACAGGCATCAAATAAAACAGTCCAGATTCAAATACATGAGAGTACTTATCTTTATTCAATGCAAATCCAAGCAATTGGCCGTGTTAGAGCACTTTTCCACCCAACCATAGGCACTCTGTCCAACATATACTCTTTCTGCTAGGAGGCCACCCCCAAGCTGGGCTATGAGTCCACCAGGGAAAAGGGGACACCTACAGGTTTCTAGCTTCCCTTCCAGGAATGCAACTCTATATTCTAATTTGAATTTATGGGTTTGATACACCATCTGGTCAATGGACATCCACACCAATGGAATAAATCTACGTGGAGTAGCATCTTGCATGAGGGAATGAGAATGGAATCATGATCAAAAGAGTGTTGACTCTAAGGATATGAGGCAAGGGTGAAAATACAACTGACATGGATTCTGACCATAGAAGAAATAGGACTGCTGACAACTGACATAACTGTCACAGCCCCCATGCTTCAATAACTACAAGAAGTGACTTTTCCCACCAACCTCACATGTGCAATCAATGGTTGGAAAATGGTCAAAATGATATAATTGACTTATTCCCATCACATGACAGAATTTAGGGTGAGTTCTAAGGTCGACACATGGCAGCATAGGATTGGGTTTCCCATAAGCCCCATTCCTCTTCCCCTCTGGTGGAATCATAGCCCCTTTGGTGCTCTTTACACAACCATTGTTGGACAATTTTATTATTTATGCACATAATAGTTACATATACTCTAAATCGGCATAAAATCCAACCAAACAGTCCAAATAGTATCATACATGCCTATCCATTCACTAGTCGGGCCTTGGCCTTGAGCTCCGCACTAGGAATTCACACTAGCATATTTACATCATTTACATTTTTAATGCAATGGGGTCAAAATCAGGATATAATAGTCCCTCTTAACTTGAAGGGTCCTCATCCAATTCCTACACGGCAAGATATGCACACCGAAGATGTTGTGGTATCATTAGATCATGATTGGGATTTGACGTGGTTAGGGAAAGTACACAACTGAATACTAACCATATTTTACTCATTATATACATCATATGCTTTTATTTGGAATCTTCGGTTGAATGTTCAAACTTCCAAATTTGTACTTGAATGTATATACATTTGATTAACAAATGTAATTTTTGTGGCAGGTGATGTATTTGTTGTCACTGCACCCCCAGGAAATGAAGAGAACGTCATGTATTATTTAATGCTATGTACACGAATTAAAATCAGGTTGGTGTGACCCTACTAAGATGGTGATTTCACGTACCAAATTGGCGACCTAGTCCTCATGGGCAACTTTTTTGAAAAAGTGAAAAAACAAGACAATTATATTATTTACCGAGACTATGTGCCTGAGTGTACAGTCATTTGGTGGTGGCATCTCAGATGAAGAGCAGTGAAACAAATAGATGGAAGATAGCGGAAGCTGACCATGACCGTATTGTGGAGACTTGCATTCCTATAACCCATTGGTCAGAATAATGATTTTCAAACTATGATTTGTATGATTTTCGGACTATATGATTTTGTATCAATATTTCACATGTATCAATGGCCCTATTATCTATTTCATTTTAATTGTAAATGAGATGGTAAGTTGTAATTTGTATAGTCTAATTAATAATTTCATAAATATTAATTGTACGATTGTAATGTGTGTGCATGCCTAATTAGTAACTGTGAAATTTTGTAATTTGTAATTGTAATTACAATGGTAGATTGTATATTGTAAAATGCAACTCTAATTGTGACTTGTAGATCTTTGAATTTGTAATTTATAATTTGCAATTGTATCTATAATTGTAGATTGTAAATCGTAAATTGTAACTCTAATTATTATTGTTAATTGAAACTAGCATCATGAATTGTAATTTCTTATCGTAAGCAGTAATCCGTAAATCTAATCATTGTTATTAGATTGCTATTGCTAATTGAAACTAGCATCATGTATTGTGATTTCTTATTGTAATTAAAATTTGTAAATTCAATCAATGTTATTAGATTGTTATTGTTAATTGAAACTAGCATCATGAGTATGTTTTCTTGTAATTTGTAAATCTAATTAGATTGTAACTTGTAATCCTAATTGTGAATTATAAATTGTATCAGACATCATGAATTGTAAATGAAAAATGAGCATAAGATAAATAACATAGACATTAAACATGAACATAAGATAAACCTGTAAGATCTAAAAGTTAATTTGTAACTTGTAACTTATAATTGTAACATCCATTCATAAACTCGTAACTTCTAATTGTAAAATTGTAAATTGTACATTCGTCGACATAAACATGAACATAAGATAAAGTTAACATGTAGATGTATAAACATGAACATACTTGATAAAGGTAAATGCCCATAAAAATAAATAACATATACACATTGTATACCCATGAAGAAAAAATATGATATGAAATAGTCCTTCACGTTTATAAAACAATACACTTGTATATATGTATACATAAAAAAACAAGTATATATATATATATATATATATATATATATATATATATAGTGCAACTTGAACAAGTCTCGTCAAATATGTGCACCGGGCCCTTGGTGGGATATGTGGCCATCCCCACCGTGAGTACCACTTGCACTATGCCCCTGGTGATAGGGCGATATATGATCGAGAATGGTGTCTAAAGATGGGGACTGCAAAAATTAAAAATTTGAACTATGTAATTTAGTTATATTTTAGTACTTGAAATTAGGTAGATGATTGATTTTTAAAATTTGAAGTGTATGGATCAAATTACTTGAATCGAGTCCATGGAGAGATTGTCCAAATCCTACTAGGTGGAAGCTCCAGGACGATGTTGAGTCGATGGATCCTCACTAGGATGATGCTGATTCAACCTTTCCCACTCCTCTATGAGCATCAATGCAATTTCGACTCCCATATGTACTTCAGCCTGTGTATGGTGACATCATGCATGTAATCAGTAAAAGAATAATAAATACACATTATAAATGAAACATCACCTTGAATTTTATATTGCATTGCAACATAAGTTACAGTACCTCATCATCTAGTGGCTAATGGTAAGAAATCGAGGGAGAATGCGTCTCCTACTCCTGTAAAATCCCCTTACCTCTACCCTATACAATTTGAGCAAGGGACAAGAAGTAAGTTACGATAAAATAATTGCAATATATGCATGTATGTAATTTACAAATTTAATATGAGGGAACTATAACATATGTACCATGGAGACATCACCAAGGGAAATGGTTGGACACTCAAACGATGGAGAATTTGCATTGAGCAAATCCATAGAGGGTGTCCTTTACATGGAGCAACAAAAATCAAATCAATGTTGCTCAATTAACTCTTTTTTATGTACAAGTATTAAACATGATTATTTAATGACATATAATGAAAAAAACCTAAGTACATAAATATACCTGCTTTGTCAATGACGACATACATCACTTGTACAGATGATAGTATGCATCTTAAGCAATCATATAATACGTAAGTAGAGTCTCATGGTCAAGCACCTGTATAATCGATTCATCCACCCATGGTAAATCAGGATTTGTATGTCTAAGGAGTGGTCTAGACCTGTCCTCGTGGATGGAAATTGTAGCACTACCCAATGCAATGCACATGGCGCATGCCATCAAATATCATGTCTCAAGTCCAAGCTGCGATGGCTTAACTACATCATCCAATCAAATAACACTTCAACTAGGAATGATAACTAGTAGAGGAGGTGGTGGTGCTATAGCAGGGTCTTTGTCAGCCCTAGGATGCTCATAAATATGTTCCCATCCAACGCCATGAAATATGATGGCATACTCATGTCTTCAGGATGCATATGTAGCACAAAATCTGCATACACATGTTTGCTGAAGTACAATGAGACCTAGACATGGTGGGGGAATATGTCCCATGCTCCAATAAACCTATCATAAATGTGAGATGCAATAGCCTCAATCCTAAACTTATGCAATCAGAACAGTTGTCCAGAAGAGTGCTCAGGAGGGATGTCAAACAAAGTTCCCTTGACATCCTTTACTCTTGTTGTGGCTTTCATGGCCTCCCATTTTTCAAGACCCAATACTTGGTCCCTCCTTCTCTACAAAGCAGTTTTCCAGATGTCACTAAGAGGCCCCTCCCTTTGGTGGACCTCCAACAAGCCATCGATCTCATCAATCATCATGATTATCGACTGTATGGATGGGAAATCAAGGCACATGGACCCTAATTGGGTCCGCAACCAATCACTTTGCCATGTGATATACTCGATTTTGATCCTTGTGATATCATCCTCCCAAGGAGGTGGAGAAACAGGATCAACACCTAATAGACAAATAAAAAATATATCAGTCAAAGTACAAAACACCAATATACAAAATAATATTGTTAGTTGAAAAAGATATAAATATGAATTTAATGTACCTTCATGATGAAGAACCTCCTCGTCGAGATTTGAGGAGGTCAATGTGTCACATCCATTGTAGGAGACATTGTCCATGATACTCCCAGATGCGCAATCACCAGACAGACTAGTTGGCGGGTGCCTATGAAAGTACAAACAAACAACAATTAATAATTCCATGTACATGTATACAATAATTTACTTCTATATGTAAGTCAATAGAAACAAAAATATATGTAAATAGTTCACATACAACTACATTCGTGATGTGGGGGGGTGGCTACAACACCAAATCCTCCTGATGAACATGATTTGTGGAGGGAAGAACCTCGCTCTGGAGAATGATCTACATGAAACAATGGAGATAAATCATATATTTGTTATCCTTTGAATACAATAAAGGTTCTAAGAAAAATCTATCTATATATGGATTTTCCCACCAATATATGTTCTTAATTATATACTTAACATCGAAACACCTAGATCCCTAGCCTTATGACTAGATAGACATGCTTTTCATGATAGAAATTGTGTAATCTCATTGAACTATATATTTGAAATTCAGTTGAGCTATATGTAGGACCTATTTGTTGCATCCACTAACAACTAATATTATCATGCCCATTTTGGTTGTACATTCAATATAGAGATGGTTGTGCATCTCTAAGCTAATGTACATCTCTAAATTTTTTTGGAAGATATACCTACAAACATATATGATTAAGATATTTTTGGAGTTACACATTGCTCATATTAATGCTTTTTGTACTTCTGAAATATGAAGTTACGATAGCCCAAATTGAGTTCCATCTATAGAGTTGGAAAGAAGAAAAATTGCATTTCCTCAAATACAAAAACCACACCTATAGATATAAAATTGGATGCATCATGTACCATACAAGTTCACTCTAAACAACAATCTCCTTACTCTCAAAAGAGATAATTTATTTCAAATGAACTAAAGTTTGGATTACATGTACAATAAAAATAACTAATTTTACAAAAAAAATTGTTAAAATTACTAAAAAATAAAAACAATATCAATTAATGCATGCAACTGATTTTTTGTTTCTAGGGATTTCGAACAAATTTCACAAAATTTTCATTAAAATTACTAAAAAACAACAACACTTTCAATCAATGCATAGAAGAACTGATTTTTGGTTTCTAGGAGTTTTGAACAAATTTCACAAAATTGTCATTAAAATTATTAAAAAGAACAAAACTTTCAATCAATGCATAGAAGAACTAATTTTTGGTTTATGGGGGTTTTGAACAAATTTCACAATTTTTTCATTAAAATTACTAAAAAAACAACACTTTCAATCAATGCATAGAAGAACTGGTTTGGGGGGGTTTAGTTGCCTACCTCTCGGTGTGGAGGCTATGGTAGCAAGAGGTATTGGTAGGTGGCAAGTTGCAGTCCTCAGTCAATTTGGCACAATCGGTGGTGGTGGCAAGTTCCAGATCTCTTCGCCTCTCGTTCGAGCTCCTATGAAACATACATAGTGAAATAAGTTGACGTCTATTTTTTTGTTTGTTTTTATACCTGTTGCATGAGCTCAGTCAAGAGATTGACTGAGCTTTATAGATATCGATCGAGCTACAACGCTCGATCAATCTCTTAAATTCAATGGGAATGAACTTTTCCATGGCTGCAGCCTTAGTTTTTATGATTCCTTGATCGACCTTAATGCTCAATCGAGCATGTACCCTCAATCAAGCTATGGGTCTCGATCAAGGGTTTATATAACCCTCGATCAAGCCTGATAGCTAGATCAAGGATTTAACAAACCCTCGAACAATCTTATTAATAAATCTTGATCGAGCACTTTATTAAGCCCTCGATCCATATTTTTAAAGCTTGATCGAGTGCTTAACAATATCTCGATCGAGGTCATTTTTTACCATTCTCACGCCCTCTGCTTGCCAAAAAGTGTTACCCATATTCATGGGAACGTCCCCAGTCATTGAATACATGTGTGGGGTTTGTGGGGAAAGAGATAACGTGTTTCCTTTCTGTTAGTGGGATACCCACCACCTGTTTAAAAGAAGCGACACAATACCATTCGAGGGATAACTTATTTCCCCAACTTGACGAAGGTTCTTAGTGGCCAAAACATAGGATATATACCCTATAGATTACTATCATGGGATCCTGACAATACCCGGGTTGGAGTTTGTTGGTTGTTGGTATCGCTCCTAGTGCCCATTGTTATAACCAATCATTTGTTACCTTCGTAGGCTGACGTCTTCGACGGGTTCACAAACGTCAGCATGAGAGCCTTTAGAAGGCCCAATTACAATTTGAGTGGAAGGATGCTAGGTCATAGGGAATGTTTTACATTTTATTTTGCAGATACATTACACGATAAATTTTTGAATTGTAAGTATATACATATGGACATAAATCCAATTTCGACATGGCAAGAGATATGGACAAAAAATCAAAGGACATAAGATATTATATAGTGATATCTAAAATGGAACTTTGAAGAGATTGAACAAAAGTGAAAAATTGTATTTGACTTCAAATGGCATGGCTATCAAAAGAGAGTAAAATTTGAAACATGAATGGATTTCATTGCAGCACTGAGAGTTATAGGAAGTCCACGTAAAGCTACTTTGGGGAGATATTGACTAAGGGAAGTAAACAATATAAGAGAACATGGATATTATTACTGTATGAATTACAATTACGAACGACATATTTGGACTTGGCTAGAATTGCTCAAGGTAAGTGGAGTAAAAATACTATGGAGCAATATATATGTGCACATGAAACTCAAATTTATGAAAATATTGTTACATATTGTCAAATTGGCCTTGAGGATAGCTAAATACAACAGTGTTACCCAATTGATCAGGTAACATGAAATATGTTTATGGAATCCATGTAGTAGTAAGAACCTCGTCAACCATATTTAAATACCCTAAATTTTCATGTATATTTGCTTGTGATGTTTGAATGCATTTGAAATAGTCATGGGGGAGACCATATTATTTGGATGCTTCTTACTTTGATTCTTTTTTTGTTAATTCGAACAAAAGTCCCTTATTTGGTCATATTTGAACCTTGAAAAATTCAATTGGACTATATGCAGAGATAGATCCCAATCAGCCATCATTGGACCCTGTTCCCTCTCATGTAGCTTCAAGAGTAATTGGGAGATGTAGTGGGTTTGTAAGAGGTGGAGATATTTTAGAAGACCTTATGGATGTTTTCGTAGGAGAAGAGTTCAAGAACCCACGTCATGTTCAGATAGTTAGAGAGTATGTTAGCAATATTATAAAGTTGCATTTAGAACAACACTCAATTATCACACAAGCTCAAATCCTACATGGACCATAAAACATAAAAGAATGAAAAATGCCACAAACCTGTTGGGTTTTAAAGAAGCTAAAGGTAAAATGGCACATCACATTGTAGCAGAAAACGTCTCAAAATCATTATCTTCAATTGGAAAATCAAGAAAATCCAATATCTCGGTAACTTGAAAGGCAATTACAACTATTGTTGTGGCACCGACAAACTCAAGAAATTGAATATTGGTGGAAACAATGGTAACATTGCTCCATGTTTCAAGAAAAACATTGCACAAATATATTATATTCAGGTTCTGGATAGATGAAAATAATGATTTTGCTTGTTGTGCTCTTATTTGAAAGCAACCTTTTCGAGACAAGATTTCTAAAGGAATTAGAGAGAAGGTGGTATAGTTTTGGGACAACCATTCTCATGTTATACTAGATCAAAAGCATGTCCTGTGGCAACATTTATCCAAAGGAATTTATGTAGATCATTGTAAGCATGTTATGGAGATGACATGAGTTGCATTGTTTGAGAAATTTCAAGAGGCCAATCCAAGTGTCGATATCTCAACCAACATGCTTGACAAGCTAAAACCATGGCACATTAGGCCAAACAAAATTCGCGACAGTTTTTGTTTTCGATACCATGATTTCAACTCTATTATGACACATTTATAGACTTTTGCAAAAGGCACTGGCAGGGTGAATTAGCTCCTCCCATGGTGCGAGATTTTGTTTCTACTATATTGTGCAAAAGGAATCATGAGGATGTGTTTTTCAACAAAATATGTGTAGGTGGTAGAAGATGCCTTGATTGTGGTAATTTGGCATTGTTCCATAGACATTTCACTTTCGATCTAGCACAATCTGTTGACATGATATCACAATTATATAGAAAATATATAAATATCTAACCATGGATGCATCGTCTTCTTCATCTATGCCATCTAAAATTATCAACTTGCTTGAGGACAAAATTCCTATTCCAAAGTTCATGGAGAAGTTCAAAAATCAGATTTATAAATACATCAAACACTCTCACGGGTCTAGGTGGTAAGTTGTTGAATTCAAGCATTCTCTTGAGGTATTTGATCCGAGCACAATCTTATTAGTGGTAAAATTCGCTGAGAACTACACATGTGCTCCCTAAACTGAGATACAGAGTGATTACTATCACTATGACTAGGTGTCAATATTTGTACATGTTTTGTACAAACATTCTCAGGAGAGCATTTATTGAAAGGATAGCACTCTTGAGTCATGCAATGTGATTAAAGAGTATCATTTTTATGTGAGTGATGATCGCGACCATGACACATTGTTCATTCAACACTGCTTTGGGTTGATTTATGACTCATTCAGAAAGAATGGGGTGTCATTTATATAACAACGTATTTGGTTAGATGGGTTTGCAAGTTAGTTCACATTGGCATGCTCATTTTACTGTTTGGGTCACCTACATAAAGAGACAAGAGTTTGACATACTTGGAATTTTTTTTAAATAAGGCATGGAAAGGGCGAGCATGATGGTGTAGGTTCTTGTGTGAAACAAGCACTTAAAAGGTGCCATATGAGTCATGGTGCAACCCTACTCAAATCATCCGCCGAAGTAGTTGATTGGTGCACATTACATTTGGGACATGAAGGTCACAAACAGGCGAGGCTGGTGCGCAGGTAAGACACTACGATGTGTAGCTGAAGCTCACACTTTGAATGTTCTTTGAAACACCATCTTAGTTGAAAAGTTATATATTTGATGCATTTATTTTGATGTGGGTTCTTTTGGAATGTTGCCATTGGTGATGTGACTAGATCCATTCCTTGGTATTTTGAGACAATACCCGAGATGAGGGGAATACACTCCGTTTGGTGTAAGGACATGGGCGACATATTTTCCATAGAAATGAGAAAATATGCATGCTTTTGCGAGTTTTGTATCTATGCAAATGGATTCGAGCTTGATAAATGCCAAAATGTTGGACATGTGAAATAATGGAAATATGTCCCTGTAACGTCTCCCTCACCCAATCCGACCATTGGGAGGGAGCGTTGGCCAAACCGGGGCTCTAATAATCCACCCCAAATGCATAATATGATCTTACATCGAACAGAATGTGTGCAGAACATAAATAAACATGCATAGTGGAATTTAAAATCTTTCCACACACATCTAACAAGCAAATGCAAGCATAAACATTACAGGCATAAAATAAAACAGTTTAGATTCAAATACATGAGAGTACTTATCTTTATTCAATGCAGATCCAAGCAATTGGCTGTGTAAGAGCACTTTTCCACCCAACCATAGGCACTCTGTCCAACATATACTCTTTCTGCTGGGAGGCCACCCGCAAGCTAGGCTATGAGTCCACCAGGGCAAAGGGGACACCTACAGGTTTCTAGCTTCCCTTCCAGGAATGCAACTCTGTATTCTAATTTGAATTTCTGGCTTCAGTAAGTCCTGAAGGAGCATCTCAATCTTTGTTTTTGGGTGAAATGGGTAGCGATAGGGCCTGATGTTGGGAGGAACGATTCTAGGAAGGATCTGAATACGATGGTCCTCTGGTCTTGAAGTTGGAAATCCCACTGGTTCATCAAAGACACCTACATATCTATCCAAAATTTGTTGTATATCCAAAGGAGTAGTGGAGACCACGGATGAGTGGATCTGAATGGAATGGAGCTGAGCGATGACACTATGTGAACTCTTCTTAAGGAGCTTTTCCATGCGATGTGAACTGATGATGCTGAGAGACCCTGGTTGTAAGACCGTCAATGTGTGTTTTTTCCCATTGACTGAAAACTGCATCCAAATTTCAGCAAAATCCCATAAGATGGGTCCAAGTATGCGTAACCATTGAGCGCCCAAAGCCACATCACATCCTCCTAAGGCCAAAGAGAACATGTCAGAGTGTAGGTTATAATATCCCATAGATATTCGCACATTGCGACACTCCCCCTTGCAAGGTAAGGTCCCCATTGGAAATCATGGCTCCAAAGTTGGAGCAAGGATGTACAAAACAATCATCCTATTTGGAGATCTGAGGGTCAATGAAGTTATGAGTGCTACCAGAATCAATAAGTATTGTAAGAGGGAGCTTCTTGAAGTAACCCCTAAGCTACATTGTTTGGGGGGTGGTGACTCTGGCTAAAGCATGGAGAGATATCTCTGGGTGGTCATCCTGACCGGCATTGTTTGAGGGCTGGTGATGCCAGATAAAGCATGGAGAGATATCTCTAGTTGTTCATCCTAAGATGGGGGGTCAATAGGCGGCTCTTGAATGTCAACTTGATCATCTATTGTATCTGGAGCTTCTTCACCAATTTCAGAGGCAGGAGGACAATCCACATCCAAGAGATAGAGCTTTGGCTCAACACATCTATGTCCCCGAGTGAATTTATCATCACAATTATAACAAAGCCTTTTTTCTCTACGTGCCCACATCTCGGCTTCAGACAAATGCTTGATAGGAGTTGGTCGAGGAGCTAGAGTGATGGGAGGTCGTTGGGAACCCACATTTATGAAGGGAACAAAAGTGGGTTTGGAGCATTGTTGGGCTGCAATATTGTCCTCTTCCAACTTAGCTAACCCCAAGGCTTCCATAATTGTGTTTGGACATAACATTTTGACCTCAGATCGGATTGCATCCTTTAGACCACTGATAAAACAACTCCTGTAGAATTCATCAGGAAATCCTTTTATGTGATTGGCGAGTTTCTCAAATTCTGTCTGATACTCTCTCATAGTGCCAGTTTGGCGAAGTTTAGTGAGTGCTCCTGTGAAGTCATCAAAATCACTAGGACCAAATCGTTGCAAAAGGAGCTGGCAAAAATCTATCCATTTTCATGAGCCTTGATATACCAACGGTACCATTGAAGGGATTCCTGTTCCAAATGAAAGGATGCTAGTGGAACTTTTTTAACTTCAAAAGTATTATGCAAACTAAAATATTGTTCTTCGCAGTATATCCATCCAGTCAGATTACTACCATTGAAGCGAGGAAAATCAAGCTTCGGCCCACGAAAATTGTTGAAAGAAGAGAACCCAATGTCAACAAAAGACTTTGAGTGTCGCTTATTGTTCATGGCTGAATGCTCAAGATGGAGGCCGAGAAATTTTTCATCTAGATCTTGGAGTTTGGTTTTGAGGGCTGCAAGTTTTTCATCCATGTTTTTTTATCCTGCGCGGGGTGACAACCATAACCAGGATTTTTTTTTTGAATGGGTAGAAAAACAAAAACAAAAATTGTTTTAGTAAAGGAAAATTTGGATTTGCCAAAAACTCTGAGGAGTAATGGGGGTTTGACTAGGTTTTGGACACTTTCGAATGGACAGGGGAGCAGAAAATGAGGATTTCAGAAGTGGGGTGAAAGAATGGGGAAATTTTTCAGAGAGGGACAAAGAAGCAGAAATAGGAAATGAACACTGTGGCAAAATTTGAAAGCAATTGGGTGAAAATCAAAGAAGTTATGGAAAACCCTAAAAATAGACAAATGCTGGATTTCAGGAATCGGGAAGTGGAATTTGGGATAGGGTCCTTAGGAATGAAATATACAGAATGGGCTTGCAGAGGTGTCAGTGAAGTTTCAAGGGAAACGAAGTTAAAATAAGGAATATTTTGTGTAAAAACATAAATTTATACTCGTTTTTCTTTTTTTCTTTCTTCTTTTTACTAAAGGTATTTGAAACTGCTTTCGAAATGGATCTGAAATGGCTCAGAATGGAGCAAAAACGACTGGATCTAGAACGGCTTTCAGAATGGATCTGAAACAGCTTTGGACAGATGTGATCTGCGATTTATTAGTTGGCAATAGATATGGACCCCAGGTATGCTCAGCTTCCTAACGGTTCAGGGGATTCACTCGGCCACCAATGCTATTTGGCGACTTGCGTATTGGGGTAGTACCCCTCACTCCACAGCTCAGGTAAAATTGATAACCACTTTTCCACAAACGACAACTCTTGGTTTACCTCACGGGTGGGAACTAGTCAATCAGGTAGGGGTCATTTCCCTTTTCGCTAGCAGGTCCTCTCAATGGTCTAGCTACCTCGGGGTTCCTGTGGTACTCCTCACAATGAGTTTTAGTGATTATTCCCAAGTACTTCCCACAGTTAAGCAGATAGTTATTATTCTCGGATCCAAACCTATAATTGATAGGAACAAATACAGATGCGAAATTGTTTTTGGCATAAATTCCACCCAACAATCCCAAGAAATTGCTTTGATACCATATGTGATGAACCTGAAACAAATAAATGATGAAAATGCACAATATAGCAGAACACAGAAGATATTTATTGACCGCAGGCCACTTCGAGGGGGCAACCTCCTTTGAGCAAGCTCAATACAAAATAACTCGTGAATGCCTTCACTGGCCTCAACACGTATTTATATACTAAGTCTAAGCTAAACAACTATTACTCCCCATGAATGTGGGGTAACACAATATACTCACATGACAACTTACAAAGCATATGCGCCCAACAACAATATACTAACAATGTGGGATAACACAATATACTCACATGACGACTTACAAAGCATATGCGTCCAACAACAATATACTAGCAATGTGGGATAACACAATATACTCACGGGACAACTTACAAAGCATATGCATCCAACAACAATATACTAACAAAGCAAAGAAAAGGGTTAACACGGGTTCCTACTATGGTGTATTAGAACAGTTTGTCAGAATAGGTCAAGTCAGCAGAGCTTCAACGATTAGAACAGTGTGAATGGTATACATATATCATTTTCTTCCTAAACAACCTCACATGACCAAGCCACCTAGTGGGACATAAGAGACGATCATTGAGGTTGAGGGCCACTAAGTATTGCATCACTCAAGATGGACTAGGTTAGATAAACATCCCAACCCGTAGGCTCTTTGAGGAATTAATCATTACATTTTTATTATGGCCAACAATATTTAGATTTAACATACATTTAACCACTGCTTTTTAGGCCTTATGACCCTTTGGATTTTGCATGTGCTTAGAATCACAAGTAATTGCAGCTTTTATCCAGGGTACTTTACATTTCATTTCATAGCCCCCTTTAATTGTGCTTAAAAGCATAGTTTTATTTTATAACCGTGGGATTGCATAGAAGATATAACAAGTAGTCACATATGCATGTAATGATGGTAGTACAATTTGCTTCAAGTCTATCTGACTGTGAAGAACCTGCAAACTCTAATTAATGAAAATACATGAGATAACAGAAATAACAGAACTCAGAATCACATTTATTGATCGTAGGCCACTTCGAGGGGGTAACCTCCTTTGAGAAAGCTCAATACAAATAACTTCACGGTACCTTCATTGGTCTCAACGCAAACTTATATACTAAGTCTAGGCACCAATACCATGTGTCAATACAAACCATGGGCCAATACAAACTATGGATCAACAATTACTGCGGGACGACTTACAAAGCATATGCGTCCAACAACAATAATACAAACTATGGATCAACAAATACTACAGGACGACTTACAAAGCATATGAGTCCAACAACAATATACTGACAAAGTAAATAGAAGGGTTGACATGGGTTCCTAACATCCTCTCTCCCTTAGAAAAAGCTTTGTCCTCAAAGCTTTGGATGTGGAAATTGATGCAGAATCTGAAGGAGTGGTTCCCCTGTAGCATCCTCGGGTTGCATTCCGGGCCACTGACGCCTTTTGAGTTTCAGGGAGGGTTGCTTGGAAGGCTGTAGACGAAGAAGAACCATATCAACTGCGTGAAAAGTGCGCTCAGAACGGTGTTGATCAGCTTGTTGTTTCAGTCGAATTCTTGCCATGTGAAGATTGTCCTGCAGAATGAGAAGAATTTGATCGTAGTTTCGAAGAACCGAGTCAATTTCCTAAACTAGGGAGCTGCTGAGGGTGTATGGAAGAAGAACTGGCGGTTCATGTCCATAGATTGCTTCATATGGTGTCCTTTTAGATGTGTTATTGTCCCACTGGAGCACGTCTAGGAAATCCATAGAAACAGTTGTCCAAATCTGTGTAGGGATGGGAAAGGGTTCAAGCAGTCCCGAAAGGAGTGTCGTTTCACCCTTGTTGACCTGGAAAGTATCAGAGTCAACCACCATCTGTTGAATTGTCATTTTCAGTCCCTTCCAAAAGAAGTTACATTGTTCCCGGTCATACATTTTGAGGAACCCAGAGTGCCCTGCTAATGAAGAAGCATGGAGTTCATAGAAGAGATAGCCCTATTGAACAGATTGCAACCAATTTGGAACAAGCAGAGAAATAGCTGTAAGAGAAACTGGGTCATAAAATGTGTGAGAATGAGCATTTGCCACCATATTGTCCTTACCCTTCTTGTAAGTGATCACATAGGCATAACCCATGAGTTGGATAACCCATTTCAGGTGTGCTGGGGAGGAGACCCATTGTTCCAGGAAATTTTCCAGACTCTGGAGATCAGTCTTGATGCAGAAATAATTCCCTAATAGGTATGGTTGCCACTTTTATACTGCATGCAAAATAGCCATCATTTCCTGCTAAGATGTAGATGCGGCTAAATTCTTACCAGAAAGGTCTCTTGAAGGTGAAAAGACCACTGGTTCAGCAAAGACACCTACATATCTATCCAAGGAAGTAGGGGAGACCGTTGATGGGTGCATCTGAATGGAATGATGTTGAGCGATGAAACCATGTGAATTCTTCTTAAGGATATTTTCCAGGCAATGTGAACTGATGATGCGGAGAGACCCCTGTTTTAAGCTCTTAAATTTGTGTTGTTTCCCGTTGACTGAAAATTGCATCCAAAGTTCAACAAAATCCCATAAGATGGGGCCAAGTGTGCATAACCATTGAACGCCCAAAACCACATCACATCCTCCTAGGGACAAGGAAAACATGTCAGAGCACAGGTTATAATCTTCCAGAGAGATACGCACATTGTGACACTTCCCCTTGCAAGGTAAGGTATCCCCATTGGCAACCATGACTTAAAAGTTGGAGCAAGGATGGACAAAACAATCAGCTTGTTTGGTGATCCGAGGGTCAATGAAGTTATGAGTGCTACCAAGATCAATGAGTATTGTAAGAGGAAGCTTCTTGAAGTAACCCCTGACCCGCATTGTCTAGGGGGTGGTGATGTCAGATAAAGCATGGAGAGATATCTCTGGTTGTTCATACTGATATGGGGGTTCAATAGGCGGCTCTTGAATGTCGACATGATCATCCATTGTATCTGGAGCTTCTTCACCAATTTTAGAGGCAGGCGGAGAATACATATCCAAGAGATAGAGCTTTTGTTGAACACATCTATGTCCCCGAATGAATTTCTCATCACAATTATAACAAAGCCCTTTTTATCTGCGTGCTTGCATCTTTGTTCAGACAAATGCTTGATAGGAGTTGGTCGAGGAGCTAGCAAGATGGGAGGTCATTGAGAACCCATATTTCGGAAGGGAACAAAAGCGGGTTTGGACCGATGTTGGGATGCAATCTTGTCTTCTGCCAACTTAGCCAACCCTAAGATTTCCATCATTGTGTTGGGACAGAACATTTTAACCTCTGATCAGATTTCATCCTTAAGACCACTGATAAAACAACTCCTATAGAATTCATCAGACAATCCTTCTCTAGGATTGGCTAGTTTCTCAAATTATGTCTAATACTCTCTCATAGTGTCAATTTGACGAAGTTTAGTGAGTGCTCTGGTGAATTCATCAAAAGCACTAGCACCAAATCATTGCAAAGTAGTTGGCAAAAATTTGTCCATTTTGGCTCGTCATGAGCCTTGATGTACCAGTGGTACCATTGAAAGGATTCCTGTTCCAAATGAAAGGATGCAAGTGGAACTTTTTGGACATCAAAAGTATTATGCAGACTGAAATATTGTTCTGCACGATAGATCCATCTAGTCGGATCAGTACCATTGAAGTGAGGAAATTCAAGCTTCGGACCACGGAAATTGCTGGAAGAAGAGAACCCATTGGCTGCAGATTCTGATTCTTGTTGTCGGTTATTGTTCATGGTTGAATGATGAAGATGGAGGCTGAGAAATTTTTCATCCATATCTTGGATTTTGGTTTGGATGGTTGCAAGTGCTTCCTCCATGGTTTTTGCTCCTGCGCGGGTGACAACCATAACTAGGAGTTTTTTTTTTTTTTGGGGGGGGGGGGAATAGATAGAAAATCAAAACCAAAAGCTTATTTAGTAAAAGGAAATTTAGATTTGGGAAAAACTCGGATGGGTAATTAGGTTTGACTAGGTTTTGGACACTTTCTGATGGATAGGGAAAAAAATGGGGATTTCAGAAGCGGGGTGAAAGAATGAGAAAATTTGTCAAAGAGAGACAA